>CM055878.1:27689776-28889776 GCA_029582165.1 Portulaca oleracea
ACTAACTTATGAAGCTTCTAGAACAATAATAATGAGGGCTAATAAAAGCGTCACACATGGCATCTTCATGAAGCTTCTAGAACAATTGGAAGGCTCTAGAAACATCACACATGGCGCTTTCTTGTTGGAGCAGCATTCCTCACGTGGGCAAGGCTTGATAATCACCTCACGAGCTGGAAGGACCTCAACAGCTCGAAAGTGATGTCTTCATAGAGGGCCTCAATGACAAACACCTCACTGAATTGGAAAGACCTCAACAACTCAGGAAGTGAAGTCAACAAGGTGCAAATAGTCTTCCTCCAGTAAGGAACGTCCTTGGACGTCCAAATTCTTAGCAGACTCAATATGGAGGTCCTCATACGTATATTCAGGTCGCATTAAAGATTAATGACCTCCAATAAGTAGAAGATGACGCAACCCAAGTGAAAAGACCAAAAGGACCTTGCTGAAACACCAAAAGACAAGCTGATCCCAAATGAGGTCCTCATGCACGTACCCAGATTGCAATAGTTGTGCAGAATGCAAACGACCTCCAAATGGATCAACCTTTGGCATTTAGAATGTCTTAGTGACACACTTCCTTGACCTCCAAAGAGAAGAGAAACACAAACCAAGTTGAAAAGAACAATCAGCTCCTGATAAACGTCCTCAATGTCCAGATAAACATCCTCAATGCATGCCCAGGTTGAAATAGTTCTGTGGAACCCAAATAACATTCGGACCATTTAAGCTTGGACATTATGAATGACCTCCAAGGGACCAAATGTGAGTGAGGCCTCAATTTTGAAGTGTTGAGACAATAAGGATGACCTCACATAAGGTGGATGACCTTTGATATAGTCAAGGACCTTTTGGGATTCATGGATGGCCTCAAAGTATGCTGACACCAAATGAGGTTGTGAGGGCTGATCTCCATCACTTAACGTAAAGCGTTTTCTTTCCCGAGTCATTTATGATTGATTCAATCCATGATGTACGTGTCTTTTGAAATTCAATAAGGTGAATTCACTTTATTTTGACTCTTGCATTCCTTAACTCCCCAACAAAAGAGAATCTCGTGCTTGTATGCTTGTTTGCTGATGTAGAAACTTGTTCAGAATACTTGATGATCTTGTCCCTGACTTGCTGATGAAGCTTCTTGATGTCCTCTGCATGTTTACCTGCTTCATAACTAAACCTCACAGAATTTGTTAGTGGGGATAAATCCAATGGAGTTATAGGATTTCTACCATAGACAACCTGGAATGGGGAAAGGCCAGTTGCCTTTGATGGTGCTCTATTGAAAGCAAATTCAGCATGAGACAAGAGGGTGTCCCATCCTGTTTTGTTTGTGGATATCAGTGACCTCAATAGTGTTCCGAGTGTCCTGTTTGTGACCTCTGTTTTCCCATCAGTTTGAGGGTGGAAAGCTGTGCTATACTTCAATTGAGTACCCAACTTCTTCCAAAGAGTAACCCAAAAATGACTTAGGAACTTCACATCCCTATCTGAAACCATGCTCCTAGGAACTCCATGTAAGCTCACTACCTCTTGGAAATACAATTCAACCACCCTCACAGCATCATAGGTGGTATGACATGCAATGAAATGAGCCATTTTACTGAATCTATCCACAACTACCATAATTGAATCTTTTCCTCCTTGAGTTCTTGGTAGACCAACAATGAAGTCTAGGCTGATGTCCTCGCAAGGACTGTTTGGTACTAGAAAAGGTGTGTATAGCCCTTAGGGTAAGCTATGACTCTTTGCAATCTGACATGTAGCACACCTTCTGACCCAATGCTCAACATCCTTCCTCATTTTAGGCCAACAATAATGTTCCTTCAGCATAAGAAAGGTCTTGTCAATACCAAAATGTCCTGCCAAGCAACCTCCATGAACTTCAGAGATCAACAACTCCCTAAAACTGCTCCTTGGAATACATGACCTTACTCCTCTGAAAAGAAATCCCTGGTCTATATGGTATAGACTTTGAGGATGTCCCTGACATTTCTGGTACAACTCTCTAAAATCTTCATCATTCTCATACAAAGCTTTCAACTATTCAAAACCAAGCACTCTTGCATCCAAAACTTGCAACAACAAATACCTCCTGGATAATGCATCAGCTCTGAAATAACCCTAGGGGGTGATTAGGGTTATGTAAATAATTCTGCACTTTGATCAACACAACCAAGTTAGTAGCACTTTTATATGAAAAATAACTTCTTTATTGAATAATTAAAAGTGCTTAAGGGGAGGAGGTTACAACTCAGCTCAATAGAGAACTTATGAGGTCCTCAATTGGCCTACCAGAACAGAAGACTCAGCAAATGTCTTCTGGATCAGAGGCCTCACAGTGGAGGCGATTACAACCAGTGACCTCACTTAGCAGAGAAGCACTTATCTGACTTGAAACTCACGACCTTAGAGGTCCTCACCAGTTTGACCACTTGTTACACAAAAACTCACCACTACAACAGTGGTTACATCGGAACTCTCTTTCACAAAGTTCCTACTACTGGTTTTCTTTCTTGGAAATCTCGTATTCTTCAAGGTAGGTATACAGGCGTATATATATTTGGGAGTTGGAGGAAGCAACGACTTCTTTATTCTGCAAAGGATAGTTTCCATTCTTGAGCTCTCTTCAAAATCTTCTTGATATCCTTGATTCTTTTCCAATAAGTGTGATATCTGGAAATAAGGAAGGTAGCGGTTATTGTATCAAATCATGTTGAATATGAGAAAGTATAATTTAGGGTTTTTAGAAGATACTTCCCTAAATTAATTGTGTCGCACTTTCAAACAAAATCGTAGTGCTGATGCTGGAGGTCCTCGGCAGTTGCTGTGATGAGGTCCTCAATCTGGGCTTGAGTTTCTTCAATCTCTCCCTTTTTGTTTGAAAGACAAAATTCCAGAGAACTCCTATGCATTCTCAAAGTACAAGTATAGGCAGTAGATGCAATAGTACATTCTTGTAATAGAGTATCATGTAGTAGCAAGAAACAGTTCACCATATTGTTTCGGTTACAGACCAAGGATATCTCCCCCTTTTTGTCTTTCATACAGAAAGGAAGAGTACAAGTACTAAATTGTGTACCCAAAATAAGCAGAGGAAGAGAGAGGGAGAAGGAGGCATAGGAGGAAAAGAAATGATGAGGACACCTTGACTAGGCCCAGATTAAATTTTGAGGAGCCCGAGAGGCCATGCTGATGAGGACATCAGAGGTTCAGGCATGCAATGAGTTGACGAACCTCGGAGGAGGAGAGAGACCACATGTAGGGAGGATGGATGATAGGACTCCCCCTCAATTTGACAGCTTGTGCATAGGTTGAGGTCCTCATAGTAGACGACTCCCCCTCGAATGGTGCGGGTGGTGTTGTTTCACGACCTTCCCAATGTCTAGTATCTTGTCTTGGATTTTGTCTCCAAAGTTCATTCTTGCATTCTTTTGATTTTCAATTTGAAGAGCTTGGTTGGATCTCTGTGTCTGAGGCATACCTGTAATAGAAGACACTATACCTTTCTTGGTCTCTGACCAAGGATGAGATCGTTGCAATGAGATCTTTGGGACCCAAATTTTAGTAATGCACGGAGGTCTAGTTCCTTTAGACAGGGGATTTGATGAGGTCCTTATTTTATTTTCTGTTGGAGGTCCTCTATGATGATTTTCTCTAAGAGGGGGAATGTTTAGAATAGGAAGGAGAGGTCCCTTATTGGTATGGAAAGGAGGACTTTTGGACCGATAGTTTTTGAGAGGTGGTGTATTGAGTGTGGGAAGGAGAGGTCCTCTGGGAGGATGATTTGTAGGAATTTTGGTCCGAGGTTGCGGAGAGGGGGTTGTGGAGACTGGTTTACTTTGGTAAGGATGGAAATTAGTGACTGCCTCATTGGATAATTGAGTGATGGTTTTATAGCAGTCTTTGACCTCAAGAGACAATCTATTGCTTTCTGTGAACAGGAGGTCATTTTGAGAGTTCAGGCTTTCTATGGCGTTACTGAGACTTTGAACGTGGTTGGTAAGGTGCTTGATTCTTTCTATCAAGGACTTAGAGTATTTAAAAAGATGCATACACTTATGATCAAGATGTAATGGTGAAAGATTAAGGAGGTCATTAATGTTTACCTCGTCATGAGATGAGGTTGAATCTTGATCCTCACTTGTGTTTGCCATCAGACATACATTTATTATTTCTTCTACCTCACTGCGGCCTTCACTGGAATCACTATCACTCCATGTTGCCATCATTGCTTTATGGTTATGCTGTTGAGGTCGTCTATTTCTCTTGTCTTTATTTCTTCTGGCGTGAGGGCAGTCCTTCATAAGGTGTTTTAAGCTGCCACAAACAAAACAAGTAAATGGGTCAGTATCTTTTCTTACTGAAGACTTACCTTTTGAGGTTGCTTTTCTGTTTTGTCCATCCTTGATGTATCCTCGAAAGGTTGGATTTTTCTTGTATAATCTTCTGAACCCTCTAACCATCATTGCCATTGTATCTTCCTCCTCATCATCATCTGACTCACTATCAGATTTACATACTGCCTTGAGGGCAATTTCCTTGGGTTCTAAGAGGTCATTCAATTGGATCTCATAAGCCAATAGTTTTCCAATGAGTTCCTCCATTTTGAGGAACTTGAGATCTTGAGCTTCTTCAATGGCTGTGACTTTTGGACCCCATTTTCTTCTAGGCAGGCATCGGAGGACCTTTCTAACTTGTTCCTCATTTGGGTAGGTTTTTCCCAGTGATATGAGGTGGTTGGTGATGCTGCTGAATCTTTTGAACATCTCTTCAATAGTCTCATTTTCTTGCATATTGAATGCCTTATACTTCTGGACAAGAATGTCCAACTTGATGTCCTTAACTTGGCTTGTGCCTTCATATGAGGTGACCAAATAATCACAAACCTGTTTGGCATTTTCACAGTTAGAAACACGTTCAAAGTCATTTGAATTCAAACTGCAATATAACAAATTTAGGGCACGAATATTTTTTCCCAAAGTTTTGAGCTCTTCAGCTGTCATTTCAGATCTTTCTTTTGGGACATCCTGGTTTGCAGTGTTCTTCTTTGTGGGAGTAGGGAAATTTCCTTCAGTGACTATGACCCAGAGGTCCTCATCCTGATCTCTGAGGAATATTTCCATCTGCCTCTTCCACATTCTATAATTTTCACCAGTGAGGAGTGGAGCTCTTGTCCACGAGCGTTCTTGAGGAGTTGTGTTGAGGCTGGCCATGATCTTTACCACGAGTTGTTAGACTCTTTAGATTTGTGGACCTGCTCTAATACCAATTGAAATAACCCTAGAGGGGGGGTGATTAGGGTTATGTAAATAATTCTGCACTTTGATCAACACAACCAAGTTAGTAGCACTTTTATATGAAAAATAACTTCTTTATTGAATAATTAAAAGTGCTTAAGGGGAGGAGGTTACAACTCAGCTCAACAGAGAACTTATGAGGTCCTCAATTGGCCTACCAGAAGACTCGTGAATGTCTTCTGGATCAGAGGCCTCACAGTGGAGGCGATTACAGCCAGTGACCTCACTTAGTAGAGAAGCACTTATCTGACTTCAAACTCACGACCTTAGAGGTCCTCACCAGTTTGACCACTGGTTACACAAAAACTCACCACTACAACAGTGGTTACACTCAGAATATTCACTCAATATTCCTACACTCGGAACTCTCTTTCACAAAGTTCCTACTACTGATTTTCTTTCTTGGAAATCTCGTATTCTTCAAGGTAGGTATATATATATTTGGGAGTTGGAGGCAGTAACGACTTCTTTATTCTGCAAAGGATAGTTTCCATTCTTGAGCTCTCTTCAAAATCTTCTTGATATCCTTGATTCTTTTTCAATAAGTGTGATATCTGGAAATAAGGAAGGTTGCGGTTATTGTATCAAACCATGTTGAATATGAGAAAGTATAATTTAGGGTTTTTAGAAGATACTTCCCTAAATTAATTTTGTCACACTTTCAAACAAAATCGTAGTGCTGATGCTGGAGGTCCTCGGCAGTTGCTGTGATGAGGTCCTCAATCTGGGCTTGAGTTTCTTCAAGCTCCTTTGTTAAGCTTCCCAAATTTATGATGGATCACAAAATAAAATTGCTGCATGAACTCCACCCAAGTAGCATGCCTAGTGTTGAGTTTATGCTGCCCCTGAATGAATTTGAGGGCCTCATGATCACTGTGCAGAATAAATTCAGCTCCAATAAGATAATGCCTCCAATGTTGCAAAGCTCTGATGATGGCATAAAACTCCTTATCATATGTATTGTACTTCCTCTTGGCCTCATTGAGTTTCTCACTGAAATAAGCTACTGGTTTTCCCTCTTGAGTCAAAACTGCTCCAATGCCCACGCCTGAGGCATCACACTCCACTTCAAAGACTTTGGCAAAACAAGGTAATGCCAAAATTTGTGCTAAGGTTAACTGTCTCTTGACCTCCTCAAAAGCTTTCTGTGCAGCTGGTGTCCAAGTAAAGCTCTTCCCCTTCACTAACTCAGTCATAGGAGCTAAAATAGTGCTGAAGTTCCTCACAAATCTCTTGTAGAAAGATGCTTACCCATGAAAACTTCTGATCTGCTGGATTGATGTTGGAACTGGCCACTCTCTGATGGCTTTGACCTTTTCCTCATCTACTTGAATACCTTCTGATGTCACAATATATCCAAGGAATATAGCATGGCTAGTGAAGAATTGACACTTCTTGAGGTTCCCATACAACTGCTCTCTACTCAAGATCTCCATAACACTCCTCAAATGTTTCACGTGATCCACTTTAGACTGGCTATAAATGAGTATGTCATCAAATAAACAACAACACATTTCCCAATCAAAGGTTTCAGAACTTGGTTCATAAGCTTCATAAATGTTGAAGGTGCATTTGTCAAACCAAAAGGCATGACTAACCACTCATACAGACCTCCCTTAGTCTTAAAGGCTGTCTTCCACTCATCTCCCTCATAAATTCTGATCTGATAGTAACCACTCCTCAAATTAATCTTTGAAAACACAGTTGAGCCATGGAACTCATCAAGCATATCCTCAAGTCTTGGGATAGGATATTTATACTTGATAGTAATCTTGTTGATGGCTCTACAATCAATACACATTCTCTGACTTCCATCTTTCTTAGGAACCAACAAAGCTGGCACTGCACAAGGGCTCAAGCTCTCTCTGATCATTCCTTTCTCCAACAACTCATCAACTTGCCTCTGGATCTCATTGGTTTCAGCTGGGGTCATTCTATAGGCTGATTTGTTTGGTAAGACAGATCCTGGGATGAGGTCAATTTTGTGCTGGATGTCTCTTTTAGGGGGTAAACCTGATGGCATTTCTTCTGGAAAAACATGTATGTACTGGCTGAGGATGGGTTGGAATAATGGATGGCTATTTTGTGGGGCTGGTTCATTTTGTGAGGCTGGTTCTTCATCGGGGTTAAGCAAAAGAAACTTCTTCTGCTCACAGAACTCATGATGTTCAGCTGGTAAGATCACATCAAGGGATGGTTCAACAATGAGGTTCTGGGTTCTTTTTGTGAGCTGGGATGGTTTAAGTGGGGTGAGGACAATTTTTTTGTGGTTTAGGTTAAGGGAATATGTATTGGCTCTTCCATCATGGTTAACAGATCTATCAAACAACCAAGGTCTTCCCAACAATAAATGACATGCATCCATAGGTATAACATTACACCACACTTCATCTTTGTAAACAGAACCAATTGAAAAATTCACAAGGCATCTGGATGAAATTTTAATACCTTTGCTTTGACTCAACCACTGGTACACTTGTGAGGCTGAATGAGGACAGGTTTGCAAATTCAGCTTTTGCACCATAGTTTGTGAGGCTGCATTGGTACAGCTGCCTCCATCAATAATCAAGGAACATATCTTCCCATGAACAGTGCATCGAGTGTGAAAAATATTCTCCCTCTACTCAGCTTCCTCATCAACTGTTGAGCTGCTGAGGACCCTCCTGATCACCAATATTTCACCCTCATCAGGTCTGGCCTCGATTTCCTCTTTATCATAAACATGATCTCCTTCAGGTTCATCAAACTATTCCTCCTCAACAACTGACTCAGGTTCAACAAACAGTGCTGCTTGATATTCTGCTAAGGTCACTACTCTTTTGTTTGGACATTCTGAGGCTAGATGTCCAAGACCTTGACATCTAAAGCACCTCCTCTCAGAGAATGGTTGATTGGTAGGGATTGGGGTTTTTTGTGGGGGATTTTGGGATTGTGTTTGAGGTGGTTTAGGGGCTGGATATCTGGTTTTTGGTTGTGGGGATGGATAGGTTCTTTGAGGTGGGTTATAGGATTTGTGGTAATGGTCTGATTTCGTTTGAGGATAGGTTTTGGCTGGATACTTGCTTCCATACTCCTTCCTTTGGGCCTTCTTCTGCTGTTCCACCTTATGAGCCAAAGAACTCAGCTCATCAAGTGAATGATACACTTGTAGCTCAACAAGATTCTTGATGTTTTCATTCAATCCTGCAAGATACCTCACATAGGTCTGAACTTCATTCTCCTTCATGTTACTTTTCCACAGCAGATGTTCAAACTCCTTGGTGTAGTCCTCAACAGATTTGCTGCCTTGGACCAAGTGTTGAAGCTTGAAATAATTGTCCTTCATGTAACTTTCAGGTAAGAACTTCTCCTTGAGCTTCTGCCTCATTTCGACCCATGTACTGACCTTAAGCTCATCTATCTCCTCTCTCCTCCTTTGCAAGTTATTCCACCATGTAGATGCATATTTCTTCAACTTTAATGCAACCAACTTCACCTTGTTCTCATCAGACAACTCCCTCAAATCAAACACCCTCTCCACAGTTTGTAACCAATCCAAGAACACATCAGAATCTAACTCTCCTCTATACTCAGGAATATCTATTTTGAAATCCAACTTCTCAACTCTTCTATCCTCTCTCCTTTCTTCTCTTGCACTCCTACTCCCAGATTCACCTCCACTACTCCTAGGTGATCTTCTTATATACCTCCTTCTTCTTTGATATCTAGGTCCTCTGCCTCTCCCAATTTCACTAAAATGGTTCTTCTCTTCTTCTTCTTCTTCTTCAAATTCCACATCAAATTCTCCATTGATCCCTCTCCTATGCAACCTCATGTAATATTGCAACTGTTCTCCCATAATTTTCATTCTCCCCTCCATTTCCTCCTTCTCCCTCAAGGCTTGTTCTTCTACCTCCTGAGGTGTTTTACTACAGCCCGACGTTATGAACTACACAAATAACACAAACAGACCTTCCTCCAAGATGAAACTCAGCTCTGATACCAATTATGATGTATGCAAGGTCACGATGATCAGAGTATTGACCTCACAGTACACCACAATAACACACAAACTCACAATTCTGGCCTCACAACAGAGACTCAAGCACAAACACACCAAAACAGAACCTCACGACAAGAAATCAATTACAACCTCCTCAAAACAGGGCACAAACACCAATGAATGATTGGATGAAAATGGATGATGATAAAATGATGATCGGATGAACAAACTTACAATCAAACAGTAATTGAAGATAGTCTTGAGGATCGAGCTGATACAGGCCCACCACAGCTAGAACTTCAAGGGCAATGGACTGGATGACCTCAATGGATACAGGCACACCACCATCGAGATTACCAAGCTCTACACCCACCACAAGGATTGCCAAATCCTTGATACTGTAGTAGAATTAACCAAGGTTCCCAAATCCTTGATACTGTAGTAGAATCAACTGTTCAAAACCAAGCACTCTTGCATCCAAAACTTGCAACAACAAATACCTCCTGGATAATGCATCAGCTCCTTTGTTAAGCTTCCCAAATTTATGATGGATCACAAAATGAAATTGCTGCATGAACTCCACCCAAGTAGCATGCCTAGTGTTGAGTTTATGCTGCCCTTGAATGAATTTGAGGGCCTCATGATCACTGTGCAGAATAAATTCAGGTCCAATAAGATAATGCCTCCAATGTTGCAAAGCTCTAATGATAGCATAAAACTCCTTATCATATGTACTGTACTTCCTCTTGGCCTCATTGAGTTTCTCACTGAAATAAGCTACTGGTTTTCCCTCTTGAGTCAACACTGCTCCAATGCTCACGCCTGAGGTATCACACTCCACTTCAAAAGACTTTGGCAAAACAAGGTAATGCCAAAACTGGTGTTGAGGTTAACTATCTCTTGACCTCCTCAGAAGCTTTCTGTGCAGCTGTGTCCAAGTAAAGCTCTTCCCCTTCACTAACTCAGTCATAGGAGCTAAAATAGTGTTGAAGTTCCTCACAAATCTCCTGTAGAAAGATGCTTACCCATGAAAACTTCTGATCTGCTGGATTGATGTTGGAACTGGCCACTCTCTGATGCTTTGACCTTTTCCTCATCTACTTGAATACCTTCTAATGTCACAATATAACCAAGGAATATAACATGGCTGGTGAAGAATTGACACTTCTTGAGGTTCCTATACAACTTCTCTCTACTCAAGATCTCCATAACACTCCTCAAATGTTTCACATGATCCACTTCAGATCGGCTATAAATGAGTATGTCATCAAAATAAACAACAACACATTTCCCAATCAAAGGTTTCAGAACTTGGTTCATAAGCCTCATAAATGTTGAAGGTGCATTTGTCAAATCATCCACCTTTATATCGCACTTAACAGCCACTGTCCGAAAACCCTTAGCCTTCACCGACCCGGTCATTCTTCTTATGACCATTCGCTATCTACCGTGAGACCAAAAGTGTGTTGTATTAACAAGATGGAGAATGAGAACTTGAGTCACAAAGATGGAAAGAAGAGAGGAAAAATAGAAGAATAGAAGAGAAAAGAATAAAAAGAGAGAGAGAGAGAGAGAGAGAGAGAGAGAGAGAGAGAGAGAGAGAGAGAAGGGGAAAAGAATAAAGAAAGGAAAGAAGTAGAAAGTCAAAGGCGAAATTATTAGCCACAAACACACTTTTCCAAACTCTCAAACCAACATATATGAGCCCATAAACGATCACATCTAAACTTCCATACTCGTCGTTGCATCTTAAGCCTTCTTATACTTGACCAAAGCCCTGAACCTTCAGACCTATTCAGTTAAAGCCTAAAACCACCTCACCAAATCTTCAAACATTTTCAAACCATCCATCATGACTCAACCTACCTCACTAAACCTTTCTAGAGGCACCAACCTTCTGAAGCTGCACCTTATGAATTACGGCTGGCTTGACTCCACAATGTATACGTAGGAGAATCCCTTTGAGGTCCGACCACTACAATTCATTTAAAGGAGTATCTATTGTCCAAAATTTGGTCTTAGAGTAAAAAAATAAGAGAGAGTTGCTTAGAACCCCAAGCTAGGAAAAAATGACAGTGAGAAAACAAGAGAGGTTATACTGAAAACCCGTTAGGACAGGCTAGCTAAAAGGAGAGGAAACTCTGGATTCTAAATATTCTCATACCCCATCATCATTATCCCTCTACCTTCCTTCTTTCTGACTTAACTCTATTGATAAGGAAAGACCACTTGCCTAATCCCACCTAGGGCCTACTACTGATCTAAGTCATGTTTACCTATCGACTGTCTCCTTTATTATACACCTTCTAGGGTCCATCTCGCATTCAACCCACTCGCCTCTTTTATCCCTCACATCATGAATGACCTCCATCCATGAAGTTGTCCTTACTTGAGCCTATTCGACCACACCTTCTTCATGGTCTCTCTTTTACTAAATAAAACAATTTATCAAGCTTACTTTGTTAACCAGTCTGTTTTCACCTTTTTGTACCCCACAACCCTTCTAGAGCTTTATGGCTCGATTCGGGGTGCAAGTGCGAGATTCTCTACCTGATTGGTGGCTAACTTGAACCACACTTATGGTCTTGATACTAGTCAAGGAGGTCAACCATCTAATAATTGCACCCAAAGCATCTACCTAATTGGGGGCTCACCATGACTTCCACGTTGTCTTCGAGGCAATAAAACCAAAGTAGCACCATGATCTGCTCTTAAAATAAAACGGACACCCATTACCGTTCCTCTAAGGTCTCTGATTTCCCAACGTCGCATCCCAAAAGCAATCAACCCAGCATTTCGCGCATCGAGAGATAATCTTGCAACCTCTCTCCTTGAATATGGTAATTACCTTCTTAATCCAAAGACCCCACTAAACCGGGGGCTCGCCGCTCCTGGACACGGTCTTAGATGTGAACAAATCAGCATCAGCCTCATGCTCATTCAAAAGATCTCCATCTAGCCCAACAATAATTTGAGAAAGCAAGAAGGCAATATGAGTCATTCAAGAGAATACCTTCACTACCAGGCCTCATCATAAGCCTCACATATCCTACCATGTCCTAAAATTGAAGATTAGGTCACCTAAACACTCAAGTAATCGTCGTCTTAGTCCTGGAATTGAGGACTATCTGCAGATAAAGCCACACACATTGTAAAATATTGTTCGTGCGCATGTTCCCCTAGTCATATTATGGTTGCATTTCATTGCATATTTTATAGCATGATATTCTTCGCATCCACTCAGTTTTTCTGGAATTTTTTTCATAATATGTCAAAGACATCTACGATGTATAGCATTAGGAAAAACATGTTCAATTGCCTTCGCTATAGTTTTATCTTGATCAGTTATGATTGCACTAGGAGCACGGTCTTCCATGCATGTCGACCATGATTCAAATAGCCAAATGAACGTGTTTGTATGCTATGAACTTATCAAACCACAACCAAATAATATTGACTTATCAGTGATGATAACACTAGGAGCACGGTCTCTCATGCATGTCAACCATGATTCAAATAACCAAATGAACATGTCTGTATCCTATGAACTCATCAAACCATAACCAAATAATATTGACTGATCATTGTGGTTTACACCAATAAAAGGAGAAAATGACATATCATATTTATCTACTAGATATGTTGTATCAAAAATCACGTCTTTGAATTCCTCATATGCTGCCCTACTTCACGCATCAGCCCAAAATACATTTTTAAGCGTAGTTCCTCGTCAAGGTCCAATATATAAAAGAAATTAGGATCACTTGCATGCATTTTCATGAAGTATTTGTGCATCACTTTAGCATCTTTTTCTTGAAGTTGTAGTTGTCTCCTTTTCTGAATATAATTTCTTGCATCTTTCTCTAAAAATGGTGCATTTTCGTGTCCACTTCAATCAACACAACTTAGATTAATAGCACTTTTAATTACTGAAAAATACTTCTTTATTATTGAATAAAAAAATGCTTAGAAAGGGAGAGGTTACAACTCAGCTAGTAAGAGGACTATGAGGTCCTCAAAGCAGCTTACTGGGACAGAAGACCTTGTAGATGTCTTCTGTTCTTGAGGCCTCACAGAAGAGGCGGTTACAGACAGTGACCTCAAACAACAGAGGTTCACTGGAAACAATTCAACTCACGACCTTAAGAGGTCCTCACCAGTATGGCCACTGGTTACAAAATCTCACCACTACACAAGAATGGCTACACTCAGAATATTCACTCAAATATTCCTACACTCGGAACTTTCTTTCACAAAGTTCTTACAACTGATTTTACTTCCTTGGAAAATCGATTATTTGTTACAAAGAAGAGGCAAAAATATATAGGGTCTTGGAGGCAACAGCTACTTTCCTTTCTTCAGAATATTTTCCATATTAGACCGGATCCACAATCTTGCCGCGCAATCTTCTTAGCTCCATATTTCTTTCCTTCTTGTTTGGTCTCTAAAATAAGGAAGGTCAAATCATTAGAATATACTATCACAGAAATATGGATAAAAGATGAGATTAAGATATGATTTATACTTCCCTAAATTATCTTTCAAACAATATACTGTTGAGGTGGCTGCCGTCTGGTGATGGCATTGAGGTCCTCACGTACAGTCTGAGCGTGGAGGTCCTCAAAGATAGTCTGAGCCTCTTCAATCTCCCCCTTTTTGTTTGAAAGACAAAACTCCTGGGAGATTCTATACAGAACTGATAGCAGTAGTGGCATATGCATATAGTAGTAGGATAGTAGCAATCATATAGCATAACAACAGTTTAGAGGGTTGCTGCAATTACAGACCAAAAGAGTTCTCCCCCTTTTTGTCTTTCAGACAGAAGGAAATAGGAGAGTACAAGTATTAAATGTGTACCCAAAATAAGCAAAGGAAGAAGGAGGAAGAATGAGGGATAGGAGGAAAATAAATGATGAGGACACCTTGACCAGGCCCTGATTAAATTTTGAGGTGCTCGAGAGGCCATGCTGATGAGGACATCAGAGGTCCAGGCATGCAGTGAGTTGACGAACCTGGGAGGAGGAGAGAGACCACATGTAGGGAGGATGGATGATAGGACTCCCCCTCAATTTGACAGCTTGTGAATAGGTTGAGGTCCTCATAGTAGACGACTCCCCCTCGAATGGTGCAGGTGGTGTTGTTTCACGACCTTCCCAATGTCTAGTATCTTGTCTTGGATTTTGTCTCCAAAGGTCATTCTTGCATTCTTGTTGATTTTTAGTTTGAAGAGCTTGGTTGGATCTCTGTGTCTGAGGCATACCTGTAATAGAAGACACTATACCTTTCTTGGTCTCTGACCAAGGATGAGATCGTTGCAATAAGGTCTTTGGGACCCAAGTTTTAGTAATGCGCGGAGGTCTAGTTCCTTTAGACAGGGGATTTGATGAGGTCCTTATTTTATTTTCTGTTGGAGGTCCTCTATGATGATTTTCTCTGAGAGGCGGAATGTTTGGGATAGGAAGGAGAGGTCCTCTGGGAGGGTGATTTGTAGGAATTTTGGTTCGAGGTTGAGGAGAGGGGGTTGTGGAGACTGGTTTGCTTTGGTAAGGATGGAAATTAGTGACTGCCTCATTGGATAATTGAGTGATGGTTTTATAGCAGTCTTTGACCTCAAGAGACAATCTATTGCTTTCTGTGAACAGGAGGTCATTTTGAGAGTTCAGGCTTTTTAAGGCCTCACCGAGACTTTGGACGTGGTTGGTAAGGTGCTTGATTCTTTCTATCAAGGACTTAGAGTATTTAAAAAGATGCATACACTTATGAGCAAGATGTAATGGTGAAAGATTAAGGAGGTCATCAATGTTTACCTCGTCATGAGATGAGGTTGGATCTTGATCCTCACTTGTGTTTGCCATCAGACATACATTTATTATTTCTTCTATCTCACTGTGGCCTTCACTGGAATCACTATCACTCCATGTTGCCATCATTGCCTCATGGTTATGCCGTTGAGGTCGACTGTTTCTCTTATCTTTGTTTCTTCTGGCATGAGGGCAGTCCTTCATAAGGTGTTTTGAGCTGCCACAAACAAAACAAGTGAATGTGTCAGTATCTTTTCTTAATGAGGACTTACCTTTTGAGGTTGCTTTTCTGTTTTGTCCATCCTTGGCGTATCCTCGAAAGGTTGGATTTTTCTTGTATAATCTTGTGAACCCTCTAGCCATCATTGCCATTGTATCTTCCTCCTCATCATCATCTGACTCACTGTCGGATTTACATACTGCCTTGAGGGAAATTTCCTTGGGTTCTGAGAGGTCATTCAATTGGATCTCATAGGCCAATAGTTTTCCAATGAGTTCCTCCAGTTTGAGGGCCTTGAGATCTTGAGCTTCTTCAATGGCTGTGACTTTTGGACCCCATTTTCTTCTAGGCAGGCATCGAAGGACCTTTCTAACATGTTCCTCATTTGGGTAGGTTTTTCCCAGAGATATGAGATGGTTGGTGATGCTGCTTAATCTTTTGAACATCTCTTCAATAGTCTCATTTTCCTTCATTCTGAAGGCCTCATACCTTTGGACAAGGATATCCACTTTGGTGTCCTTGACTTGACTTGTGCCTTCATATGAGGTTATCAAGTAATCCCAAACATGTTTCGCAGTTTCACAATTAGATATACGTTCAAAATCATTCGAATTTAAACTGCAATAAATCAAGTTTAGGGCATGAGTATTTTTTCTAAATTGCTCCAACTCTTTCTTGGTCATTTCAGATCTTTTCTTTGGGACATCTTGACCAGCACTGTTCTTCTTCGTGGGAGTGGGATAATCTCCCTCGGTAACCACAGTCCAGAGGTCCTCATCTTAGTCCTTGAGGAAGACCTCCATTTGTCTTTTCCACGACCTGTAGTTTTCTCCAGAAAGTAGTGGAGCTATTATCCATGATCGTCCTAAAGGAGCTTCATTTGTGTTGATAGCGGTCATGATCTTTTCCACGAGTGGTTAAACTCTTGAATTTGTGGACCCACTCTGATACCAATTGAAATAACTCTAGAGGGGAGGTGATTAGGGTTATGAAAATTATAATCTGCACTTCAATCAACACAACATAGATTAATAGCACTTTTAATTACTAAAAAATACTTCTTTATTATTGAATAAAAAAATGCTTAGAAAGGGAGAGATTACAACTCAGCTGGTAAGAGGACTGTCAGGTCCTCAAAGCAGCTTATTGGGACAGAAGACCTTGCAGCTGTCTTCTGTTCTTGAGGCCTCATAGAAGAGGCGGTTACAGACAGTGACCTCAAACAACAGAGGTTCACTGGAAACAATTCAACTTACGACCTTAAGAGGTCCTCACCAGTATGGCTACTGGTTACAAAATTTCACCACTACACAAGAATGGCTACACTCAGAATATTCACTCAAATATTCCTACACTCGGAACTTTCTTTCACAAAGTTCTTACAACTGATTTTACTTCCTTGGAAAATCGATTATTTGTTACAAAGAAGAGGCAACAATATATAGGGTTTTGGAGGCAACAGCTACTTTCCTTTCTTCAGAATATTTTCCATATTAGACCGGATCCACAATCTTGCCGCGCAATCTTCTTAGCTCCATATTTCTTTCCTTCTTGTTTGGTCTCTAAAATAAGGAAGGTCAAATCATTATAATATACTATCACAGAAATATGGATAAAAGATGAGATTAAGATATGATTGATACTTCCCTAAATTATCTTTCAAACAAAATACTGCTGAGGTGGCTGTCGTCTGGTGATGGCGTTGAGGTCCTCACGTACAGTCTGAGCGATGAGGTCCTCAAGGATAGTCTGAGCCTCTTCAGTGGGAATGACAATACTATGTACTATTGCTGGGAATAAAAAGTAACAAATAAACATAGAAGAAGTGTTGGAGCCAACACAAGGAAAGTTGGAAAGGTGACAGGACTTTTGCTTTTGCTTTTGTTGTATTGTATTTGCTTATTCACTTTTGTAATTGTGTTGTTTATCTGTGTATTTTATATATATGTGATCTTGGATTATTTGGAGTTAATTTCGGTGATTTTCGATATGAATATATTTATTTTTATACTCAAGTTCTCTATTTTATGCTTGGTTGGAGTTTGGTGTAGTTTTGTAGGAAATTGGAGTAAATTTTGAAGAAAACAAGCTTAAAATCAAGTATTGGAGTCCAAGTGAATCATAAACAAGAGAAGAATCCACCCCAAAGGCCCAAACTTCGACCCAATATATCAAAGAAGAGTGTCTGGCATCAACACGGGTGCAACTGAGAGCAGCACGACCTGTGTTAGGGTCCAGAAACCCCAGAAACCTATTCTAGTGGGCAACATGACCCGTGGCCAAGCCAACACAGGTCGTGTTAGAATCAATACGGATAGTGTTGACCTGGAATAGACCGTGTTGACCCCTGTTTATGACGAAATGGCGTTTCGGATGCTTTTAATGGCTATATAATTGCAGATTCTCAAGTGCTGTATGGACTCTGTGGAGGTCTCCTATTTTGGGGACTTCCCACTCGATGTCCCGCAGTGATGCGTTCAAGAGTTGAAGGTCGGCCGAGGCTTGTCTGTTCGAGAGACTGCCAGGTAAATAGCTCAACCTTTGCTATTTGTTTCTTTCCTGTTATTTATTGTTTTGGGTTAGGGTAGATCAGGTGAAGTCCTAAGTGTTAGGACTTCTTCCGCCCCTAGTCGAGTGGGCCAAATTAGATTGGGCCTACCACCCTTAGGGCTTGCTTGGGAGAGGGGTAAAGGGGAGTTAGGAGGGGTTAAGGAGGGTTTCTACTTCTCCTTACTCCTGCTTGGGAAGAAAGTAAGGGAGGGTAAAGGAAAGTAAGAGGGATTAGGGTTTACCCCCCTTTACACCTCTTTAATCTTATTTTTTTAACACCCCAATTTGGGGTGTAAGGAGGTGTATATCATACATAACATAGAAAATGACCATTATACCCCTAACCCCCCCCCCCCCCATACTCTCACCATTGAACTACATATATTATGAAAGGGTAAATATGTCAATTAACATTTTACTCTTATGAACTCTCCAAAATGTTCTCCCAAGCAGGGGTAAGTAGTTACCCTTATGAACCCTCCCATACTCTTACTCTCCTTTACTCTTATAAACTCCTACTCTCCATTTTTAACTCTCCTTCCAAGCAGAGCCTTAGGGTCCAAATTTAGGAACCCCTATAACCCATCACAATGCACGCCGTCAATCTACTGTAAAGAAGAAAAAAAATGTAGTGATGAATAAGTTTAGATTATCAATTTCCTTAATTAAAAACTAATAAAAATATGACATGTCACATTCTGTGAGCTTTTCTGTGGTAGAAGGGTCTATGTAAGCTTTTTTTAATAAATTGTGACATATGAATAGACTTGACAGAAATTGACCCGACCTAAAAATTTAATTTGAACCCGCTCGAAAATTCTGGATTTTGAACATGATTTTCAATCCGAAATAGAAAAATAACCAAACTAGAAAAGAACTAAAAAATAGCATGTTCAACTTAACTCAAGCTCGAAAATGCCCGACCCACATGCTCAAGCCGATAAGAATGATACTTTTGTACATTTCTCAATTTTTTTTTACCATAATATCTTTATTTTTAATTTGACTCTTTATTTCATATAATAATAATCATACCGTATAGAAAGGTCAGTCATGTTATATGTACTCATTTACATTATCCTTCTTGATAATAATGACAAATAAGTCAAAAATATTATGAGTAATTTAAAAAGGGCATAGAGTAGCACCAAAATCCAACAATCGACTTATGCCCAATAATTCTAAGTCATGTTGGAGTGGTCATACGTGGTTATGCTCGTCGAATCGGGATCTGAAAGACAAATATGAGATCATTTAATGAAACTTTTCAATTTATTTTTAAAAGGTGAGCATTTGCATATATACATGGGATACATGTATGGTAGGATAAGTGATAGTCATTAAACTATTCAACTATTTTTTAAAGAAAAGGCAACTATTAGTAAGTTCATCTACGTCACCTACATTGATAGGTTCATTCAATGATTTTGATATTGATGAATAGGTGACATTCTTATAGGACTGGACATTAAAGACAGATTTAATCTTTCACTTTGAAATTGACATTTGTTTGAATTTTATATATAATTTTTTGAATATTAATGAAAAATAACTTAATAAGAAGTATATCATGTGTCTGGTAAAAAAATTAAGGAGAAGTACAAACATGATACAGTTTCAATTCACATTTTTAATTGGAATTTTAATTATTCTATTTCAGTTTTTGTAAGATTATAATGGAAAATTTTGATTTTCTAATATTTTTAATATGTAGTCTATGAGTAATATTTTTACAGCTAATTGATTAATTAATTTTGCAGTACCATCATTCGATATTGTAAATCAAGTAGCTTAAAATTAATTGAAATTAATACAGAACAATTATTTTGGATTGTAATTCTTAACCATTAAATCATAAACCCAAATACCCAATTCATTACATTTTATTTCTCTAAATTAAGTCATGAGAATATAAATATTTTGTTTTACCTAGGGTAAATTTCGCTCGTTCATCCAATCCCTATCTTAGGTTAACTACTAACAAATTTTACAGATCAGGAAAAGGAAAGGTGATCATTGATTACTACATTCACCTCAATGAGCATACCTAAAGAGAAAAATGAAGAATGAGGGGATGGTCGCTTCACCAAGGTGGAAGAATACCACATCCAATAAAAAAACAACTATCTACCCTCCTAAAAATGCTAAAGCCAATGTAGTCCATTCAAGGATTCAACCAAAGTAGGATTGTTACACCCTCCTCAGCACCACCAACGTCGATGCTCTAGTCTACCTCTTTAGGAAGAACTTGATAAAATTTCCACCACCAAAGCCGGAGCCAGAGAAGTATCTAAGTTGGTATGACAATGCATTTTGAAACTATCACAGGTGTAGGGGGCATGATATTAAAAAGTGTTTGACCTTAAAGAATAACATTAAAGGTATAATTCGGTCAGGACAACTACTTCATCTTAAAGCGACATAGAAACCAGATAACATCCAAAATCCTTTCCTGAATCGCATTATGTCCTCTAAGGAAGAAGCATAACACCTATCAGAAAAACGATGCATTACGATCCATCAATCCCATAAATTGGTATGCTAATCGAATCTCTATATCAGGGTTACCACTATCAAGCTTTATAGGTCGAGGAAGGGAGATATCAAACTATCCATAATAAGTATGACCCATTAACCCTTAAGTCCCTTCTCATTGTGAAATTTGTTCTTTCACTGAGGCTTGAATTTTGATGGGAGCGTTGAATCATGAGTGGCTACCACTTTTTTTAGTATGAGAATATAATGATATAATTTGAAGAAATAGGAGTATTTACAGATAATTTTATTTTTATAGGAAAAAAGAAAAAAATATCACGATCACAATCCAAAAACCAATCTAAACTTGAGATTGAGATACGGCTCAACACATATTTACTCAAATCTAACATACACCTAACTCATATACATATAAATCCAAAATACCCTTTGATCAACACATATTTACTCAAATCTAACATACACCTAACTCATATACATATAAATCCAAAACACACTTTGATCCGTATTTAATCCGACATTCCAAATTGAGTTATGAAAGCCATCTACACAAATTGGCCGTGAAAATGAATAGTGCCAATTGTTAGGCAATAAGACAAGTACACCTTTGGATCCGTTACTATAGCTTTGGTGTGACAGCCTTGATGGAACCAATAAGATAGGGAGCTGGTGACACACAACCACCAATTTTCCTGAAAGAATTAATAACTATATTATGGCTTGAAATGGGTATTAGCATCTAATTTACCACAGCAAATAAATTTTAGAAAAAAAGATAGATGAAGAAAAACTAAAAAAAACACAAAATGCTCCGATAATACTAGTAAGTCAATAACAGTTCGGTTTTCCATCTCAAATTACTAAGCATATAAAACTTCACAGCACTCAGAATATAGTAGGTACATTCATCATTCATATAGTAAAAAATACTGATAAATTACCCAGCCCTTGAACATTGCCTTTCAACAAACTGCTTAACATGGGCAAAAAATGCATTGGTTTCCGGCAACTCCGGGAACACGTAAAAAGCATGAATCGCAGTGGGATACTCCAGCAACTGGACATCCTTCCCCGCTCGCTTGAGCCACTCACAGTAGCTTCGCTGCCAATCCTTCAATGGGTCGAAACCCCCGACGACAACGACCGTCGCCGGAAAATCCAACCGGGAAATATCGAGTGCGTTGGGCCCACAAACATTGACCGCCCAATGGTCCAACTCAATCCCATCCGGCAGATAAGATCTCCACATCCACTCAGTCCTACTCAGGGACACAATCGGAGCCCCTTCAAGCTCCACCTCCGACTTAGCCCTCTCTTTCCCACCAAAAAATGGTTGAATGTTTACCAACCCGATCACCTTCAGATCCGATAACCTTGCCTCGCATGCTCTTACTACGATGTTGTGGGCGATGTTCCCGCCGGCGGAGTCTCCGGCGACGAAGCACTTCGACACGTCTACACTTTCCGGCCACTCCGGGATTTCCTTCCGCCGGTTGTTGATGAACGAGAGGACGTCGAATCCGTCCTCGTATTGGGCAGGAAACTTGTGTTCCGGGGCGAGGCGGTACTCGACGGAGCAAACGAGGGCGTTTAGTTTACGGGCGAAGCGGCGACATACGGCGTCGTATACCTGGGAGGCGGCCGAGAGGAAGGCAAAGCCTCCGCCGTGGAAGAAGACGACGAGGGGGACGGAGGTGGCGGTGGTGGTGGTGGTTGGGATGAAGAGGCGGAACCAGAGGTTGCGTGTGGGGTCGACGGTGATGTCATGGGAGGAGACACCGCGGTAGGGTTTTGGGTTGGCCGAAACTCGGAGGTCTAGAAGGTTCATGACACGGCGGTTCACGGTGAAGTCGTGGCGGCGGACGGCGTCGGTTACGAGGTTTAAGATGCCGATTTGGATGCGGGTTTTGAAGGGTAAGGAGAGAGAGTGGAGGGGGTCTGAGACTGAGTGAGAGTCGGCAGCCATTGTTGGGGATTTTGATCGGAGGAGAGGAAGATGGGGTGGAGAGTGGGAGTGGTTGTTGGTGCTGGTAGATGATTTGTTTGGGAATTTGGGGGAGACGAGCAGAGCAGTTGGGAAATATACTTGGTAGTGGAGTCAAATGTACCCTCAACCTCACACTGCTTTTATGCATACTCGTTGAAATTTTTTTCAACTTTTATTAATTGCCTCATTATATGGGTGTTGGAGAGGGAGTCTTGGAGATGTGGGGGGGGGGGGGGGGGGGGGGTCCTACTTTTCTCACCCTCTTCTTTGATTTCAGGACTCCAGAGTGCCCCTTCATTAAACTGCCGAAATGGAGCCCCTACCTAACTATAGCATGGGGACTGTAGGCGAGAACTCCCACCGTGCACCCCCCATTATTGTCTCTTATCAAAGTTGGTGTTAGTTTAGTAATCGATTCATTTTTTTAATAATTGTCACCTTATAGTTTTGGAAAAATTTGAAGAAAATAGTATTACCTCCATCTCTATATTAGTGTTAAATTTTTATAATACCTGATGTATTGAAAGTTTAAATATTACTTAAGATGTTAACAGTCATTGACTCATTGCTAAGTGAAAGGGGCATATTTGTTGAGTGTAATTTTTTTACTCAATTTTCTAGTAGCATTGGACTTATAAAATCAGTTAAAATGACTCAATAAGGGACGGAGGTATAGTATTGAGTATGATAATTATATTGAAAATAACAAAAGTAAAAGTTAAATTTCCATTTTAATAATTTCTCTTATCAAAATTTATGATACACATCTTGACTTAATATGGTTAATAATCATCTTGAATGGTTCATATTTCATATTTTTGTAATTTTTGATAATATTTTCTCTAATAATTATAAATATTTATCAACTATAATAGTATAATATCTATTAGCTAGGTCAAAAAATCTAAATAATAGCTTAATTTTATCAATCATAGTTGAAAATACACATTTTATGCATAATTTTATATTTATGAACAAATATAAATAAATAATTATTTTTATATTGCTTATAAGTTGTAATAACGCTTAAAGTAATGAAACATACTTTTATAATGATTTAATTATACTTACATTTAACTCTACAAGTGATTCAGGTGAAATGCAAGATGATTATTAACCATCTTGCGTCAAGATATTTATCATTTTACATTAAAAATTGCAAAAGTAGAAGTAAATTTGAAAAAATTGTAATTAATTTTACATTAAAATTGTAAAGTGTTAGAGACTGTGAAAAATATAAAATTGATTGAAGTGACGGATATTGATGAATGGAATATGTAATCCTCCTACCCTTTTTATTTCAAATTATTTAACCTTTTTGTCCTCCCTCCCACCTTTTTTTTTATTTATAAAGTTATCTAATTTTTTATCTCCTTTTATTTATTAAATTATCTACTCTAATTTTATAATTTCAACATAAATTTAGTACTCATTTAATCCTTAATAAAGAAATTCTTTATTCTATTTTAAGGGTATTTTTAATAAATTGTAATTTTGTTTATCTCATTCTTATGTTTATAAATTTTGATTAAATAATTATAGGGAGGGAGTAATTATCATTCTTTATTCTTTTAAATGTAATGTAATATTTAGTTTTTAATTTCTGATGTAATTTATTTAAAATTATTACATAAATATATCCATAAAAAAATATTTTTCATGGGAAATTCAATAATTTTAATTTATGAGATAACTCATTGCATGTAATGAATAAACAATTGAAAAAGTTTATAAAATTTTACTCAATACAACAATGTAAGGTGCATAGTATAGTCTCGCTAACACATAGTATGGAAGAATCCAAATATAAGCAGTTTTTCGCTCTTCCTCTAACATAGAAATGCATGAAGAAGTTGATACCAGCAGACAAAAAATATCTTTTCAAAGCAAAAAACATAGTCATCCGATAACCAAAGAAAAACCAAAAGGGAAATCAAGAGATCGAGAAACACAAATAGAGATAAAATTTGATTATACATATCCCCTAATCTAAATAGTAAGGAATGAAGTGGGCGGAGATCCAAAAAAAGACAATTTAGAAAAGAAGAGAACCTGGGAACAAAAAACTTCATACATGTGTGCTCTTTGACTGGGCAATTCACCTAAATCATTCAGACTAGCCTGACAAACACAGATAGAGACAAACACATACAGACCACAAGAAACACAAAGCAAAGTCAAAACAAGGAATCCTACTAGGTACCTCATATCATCTTACCTGACGACCTTGATCTTAGCCTACCAAGCGCCCCTATCAAGTGTGTCATTCTCCACTAGGCCCATGTGCTTCAAATCAGGTCTAACAACTTGGTTCACTCACTTTCGAGGCCTACCACGACCCCGACAAAGCGGCGGAAACGTAATCTTTTCACATCTTCGCACGGGAGCCTCCGCACTTCTCCTATATACATGACTAAACCATCTCAGCTTATTCTTATGAAGCTTATCCTCAACAGAGGCTACCTCTGACTTTAAACATCATTCCTTATTTTATCCAACTGGGTGAACCCATAAATCCATCAAACCATTTGCATTTCATCAACATTCAACCTTTGAGAATGCACTTCATAGCCCAACACTCTGAACCATATAACATTGTTGGTCTAGTTACAACACGATACACCTTACCTTTCAGCTTAAGCTGGATTCTTTTATTAAACAACACTCCCGAGGCCACCTTCTACTTATGTCATTCCATGTTAATTAGATGTGTTATGTCATAGCTAATATCTCCATCACTCTACAGAATATATCCCAAGTATTGAAACTTCTCCACACTAGGAATAACCGTCCCCTCAATCATTATGGATTCATTGTTGCCTTCTCGATCAACCTCGCTAAACGGATATTTCATATACTCCGTTTTCAATCCACTCAATCTGAAATTCTCTATATTCCAAAGCTTCACGCCAAAGCTCCACCTTATCATTCAATCTCTCGCATGACTCATCAATAAGAACTATATCATTCGTAAATAGCATACACCACACAGTTCATCAAGGATGTCCTTAGTTAACTCATCCATAGCCATAACAAAAAGAAATGGACTAAGAGCAAGCTCTTGATGGAGCCCAATATCTACAAGAAACTCTTTCGTATATCCCATTGTGGTCCTAATAATGGTTCTAACATTTTCATACATTTCTTTAATGGCTCAAATATAATGATAGTGCACCCCTTTCGCCTCAAGGCTCTCCCTAAAATCTTCCACGGATACCCTATCATAGGCTTTCTGTAGATCAATGAACACCAGATGAAGGTCCTTCCTTCTCTCCCTATGTTCCTCCATAATGCGACACAAAAGATGGATTATCTCTATTGTTGATCTCCCCAGCATGAACCCAAATTGATTCTTAGACAGCTCAACTTCCTCCCTCAACCTCCTTTCAATTACTCGCTCCTAAATCTTCATGGTATGACTCATTCATTTGTAGTTATTTCAACATTGGACGTCTTCCTTGTTCTTGTACAGGGGACAACAATGCTACCCCGCCACTCATTATGCATTTTACCTTTATCGAGAATATGGTTGAAGAGCCCTATCAACCAGTGGATACCCTCCTCACCTAGACACTTCCAAACTCCAGACGAATACCATCTGGGCCCCTACTTTTCTCTTGCTTAATTTCTTCAACACCTCTTTGACCTCATCAAGCGTTATAGTTTGACAAGTAATGCGCTCTATACTCCCTGGCCTTTCCAGGTCGAGAACCTTCTCCACTATAATCGGCATCTCTCTCCCATTAAATAATTCGGCAGAGTAACTCCATCTCTCCTTTATTTGGGTTCCATACGTCCACCAAAAACTCTCCCCTCATTATCCTTAATACATCAAATATCTCAAATACAATGAGTACAAAAAAAAAAAAACTCTAAATAGTAAAATTTGAAAGTGAAAGATAAAAGAAATTAATATCTCAAATACCAAGGAGTACATATCTCAAGAATCCTTATATGTTAAATAGAACTCATTGACTCTTTTTAAAAGGGAAATATATTGCCCTCTTGAAATAAAAATTGATTTTTCTAAATAATTTTCCCGTTCTTTGCAACAGCGGAAAATTGAAACTTTATTCTTTGACAAAAACATCCCACCAAATGGATCCCTAGTGTAAGTGAAACCCTAGTGTAATTGGACCCTAGGTAAATCTTAAATATTATAAGAGATATTTTTGAAAAAGTAAGATTTTGAAAAAGTTACAAAAACATCCAAATCTAGATGTATATTATATTATTAGGGTCATTGGATAACAATAATACGAAGTTTGGGGGTACTGAACGATAATAATACCAATAATTTTGTTAAAAATTAACAGTACCAACTATGAACCTATTTTCCGACAATAGCACTACACGCTGCCGAGTCGCTAGGTGTTTAACTCGACAAAAGGACGATATGTCGCCTGATTGTTTGAGCTTAAGGTGGAGCAATTGGAAAAAATGTTGATTGTCACTTTTTTGCCAACTAAACAACATTGATCAATTTAGTTAAAAAAATTAACCTTTTATTTTTATATTACTATATAGCTAAGTTTGGTAATGTTGCTTAGTTGGCAAAAAATGTGGTTGTTAACGTTTTTTCAACTTGTTCTGGCCTCTAGCTCAGACAATTATACGACAAATAATCTTTCTGCTAAGTCAGACATCAACCAGCTCGGTCACATACTATTGCTGGAAAATAGGTCAATAGTTGGTACTGCTATTGTCCAACAAAATTATTGATACGTATTACTATCGGTCGATACCCCCAAAGTTAGTATTATTGTTGTCCAATAATCCTTGTTATTATTATTATTATTATTATTATTAGTATTATTATTATTATTACTACTACATTATTATTATTACATTATTATTATTATTATTATTATTATTATTATTATTATTATTATTATTATTATTATTATTATTATTATTATTTGTGGGAAGAGGAGGTCTAGTCATTCATTAGTTGTGTTTTTTCCATGTACATATCTACTATTCTTTTATCTAATTTTAGCTAATATTGCCACTTTTTTGATATAATAATATTGCCTCAACCCACTTATTTCAATTTTAACCTTTTTTTTTCATTTTAATGTTTTTACGTATGAAGTGTTGTCTATCAAATCTTCTATTTAAAAACTTATTCTGAGAGGTCTTTAAGAGAAATTAGGTACATGAAATTAAATTGTTACCACATGAAATAAGTTGAGCCATGAAAATTACCGATGCACGGAGTGAAGCAAGAAAGCCAGTAATGAGAATTTCTTGTTGGCACTGATTTTAGGTGAGGAGCCAGGGAAGGGATTGAAGACTGCGTCTTGTATTTCTGCTCTCAAATTTCATCTTTATTATTTTTTGAAGAAATTGCGTAAATAAATGCATATATTTTGGCATGATTTGTAAGCATGGTGTTGATGTGGTGGTTGGTTGGCTTACTTTAAAGAAGTTATGTGGAAGATGATGTATGCATGCATTTAAGGGAAAGTGAAATCTAGAAGAATGTACAAGTGTGGAACCCTGGAAAACTTCACTTAGATAAGGTAACATTATTGCCCTGCAAGTATTACATTTGGTACCTTTCTATAGGATTGCAGAATATATTGGACTTCTTACAAGGGAAAGTGATGTATTTCGTATTCCATTTCTCTTTTCAAAAATGACTGGAGGTAGTTATATTTGGATGTAATTATTTTTATGATATTATAGTTTAATAAATAATTGTGGGATGATATTATTTTTGTTATAATTATTGTGATTAAGGTTATGTATCTTTGACCAACCCTAAACATTGACGCTTAAAACTGTAATTAACTTCAATTAAAACAACGTTCGACACAAAAACCATTGTTTTGCGCGTTTTTTGGCTGAAAAATAGGTCGGAATGCCCCCAATAAATAATTACAACAAAGACATGTACCCCACAATTATTTGCCAAAATATAGAGCTCTTAAAATAATTACATCAAAATATGAATACCTGTTAGTCGTTTTTTATTTCTTTTTCCGATCCCCTGCTTCATCTCCCTTTTCCATTATATCTTTAAGTCATATTGGACCCTACGGTTTGGTTAATGAGATTTTAGAATTTATAAGAGCATTGATATGTAGACACCTAATTTTATCTCGGATGTTATGTAATTACTGTGTATATTTAGTGAGTATGGTAGGACTCCACCAGTAGTTTGGATCAACAAAATTGTGTGTCACTATTTTCATACCTGGCAATCACTGTTGCAAACCAAGAATTACAGGTCAGAGATATAAATGTGAATGACAATACCAATTCGGGTTGCTAAAAGGAATCCAACTTGACAAGTATCCTAAGAACTTGTTCAAACTAAAATGGTAAAAACAACGGTGAATATTTGTCTTGAAATGCCACAAGTATCATTTGGAAACTCAGTCTTTTTCGCCCAGAAACGATAATTCTAATTCAGTTTTTAGATTCAATCGAAATAATTGTTTTTCTAAATGCAACGCTAACCCCTGCCTACTTCTCTAAGTCTTTTCTCTAGGATCGATTGAGATTTTCGTTTTTGCCTTTTTGCTTTGCTTCTTCAATGAATCTGTTAGAACCCCAACTGAAACCCTAATCCTTGCTTCTATTCCAATGCTTCATTCCAAGATTTGTTTCTACATTGCGTATATCTACTCTAATGCTAATCGAAATTTGCTGAACTTATTTCTATGTTGCCTTGGTTTCAGATTTATCGAATTCAATCACCACTTAAGCTCAAGACGCCCATATTGGTAAGTCCAGGTCCCTATTTCTATTGTTGGGCTCTGAATTGATTGTTGGTTTGTGCTCGTTGGCTTTGAATACATGCATCTCAGGTATTTTCTCTCTTTTTTCGATCTCTTTCTATGGGTTTCATCAAAGGCCTTTTTTTACTTGTTCTTTCAGCTAAATTCTTTTGCCTTTCTTGTGGGTCTTTTTTCCAGTTTGCCTTCAGGTCTCATTTCATGGGGTTCTGAATTTCAATTCTGCTTGTGTGATTACAGGCTTAATTTGGGGACCCTGTCTGTTATTGCTTTAGTCAAGTTTCTTTGGATTACTTGTTTTCTAAATCAGAATTCAGAGATAAATTTTGATCTAATTTTGTCCACGAATCATGTGCTAACTAGATTTTAGGTCCAACTTTTCTTACAGAGCACATAAAGTGACTAGAGTTTTATTGAGACTTAAAAGAAAGTGGTTACATTAGATTAAGTACCTGAGTGTAAGTGTTACCTGGTGAACTATGATGAGGTTTCTTCAGACTCAGAGCAGTTCTACCTTTAGTAACTTCATCCCAAAACAAAGATAGACTAGGAAATATGTAATCTCATTGCACCACCTAGTTATACTTCATTCTAACAAATGTTGAACCATTTAAGCATTTTAAAGGGCTAATCCCAATTCTGCTTGTTTGATTTATCAACCCTATACTTCATGTATTGGGGTATTATTTGTTATGACATTTATAGTATTGTGTAGATAATTGTAATTAGAGCTGAATTGGGAGCACTATGAACTAAATTTCATGGAGGAATATAGTGCAGAACTTTTTGATCCCTTTTGTGTCAGTATATACAAGTTACAACTCAATCTTTTAGTTCTAGAAGTGTATTCAGAAATCTGTTTAGTATAAAATTTTTCTTGTGGTAGGAAACAGTGATTAAATTTCTCAAAATTTGGTCTTGTTGTGTCGCTGGCATTATGTGTTAAATTGCTTTTGGTTTTTAGTTGGTTTTTAGTTTGAACTTTATTGGTTATGGGTTTTAACAGAACTTGGGTTCTTGGTTTGTAATAGGTACTTGATCATGTTTCATTCTTAGATTAACTTGATGTTCCTTGAGCACTTATTGTTTGTTTTGATTAAAAAAAGCACTTGGAAGTTTGTTTAGCATGAAGTATTTTCTTGTGGTGGAATGGAGTCTTTAATGAAAGGGGAAAAGACATAGGTTCTTGGCATGTGGTAATTTCCCCAAGGTCAAGTTCAAGCTCAAGGATCGGTCATATGCATGACTTTTTGTTCATATTTTGCGAAGATATATAGATTTGTTGATATACGTTTAATATATAGGTCCAAATTACTCAAGTGTAAATATCAACTTTGATATCTTTCGAAGGGATGGTGAAGGGTTCATTTAGAAGAAGCTATATGTGGACCATTTAGATTTACAGTTGTAATTATACTCCAATGCATGTTCTACTTAATTCAATGACATTTATTTTAATTATCACAATTATGTTTTATTATATTTTAGAATTTCTTTTCCACAAGATTCATCTAAAGTAGAAAATTTTGTTATAGAGCAAGAAAATCGTGTTACAACAGGTACAAGTCGATTGGTATATAACATAACTTATAGAATATTGCTATAGGTGGTGGTATCGTTGCTTTTGATAATATTTACTGTAACGTTTTTTTTTGTAAGTGTTGCAAAATGGTCAATATCTAAGGCAACATTTCTCTTTACAAGTGTTGCAATAGCCTAAGTACCTAAGGTAACATTTTTTTGAAGTGTTACAATAGCCTAAATACCTATGGTAACGTTTTTTTACAAGTGTTGCAATAGCCTAAAAAGTGTTACAGTAACTTATTGCAACACATGTCTAATGTAACACTTTACAAAATGTTGCCATAGATCTAAGGTAACACTATTTGAGCCTCTAGTAACACTTTTGCTGCATTGCTAAAGCCACATTTTGTTGTAGTGCGTGTTTGTCAAACTGCCATGGTCGACCCAAAAAAAACGTCGCATGCACTCATGGGAGCAACATCACAAACAATGGAATCATGGTAAGTTGGACCAATAGATAATTCACAAGAGCTTGCTTGCAGTGGCGAAACCACATTGGGTCAAGGGGTGTCAATTGACCCCCCAGGTTTTTGAGGGGAAAAAAAAAGAAGTTTAGGCACTGTTAGCTGGTTTGTAAACATCGTATACGAAATTGTATAGAAGAGTATTAGTAAATGCAATTTGGAGGAGTGGCAAGCGGCCCTAACTAAGTACATGGTGGTCACGGGTTCGATTATACTCCTCTATTTGTTTTTCTTGTTGTTTTAGCATATTAAGTTAGGGTAATATAATAGTATTTTCCTTTTTTACCTAAATTTTCGCTACCTTTTTTTGCTCTGGGAGAATTTTTTAGCTGAAAATCAAAGTGATATTTCAGTTTGAGATGACACAAATTTAGTATATAATTGTATTCTCTTCTGAATTGATATGTTTTTTATTATCAATTTGATTGAATAATTGGTAAAATTATAATTTTTGTGGTGAATTTTTATTAATATAGGAGTGATTAATAATTTATTTAATTTGGAGCGACTCTATAAAAGTAATTCTTTGATAAAGTACTAGTACCATTCATATTAAAAGTCATTATAATTAATATTACTTATAAGTTTATAATAAAAATAAGTATCTATGTTTAGAGACAAATATATACCATGAGCTATTATTAAGTTACGTAACTGTGTTGTTACTAATTTTGAAAATGTCTTCCCGTCCAATGTGGAAACTATGATTTACTGTCAAAATATGATTACTCATTGACCACATATTTAAAATGTTTAAAGTATATCTTACTTTTCCTAGGATTAATGTTAAACTTCATTTTATTTGAAATTCAGTTATTAGGATGTGCTACATTTTCAAAATTCACATTAAATATATCTTCATTTTTTTTAAAAATTGTTATCTTGACACCCCAAACATTAAAGTCTGGCTTCGCCACTGAGTTGCTTGGTTACCTTAATGTCACCTTGATCGTTGATCCATTTGAGAGCATAAGGCTTCATATGAGGCAATGAGGAAAGTCCCAACTTCTCCACCATATAAGTTGAAGTGACATTTGTACAACTCCCTCCATCTATAATCACATTGCATACCTTTCCTCTAACCAAATACCTAGTATGAAAGATCAAATCTAGTTGGTTTTTGTCAAGAGGAGGTTCATGGGAGTATAGTACCCTCCTCAAGATAAGAAGCTCCCCGATAGCGGCATTGGTGGGTTCCACATCTTGTTCATCAGACTCACTACAATCCTCCATAATCGATTTGGGTTCCTCTTGGACAACCTTGAGCTCATCCTCAATATCTTGCACTTCTTAGATAGTGAAAGTTCTCTCTGAGTAGGACAATCGGCTTGAAAGTGGTCATACCCTTAACACTTGAAGGACTTCTATCCCTCCATCTTCTTAGGAAGCTCTGTTGGGGAAGGATAAGCGATGCTTTTTCTTTTATCGACCTTAGTAGAAGGTGCAAACCTTGGAGCTTCGCTAGGCCATGTGATAGCCGGTACGATAGTGTAGACACAAGAAAATTAGGTTCGGGGAGCATTGTGACTTTGGGCTTACTTCAAAACAATTATCTTGGCCCAGTGTAAAAAAAATTCCTCGCGGATCAAATTTTCGGCCCACACAGAAAAAATTCTCGCGGATCAAATGTTTGGCCCAGACAAAAAAAATCCTCGCGAGTCGAAAATTTGGCTCAGAAGAAAAATCCTCGCGGATCTTTTGCAGGCCACCTTAGGAAGTTCCTCGCGGATCTTTTGCAGGCTAGCCCAGGAAATTCCTCGAGGATCTTTTGCAGGCCAGCCCAGGCAATTCCTAGCGGATCTTTTGCTTTTGACCCGGTAAAACCAATTTGTGTGAATCAGACAATAAATTGCCCATACCTACTCTTCCCACTAAGGTGAATCCTCGAGGATTTTTCAAAAAATGGAGAGGGTATGCTGATGTATGTAACTTCTGAAAGTGCAGATTATAAAAGGGGGATCCTCGTGGATTTTCAGGAGGTTGGAGAGTTCATATAGATGCATTCCTAGGCATAAGCAACAGGAGAAAAAAAGAGCACAACATATGTTCTACCTAAGAGTGAGATCCTCGCAGATTTTTTAAGATATAAACCACTGCCAGTTCTGAGTGAGGAGTCAATAGCAGCAAGGAAGTTATCATACTGAGTAAAGGGTTGCACATATCCTCGCGGATCTGCCAGGATTGGGTAATTTATTTATTTTGTTTTTAGGCTTTTCACTGGTTTGTAACCATGTAACTCCAACGCCCCGCCCGATGTAATTTTTTCGTATTATTTTTGTTTGGATGTTTGCTCATTACAATTATGTTCGCATGTTTTTTTATTTAAAGTTATGTGACAACTTAGTTCTTGTGTTTTTTTTCTTTTTCCTAAACTAAACCCGACCTAGTAAAGGCCACTTCGGCGGGTGATGTAAGGGCAACCCCCTTACATCGACACCTTTACCCCCGATCCCGACTTTGGCTCGAAGATCGTGAAGTTATTTTACTTTTTTATTTTTTTTTAAAAAAAAACTAACTGGCGACTTCGTGTGTTTTATTTCGTTCATGTTGATGGCTTTGGTATGATTGACCCTTGTCTCAAAATTTTCAGTGGCCTTGACGTGAATGGCAAGTCAACTCGGTGCACCGCTCAGAAATCCTCGTGGATTTCTGGCCAGTGCGCTGAGTCAGATTCCAATTTGGGTTTCAAAATAGTCGTAGGTTGTGGATAACGGACCAACCATGCACACTGGTTAAAAATGCTAGCAGATATTTAGGCCTGTATGCATGTTTGGAGTGTTACTTCGACCTCCTGTGACTAATATCTTCGTTCGGGATGGGCTTGAACCTTGATTGACCCAAAAAATCTGCCAGGATTTTGTGGTCTCGAGGTCCCGGCCCATTTCCGAATGGATATGGTTCATTGTAATTTTGAAATCAAGGATTGAACATATTTTAGGCATGAACTACATGAAATGATAAATTAAAATATTTATTTTGTGCATATAAAAAATTGAAAATGCACCCTAGGAAACGTAAGCCACCCTACGTCGATCTCGACACTTCGTGGGAGACCGTGCCCTCCGGGCCACGGGCCCTACAGTGGGGACTCCACTGGGGACTTATTTAGAAAGCAGGTAAGACTTGAAAAGTCGGGTTTTGTTTTTTTTAAAAAAACGTTGTCACATTTTTTTTATTTCAGACATATTGGCATTTTCGGGTCTTCTACCTTGTTGGGCATATAAGGCACCGTTTAGGTTTCTATCCCTATTTTTATCATTTCGGGAAAACAAAATCATTCAATTTGGTGGGTCCACTTAGACCTTCACTAAGCCGGTGGTTTTTTTTTTCCACTCATACACCACTCCTTAGTCCACATGACAAAGGGAGCAACCCGAGTGTGCTAATCTTGCCATGCACCCCATGAAAGATGAAACACTCAGGACACGAGAAAGAGAATAGGTTAAACCGCCCCTTTAACCCTCAAATATAGATCCTTGGCTAGGTTGGAATTCATGTTTGTGTGCTATTTGTTCTTATCGACCTTCGAACCCAAAACGTGCCATAATGCTTAAGCCTAAAAAAAATCATGCATTTGCATAATGGGTCAAGATGGTTGGTTTGGTCTGTGCAAGGTTTGAGCCCTTGGGGTCCTCGCGGATCTCATGTTGGGCGGACCATTGTATAGCCCAAATCAATATTGTTTTACCCCTTCCATTAGTCGTCGACATTGGTTTAGGCCTTATAGTGGACCTGAGCCCAAACGATCCTCGAGGATCTTTTGTGAGCTCGGACCCTACAAGGGCTAAACTAAAGTGTCATTAGGACCATGCGTTTGCATTGAGTCATATTCGTCTAGTGCAAGCAGGCCATTTGGGTCACACAAGTCGGTCTGGGCCTTAAAGATCCTCACGAATTTTTGAGTGGGCCCAACCTTGTGCGGCTCAAATGAGTTCCTTGTTGTGTCCAGTTAGCTAAAATGATATATTTATCCCTTATGTGAGGCCTGAGCCTGAAAATAACCTATTGAGTTCGGCTCGATAACGTCTAAATATGTCTTTTGGGTTCGAGTTTGCATTTCGCATAAGAACTTTATTCGGATTCCGCATATGATCTAGAGCCTTAGTTCGGTCATTCGGGATTCAAATAAAATTCTTCATCCAAGGCATACAAAGAGTCTTCGGGGTCGATGTTGAGTTGAGTCTTCAAATTCCTCCATCTTTCAAGACAGAATAGGTTGGTTTCAGGTATATCAAAGGGACGAGATCGGCCGGTTTGAGACTTTTGACATCCAGTATGACAGTAACGAGGATCATGTTTCACCATCATCTAAAGCGACCGACGAAGAAGTGACCGACAAAGAAGTGACTGATAAAGAAGCGGCCGACGAAGAAGTTACTGACGAAGAAGTTGAGTCTTTGGTAATTAATCCATTTGAGATAATGTTAGACCCTAATAGCGATCATCTTGAAGATCATCCTCATGGTGATGATGAGGAGCAAGTACCTCCTCCCCCACCTCCTCCACGTACTGAAATGGAGCAGCTCACCAACATAATTTTGAATATGCAAGTCACCCTGAATACTCAGCTAGAGGCACAAAATCAGAGAATTGATGATGTCATTCACGCTATGGAGCAAGCAAAGAATTCAAATCTGAAGAATCGCACTACGGGTGAGGTTGAGCAACAATCAGGGAAGGAGAAAGATGGGTTCGTCCACGGGGTTTCAAACTCGAGACTAGACCGAATAGAGCAGATATTGAAGGGATCCCCTCTATTCAACAATAAGTTCATAGAGGACATTGTTTTTACACCCGTCTTAAAGGGTAGACTTCCCCCCAAGTTTAACCTGCTTGATATCAAGTTTCACGGCATCGAGAATCCGCATCAGCATGTACGGAATATCATGGGGGCTATGACCTTAAAAGGAGTGGAGGAAGACATTTACTATATCATTTTTCCTTGGACTTTTGGCCCGGACATTATGAAGTGGTATAACTCACTTAGTTCTACCAAGTCTTCACAATGGAGCTCACTTTGCAAGGAGTTTCTACACCAATACTCCTACATTGTGGACATGCTTGTCACTTTACGTGACATGGAGCTGATGAAACAAGGAGAGAAAGAGACATTCTCTAATTACTTCGTTCGATGGAGGGCGAAAACATCTCAAATGGTAGATTAACCTTTTGAGGAACATCAAGTAGATATGCTTGTGCAAGGCTTACAACCCTCGTACAACACCCACCTAAGGTTTTCATCTATTAAGAACTTTGTATCACAAAGGTTGGCTGGAATCAGAATCGAAAGTGGACTAGCTAACTGGGGGCTGGAAGAACACTTATACTAATAAGAAAACTTCCGGCCTAGCAAGGGAAACGAGGTGAATGCCTTAGAACGCTCCATGTGTTGAAGCACTAGAACAGCTTCCAAGAAAAGGGATGAGTCAATAGAAAATACTTCGAGCTTGGGAGGCTAGTGAATTCTATAAGTACCACAGAGTTCGAGGACATTACATTGAACAAAATGAAGGAAATGTCTAGGTCGAAGCAATTATCCAGTCGAAATGCTTTGAGTTGTATTGCCTTGTGCAAGCCTTTCTCTTGAGTACTTCTTGCATAATTGTTGAATCTTAGTAATTGTTTAACTTTTTGAGCTAGTTGAAGAGTTAGTAGAATAACCCGTAAGATTTTAAGCCTTCATAGACTATTCATTATATATATAGTCTCACTTTCTTTTGGTGTGTGACTCTTTCATGTGTGCATCTCTAGAACTTGGCTTGACATTCCTTAAAATCACATTTGGCATATGCATTGTGTTAATATGATTGAGGCATCCTTTTGTTAGCTACGTAGCCAAAAAGCCATCTGATAATTTGACCTCTTTATGCTAGCCTTTGCTAAGCCTTTTTTCCTGTCTTGTTGTTTACTCCATCAATGTACCCCTGACCTATTCATAATTCATTACCCTTAGCCAAGATAAAATGAGCAACATTTCAATTATGTGGTCTTTTGTTAGGTGTTATTTCTGGTGATTGGTTGTTGTAAGGGGCATGCATTATTGATTGTTCTTTCTCCCCTCTTATGATCAAAGGTTATGATTTTGTGATTGTCAACGTTGTTATTTATTATTTGTGTATTCATGCTTGTCATTAAAGAAATCTTTAAAAAAACATTAAAAAGGGCAAAAAAGAAAAAAAAAGAAGAAGAAAAAAAAGAGGGAAAAAAAGAGCAAAAAGTTTTTAGTTTTATTTTGGGTTTGGATTTGTATTTAGTTCTCTATCCCGAGTTTCATTTGTTGGGGATGTTTTGTGCTCGTTTAAGGTTCAGTGTGGAGGTGTTGCATTGCATGTAGTGGCAATATTGTTGCTCTTTAGGTACTTGGCTACTTAGCTCCACATTTTCTAAATTACTTCCCTTCTTACCTTAGCCCAAGCCCCATTACAACCTTTTGAAAGTCCTCATGATTAGCATTTTTGCATGTCGTCATCAGTGATGGAGAATTGAGAGTCTTGTCAAGCTTATGGAAGTTGTAAACATTGGAATGAGTTTGAGTGAACCTTGCACATTTTTAAACACATTGAGAGGAGTGTTCCACTTTACCTAAAGTGAGGATCTACTAGCTTCACTAGCTCATCAATTGCTAATGCAATGCATGATTGTCTAGAGGTACAACATAAAGTGACTGGCTTTATGTCTTGGTCTTATGCTCTTAGTCTTGAAACAGAGTTTGCTTTGAAATAATTTTGACCTTCTCGAGTCTCTATTATGCATCTCATTCTCATGGCTCTTATTGTCATATCAAGTAATCTTGCTTGTTAAGTCTCACAATTTCTTTTCTTTATGGGCTTATCCCTTGAGGTCCACAACAAGAGTGCTTCAGGATATTGGTTCTCATGGATTGGACTAAGGTTCATCACAAATTTGCAAAGGGGTAGAAGCTGAGTTTACGAGTTAAGCTTAAAAATGCTCGCGAATTTTGGTTCTCTCTATTTGAAGCATCCTTATATTTCCAGTGTTATCGACCACAGTTCAATACCTAGACTCTCTTATTCATTGCATGTGTGTCTTGCATCCTCATAAATTAAAAAGACAGTTCACATAGTGTAACGCCCCGACTCGTAATCAGGGGATTATCAGTATTTTAATTGAATTAACTTTATATTAGCAGAAGCGTAAAAGTCAAGAGTGTTACTGCCGCTCTTCCGAAAGTGGAAAAGCAAGGCTTTCTTTTATAAGGAGATAAAAAAACATGAAATAAAATATTTATAAAATAATAATACTTAAGAGAAAATACGATGAAATATCCTTTTAAAAGAGAAAGTGGAAAATGATAACAAATAAACTATTGTCTTGGTGAGCCAACTATTAAAATTTAAAAACCAAACTAAGAGACTTTAACTATGTGGCGGCCTAATCTGCTACTCGTTTACCCTCGTCCCAAATCTGCCCAAAACTCCTATTGCCACCTAAAAACAAAACATTGAAAAACACAAAGAAAAATTGAGAAGGAACCCAATATAACCGACACTGTAGCGTAAAACATTTTAAAAACAAAAACATTTTATTGGAGCGCCATTTAAAATTCATTTTATTTGCAAACAGAGAGAAGGGGAGAGGCATTAAAATAGTTATTTATTTATTATCTGAGTGGAACCCTTGATTGGTTTTAACCAATCTTGATGATATGTTATGTATGCAAGGTAACCCTAGGATCCTGTCCTTGTCTATGCGCATAGATGGGCCGTTCACCAACCCAAGCTCCGGTACCGGGAGTGATGATAAGGGTCCACTATTAATGATAAAACATACTAAAATCACATAAATAATTTGTATATATAACGTAAAATAATTAATGAAAATTAAACTCCATTTTGGAAGGTACAATCATCGAATTATACCTATCACTTCCCGACTTTGAATATGGAAGATAGAATAATTGTGAAACTTCTCCACTCTTTTTTTATAAATACATGTAAAATAATAGTAGTAATATAATTAGTGTATGGGATAGTAATATAAGAAAAATATAGATATAGAAAGATGATAAAATAAAAGTTTACCTAACTAGTTAAATGGGCTAGGGTAGGAGTATTAGCTTGCCCAAAATACTTGTTTTATTGTCTTTTAGAACCAAAATAGGGAAATCAAAGGAGTTATTACTCCTTCCATTCGTAGCACCAAAACAGAGAGGGAAGAAGAGGTGGGTGAGGGGCTGGGCTTGGCGGCGATGGCATCGGTGATTGTGGAAGAGATGGCGGTGGCTGGAGGTGTTGCCGGCGACTCAGGGAAGACGACCGGAACAGGCGCGGTGGTCTTGGCAGGTCTGGGTTGCGAACAAAAGAAGGCCTCGGGACGGGTTTTCAGGCGGCTATTTGGGGCGGTTTTCCGGTGGGTTTTCACCAGAAACCATTAAGTATAAGTTTAGATTAATGAATTTGGGTTTATGGGTGTGAGTAATTGAGTGCGATTTGGATGGGCTGCTGGGATTGAATTTGAGAAAATATAGGTGTGTGATGGTTGATGTGGTGGTTTTGTGGTGGCAGAAATGGTGTTGGTAGTGGTGAGGGATGAGATGGTGGTGACTCGGTGGTACTACTGGTGACAGAAGGTGGAAAGAGGTGGTGATTGGTGGTGGGTTGTGGCGGCAGAGGGGACCCGAGAAGAATATGAAGATGGAGGTTTTGATGGTGGAAGGGGATGGTGATTCAAACTAAATCTGCCTGAGTATTTATAGAAGTTGAGTATGATTATTTTATGAAGGAACTTAACATCTGGCATGGAATTGTGGCTGTAATGTGTCATGGGTAGGGCTGGCAATGAGCCAAGCCGGCTCGTAAGCCCTCGCGAACCAACTCGGCGGGAAGCTTGATAAGCTCAGCTCGCAATAAGTTCGAGCCGGCTTGCGTTCGGGCTCGTCACATAAACAAGCCAAGCCGAGCCCAAGGAAGCTCAGCTCGTGAAGCTCGTAAGGCTCGTGAAAATGGAAAATTGGACGAAATATGTTGTGTTTAATTATACAATTTCCAAAATAAAATTACCTTAGTCATATGAATTGAAACTTGTGCTTTTGATACATCTTTTTTTTTTTTTTATGTGTTATAAATCCACAATCATAAATTATTTTCATTATCGCTATAAGATTACTTTATTTTATATTCTACAATTGTTATTTTGAATTAATTAATTTTCAATTTTATATCATCATTTGACTTTGTTATAAGTGCTTTTTTTTACTATTCTTTATTTTAAGAGTTACTCTTTATTATCACTTTGTAGGTCAACAAAATGAAAAACAATGAACAAGTATTGGCTCGTTAAAGCTCGTGAGGGCTCGCGAGCCTAACTTTTCAGACTCGCCAAGCTCGCGAGCCGAGCCTAAGCTTGCAATGTAGCTCACGAACCAAGCCTCGAGCATGCCAAGCTCGGGCTCGGCTCGGCTCATAGCCAGCCCTAGCCATGGGTATTTTGGTGGGCTTCTAGAAAGCCATTGATGGAGAAGAGAAAAGCTTAAGGAAGAAGAAGGAGAAGAAGGATGGTGGGAAAGGGTGGTCATGTAATATTTTAATTTTTGTAAAAAGAATAGTTTAGTAAAAGCAATATTATTTTGTAAAATGTATGAAAAATGTGTCAAATTAGTTAATATATATAAACTACGATTAATTTATAGAATATGAAAAATATAAAATACTATTATTATTTTGTAAATTAATAAATAAAATATGAAAGGTGTTTGAAATATATTAGTTTATGATATTAAAATTAATAAGAGCTAAACTTTAATTATTGAAATTACTCATTCTATAGTTAGTATAACAAATTGAAAAGTAAGGAAGTTTAACTAATTAATACAAATAATATTTCTTAATTGAGAATTTTAATTAGCATAATAAATTGCTATGTCTCTTCTTCAAGATAATTATTGAAATTACTCATTCTATAGTTAGTATAACAAATTGAAAAGTAAGGAAGTTTAACTAATTAATACAAATAATATTTCTTAATTGTGAATTTTAATTAGCATAATAAATTGCTATGTCTCTTCTTCAAGACTAATCAAAATATAATTTTGAAAATTTTCTATGTACACCTTATGAAAAACATGTGCTAAAGGTTTATTTTAATAAATTTACAAATCTAAAGTTGTCAAATATTATTATTTATAGAGTAATGAAAGTAATTTTAGTACTTTAATAGAAAGGAAGTATTATTATTATTATTATTATTATTAATTATTATTATTTTATCTATCAAAATAAGAAAAACATGTGTAATTCATTAAGAAAATAAAATTAACTCTTTAAATTATTCAAGAGAAAGGTTTGACTAAGTAAATTAAATAATGTAAAATAATGATAATTAAAAATGAATTAGTGAAATAAATGATACTTAAAAGCACGGGTTGTTACCTAATACATGAAAATAATTTGTAAATTCAATTAAGAGTTTATTATTACTCAAGACTTAAATGAAATCATAATCTAAGATATAAAAGACGTTAAGATTTATTATTGAGATTGCTACTAAAAATAATATTTTTTGAAAATAATAATAAAATTTTGTAAAAGTTTAGTATGACGATTTAATTAATTTGGGATAAATAAGATTAGAATTTAATTAGCAAACCAATTCAAAAAAAAAAAAAAGAAAGGATTAAAATTTTGGGGGTGTTACACCCTACCCCCCTTAAAATAAGTTTCGTCCTCGAAACTAAAATTCTGTTACATTGCGAATCAAAAGGGAAGTGACAGGTATAATTCGATGATTGTACCTTCCAAAATGGAGTTTAATTTTCATTAATTATTTTACGTTATATATACAAATTATTTATGTGTTTTTAGTATGTTTTATCATTAATAGTGGACCCTTATCATCACTCCCGGTACCGGAGCCTGGGTTGGTGACCGGCCCAGCTATGCGCATAGACAAGGACAGGATCCTAGGGTTACCTTGCAGACATAACATATCATCAAGATTGGTTAAAACCAATCAAGGGTTCCACTCAGATAATAAATAAATAATTATTTTAATGCCTCTCCCCTTCTCTCTGTTTGCAAATAAAATGAATTTTAAATGGCGCTCCAATAAAATGTTTTTGTTTTTAAAATGTTTTACGCTACAGTGTCGGTTATACTGGGTTCTATCTCATTTTTCTTTGTGTTTTTCAATGTTTTGTTTTTAGGTGGCAACAGGAGTTTTGGGCAGATTTGGGACGAGGGCAAACGAGTAGCAGATTAAGTCACCACATAGTTAAAGTCTCTCAGTTTGGTTTTTAAATTTTAATAGTTGGTTCACCAAGATAATAGTTTATTTGTTATCATTTTCCACTTTCTCTCTGTTAAAAGGATATTTCATCATATTTTCTCTCAAGTATTATTATTTTATCAATATTTTATTTCATTTTTTTTATCTTCTTATAAAAAAAAAGGCTTGCTTTTCCACTTTCAGAAGAGCGGGGGTAACGCTCTTGACTTTTACGCTTCCGCTAATATAAAGTAAATTCATTTAAAATACTGATAATGCCCTGATTACCAGTCGGGGCGTTACACATAGAGTGCATTAACATCATGCATTACTAGAGAAATAGGGTCCATCCTTTACATCATAAAAGATAAATGAACGGTCTAAGCATTATACACGCACTCAATACTCGTCAACCGAGCTCAGATCAATCGCTTTCATACTCGAGGACTCGTAGCATGAACCAATAGTTGACAAATCAGCATGCATGCCAAAGAAGTGATTCCAATCTACATGAGAAATGGAATGATGAGCAGGAGCAGGAGAACAAAATCATGCAAGCTTGAACTCAAACATGAACAAATATTTGTAGCTGGTTCCAATTGGGTGCAAAGCTCTCACAGATTTTTGGGAACTCACCAAATTAAGCATAATTGGGGGCGTCAAATCCTAGTTAATTCTACAGCAAAAATCCTCGAAAACTCTTATTGGGGGCTTGCTTAGCGTTACTTGTTTTAGTTATGACAAAGTCCAAATGCAACAATCAAATTTTGCATCAAGACAAACAATTGTACAACCCGGGCAAAATTTGTGCAACTTTTAGCTCAGTCGGGATGCTCGGATAGTAAACACATGATCAATTGTTTCGAGATCCATGTCAACCCTACATCAGAATTTTGTGAGTTACCTCAATGATATTCACTTGGTTTTAGCTCAACTTGGGCATGGACTTCTTCAGTGCCCAAGCATAGGCCAATAACAAGATGGCCCAGTTCTAAAGTTAATTTCAAGATGGGCCCGGGGATAAGGTTCTTGACTCGATTTACAACAACAGGAAAACCTGTCCAACCCATGCGGATCCACGTAGATCCCACATCAAATGATACTCCTAATTCTACAGACAATTATTCTGAGCAACCTATGGCAAAGAGCAACTCGAAATAGTGTCCATTGTCTTGGGATCCTCGCGGGTCCCAAATGGAATTAAAGTTTGGTGGGTGTAATAATACCTAGAACAGGTGATCCACGCGGATCCCAAGTACAGTCCAAGAGGGGGTTCATGATTCAGGCTCAAACAAGAATAAATTTGGTCCAAGGTGGTGGGATCCTCGCGGATTCCGACTCTGACCCAGACAATATTTTGATTTTGTCAAATTATGCCCAAACAAAATTCGGTCCAAGTTAGTTGGATCCACGGGGATTCTGGCTCCGAAATATTTTGGTTTTGTGAATTATACACAAACGGAATACAGTCCAAGTGGGTGGGCTCCTCGCGGATCCCATTTCCACCCCAGATTATGTTTCCGCAAAATATGTTCAAGCAAAACACTCGGTCCAAGTTGGTGGGATCCTCACGAATCCCAGTTCCAACCCAGAAAATATTTTTGACATCTTTTTTTTTTTTTGAAATATGGTGCAGCTCCACGTGGATCGAAGTTTCAGATCTATACCCAGTTCCTCGTGGATCCTCGCGATCCAAGTTTCAGACCCAAACAAGATTGTGGAAATGCAGTTTAAGTATGTGGTCCAGGTCAATAGGAATCCTCGCGGATCCCGTTTTCAAGCCAGACAATATTTTGGACATTTTTTGGAAATTTGATGCAGTCCAAAAGGTGGCTCCTCATGGATCCAAGTTCAAGATTGGCCAAAATTTTCAGAATTAAAATACAAGACACGTGCACGGGAACCACTGAAATCTTCGCGAATCTTTGTCCCCACACTTATGGTATTTTGACAGAAAATTCCATAATTTGGTGTTATCCAAATGAGATTTAATCCACGTGAAAATCGATCTATGAGAACCACAAGGATCCTCGCGGATTCCATTCCACCATGAGACAGGGTTCCTCAAAATACCATCAAAATGAAGTTGAAGTAAGATTCAAGAGCTTACCTCGGAGCCCGTCAATGGCATTCTCTTAGGTTCCTCGCGAGTCTCTGCTACAAAGTTGTCAGATTTTGTCAAAAATGGCGCTCCAAATCCGTGATAAGTTGATAACTGCATTTCATGACTATGTTTTTGGGGGTTTTCAATAGTGAATTAGGGATAATTTTGTGTGTGAACCTTGATTTTTATTCCAATTTCCCTACTACACTTGGTGTTGTTGTTTTTGATGTGAATTTGTAGGTTTTGAGGCCAAAACACTAACTTTCTCTCAACTTCAGGCAAGAGTGAATATACCACGGACCTCTACATGTCAAACCCAAACCGTGGTATAAATTTGGGATGGAAAGTAGCAAGGAATGGTCGGGCAGTGACAACCTTGGGCAGCCCGAGGTGGTGGCCACGGTCCATGGCGGTTCAGCTCCTTGTGCCCAACTCATTTTTTGCGAAGGAAAGAAGAAAGAAACGAAACAATGGCAACCTCGGGCAGCCCATGGTGATCACCACGGTCCATGTACGGACTGTACGGACTGTACGGACCGAGGCGGACTGCCTATGTAGAGCGGTTGTTTTCGCGAGCAGAAAAGCGAAGAAGCGACAGTTTTTCAAGGGGGAGTCATATTCTATCAGTTTTCCTTCATTCTTTGGCCGTCGAGGAGAGAAAAGAGAGCCCTAATACTTCCATTCTACTCCTCTTCCCCACCATCAACATTCAAGACCGAATCGATTCAAGAGAAACCAAGATCAAGATTCGCAAAGGAAAGGAGCAACGTTCGCGGAGAAGGTTTCTACCCCGGGATCGAAAGACTCGACGGGTTGTATTCTTCACAATTCTATTCTTTCTTTTCGATTTCCTTCTTAGTTTTGAGATTCGATTAAGATGTTTAGAACTTGTTTTGTGTTTTCATTGAATATGAGTGAGTAGATTTCTTGAATTCTAGGGTTTTGCAACCCGAAGCAATGTAGTTTGATTGATTGTTATTAGTTTGTGCATGAATTCTCGATTAGAATCAATAGAAGGTTATGTTTTCCATGTTCATGTGTGTTCTTTGAGCGCTCGAATATTCATGAGTTTGAGATTAACCTAAGAAGCACTGAAAGGTGAATTAGGGTAATCTGACTACCAACCTGTCTACCTAGGCTTACGAAAGTTGAAAAAGGAGTAGTAAACTAGGGAATCATTAGATAACCTGACTTTTTAAGGCCTTCTATTCTGATTAATCTAAAAGGCAGACGAAAGTTGTTGATTAGGTTGTTTAGAATAATTCTATTTAGCATCGAAAGGGCGATAGAATTTAGAGGTTGTTGATTCTTGATTCATTCTTGAATGTATGATTGTGTAGGCTAGGTTTTAGTAATCGAACTCGTTGTTAGGTTAGCATTTCCCTAGAAGTCTTTCTCTCTTGATTAGAACCTTTGATTGTTTTTCTCTACTTTATTAGTTTATGTAGTTTCCTAAAATCTTCCAAAAATCGAAAACCCGATTAGCTTAGCAATCGTGATAGAGATTAGTTTATTGAGCTGCTAATTGAGTCCCTGTGGGATCGACCTTGACGTGCTACTACGTACATCGTGCGCTTGCGGCCCTATCATCAGTAATTTAGTCACTCGCGAATCTGAGCAACAAGAACCTCTTAGGATGAAGCTCGAAATTCAAATCCGTGCTTGGTAATTTTCAGAATTAATAGAGGTCCAAGATGTGAAGGTTCTCGCTACTGTCTACAAATGTCTACAAATTTTCAGAATTTTCAGAAATTAAAAGCGCAAGAGCTTACTTGAAATTGGAAGTTCAAAATGTGAAGCTCATCAATGGCGTCTATGCGGATCCTCGCAGATTTCTGAAAGTTCCTCAAAGGATCAAAGTATTCCTCGTGGATCTTTGGGTGAAGTTGGTCAATGGCTATCGGAGCTCCTCGCGGATCTTTAGGTGAATGATCACATCAAGCCTGGACGACCTCCAGCAACCAAGTTAGTATCGGACTACCTCTGGTCAATCTTCAATATTTAAGCTACCCTTGAATAATCAAACCTTATTGACCTCTAGCAACTAAGCTAGCAGCGGACTACCTCCGGACAATTTTCAGTATTCAAGCTACCCTTGGATAATTAAGTCTGGACAACCTCCAGCAATCAAGTCAGCATCGGACTACCTCCGGCCAATCTCTAATATTCAAGCTACCCTTGGATAATTTTGCTTGGACGACATCCAGCAATCAAGTCAACATCGGACTACCTCCGATTAGTTGTAAGCTTTTTTTCAGTGTATTTACTTTGACTTTCGCCTTACTTAGGCTCAGTCAAAGAGGGGGCTAACTGTAGACACAAGAAAACTTGGTTCAGGGAGCATTGTGACTTTGGGCTTACTTCAGAACAATTATCTTGGCCCAGTGTAAAAAAAATTCCTCGCAGATCAAATTTTCGACCCACGCAGAAAAAATCCTTGCGGATCAAATGTTTGGCCCAGACAAAAAAATCCTCGCGAGTCGAAAATTTGGCTCTGAAGAAAAATCCTCGCGGATCTTTTGCAGGCCAGCCCAGCAATTCCTCGTGGATCTTTTGCTTTTAACCCGGTAAAACCAATTTGTGTGAATCAGATGATTGGCTAGGAGGGAAAATCCACGCAGATTTCTTTTCAAAATGGGCGGTTTCTTTCAGTCAATAAACTGTCCATACCCACTCTTCCCACTAAGGTGAATCCTCATGGATTTTTCAGAAAATGAAGGGGGTGTGCAGCTGCATGTAATTTCTGAAAGTGCAGATTATAAAAGGCGCATCCTCACGGATTTTTCAAAAGGTTGGAGGGCTTGTATAGGTGCATTCCTAGGCATTAGCAACAGGAGAAAAAAAGAGCAAAACATATTCTACCTGAGAGTGAGATCCTCGCGGATTTTTTGAGATATAAACCACTGTCGGTTCTGAGTGAGGAATCAGTAGCAGCAAGGAAGTTATTATACTGAGTAAAGGGTTGCACAGATCCTCGCGGATATGCCAGGATTGGGTAATTTATTTCTTCTATTTTAAGGCTTTTCACTGGTTTTTAACCATGTAGCTCCAATGCCCCGCCCGGTGTAATTTTTTTCGTAATATTTTTATTTGGATGTTTGCTCATTATGATTATGTTCGCATGTTTTTTTATTTAAAGTTATGTGACAACTTAGTTCTTGTGTTTTTTTCTTTTTCCTAAACTAAACCCGACCTAGTAAAGGCCGCTTCGGCGGGTGATGTAAGGGCACCCCCCTTACATCGACACCTTTGCCTCCGATCCCAACTTTCGCTCGAAGATCGTGGAGTTATTTTACTTTTTTTTAGTTTTTAAAAAACTAACTGGCGGCTTCGTGTGTTTTATTTCGTACATGTTGATGGCTTTGGTATGATTGACCCTTGCCTCAAAATTTTCAGTGGCCTTGACGTGAATGGCGAGTCAACTCGGTGCACCGCTCAGAAATTCACGCGGATTTCTGGCCAATGGACTGAGTCAGATTCCCATTTGGGTTGCAAAATAGTCATAGGTTGTGGTAACGGACCAACCATGCATACTCTTTGAAAATCCTAGCGGATTTTTAGGCACGTATGCATGTTTGGAGTGTTACTTCGACCTCCTGTGTAACGCCCCCAGGTTACTAATCACTAGATTAAGCTAATGTTATACCTATCCCAATGATTAGTAGCGGATAAACACTTGGGAGTATTACCGCCGTTCACGGAGGTGAACAAGGCTAAGACTAAATCCAACAAAACAACCAAAACATGAACTAACTTCGAACCTGCATCACCAAGACAAGACTTAAACTAAACCACCTCCAAACAACATAACACAATCCCAATAAAATTTATACAGCCAAAATATCACAAATTTCTCTAAAATTTGTCATCAAGAGTCTTTAACCACCTTCAATCTCCTTAAGAAGCTCTAGGGTTTCGTCCTCCCGGGGCTTTTCCTTCTCCTTCGCCGAGATTCCTAAAACGAAAACATAAAACTTCGAAAAACGAGTTAAACTCAGTACGTATATCCCTAATAACGTAAGAATATTTTCATAATTCATTTTACTTATTTAGCGCGGTTCCCAAAACAAAATAAATAACGAACAACGCCAAAAGATAGCATAACTTATGTCGCATGACCATACTTAACTTATACATGGGAAAAGTGACTCAACCTGTACTTAAATCACAACTTAAGTGAGAATACTTTTGAGTTCTTCCTCGCAAGAGTAACATACATAACCATAACCTTAGAAATAATATATCATTAAAAATAATACAACTTTTTTCCAAAGAACCTAAATCATACATGACTTAACATATAAAACACACACAAAGCCATAGCATAAACTTGACTTTAAACCCATATAAACCAAGACTTATATATAAAAAATAAAAAAAAGATTTAGCATGTAAGTCATAAAGCTTTACTTTTTGGGTTCGAACGACTTGAGTAACTTGAGAAACTTTAGACTTGATTCTCCTGTTATTATCCTGAATGTCCCCTACTTGCGATCATCGGCTAAGCCTTCGTGCGCATACCCCAACTGTAACGCCCCCAGGTTATTAATCACTAGATTAAGCTAATGCTATACCTAACCCAATGATTAGCAGCGGATAAACACTTGGGAGTATTACCGTCGTTCACGGAGGTGAACAGGGCTAAGACTAAATCCAACAAAACAACCAAAACATGAACTAACTTCGAACCTGCATCACCAAGACTTAACTTAAACTAAACCACCTCCAAATAATATAACACAATCCCAATAAAATTTATACAACCAAAATATCACAAATTTCTCTTAAAGCTGTCATCAAGAGTATTTAACCACCTTCAATCTCCTTAAGAAGCTCTAGGGTTTCGTCCTCCCGGGGCTTTTCCTTCTTCGCCGAGATTCCTAAAACAAAAACATAAAACTTCGAAAAGTGAGTTAAACTCAGTACGTATATTGCCTAACCTCCTATTGGTAATATTATAAATTAATCCTTGATGTGAAGTTCTAAATTTATATTCTACTATTCATGTTTTTTTGTGAAGTATCATGAGTTATGTTCAAATTATATGCAAGTTCTCATGGATTCTTAAATATTTAAGGTCGTTTTATCAGGATAGTTTTATAGTTATTTCTAAGTATGTATGTTACGTACCCTCTATGTGAGAAACTTTTACAATATCTCCATTCTTTGGATGTTAACGGTATTCCGTGAATAAATTTCGTCATAAGTACATTTTTTTATTATTCAAAGGATGGGTTTAAGTTATGATTACAAGGTGGATAAAGATCCCGTTTTATTAAGAACCCGAGGTCACGGTTCCAAGCTTCTAAAGATTTTAATAAAGGCCCCGCCCATGTGTTATCATGCTTTAGAGCACACCATGTATAATCGTGCTATAAGCACCCCCATGCTTAATAGTGTTAAAATGAAGGGGACATCTTTTGAGTCTTGGTGGTTTTGTGAGGTGGTTATGAATGTTATGTATGTTAAAGTTCTTTTTATGTTTTGGAAGGTTGTATGTTAAAAGGGTCTTCGTTGTTTTGTGGTGTGTAATTAAGGTTGTTGAGGTTTTGTTGTGTGTTGGGTGATAGTCTTAGCCTTGTTCATTTTCATGGGCGACGTTAATGCTCACAGGTGATTATCCGCTGCTAATCATTAGGTTAAGTGGTTAGTTAGCTTAATCTTGTGGTTAGTAACCTGGGGTTGTTACAGTTGTTGATAAATGTGAGTGAAGCTCATACTCACAACTATAGTAGATTAAGCTCATACTCACAATTATAGTAGATTAATAAAAATCCATAGGTTTCATTTCATCCACTAAGCCAAACTTAGACTCACTATTATAGTTGCTCCATAATATGGGTGTGGGAGGGTATACAATAGCCAAAGTATAATATTGAGTTGATAATATACAATACTATAGGCTCTGTCCTTTTCGAAGTTTTATGTTTTCATTTTAGGAATCTCGGCGAAGGAGAAGGAAAAGCTCCGGAAGGACGAAACTCTAGAGCTTCTTAAGGAGATTGAAGGTGGTTAAAATCTCTTGATCATAGATTTTAGAGAAATTTGTGATATTTTGGCTGTATAAATTTTATTGGGATTGTGTTATGTTGTTTGGAGGTGGTTTAGTTTAAGTTAAGTCTTGGTGATGTAGGTTCGAAGTTAGTTCATGTTTTGGTTGTTTTGTTGGATTTAGTCTTAGCCTTGTTCACCTCCGTGAACGGTGGTAATACTCCCAGGTGTTTATCCGCTGCTAATCATTGGGTTAGTTATAGCATTAGCTTAATCTAGTTATTAGTAACCTGGGAGCGTTACATCCTGTGACTAATATCTTCGTTCGGGATGGGCTTGAGCCTTGATTGACCCAAAAAATCCGCCAGGATTTTGTGGTCTCGAGGTCCCAGCCTATTTCTGAATGGATATGGTTCATTGTAATTTTGAAATCAAGGATTGAACATATTTTAGGCATGAACTACATAAAATGATAAATTAAAATATTTATTTTGTGCATATAAAAAATTGAAAATGCACCCTAGGAAACATAAGCCACCCTACATCGATCTCGACACTTCGTGGGGGACCGTGCCCTCTAGGCCACGGGCCCTACAGATAGGCTTAGTGGTAGACACATAAGGGTGGTTAAAAGGCCTTGGTAGTAAGCTCTCCTTATTTCTCCTTTCGACGCGTACGTCCAAGTTGCACAATTCATCAAAGGAGTGATATGGTTGAATTTCAACCTTCTCGACAATGAAAGGAGACAATCCATTAAGGAACTGGGCCATAGTTTTCTTAGGAGGTTTTTGCAAGTTGCTCTTGATGAGGAGTTGCTCAAACTCTTGGATGTACTCATTCACACTCCTCTTACGTTGTTTAAGGGCAAAATGCTTCCTCAATACATCGTGCACTTATAAGTGCTATGCATAAACCTCTTATTTATCAACTTTTTAAGCTTCTCCCACGAATTAGTCTTCCTTTGGCCATCTCGAGCTGTTTGAGCTTTCACACTCTCGAACCAAAGTGAGACAACTTTGGTGAGCTTCAAACTTCCCAATTTGAAAGCCTTCTCATCATTGTACCACTTTCACTTCAAATATCCTTTCTACCATTTGAAACCACTCTACATACATAATCATCTGGGTCAAGAGATCTGTTAAAGTCGGGAAGATCGATCTTGACATCATGAAAGACGTCCCTTGGTTGTCTATCCCATCTTCCCCTTTGGTAAGACATATAAGCGGAGTCACTATCTACATCACTCATCCCTTATTATTTCAATTGCTTGGATTGAAACTACAGGACGCCCCAAGCAAAGAGGGTGTCATATGTTACAAATATGATTATTCGTATTCATCATATTCTATAGTTAGGGCTCTTAAATTTCAATTTCAGTTAGTTTTACAGTGAAAATTGTCTCCATATGTAGTGACATATGTTACAAATGATAATTTTTAGAGCTTTTTTTTATTGTTAATGGGCAACAACTCTTATTATTCAATCACCAAGCAAACGGGGTTCCATCTAGCACCGTGCAGCAGGGAATACTGAGCAAACCATAGGACGGACACAACCTCCAAGATCGACCATCACATGTTTTTGACCTTGTTTCCCAATTGTTTGTATCATGCCTTGCCTTTACATAATACTTATGCTTACAAATTCAACATAACTTTCTTAAAGACAAAAACAATCCCTACTATTTCAGAAAAGCAAGAGTATAGCTTGTTTTTGCTTTCTTTTCCTCTGGCTACTAAGATGTTTTAGTTTGCCAGGTTGTCTCTTGCCTGCCCATGGATTTAGCAGCAGTTCGAAAGGTTGACCTATTCGGGAATCTCCGGATCTAGGATCGTTTTTAACTCCCCGAAGAATTTCGTCGATTAATCCGCCCTTCCTCGTCTCTGGGTACCTAGGGATCCACCGTAAGCCTTTCCTCGTTCGAACCTCGCCCTTAACTTTAAGGTTATGCCATCACCTACTCAGATGCTCCTATGAGGCTTACCCTATATTCCTTGTCATCTAGGTACAACCATGCAAACAAATGTCTATTAATTCTACTTGTCTTGTCTGACCTCGTGTAGGTGTGTGGTTGTGATGTAGGGAAGCCTTGTAGCTCCATCTCTCAAATAAAATCCATTTGGTCTCGCATCCCTTGGATTGAATCCCCTCCACCCTTCTTTTCCAGTGGTGATGGTACTTCATTACAGCCTCTAAGTTAGATTAGTGGATATTGGAGATTTTGTTCGAGCTCTCAAAGTTGATCCGATAATTCTTTTCTGCCTTCTATGTGTAAATTACACAAATGGCACATTAGAACTAGTCCTATAATAATTCTCCTTCCACGCAGATCCATTGCTAGCCATTCTACCCACCTGTACATCTAAAATCCTCTTTGCTCCATAGTATAGCAGCCCCCCGATCTTTCGCGTGTTGAGATGTCCATGAGCCGCATATGTTCTTCCCCAAAATCTCTTCAAACTCCACTTATCAAAAGTATGGTGCTTAGTTTTAACAAGCATATCACACTCAGGAATGCCATTGGGAATAATTATTTGATGTGCTTTTTCTTTTCAGTCGACCCCAAGCCTATGATATTCCAACAGGCCAGTCTCATTTTTGGTGTCCTCTCTTGGTCTTACTTATTTTTTATGTGATCTACTTGCTTATCTTTAGGTCTTTCCTGACTCTTTCTTTCTTCTTGTGCTTCTTTTCTAATCAAAGATCCTCCTCAAATAATCTCTCTACCTCAATATTGTAATACCCCGGTTATGTGGTTAAAGTGTGGCTTAAAAGGATTGAAATGACTACTTATATCACCAAGGTACACCTTCTTTTATGGTAGCTCATCCGTTGGGAACTCCCCAGTTAAGCGTGCTTGGCTGGAAGTAGTCTTAGGATGGGTGACCTCCTGGGAAGTTTTCCCAGGTAGCGTGTGAGCGAGGATGAAGCATGCTAGAAAGACTCGTGGTGATTTGTGGGGCCAGTCAGCGATCCTTAAAGCGGTTATTGGTAATGTCCGCGACCCGGGAGGGGTAGGGGCGTTACAGATGGTATCAGAGCCGACCCGCGACCGTGAGCTGCGCCAGTGGACGGGAGAGCCATGGGCAGTCACCTAGCGGGGCAAAGATTCTGGATTGGATTGTGGCACAATGAGGACGTTGTGCGATTAAGTGGGGGTGACTGTAATACCCCGGTTATGTGGTTAAAGTGTGGCTTAAAAGGATTGAAATGACTACTTATATCACCAAGGTACACCTTCTTTTATGGTAGCTCATCCGTTGGGAACTCCTCAGTTAAGCGTGCTTGGCTAGGAGTAGTCTTAGGATGGGTGACCTCCTGGGAAGTTTTGCCAGGTAGCGTGTGAGCGAGGACGAAGCATGCTGGAAAGACTCGTGGTGATTTGTGGGGCTAGTCAGCGATCCTTGAAGCATTTATTGGTAATGTCCCCGTCCCGGGAGGGGCCGGGGCGTTACAAATATTGTCATTAATAATCTCTAGCCCGATGTCGTCCCCTAATAAGACTATTTTTTTCGTAAACGTTTTGTTTATGCTTTGCCATACATTTTCATTAGGGCATGCTTACTGCTTGTGGACTATATCGGGCTAGGGTCCGAGCTGTAACATCTATAGTCACCAAGCCTTACCCGTTATTCCCTAACTCCAAGCCCCCTTTCTATTCGCACCTCCATGGCGAGAGTCTTGAGTTGGAGTCTGATGCGAGTTAAATGCCTACTCAACTAGTGGTCGATGGTGTGATGGTTAAGCCACCGAATCCGCAAGCATTGGGTGATGAGCTTTCTTGCGACGATTACATCACGAATTTCAACAAGATCATGAGTAGAGGATCTAATCTACATCACCGTGATGAGTTCCCTCACCCGCATGTTCTAAAGAATTGTTATACTTTGAAGAAGGGCGGGGTGGTGAGCATCAGATTAGCTTGCCTTTGGCGAGGCATCCGTTGTTGGGGTCCGATCTTCTCCGTGGATGTTTCTAACCCTCTGATCGTGAGGACAAAGCCTTCTCAAAAAGGGGACGAGGTAGAGATTCGGGACTTGTCAACGACCCCGGAGGCCTCGGCATCGGACCGGGCCGTCCCAAGAAGAAGTGCTATGTGGTATCGGGGTCCGGGTGTGACCCCCGGAGTAATAATATGTAAGGAGGAAGGAGTTGAACTAGAGAATCATGAGCAGCAGGCTGTCGCACTCGCTACGGCATCCGTAGCGCCCGCGACTTATAGCGGCATAGCTAGGAGGAGAACACTTTCAGATCGTCGCGCCCGCGACGCTATAATGGTCAAGAAAGGGGGATGGACAGAACGACGTGCCACCCGCAACATTCCGTCGTCGTGCGCGTGAAGTCCGAGTATCGCGTCCGCGACCCCAGGTGTAGCGCATGCTACGTCGCGCACCTGCCGAAACGCCCAGGAGGTTTTCACTCCGTCGCGCCCGTGACCCCCTCCCCCCCCCCTCCAGTCGCGCCCGCTACGACGTCCTAGCACCCGCGACTTATGGCGACATAGCCAGGAGAAGAACACTTTCAGATCGTCGCGCCCGCAACACATTTTGTAGCGCCCGCGACGCTATGATGGTCAAGACAGGGGGATGGATAGAACGACGTGCCACCCGTGACGTTCAATCGTCGCGCCCGAGAAGTCCAAGTTTCGCGCCCGTGACCCCAGGTGTAGCGCCTGCTACGTTCCGCACCTGCTGAACCGCCCAGGAGGTTTTCGCTCCATCGCGCCAGTAACCCCCTCCCCCCTGATTGCACTCGCGACCTCCCTATTTTACGCGTGTTTTTAGCCTTAAACGACTGTGTTTAAGGGCTTAATTCCCACTTGTATAAATACTCTATTTGCACTATTTTCCAAGCAAGACTTTGTTGATTATGATTATGCTAATGAAAAGCTAGGGTTTCCCTAATTCTTTTCTCAAATCTTGTTTAATTCATCCAATTCTTTGGTGGTGTTGCAAGTCATTTCTTTAGTGATTATTTGGTGGATTACCTTTAGATAATCATGGTGGAATGTTAGGCCATTGGTGGTGGATTTTCTACCTTTATCCAAGGGTCATATCCAATCCTTTTTGGTGTTCAAATTTATGTGAATGGATTATTTTGGTTCCTTTTCATTGTAAATTATTCAAGTTCATGGCTATCCTTTTAATATTCAAGCATGGATGATTGAATATTGCACCATCTTCAACTATATGGTCATGGGTGTTCAAAGGACTTCCCTGTTCTCATTAATCTAAACCTCCATAACTCAAGCTATCAATATTCCACCACGCCCATACGCTCCATTTGGTATCAGAGCTTCGGCGAAACTCTCCATTTGGTATCAAAGCCAAGGTTTGGACTAGCTTAAGTTTTAATTTCATTCCTCATTTGTTCATTTACTAGTAGAGTTTTCTATTATTGGATTTTGGTGTGTTGTATGCAAATATTAGTGTTCCCCATCCCTTGTGCCTCTGAGTGTGTTGGAGAATCTTGTATTGTGCTGTGTTTGTTGATTTTTGTACATATTGGAGCTTTGAGGTGAAGTTGGAAAATGGTGCATGGAAGGTGTTCGATGAAATGTCATTAAGAATTAAACATAAAGAACCCCAAGCCAAACACTAGCCAACTACAAGAAAACCCCCAAACTCCAAAAAAATTACCCAAACACAATTTGTCCTTCACCCTTCCTTCGATATGGACGAAGAAGTAAGTTCCAATCGAGAGGAATCAAGCCACCGCGGGAGTCCTTGCGCTAGAGCTATGGAGACTCGACTCTCCACCTTGAGCGCACCCTTGAGACTCTTGTAGCTCAGATGAACAACCTTGCCCAAGAGCGCCAAGGTCATCCCCTTTACGAGGGTCGGAGACCCTGTCCGAGTCCTATCCATCCTCCTCCCATCTTTGAGTCGAGTGACGACGCTAGAGACTCACTTCGACGACATCGACGTCGAGACATGGATGAGAGGCCCCTTCGCGATGAGTTCCATGACGTCAAGTTCGACATCCCGATGCTTAATGGTTCTAACGATCCCGGTGAGTATCTTGAGTGGGTCCAGATGATGGAAAGGATTTTTGAGACCAAAGAGTACAACAACGAAAAATCTTTCAAAATCGCCAGTTTGAGACTCACCAAAGCCGCTTCACTTTGGTCCGAAAATGTTAAGGCGCAACGGGCTAGGGAAGGTCGATCGAGAATTACTTCATGGGCACGGCTCAAACAGTTGATGAGCCGCCGGTTTTTGCCCAACACATACAAACAGGACGTCCTTAGGAAACTCTACTCCCTCATTCAAGGAAAAGGGTCTGTGAGCGACTATATTCAGGAGATCGAGCAGCTCCTTAACAAAAGCGACCTTCAAGAGCCCGAAGAGCAGACGATGATGCGATTCTTGAATGGGTTGGACCCCACTATTGTCAAGAAGATTGAGATACAACCCTATCATTCTCTATGTGAGTTGTGTAGTCTGGCTCTCAGGGTCAAGAGGCGAAGGAAAGAGAGGTCCGACACCAAACCTTTGTCCAGGCCCACCTACTCACCTTCTAGCTGACCCCCTCCCGATTCCAACACTGTGAAGTCCAGTGAGACACCCAAGTCCACATCGACGCCTAGAACTGATAAAGGAAAAGGACTTGCTATGACGTCCCCAACGGAACTTCCTCGATAGATGGAGGGTAGGAAGTGTTTTAAATGCCATTGGTGTGGCCATTATCAAGTGGATTGCCCAAACCAACGGACTTTGACCCTCTAAGAGGTCCATGATATTGACGATGAGCTTTGAAAAGTACAGGGTCCGAAGTGGTTGTCAATGAGGAAGATGTAAGTGAAGAAGAGGATGCCAATCCCATACCGCCTGTGCAAGGAGGTGCCCTTGTGTTGAGAAAGGTTTTGCATGCCAATGAAATCCCTCTTGACAAGGCCCAAAGGGAAATGATCTTCCAATCATGGTGTTTTGTGGGTGGTAAAGTCTGTGATCTTATCATTGATGAAGGGAGTTGTACGAATGTCGCATCTACTTATTTGGTCGAGAAACTCGAATTACCTTTGTTACCTCACCCTCGATCTTACTCACTCAAATGGCTCAATGATCGAGCTGGCATCAAGGTAACCAAATAAGTCCTAGTGAATTTGTCTTTTGGTGCTAACTATGATGATTCCATTGTTTGTGATGTTGTTCCGATGAGCGCTTTTCACATTTTATTGAGGTGTCCATGGAAATTCGACAAGCAAACCGTGTATAATTGGTTAGAAAACACTTATACTTTCATCCATTGGGGCAAAAGGATTAAGCAACTCCCAATAGCTCCACATGAAACTAAATCTCCAAAACCCGTGATTGGAAGTGAGCTATGGAACCTTCTCCTTGAACGAGAAACACGGGATGAGTGCGCTCTTGGTGAGGACAAGCTACCTATGGCTTTATCTTTAGCTTATAGCAAGCCAAGTAAGAATGAGCATTCCCAAACACCACAAAATTTTCCCGTTCCTTCCCTCAATCCCTTACCTCCACACAACAACCCTCCAACCACCTTCTTTTATTTGGATGATGGATACATCGTGGGGTTCGATGCTTGTTGGATGTCTAGTGTGATTGCTCGTGGCGTTCGGTATGTTTAGAGTTTTATGGAGCCCAATTATGGAGATCCCCACGATTTTAACTCCCAAGAGTTGAGCGCAACTCTTTTTCAACAAAGGGAGTATGGACTATATCGGGTTAGGGTCCGAGCTATAACATCTATGGTCACCAAGCCTTACCCATTATTCCCCAACTCCAAGCCCCCTTTCTATTTGCACCTCCATGGCGACAGTCTTGGGTCGGAGTCTGATGCGAGTCGAATGCCTACTCTATTCGTGGTCTATGGTGTGATGGTTAAGCCACCGAATCCGCAAGCATTGGGTGATGAGCTTTCTTGTGATGATTACATCACGAATTTCAACACAATCATGAGTAGAGGAGCTAACCTGCATCACCGTGTTGAGTTCCCTCACACGCATGTTCTCAAGAATTGTTATACTTTCAAGAAGGGCAAGGTGCTGAGCATTATATTAGCTTGGCTTTGGCGAGGCGTTTGTTGTTGGGGTCCAATCTTCTCCGCGGATGTTTCTAACCCTCTGATTGTGAGGACAAAACCTTCTAAAGAAAGGGAGGAGGTAGAGATTCGGGACTTGTCAACGACCCCGAAGGCCTCGAGACTAGACCGGGTCGTACCGAGAAGAAGTGTTATGTAGTATCGGGGTCCGGGTGTGACCCCCGGAGGAATATTACGTAAGGAGGAAGGAGCTGAACTAGAGAATCATGAGCAGCAGTCAGTCGCACCCGCTACGGCGTCCGTTGCACCCGTGACTTATGGCGACATAGCGAGGAGGAGAACACTTTCAGATCGTCGCACCCGCAACGCATTTTGTAGCGTCCGCGACGCTATGACGGTCAAGATAGGGGGATGGACAGGTGTAGCGCCTGCTACGTCGCACAGCTGCCGAATCGCCCAGGAGCTTTTCGATCCATCGCGCCCGTGACCCCCCCACTCCCTCCCCCCATGTTGCACCTGCGACCTCCCTGTTTTACGTGTGTTTTTAGACTAAAACAACTGTGTTTAAGGGCTTAATACCCCCTCGTGTAAATACTCTATTTGTATTGTTTTTCAAGGAAGACTTTGCTGATTATGATAATGCTAATGAAAAGCTATGGTTTCCCTAATATTCTCCTCAAATCTTGTTTACTTTATCAAATTCTTTGGTGGTGTTGCAAGTTATTTCTTTAGTAATTATTTGGTGGATTACCTTTAGATAATTATGGTGGAATGTTAGGCCATTGGCGGTGGATTTTCTTCCTTTATCCAAGGGTCATATCCAATCCTTTTTGGTCTTCAAGTTTGTGTGGATGGATTATTTTGGTTCCTTTTCATTGTAAATTATTCAAGTTCATGGCTATCATTTTGACATTCAAGCATGGATGATTGAATTTTGCACCATCTTCAACTATATGGTTATGGGTGTTCAAAGGACTTCCCTCTTCTCATCAATCTAAACATCCATAACTCAAGCTATCAATATTCCACCAAGACCACACGCTCCATTTGGTATCAAAGCTTCCGCGAAACTCTATATTTGGTATTAGAGCCAAGTTTTCGACTAGCTTGAGTTTTGATTTCATTCCTCATTTGTTCATTTACTAGTAGAGTTTTCTATTGATGGATTTTGGTGTGTTGTATGCAAATATTGGTGTTCCCCATCCCTTGTGCCTCTGAGTGTGTTGGAGAATCTTGTATTGTGTTGTGTTTATTGATTTTGATGCATATTGGAGCTTTGAGGTTAAGTTGGATAATGGTGCATGGAAGGTGTTCGATGAAATGCCATTGAGAATTAAACACAAAGAATCCTAAGCCAAACATTAGCCAACTACAAAAAAACCCCCAAACTCCACAAAAATTACCCAAACACAATCCGTCCTTCATCCTTCTTTCGATATGGACGAAGAAGTAAGTTCCAATCGAGAGGAATCAAGCCACCGCGGGAGTCATCGTGCTAGAGCTGTGGAGACTCGACTCTCCCCCATTGAGCGCACCCTTGAGACTCTTGTAACAAAGATAAACAACCTCGCCCAAGAGCACAAGGTCATCCCCTTTACGAGCGTCGAAGACCCCATCCGAGTCATATCCGTCCTCCTCCCGTCTTTGAGTCGAGTGACGACAATAGGGACTCCATTCGACGATATCGACGTTGAGACATGGATGAAAGGCCCCCTCGTGATGAGTTCCATGACGTAAAAATCGATATCCCGGAGTTCAATGGTTCTAACGATTCCAGCGAGTATCTTGTGTGGTTCTAGATGATGGAAAGGATTTTTGAGACCAAAGAGTACAACAACGAAAAATCTTTCAAAATCGCCAGTTTGAGACTCACCAAAGCCGCTTCACTTTAGTCCGAAAATGTTAAGGCGCAACGGGCTAGGGAAGGTCGATCAAGAATTACTTCATGAGCACAGCTCAAAGAATTGATGAGCCGCCGGTTTTTGCCCAACACATACAAACAGGACGTCATGAGGAAACTCTACTCCCTCACTCAAGGCAAAGGGTCTGTGAGCGACTATATTCAGGGGTTCGAGTAGCTCCTTATCAAAAACGACCTTCAAGAGCCCGAAGAGCAGACAATGATGCGATTCTTGAATGGGTTAGACCCTGCTATTGCCAAGAAGATTGAGATACAACCATATCATTCTGTGGATGAGTTGTGTAGTCTGGCTCTCATGGTCGAGAGGCGAAGGAAAGAGAGGTCTGACACCAAACCTTAGTCCAGGCTCGCCTACTCACCTTCTAGCTGACCCCCTCCCGATTCCAACACTTTGAAGTCCAGTGAGACACCCAAGTCCACATCAACGCCTAGAACTGACAAAGGAAAGGGACTTGCTATGACGTCTCCAACAGAACTTCCTCGACAGATGGAGGGTAGAAAGTGTCTTAAATGCCATGGGTATGGCCATTATCAAGCGGATTGCCCAAACCGACAAACTTTGATCCTCCAAGAGGTCCATGATATTGACGATGAGCTTCGAAAGGCACAGGAGGAGTCCGAAGTGGTTGTCAATGAGGAAGATGTAAGTGAAGAGGAGGATGCCGATCTCATACCGCCTGTGAAAGGACGTGCCCTTGTGTTGAGAAAGGTTTTGCTTGCCCATGAAATCCCTCTTGACAAGGCCCAAAGGGAAATGATCTTCCAATCCCAGTGTTTTGTGGGTGGTAAAGTCTGTGATCTTATCGTTGATGGAGGGAGTTGCACGAATGTCGCATCTACTTATTTGGTCGAGAAACTCGAATTACCTTTGTTACCTCACCCTCGACCTTACTCACTCAAATGGATCATTGATCGAGCTAGCATCAAGGTAACCAAACAAGTCCTAGTGAATTTGTCTTTTGGTGCTAACTATGATGATTCCATTGTTTGTGATGTTGTTCCGATGAGCGCTTTTTACATTTTATTGGGGTGTCCTTGGAAATTCGACAAGCAAACCGTGCATAATGGGTTCGAAAACACCTATACTTTCATCCATTAGGGCAAAAGGATTAAGTTACTCCCGATAGCTCCACGTGAAACTAAATCTCCAAAACATGGGATTGGAAGTGAGCTATGGAACCTTCTCCTTGAACGAGAAACACGGGATGAGTGCGCTCTTGGCGAGGACAAGCTACCTATGGCTTTATCTTTAGCTTTTAGCAAGCCAAGTGAGAATGAGCGTTCCCAAACACAACAAAATTTTCCCGTTCCTTCCCTTAATCCACTACCTCCATACAACAAGCCTCCAACCACCTTCTTTTATTTGGATGATGGATACATCGTGGGGTTCGATGCTTGTTTGATGTCTATGTGATTGCTCGTGGCGTTCGGGATGTTCAGAGTTTTATGGAGCCCAATTATGGAGATCGCCACGATTTTAACTCCCAAGAGTTGAGGGCAACTCTTTTTCAACAAGGGGAGTATGGACTAAATCGGGTTAGGGTCCGAGTTGTAACATCTATGGTCACCAAGCCTTACCCGTTATTCCCTAACTCCAAGCCCCCTTTCAATTTGCACCTCCTTGGCGAGATTCTTGGGTCGGAGTCTGATGCGAGTCGAATGCCTACTCTATTCGTGGTCGATGGTGTGATGGTTAAGCCACTGAATCCGTAAGCATTGGGTGATGAGCTTTCTTGTGACGATTACATCGCGAATTTCAAAAAAATCATGAGTAGATGAGCTAACCTGCATCACCGTGCAGAGTTCCCTCACACGCATGTTCTTATGAATTGTTATACTTTCAATAAGGGAGGGGTGCAGAGCATCAGATTAGCTTGGCTTTTGCGAGGCGTCCGTTGTTGTGGTCCGATCTTCTCCGCGGATGTTTCTAACCCTCTGATCGTGAGGACAAAGCCTTCTAAAAAAGAGGAGGAGGTAGAGATTCGAGACTTGTCAACGACCCCGAAGGCTTCGAGACCAGATCGGGTCGGACCGAGAAGAAGTGTTATCGGGTATCAAGGTCCGGGTGTGACCCCCAGAGTAATATTACGTAAGGAGGAAGGAGCTGAACTAGAGCATCATGAGCAGCAGTCAGTCGCCCCCACTACGGCGTCCGTAGCACCCGTGACTTATGGCGGCATAGCGAGGAGGAGAACACTTTTAGATCGCCGCGCCCGCAACTTATTTTGTAGCGCCCGCGACGCTATGTTGGTCAAGACAGGGGGATGGACATAACGACGTGCCTCCCGCGACGTTCCGTCGTTGCGCCCGCGAAGTTCAAGTATCGCGCCCGCGACCCCAGGTGTAGGGCCAGCTACGTCGGGCAACTTCCGAATCGCTAAGAAGGTTTTCGCTCCTTCGCGCTCGCGACCCCCCTCCCCCCGGTTGCACCAGCGACCTTCCTATTTTACGTGTATTTTTAGCCTAAAACAACTGTGTTTAAGGGCTTAATTCCCACTTGTATAAATACTCTATTTGCACTATTTTTCAAGGAAGACTTTGCTGATTATGATTATGCACTATTTTTCAAGGAAGACTAGCTTGAGTTTTGATTTCATTCCTCATTTGTTCATTTACTAGTAGAGTTTTCCATTGTTAGATTTTGGTGTTTTGTATGCAAATATTGGTGTTCCCCATCCCTTGTGCCTCTGAGTGTGTTGGAGAATCTTGTATTGTGTTGTGTTTATTTATTTTGATGCATATTGGAGCTTTGAGGTGAAGTTGGATAATGGTGCATGGAAGGTGTTCGATGAAATGCCATTGAGAATTAAACACAAAGAATCCCAAGCCAAACACTAGCCAACTACAAAAAACCCCCAAACTCTACAAAAATTACCCAAACACAATCCGTCCTTCACCCTTCCTTCGATATGGACGAAGAAGTAAGTTCCAATCAAGAGGAATCAAGCCATCGCGGGAGTCATCGTGCTAGAGCTGTGGAGACTCGACTCTCCCCCATTGAGCGCACCCTTGAGACTCTTGTAACTCAGATAAACAACCTCGCCCAAGAGCACCAAGGTCATCCCCTTTACGAGCGTCGAAGACCCCATCCGAGTCATATCCGTCCTCCTCCCATATTTGAGTCGAGTGATGACGATAGAGACTCCCTTCGATGATATCGACGTCGAGACATGGATGAGAGGCCCCCTCGTGATGAGTTCCATGACGTCAAGATCGACATCCCCGAGTTCAATGGTTCTAACGATCCCGGCGAGTATCTTGAGTGGGTCCAGATGATGGAAAGGATTTTTGAGACCAAAGAGTACAACAACGAAAAATCCTTCAAAATCGCCAGTTTGAGACTCACCAAAGCCGCTTCACTTTGGTCCGAAAATGTTGAGGCATAACGGGCTAGGGAAGGTCGATCGAGAATTACTTCATGGGCACGGCTCAAACAGTTGATGAGCCGCTGGTTTTTGCCCAACACATACAAACAGGACGTCTTGAGGAAACTCTACTCCCTCACTCAAGGCAAAGGGTCTGTGAGCGACTATATTCAGGAGTTCGAGCAGCTCCTTATCAAAAGCGACCTTCAAGAGCCCAAAGAGCAGACGATGATGTGATTCTTGAATGGGTTGGACCCCGCTATTGCCAAGAAGATTGAGATATAACCCTATCATTCTCTGGATGAGTTGTGTAGTCTGGCTCTCATGGTCGAGAGGCGAAGGAAAGAGAGGTTTGACACCAAACCTTAGTCCAGGCTCGCCTACTCACCTTCTAGCTGACCTCCTCCCGATTCCAACACTCTGAAGTCCAGTGAGACACCCAAGTCCACATCAACGCCTAGAACTGACAAAGGAAAGGGACTTGCTATGACGTCTCCAACAGAACTTCCTCGACAGATGGAGGGTAGAAAGTGTCTTAAATGCCATGGGTATGGCCATTATCAAGCGGATTGCCCAAACCGACAAACTTTGACCCTCCAAGAGGTCCATGATATTGACGATGAGCTTCGAAAGGCACAGGAGGAGTCCGAAGTGGTTGTCAATGAGGAAGATGTAAGTGAAGAGGAGGATGTCAATCCCATACCGCCCGTGCAAGGAGGTGCCCTTTTGTTGAGAAGGGTTTTGCATGCCCATGAAATCCCTCTTGACAGGGCTTTGGAGATGAAATTTCCTTTCCAGCCGTTGATCTTCTTCCACATCCTTTCCTTCACCAAACCGAACACCTCCTTCTTGTTCCTCCCCACTACTGTGGGGGCCCCAAGGTATTTGCGCGGTTTGTCAACTACTTTCATTCCTAGTATTGTAGCCAACTCACCCTTTTTTCTGTGATTCACTCTTCGACTGAACGAGACTTTAGACTTATTGTAGTTAACTTTTTGGCCTGATGCTCTCTCATACGTGTTGGGAATTTCAGCAATCTTGGAGCATTCCTCCCGCGTAGCTCTTGTGAAGAGAACACTATCATCGACAAAAAATAGGTGGGTCAATGTCAGAGCATTCATGCCTGCCCTCACTCCGTGTATGCCGCCTTCTTGTGTTGCTCACATCAATAACCCTGATAAGGCCTCTGCCACCAAAATAAACAGGTAGGGGAACAATGGGTCACACGGCCTTACACCCCTATTCGGTTTGATCAGACCACTTACTTCTCCATTTATTTTCACCAAGTAGGTTACACTGGTAACACACCTCAAAATCGCATTCACCCATTCTCTAGTAAACCCCAGCTTGAGCAAAACCTTCTCCAAGAACTCCACTCTATTCTGTCGTACGCCTTGCTTAGATCTAGCTTTATCTCCACATTGCCTTTTCTTGAACATGATCTCGCTTTCATCGTGTGGAATAACTCATTGTAACGCCCCCAGGTTACTAACCACTAGATTAAGCTAATGTACCTAACCCAATGATTAGCAGCGGATAAACACCTGGAAGCATTACCGCCGTCCACGGAGGCGGGCAAGGCTAAGACTAAACCCAACGAAACAACCAAACATACACTAACTCTGATCATGCATCATCAAGAGACATAACTTAACTTAAATCACCTCAAACAACCTAACACAACCCAATATAACTTATACAAGCCAAAATATCACAAAATTCCCTTAAATTTTTCATAACGAGTCTTTAACCACCTTCAATCTCCTTAAGACGCTCTAGGGTTTCGTCCTTCTGGGGCTTTTCCCTTCTCCTTCGCCAAGATTCCTAAAACAAAAAAACATAAAACTTCCAAAAGTGAGTTAAACTCAGTATGTATACCCCTAATAACGTAAGAATCCTTTCATAACTCAATTTAGTTACTTAGCGCGGTTCCAAAATCATTAAAACAATAAAAATGACAAACAAACATTAAAAATATAACATAACTTACGTAGCTTGACCATACTGAACTTGTACAAGAGAAATGTAACTTAACCTGTACTTAGATCACAACTTAAGTGAAAAATACTTTTGAGTTCTTCCTCGCAAAAGTAACATACATAACCATAACCTTAGAAATAATATATCATTAAAAGTAAAACAACATATTTTCCAAAGAACCTAAATCCTACATGACTTAATATATAACACACACAAAGTCATAGCATAAACTTGACCTTAAACCCATATAAACCAAGACTTATAAAAAAAATTTCGGCATGTAAGTCATAAAGCTTTACCTTTTGGGTTCGAAAGAATCAAGTAACTTAAGAAACTTTAGTCTTGGTCATCCAGTTATTATCCTAAAGGTCCCCTACTTGCGATCATTGGCTAAGCCTCCGTATGCGCATACCCGGACTGATCGGGAGATCCGGATGGTGGACAAGGTCCTAAACTGGCCAGATTTCCATTGGGTGCACTTTAGGCACTAAAGTTATATTTTTCTGGGGTGCACTAAGGCACGTATATAATTAACTTGGGGTGCACAAAAGCACCTAAACATGTTTTTCCTTGGTGTGCACTAAGGCACCATAAACGTAGTGTGCACTAAAGCACCATAAACATGGGCGGGGCCTTTACTAATTTCTAAAACTTGAAACTTAAACCTTGATACCTTGACCTTGGATTCTTAATAAAACTGGATCCTAAAACCACCTTTTTAGTCATAGCTTAAAATATCATCTTGTAATCTCCTTGAATAAGAAATTACTCAAAAAGAAAGTTGATTCATAAAATAACTTAACCTCCAAAGGGTGGAATTTTTGTAAAAGTTCGTAACATAAAGGATGCATAACATGAATACTTAAGATAATGATAAACTGTAAAATTAACCTGAGAAGTCAACCTTGGATACTCTTTTAAAAGTCCCTGAGAACTTATATATATTTTTTTAACATAAATCATGAGAATTTAAATATGAACACGAATAAAAAATATATAATTTCAGAACTTGGCACAAACGATTGATTCATAATATTACTCATAAAAAGGTCAGGCAATATACGTACCTGAAGACTTAAAAACACGTACTGGACGGGAAGGGACTTGAACAGTAGTGCAACGATCTCTTGGAGGGACTTTAAAAGAAAAGAAATCATGAATTAGGACTTAACTTAGGTGGAAACATGGAGGAATAACTTGAATAAAATAGCGTGACTTGCTAACGAACTTAATTTCTTAAGTCGCCATAAAAGGGTCATAACTATCTCTATAGACATCGTATCAACGCATAAGAGGACTTTTTGGCAAGCTTGGTTCACATACTACAACTTTTGTTTAGACCACCCACTAATTTGATCCTGGGAACAAGTCGGAATTTTGGCCATAAAGATGGGTAGTCACATAACATTTTCTGGGGCAACTCAGATTACCAACCAATAATCGGAGACTCATAAATCTCACTCCTGATGTTCAATGAAGGCCTAAAACCCCAATTCAGAAAGCTTACAGAACAAACTTCAAGTCTTATGTTGACCACAAATTGAGTAAAACATTTTAAGGAGGCGAACCATAGTCATTAAGTCAGAACACGTAAATAAAATTCTGGGCAGAACCCAGATTACAGCCCTTCAGAAAAAACCTCATATCTCTCTTTCCCGATATCGTATGGATGCATACTATACCTTTCCGGAAAGCTCAGAATGTCCTCTGAAACTTCCATGTTCAACTCTTAACCCATAGGGATCTCTAACCATTCCAAAAACAGCAATCTTTAAACTGACGACAGAAAACGTATTAATTTACACACTTTCACGGTTTTGGCCAAAACTCACAATATACATACCGGAATTACGAAATTCAAAAACCGGGAGTTAACTAACATCTTAGGCCATCTAATTATACCATAAATTGATCAAACTCATGCTTTATAATCCCTGAAATTTCCAGATTGCAACCAGATTCATTTCCCCTTGAAATTCCTTAACATGCATCACTCAAAAACATCAATAAACTTAATCTAAGTCTAATCTACTCACATGCACTTACCCTTAATCAACTTTTGAACCTTCCACGGTGAATTTAATTATCAAAAACCACATGCATGTTCATAACTTAACATTCCTTTCACTAAAGCAACAATTAAAACATAAATCCATCTCAACTTACCCAAATTCCCCCTTGATTTTCTTAGCTCTTAGAAATCTCCTCAAACCCCCCCCCCCCACGTTGGCTGACTTGAAGATGTTGTCATAGTATTCCAGCTAGAGGTGTTCACGGTGCGGTTCGGGGTGGCTCCGGTTTCATGAAACGGTGCACCGGATGAAACGGTTTTCCAAAATCGTAAACCGGAACCGGAACACCTGGTTTTTTTAAACCGATGTACCTGATTTAATGGTTCGGTATCACCGGTTAACCGGAACCGTATTTATTTCCATCAAAATTAAAAAATCATCATTCAATCGACCCAAAAAAAAACTCCGGCTCGGTTCCGATTTTTCGTAGCGCAAATACGATAATGCACTAATGCCCACATGGTGTCAATTAGCCATTATTCAATCTATTTATTTTTTATGGTGTATTCAAGTTGATTTTTGTGTAATTTTTTTAAAACAAAATTTATAGATATATATACATATAATATATATATAATATATATATATATATGATATGTATATATATATATATATATATATTTATTTATATTAACGGTGCGGTTCCGGTTCTCCGTTGGTTTGAAAATCCCAAACCGGAACCGCCCCGTTTAGTATTTGGTTTTTCGGTTCGGTGCACCGGAATTTTAATGTGGTTCGGTGTTGCCCCTTTCTGGTTTTCTTTTGCCGGTTTTCGGTTCGGTGCGCGGTTCCGGATTTTTTGAACACCCCTAATTCCAGCACCATTCTCTCTAACTCCTCTGGGCAGTCGATCCAACTCCCTTCCACATCTTATAGCTGGAGAATAGTGTTCCTGCGTTGGCGTTGGGTAGCTTTATGGTGGAAGTATGAGGTGTTCCTGTCTCCTTCAGCCAACTCTTGGGCATGTGATCTCATCCACCAATACTGCTCTTACTGATGCAACGTCTTGGATAACTTAGAGTTCAACTCACTCAGCCTGTCGAGGGTTTCCTGTGTGGGTGCCTTCTCTTGCTCCCTATGGATTGATTTTTCTAGATGAGCAATATTCATATTGAAGTTCACAAAGTGTTCCTTGGCCCAAGACTAGAGTTGTTAGGAACATGCCTTAATTTTGTCCAATGAGCCACCTTCAGCATTAGCCCACATTCCCGTAATTATATCTTCACATTCAGCCTCATCTGCCCAAAACCTTTTAAATCTAAAAGCCCGTTGGGTTCTGTGCGTCGTTGGACTCTTGAAGTTTGTGTCTAAGAGGATTGGGTCGTGGTCCAACTTGTATATTGTGAGGTTTGTGACCCGGGCTCGCGGGTTGTTCTCAAGCCATTTTTCATTAGCCACGAAACGGTCCAATCTCTCACTTATACATGTCCTCATATCTCTGCCTCATTGCCACGTGAACCACTGGCCTGAGTAACCTAGGTCCCTCATGTTGGTGTCCGCTAAGGCTTGACGAAAATTGTCCATGCTCCTCTGGTCCCTTAGGGATCCACCCCACTTCTCCGCACTTGTTAAAATCCCAACCAATTACCATCAGCACCTCGGTGTCGCTTGCCCTTTCTCTGATCAGGTCCCATGTTTTTGCCTTATTTTGGTTGTCCGACCATCCATATATACCGATGAAAGTCATCTTGTTACCATCACAACAGTTTACCCACCCTTGGATAAAGTGGTTCGCACAAATCTCTAGTTGGAAATCAACTCCTTCCCGCCAAAAGATTGTTAGTCCCCGTGACCGGCCCCTGTTACTTACAACGATCGCATTTTCTAAGCCAAACTTGGCTCCCAGTCGTTCTGTCCTCTCCGATACAACCATCATCTCGGACAGAAAGACGATGTCAGGGCGGTGGTGGTTGCTCCAATATCGGAGCGCTTGAACTGTAAGGGGGATGCCACTCCCCCTACAGTTCTAACATAGGATCCTCATTGGCATAGGTTGGACCTACACCCGCCGGTCTCTACCTCTTTTCTTTGCTGGCTCAGTTCATGGTCAATCACCCGAACCTTTCTCTTTCTAAGGATACTGCTCTGAGCATCATTGTTCCTACGCTTCTAAGATGTGTTCAAGTCCTGCATTACCTCATCCACTTCATTGTTTGTCTCCTTTCCTCCTTTTCGGCCATCTCCCAACAGGCCTATGGGACCCAGCTGATTTGCTTGTCTTTCCCCCCCCCCCCCCTCAGCTCTAGTAATTTCCTTCGTTCCTCCTTCCACTCCTCCTCCCCACTCTTCCTTTTCCTTTTTAGAGGGGAACCCTTAAGGCTTGGTCCATATGGCATGTCTTCTTCACTCAATGTTGAGTCAAACAGATTGTATGCCCTAAAGACATGTCCAAACATTCCACAGATATAGCAGTAGTCTAGGATCTGCACGTACTTAAGTGCTACCCACTTCGGAGTCCCGTCTATTTTAAGTCTGACTCCTCTCCTCACCGGTTTACAAATATTGACATCCATCCTTACTTTTTGTAACAACCCGCCCCAAAATCATGATTATTTACGTACTAACCATAGTAATTATCCAAATCGCGTTATAAATTTCTTTTTGCGTTTATCTTTATTTATTTATTGATTTACTTGTTTATTCATTGTTATCGGTGACAAGTCTCGTGCAGGAGATGGCTAAGGTGCCGAATTATCGGCTTAAAAATTTACTTTATATATTTGTTCAATAAGTTAAAGTAATTCAGATTATACGTTTTACGTTATAAATTTATTTACCGAGAATCGGATAATATTTACATGTTCCGATTTATATATATATTTTACCGTCCCAATTTTAATTTCTTACATTTTATTCCCTTACATAATTTCAAGAGGTAATTTTCCACCTTATTATTTTAATTCAAGTGTCATTGCATTTTAATTTTTTTTTTGTTACCCAATTATTATCAATATATTTTATTTCCTACAAAAACCCAATATTTCAAGTTCTTACAACAATTACAATATATTTACTCCTATTGTTATCATTTTACCTTATTTTAATTAAGGTTCTTATAGTAATTATTGTTAGCATTGGTATTTGGAGATGGTGTTAAATGGGTTTAAATGTTGTAGTTACAAGGGGGCTAGGTACACCTCACTTCATTCAAATTTGAATCAAACTACTTTAAATTTATTAAACTTAAGATTAACTTATTTACATTATATTTTCAGCTTTTAAATAAATTAGTATTAGTATGTGTTAGTTTTATTAAGAGAGGTTTTGATATAAATAAGTGAGGGAGTTTTAGTCTTTTTAGCAATTCATTTCAAACTCTTCTCAAGCACCCCCACTCTCCTCCCTCTCCACCTTGGCCGAGCCTCTTCCCCAGCCAGCCGGCCGCTTTTTCCGCCAATTTCCGGCCAACTCCGGCCAGCCGCCCCACGCGCAACCCCTCTTCCTCTCTCTTGCAATTTCATCCGCTTTTTAACCCCAAGGGTAATCTCTCAAACCCCTTTTTCAACTCTTTTATACCCTAATCTGACAGTATATGTATAATCTATGTTTCTTTGCTAAATTTCATCTCTTTTACTCTCTTTAGTTATGAATTCAAGTATATAATTGTTATGGTTAAGTTAGGGTTTGAGTTTCAAGTTTATGCATGTGTGTTTGGATGAGTTTTTGGGAGGTTCTTGTTGAATTCATGGTGGATGATGAATTAGTGTTGATGCATGTGGATTTCTTGTGAGTTTTTATGTGTTTAGGGGCTGAGATATTGTTATGAATTTATAATTTAAGAGTTATCATGCTTAATTTGGGTGAATTTGTGAGTTTTGGAGCAAGAATTCAAGAGTGTGTATTATGTGAAGTTAATGTTTAATCCATGGATGCATGTGGTTTTTAAGGCCTTTGATAAAGAGTTTGTCATGTTTTATTTTCTGGAAATTTGTTGGATTAAAGTTAGATGAAGTTAGGTTAAGTTCTAATGTAATTAAGAGAGGAAAAATTCGATTAAAAGATGAGTTTGAGGTGTTTTAGCCACTGTTTTCAATTCTGGAAATTTACAGCATTATAAAAGTGAGATTTTTGCCCAAATTTATACTCCATTGGATAGCTTAAGGTGTTAGCAAACCATAGGCTTTGGAATTTCGAATTTCCGACATGTTTAGCCCGAGTTACGACCAAAACCGTAACCTCACGATTTTATATACGAATTCTGAGTCAGTGTTTTGAGGGCTGCTTTTCGTCCTTTTGGAGACCTCTTTGGTTTTTATGGTAAACATGAAAGTTTTAGGCCATGTTGCAAGCTTTCCGGAAAGGTATGGTTCTTCGTCATCCGATATCGGAGTGTGAGTTACGACCCCGGGAAACCGGGCTGTCCAGAATGGTTTTCTGCTCACAATAACCTTTGTAAAGTAATAGCTTTTGGGCCTCAAATCAACCCAATAAGGGGTTCTAGGTATAAATGAGTCATGGTTATATATTGTCATTATAGAGTTATGTGTTAAGGCTAAGTGTACCATTTTTAGAGTCCTAAGTAAGTCTTATGTGTACTCTTCAAGAGCTAGTATGTTAGTAAATCCTTATTTCCTATATTTCTTTAAGCATCATATTCAATATCTTTGCTCTAGCTAAAAGCTCTTTCTAGCTTGATAACCTCCAATGTCTAATTCAATTCATTCCTCATTTCATTACTCATTTCATGATTCATAAATCCAAGCTTGCTTTTATTCACATTTGGGTATGTATATCTTGCTTCCTTTCGCCTTTTCATTCCATATCGTATTATCGAACCATATTTGAACTCATTATTTTCGCATCCGAGCTTCCAATTTATAATCATCCTATTCATCATTGATTCAAGCTTAATCTCTTGTATTCAAGTCCTTTTATTTGAATCACCTTTTACATCATACTTCTCATGTATATCCGAATTCAAAAGCTTAAAGTTTCATATATTCAGCTTCTGTCCGGGCCCATTTTGGGGCCCTTCCACTCATTTTTAGCTTCTGGTTCTGTTGACAAAGTTGTAGATTATGATTTTCTCTATTCCGAGATGTACTCTTTTACTTCGTTTCGATTTTCCTAACTCAAGTTATGCTATAAACACTATTTTACTATAACCTGAAATTTTATTCTCAAAAGTTACTTCATTTTTATTTACTAAGTTTCTAAACTTATGAATCTAATTTAGAACCTTATTCGGTTCTTCGTTTCTACTTATTCTTATTTTAGTTGACAAGTTTCTAAAGCCATCTCCAAGCCGAGTCATGCCACTAAAGACCTTAGCGTCCAAGGTACGCGAATTGTCCAACTCTTCGCTCCTTTATGTTTACGCTTATGTTTTATGTTCACGGTTTATGCAAATGTTTACGATTTATGCTTTACGTCTACGGTTTATGCAAAGGTTTATGATTTATGTTAAAGGTTCACAATTTATGTTAAAGGGTTAGGATTTATGTTAAAGATTTATGATTTATGATAGATGTTTATGGTTTATGCTAAATGTTTACAGTTTGGGCTAATCTATGCTTTTATGGTTATTCATGGTTTTAAGCGGTCCCATTTTATGGTTTCTATGTTCTATGTTCTAGCTAGTTACGAGAAGTGCTAGCCTTTTATGTTTTAGATACTCCTGATCAGAGTGTCCTAGACCTGGCCAGTGTCTGACTGCATAGCAGTCACCCATCCAAACTCCAGATCGGTTTGGGCGTGCGCGCGCGAGATGCTTTGCATCGATCTAAAGGGGACCCAAAACTCTTAAGTTTATGTATTTACTTCTAAGTTCATGTGACAGGTTCTTTCTTTATGAATTCAAGTTATTTTACTCATGTATATGTTTATGCTCATGTCATTTCAAGTTAGTGTTTTATATCCCCTTTCCCGTTTTCAAAATGAATTTAAATGCCGGCACTAAAACCGTTTTCGAATGGTTTGACGTGTTGGAGGTTTACGTACTGAGTGTTTCCCCACTCACTTTTGCGATGTTTTATGGTTTTGTTTTTAGGAGGCTCGAGCTCCCAAGGCAAGGATAAGACAGTTCCAAAGTAGTTCAAGGCTTCGAGGTAGTTCTCCATGGAGTCCATCGGTAATCAAGGACAAGCAGGATCTTTCGGGAGTTGTTTAGTTTAAGCTATGTTTAAGTTGTTGTACTTTATCCAAAGATTGTATAAGTTTATGTGAAGGTTGTTAAGTTGGTTTGTGGTTTTGGAAGTTCTTTGATGTGGTTGCCTTGTCTCTTTTGGGAGACGGCGGTAATGCCTCGACCTAAGGTGTTCCGCTGCGCTAATCGCGGGCTTAGGGTCTTTAAGTGGAGTTTAACCCCGTGATTAAGGTTGGGGCGTTACAGTTGTGGTATCAGAGCAGTGGTTAATTAGAATTTGGGATTAGAGAATTTTCTAAGACATGGATCTTAGTGTTATGGTTTAGAAAGAAAGTTAGGCATGTGAGAATAAGTATCTCTATGGTTGGCACGTTAAGTGATGTCTATGTTGGGAATTGTTGAAGAGCATGAAGCTCTAGATGTTTATATAGAATGAAATTGCTTTTCCTTGCAGGTTTTCAAGATTATGTAAATTGGGGATAGCTCTATTTATAGGGGAAGTGCTGCCGAATTTTTTTCCCAGGGTTTTAGCAAGTCTAGCCAAAATTTCTAAGGGAAAATCTAGGTGAATGTGAGTAAAGCCTAGTAGTTTACACATGTAACGCTATGAGTATATTGGGAAATCATGGTGTATGTCAGGGTGTCTTCTTGAAAGTCCTTAATAGTTGGTGAAAAGATTACAAAGCAAGTCCCAAGTGGGATTTGGTATAAGGGGGGAAATGAGCTTTAAATCTTAGTATGGAAGGAACCTGTAAGGGAATCCGAAAGGTGGTACAATATATGGAATCTAGAAAGTGTTAAGGAAAAAGCTTAAGGCAAGTTCAAAAGTCAAATAAGAGCTCCATGAGTCGTTTATAAGGTGTTACCTTGGTTGAGTCTCGAACCTCCCTAAGTTGTTTCTTCTATTTACGTTAACGAGTTCTTTTTGTTATGATACGAGTTATAAAACCTGCTTCGCATTCTATGTATGGTTTGGATGGACGCCAACGCAATTCCTCCCGAATCCTTTTGCAATGTTTATGGACCCCGATTCTAACGTCCAAGACCACCTTAAGGCCTTACAAGACGTTCTGGACGCACATTGCGCCGCGAACCCACAATCTGAATATCACGACGATGGTTGTCGAGCTCGGTGTTTGCTAGCAACTCTTTCCCACGAGAGCTCGTGGGATGACATCAGGGACCGTGATCGGCTACTACGTCGAGGAGAACCGTGGCACCACGCATGGTGCCTCAACTACATCGGGCATGGAACCGATAGCAATGGAAGTCATGATCACGCAGCGCGCAGCGCTAACTCTCCATGTTAGTAAGCTATGACCTTTCTCCACGAGATGCTAGGACTACCCGCCTCCCAACGCAGAATCACGCCACCACACGTGTTTCGCCACCGCGTGACGGTTGTTCGTCTACATTTCTCACCGCTCATCACGGGACGACCAATCGTTCCGAATGTATCTTCTCATGGAGAGACGACGCCTACCGCCCGGGAACCATGCAAGAAATGCGAAAGAACGAACCATTCAACCGCACAATGCCGGATGGGCACGAACAATTGTTTATGGTGCGGAGGATCTGATCATAGGGCGGCCGAGTGCCCCAAGAGGACTAGGCGACCAGAGCCTGGAACAAACCAAGATACCTCGGAAGCCATGGGAAACCGAGGAAGAAATGAAGGAAGGCTACCCACATCTTCTCTAAGGTATTTCGCTCGCAATCAATTCAGCATAAGTTTCGGGGACGAAACTTCTTTTTAGGGGGGGAGGGTGTAACAACCCGCCCCAAAATCATGATTATTTACGTACTAACCATAGTAATTATCTAAATCGCGTTATAAATTTCTTTTTGCGTTTATCTTTATTTATTTATTGATTTACTTGTTTATTCATTGTTATCGGTGACAAGTCTCGTGCAGGAGATGGCTAAGGTGCCGAATTATCGGCTTAAAAATTTACTTTACATATTCGTTCAATAAGTTAAAGTAATTCAGATTATACGTTTTACGTTATAAATTTATTTACCGAGAATCGGATAATATTTACATGTTCCGATTTATATATATATTTTACCGTCCCAATTTTAATTTCTTACATTTTATTCCCTTACATAATTTCAAGAGGTAATTTTCCACCTTATTATTTTAATTCAAGTGTCATTGCATTTTATTTTTTTTTTGTTACCCAATTATTATCAATATATTTTATTTCCTACAAAAACCCAATATTTCAAGTTCTTACAACAATTACAATATATTTACTCCTATTGTTATCATTTTACCTTATTTTAATTAAGGTTCTTATAGTAATTATTGTTAGCATTGGTATTTGGAGATGGTGTTAAATGGGTTTAAATGTTGTAGTTACAAGGGGGCTAGGTACACCTCACTTCATTCAAATTTGAATCAAACTACTTACTTTAAATTTATTAAACTTAAGATTAACTTATTTACATTATATTTTCAGCTTTTAAATAAATTAGTATTAGTATGTGTTAGTTTTATTAAGAGAGGTTTTGATATAAATAAGTAAGTGAGGGAGTTTTAGTCTTTTTAGCAATTCATTTCAAACTCTTCTCAAGCACCCCCACTCTCCTCCTCCACCTTGGCCGAGCCTCTTCCCCAGCCAGCAGCCGGCCGTTTTCCGCCAATTTCCGGCCAACTCGCCAGCCGCCCCACGCGCAACCCCTCTTCCTCTCTCTTGCAATTTCATCCGTTTTTAACCCCAAGGGTAATCTCTCAAACCCCCTTTTTCAACTCTTTTATACCCTAATCTGAAAGTATATGTATAATCTATGTTTCTTTGCTAAATTTCATCTCTTTTACTCTCTTTAGTTATGAATTCAAGTATATAATTGTTATGGTTAAGTTAGGGTTTGAGTTTCAAGTTTATGCATGTGTGTTTGGATGAGTTTTTGGGAGGTTCTTGTTGAATTCATGGTGGATGATGAATTAGTGTTGATGCATGTGGATTTCTTGTGAGTTTTTATGTGTTTAGGGGCTGAGATATTGTTATGAATTTATAATTTAAGAGTTATCATGCTTAATTTGGGTGAATTTGTGAGTTTTGGAGCAAGAATTCAAGAGTGTGTATTATGTGAAGTTAATGTTTAATCCATGGATGCATGTGGTTTTAAGGCCTTTGATAAAGAGTTGGTCATGGTTTATTTTCTGGAAATTTGTTGGATTAAAGTTAGATGAAGTTATGTTAAGTTCTAATGTAATTAAGAGAGGAAAAATTCGATTAAAAGATGAGTTTGAGGTGTTTTAGCCACTGTTTTCAATTCTGAAATTTACAGCATTATAAAAGTGAGATTTTTGCCCAAATTTATACTCCATTGGATAGCTTAAGGTGTTAGCAAACCATAGGCTTTGGAATTTGAATTTCCGACATGTTTAGCCCGAGTTACGACCAAAACCGTAACCTCACGATTTTATATACGAATTCTGAGTCAGTGTTTTGAGGGCTGCTTTTCGTCCTTTTGGAGACCTCTTTGGTTTTTATGGTAAACATGAAAGTTTTAGGCCATGTTGCAAGCTTTCCGGAAAGGTATGGTTCTTCGTCATCCGAGATCGAGTGTGAGTTACGACCCCGGGAAACCGGGCTGTCCAGAATGGTTTTCTGCTCACAATAACCTTTGTAAAGTAATAGCTTTTGGGCCTCAAATCAACCCAATAAGGGGTTCTAGGTATAAATGAGTCATGGTTATATATTGTCATTATAGAGTTATGTGTTAAGGCTAAGTGTACCATTTTTAGAGTCCTAAGTAAGTCTTATGTGTACTCTTCAAGAGCTAGTATGTTAGTAAATCCTTATTTCCTATATTTCTTTAAGCATCATATTCAATATCTTTGCTCTAGCTAAAAGCTCTTTCTAGCTTGATAACCTCCAATGTCTAATTCAATTCATTCCTCATTTCATTACTCATTTCATGATTCATAAATCCAAGCTTGCTTTTATTCACATTTGGGTATGTATATCTTGCTTCCTTTCGCTTTTCATTCCATATCGTATTATCGAACCATATTTGAACTCATTATTTTCGCATCCGAGCTTCCAATTTATAATCATCCTATTCATCATTGATTCAAGCTTAATCTCTTGTATTCAAGTCCTTTTATTTGAATCACCTTTACATCATACTTCTCATGTATTTCCGACCCGAAAAGCTTAAAGTTTCATATATTCAGCTTCTGTCCGGGCCCATTTTGGGGCCCTTCCACTCATTTTTAGCTTCTGGTTCTGTTGACAAAGTTGTAGATTATGATTTTCTCTATTCCGAGATGTACTCTTTACTGCTTTGATTTTCCTAACTCAAGTTATGCTATAAACACTATTTTACTATAACCTGAAATTTTATTCTCAAAAGTTACTTCATTTTTATTTACTAAGTTTCTAAACTTATGAATCTAATTTAGAACCTTATTCGGTTCTTCGTTTCTACTTATTCTTATTTTAGTTGACAAGTTTCTAAAGCCATCTCCAAAAGCCGCCATAAAGACCTTAGCGTTCCAAGGTACGCGAATTGTCCAACTCTTCGCTCCTTTATGTTTACGCTTATGTTTTATGTTCACGGTTTATGCAAATGTTTACGATTTATGCTTTACGTCTACGGTTTATGCAAAGGTTTATGATTTATGTTAAAGGTTCACAATTTATGTTAAAGGGTTAGGATTTATGTTAAAGATTTATGATTTATGATAGATGTTTATGGTTTATGCTAAATGTTTACATTTTGGGCTAATCTATGCTTTTATGGTTATTCATGGTTTTAAGCGGTCCCATTTTATGGTTTCTATGTTCTATGTTCTAGCTAGTTACGAGAAGTGCTAGCCTTTTATGTTTTAGATACTCCTGATCAGAGTGTCCTAGACTGCTGTTGTCCGATCGTGATAGCATCACCCATCCAAACTCGGATCGGTTTGGGCGTGCGTGAGATGCTTTGCATCGATCTAAAGGGGACCCAAAACTCTTAAGTTTATGTATTTACTTCTAAGTTCATGTGACAGTTCTTTCTTTATGAATTCAAGTTATTTTACTCATGTATATGTTTATGCTCATGTCATTTCAAGTTAGTGTTTTATATCCCCTTTCCCGTTTTCAAAATGAATTTAAATGCCGGCACTAAAACCGTTTTCGAATGGTTTGACGTGTTGGAGGTTTACGTACTGAGTGTTTCCCCACTCACTTTTGCGATGTTTTATGGTTTTGTTTTTAGGAGGCTCGAGCTCCCAAGGCAAGGATAAGACAGTTCCAAAGTAGTTCAAGGCTTCGAGGTAGTTCTCCATGGAGTCCATCGGTAATCAAGGACAAGCAGGATCTTTCGGGAGTTGTTTAGTTTAAGCTATGTTTAAGTTGTTGTACTTTATCCAAAGATTGTATAAGTTTATGTGAAGGTTGTTAAGTTGGTTTGTGGTTTTGGAAGTTCTTTGATGTGGTTGCCTTGTCTCTTTTGGGAGACGGCGGTAATGCCTCGACCTAAGGTGTTCCGCTGCGCTAATCGCGGGCTTAGGGTCTTTAAGTGGAGTTTAACCCCGTGATTAAGGTTGGGGCGTTACAGTTGTGGTATCAGAGCAGTGGTTAATTAGAATTTGGGATTAGAGAATTTTCTAAGACATGGATCTTAGTGTTATGGTTTAGAAAGAAAGTTAGGCATGTGAGAATAAGTATCTCTATGGTTGGCACGTTAAGTGATGTCTATGTTGGGAATTGTTGAAGAGCATGAAGCTCTAGATGTTTATATAGAATGAAATTGCTTTTCCTTGCAGGTTTTCAAGATTATGTAAATTGGGGATAGCTCTATTTATAGGGGAAGTGTCACTAATTTTTTCCTGTGGTTTTAGCAAGTCTAGCCAAAATTTCTAAGGGAAAATCTAGGTGAATGTGAGTAAAGCCTAGTAGTTTACACATGTAACGCTATGAGTATATTGGGAAATCATGGTGTATGTCAGGGTGTCTTCTTGAAAGTCCTTAATAGTTGGTGAAAAGATTACAAAGCAAGTCCCAAGTGGGATTTGGTATAAGGGGGGAAATGAGCTTTAAATCTTAGTATGGAAGGAACCTGTAAGGGAATCCGAAAGGTGGTACAATATATGGAATCTAGAAAGTGTTAAGGAAAAAGCTTAAGGCAAGTTCAAAAGTCAAATAAGAGCTCCATGAGTCGTTTATAAGGTGTTACCTTGGTTGAGTCTCGAACCTCGTCCTAAGTTGTTTCTTCTATTTACGTTAACGAGTTCTTTTTGTTATGATACGAGTTATAAAACCTTGCTTCGCATTCTATGTATGGTTTGGATGGACGCCAACGGCAATTCCCTCCCGAATCCTTTCGCAATGTTTATGGACCCCGATTCTAACGTCCAAGACCACCTTAAGGCCTTACAAGACGTTCTGGACGCACATTGCGCCGCGAACCCACAATCTGAATATCACGACGATGGTTGTCGAGCTCGGTGTTTGCTAGCAACTCTTTCCCACGAGAGCTCGTGGGATGACATCAGGGACCGGTACTGTCAGCTACTACGTCGAGGAGAACCAGGGCACCACGCATGGTGCCTCAACTACATCGGGGCATGGAACCAGATAGCAATGGAAGTCATGATCACGCAAGCCGCGCAGTCGCTAACTCTCCATGTTAGTAAGCTATGACCTTTCTCCACGAGATGCTAGGACTACAGCGCCTCCCAACGCAGGAATCACGCCACCACACGAGATTTCGCCACCGGCGGACGAAGTTCGTCTACATTTCTCACCGCTCATCACGGGACGACCCATCGTTCCGAATGTATCTTCTCATGGAGAGACGACGCCTACCGCCCGGGAACCATGCAAGAAATGCGAAAGAACGAACCATTCAACCGCACAATGCCGGATGGGCACGAACAATTGTTTATGGTGCGGAGGATCTGATCATAGGGCGGCCGAGTGCCCCAAGAGGACTAGGCGACGGAGCACGAACAAACCAAGATACCTCGGAAGCCATGTGGGAAACCGAGGAAGAAATGAAGGAAGGCTACCCACATCTTCTCTAAGGTATTTCGTTCGCAATCAATCCAGCCGCAAGTTTCGGGGACGAAACTTCTTTTTAGTGGGGGAGGGTGTAACAACCCGCCCCAAAATCATGATTATTTACGTACTAACCATAGTAATTATCCAAATCGCGTTATAAATTTCTTTTTGCGTTTATCTTTATTTATTTATTGATTTACTTGTTTATTCATTGTTATCGGTGACAAGTCTCGTGCAGGAGATGGCTAAGGTGCCGAATTATCGGCTTAAAAATTTACTTTATATATTTGTTCAATAAGTTAAAGTAATTCAGATTATACGTTTTACGTTATAAATTTATTTACCGAGAATCGGATAATATTTACATGTTCCGATTTATATATATATTTTACCGTCCCAATTTTAATTTCTTACATTTTATTCCCTTACATAATTTCAAGAGGTAATTTTCCACCTTATTATTTTAATTCAAGTGTCATTGCATTTTAATTTTTTTTTTGTTACCCAATTATTATCAATATATTTTATTTCCTACAAAAACCCAATATTTCAAGTTCTTACAACAATTACAATATATTTACTCCTATTGTTATCATTTTACCTTATTTTAATTAAGGTTCTTATAGTAATTATTGTTAGCATTGGTATTTGGAGATGGTGTTAAATGGGTTTAAATGTTGTAGTTACAAGGGGGCTAGGTACACCTCACTTCATTCAAATTTGAATCAAACTACTTTAAATTTATTAAACTTAAGATTAACTTATTTACATTATATTTTCAGCTTTTAAATAAATTAGTATTAGTATGTGTTAGTTTTATTAAGAGAGGTTTTGATATAAATAAGTGAGGGAGTTTTAGTCTTTTTAGCAATTCATTTCAAACTCTTCTCAAGCACCCCCACTCTCCTCCCTCTCCACCTTGGCCGAGCCTCTTCCCCAGCCAGCAGCCGGCCGTTTTCCGGCCAATTTCCGACCAACTCCGGCCACGCGCAACCCCTCTTCCTCTCTCTTGCAATTTCATCCGTTTTTAACCCCAAGGGTAATCTCTCAAACCCCCTTTTTCAACTCTTTTATACCCTAATCTGAAAGTATATGTATAATCTATGTTTCTTTGCTAAATTTCATCTCTTTTACTCTCTTTAGTTATGAATTCAAGTATATAATTGTTATGGTTAAGTTAGGGTTTGAGTTTCAAGTTTATGCATGTGTGTTTGGATGAGTTTTTGGGAGGTTCTTGTTGAATTCATGGTGGATGATGAATTAGTGTTGATGCATGTGGATTTCTTGTGAGTTTTTATGTGTTTAGGGGCTGAGATATTGTTATGAATTTATAATTTAAGAGTTATCATGCTTAATTTGGGTGAATTTGTGAGTTTTGGAGCAAGAATTCAAGAGTGTGTATTATGTGAAGTTAATGTTTAATCCATGGATGCATGTGGTTTTTAAGGCCTTTGATAAAGAGTTTGTCATGTTTTATTTTCTGGAAATTTGTTGGATTAAAGTTAGATGAAGTTAGGTTAAGTTCTAATGTAATTAAGAGAGGAAAAATTCGATTAAAAGATGAGTTTGAGGTGTTTTAGCCACTGTTTTCAATTCTGGAAATTTACAGCATTATAAAAGTGAGATTTTTGCCCAAATTTATACTCCATTGGATAGCTTAAGGTGTTAGCAAACCATAGGCTTTGGAATTTCGAATTTCCGACATGTTTAGCCCGAGTTACGACCAAAACCGTAACCTCACGATTTTATATACGAATTCTGAGTCAGTGTTTTGAGGGCTGCTTTTCGTCCTTTTGGAGACCTCTTTGGTTTTTATGGTAAACATGAAAGTTTTAGGCCATGTTGCAAGCTTTCCGGAAAGGTATGGTTCTTCGTCATCCGATATCGGGAGTGTGAGTTACGACCCCGGGAAACCGGGCTGTCCAGAATGGTTTTCTGCTCACAATAACCTTTGTAAAGTAATAGCTTTTGGGCCTCAAATCAACCCAATAAGGGGTTCTAGGTATAAATGAGTCATGGTTATATATTGTCATTATAGAGTTATGTGTTAAGGCTAAGTGTACCATTTTTAGAGTCCTAAGTAAGTCTTATGTGTACTCTTCAAGAGCTAGTATGTTAGTAAATCCTTATTTCCTATATTTCTTTAAGCATCATATTCAATATCTTTGCTCTAGCTAAAAGCTCTTTCTAGCTTGATAACCTCCAATGTCTAATTCAATTCATTCCTCATTTCATTACTCATTTCATGATTCATAAATCCAAACTTGCTTTTATTCACATTTGGGTATGTATATCTTGCTTCCTTTCGCCTTTTCATTCCATATCGTATTATCGAACCATATTTGAACTCATTATTTTCGCATCCGAGCTTCCAATTTATAATCATCCTATTCATCATTGATTCAAGCTTAATCTCTTGTATTCAAGTCCTTTTATTTGAATCACCTTTTACATCATACTTCTCATGTATTTCAATTCCAAAAGCTTAAAGTTTCATATATTCAGCTTCTGTCCGGCCCATTTTGGGGCCCTTCCACTCATTTTTAGCTTCTGGTTCTGTTGACAAAGTTGTAGATTATGATTTTCTCTATTCCGAGATGTACTCTTTTACTTCGTTTCGATTTTCCTAACTCAAGTTATGCTATAAACACTATTTTACTATAACCTGAAATTTTATTCTCAAAAGTTACTTCATTTTTATTTACTAAGTTTCTAAACTTATGAATCTAATTTAGAACCTTATTCGGTTCTTCGTTTCTACTTATTCTTATTTTAGTTGACAAGTTTCTAAAGCCATCTCCAAGCCGAGCTGCGCCGCTAAAGACCTTAGCGTTCCAAGGTACGCGAATTGTCCAACTCTTCGCTCCTTTATGTTTACGCTTATGTTTTATGTTCACGGTTTATGCAAATGTTTACGATTTATGCTTTACGTCTACGGTTTATGCAAAGGTTTATGATTTATGTTAAAGGTTCACAATTTATGTTAAAGGGTTAGGATTTATGTTAAAGATTTATGATTTATGATAGATGTTTATGGTTTATGCTAAATGTTTACGCTTGGGCTAATCTATGCTTTTATGGTTATTCATGGTTTTAAGCAGTCCCATTTTATGGTTTCTATGTTCTATGTTCTAGCTAGTTACGAGAAGTGCTAGCCTTTTATGTTTTAGATACTCCTGATCAGAGTGTCCTAGACTGCATAGCGATCACCCATCCAAACTCGGTCGGTTTGGGCGATGCGCGAGATGCTTTGCATCGATCTAAAGGGGACCCAAAACTCTTAAGTTTATGTATTTACTTCTAAGTTCATGTGATGAGTTCTTTCTTTATGAATTCAAGTTATTTTACTCATGTATATGTTTATGCTCATGTCATTTCAAGTTAGTGTTTTATATCCCCTTTCCGCTTTCAAAATGAATTTAAATGCCGCACTAAAACCGTTTTGAATGGTTTGACGTGTTGGAGGTTTACGATCGAGTGTTTCCCACTCACTTTTGCGATGTTTTATGGTTTTGTTTTTAGGAGGCTCGAGCTCCAAGGCAAGGATAAGACAGTTCCCAAAGTAGTTCAAGGCTTCGAGGTAGTTCTCCATGGAGTCCATCGGTAATCAAGGACAAGCAGGATCTTTCGAGTTGTTTAGTTTAAGCTATGTTTAAGTTGTTGTACTTTATCCAAAGATTGTATAAGTTTATGTGAAGGTTGTTAAGTTGGTTTGTGGTTTTGGAAGTTCTTTGATGTGGTTGCCTTGTCTCTTTTGGGAGACGGCGGTAATGCCTCGACCTAAGGTGTTCCGCTGCGCTAATCGGGCTTAGGGTCTTTAAGTGGAGTTTAACCCGTGATTAAGGTTGGGCGCTGATTTGTGGTATCGAGCAGTGGTTAATTAGAATTTGGGATTAGAGAATTTTCTAAGACATGGATCTTAGTGTTATGGTTTAGAAAGAAAGTTAGGCATGAGAATAAGTATCTCTGGTTGTACGTTAAGTGATGTCTATGTTGGGAATTGTTGAAGAGCATGAAGCTCTAGATGTTTATATAGAATGAAATTGCTTTTCCTGCAGGTTTTCAAGATTATGTAAATTGGGGATAGCTCTATTTATAGGGAAGTGTCGAATTTTTTCCTGTGGTTTTAGCAAGTCTAGCCAAAATTTCTAAGGGAAAATCTAGGTGAATGTGAGTAAAGCCTAGTAGTTTACACATGTAACGCTATGAGTATATTGGGAAATCATGGTGTATGTCAGGGTGTCTTCTTGAAAGTCCTTAATAGTTGGTGAAAAGATTACAAAGCAAGTCCCAAGTGGGATTTGGTATAAGGGGGGAAATGAGCTTTAAATCTTAGTATGGAAGGAACCCGTAAGGGAATCCAAAGGTGGTACAATATATGGAATCTAGAAAGTGTTAAGGAAAAGCTTAAGGCAAGTTCAAAAGTCAAATAAGAGCTCCATGAGTCGTTTATAAGGTGTTACCTTGGTTGAGTCTCGAACCGTCCCTAAGTTGTTTCTTCTATTTACGTTAACGAGTTCTTTTGTTATGATACGAGTTATAAAACCTCGCTTCGCATTCTATGTATGGTTTGGATGGACGCCAACGCAATTCCTCCCGAATCCTTTCGCAATGTTTATGGACCCGATTCTAACGTCCAAGACCACCTTAAGGCCTTACAAGGCGCTCGACGCACATTGCGCCGAAAACCCACAATCTGAATATCACGACGATGGTTGTCGAGCTCGGTGTTTGCTAGCAACTCTTTCCCACGAGAGCTCGTGGGATGACATCAGGGACCGGTACTGTCAGCTACTACGTCGAGGAGAACCAGGGCACCACGCATGGTGCCTCAACTACATCGGGGCATGGAACCAGATAGCAATGGAAGTCATGATCACGCAAGCCGCGCCGCTTAACTCTCCATGTTAGTAAGCTATGACCTTTCTCCACGAGATGCTAGGACTACCAGCGCCTCCCAACGCAGGAATCACGCCACCACACGTGTTTTCGCCACCGGCGGACGAAGTTCGTCTACATTTCTCACCGCTCATCACGGGACGACCCATCGTTCCGAATGTATCTTCTCATGGAGAGACGACGCCTACCGCCCGGGAACCATGCAAGAAATGCGAAAGAACGAACCATTCAACCGCACAATGCCGGATGGGCACGAACAATTGTTTATGGTGCGGAGGATCTGATCATAGGGCGGCCGAGTGCCCCAAGAGGACTAGGCGACCAGAGCCTGGAACAAACCAAGATACCTCGGAAGCCATGTGGGAAACCGAGGAAGAAATGAAGGAAGGCTACCCACATCTTTTCTAAGGTATTTCGTTCGCAATCAATCCAGCCGCAAGTTTCGGGGACGAAACTTCTTTTTAGGGGGGGAGGGTGTAACAACCCGCCCCAAAATCATGATTATTTACGTACTAACCATAGTAATTATCTAAATCGCGTTATAAATTTCTTTTTGCGTTTATCTTTATTTATTTATTGATTTACTTGTTTATTCATTGTTATCGGTGACAAGTCTCGTGCAGGAGATGGCTAAGGTGCCGAATTATCGGCTTAAAAATTTACTTTACATATTCGTTCAATAAGTTAAAGTAATTCAGATTATACGTTTTACGTTATAAATTTATTTACCGAGAATCGGATAATATTTACATGTTCCGATTTATATATATATTTTACCGTCCCAATTTTAATTTCTTACATTTTATTCCCTTACATAATTTCAAGAGGTAATTTTCCACCTTATTATTTTAATTCAAGTGTCATTGCATTTTATTTTTTTTTTGTTACCCAATTATTATCAATATATTTTATTTCCTACAAAAACCCAATATTTCAAGTTCTTACAACAATTACAATATATTTACTCCTATTGTTATCATTTTACCTTATTTTAATTAAGGTTCTTATAGTAATTATTGTTAGCATTGGTATTTGGAGATGGTGTTAAATGGGTTTAAATGTTGTAGTTACAAGGGGGCTAGGTACAGCTCACTTCATTCAAATTTGAATCAAACTACTTACTTTAAATTTATTAAACTTAAGATTAACTTATTTACATTATATTTTCAGCTTTTAAATAAATTAGTATTAGTATGTGTTAGTTTTATTAAGAGAGGTTTTGATATAAATAAGTAAGTGAGGGAGTTTTAGTCTTTTTAGCAATTCATTTCAAACTCTTCTCAAGCACCCCCACTCTCCTCCCTCTCCACCTTGGCCGAGCCTCTTCCCCAGCCAGCAGCCGGCCGTTTTCCGGCCAATTTCCGGCCAACTCCGGCCAGCCGCCGCCCCACGCGCAACCCCTCTTCCTCTCTCTTGCAATTTCATCCGTTTTTAACCCCAAGGGTAATCTCTCAAACCCCCTTTTTCAACTCTTTTATACCCTAATCTGAAAGTATATGTATAATCTATGTTTCTTTGCTAAATTTCATCTCTTTTACTCTCTTTAGTTATGAATTCAAGTATATAATTGTTATGGTTAAGTTAGGGTTTGAGTTTCAAGTTTATGCATGTGTGTTTGGATGAGTTTTTGGGAGGTTCTTGTTGAATTCATGGTGGATGATGAATTAGTGTTGATGCATGTGGATTTCTTGTGAGTTTTTATGTGTTTAGGGGCTGAGATATTGTTATGAATTTATAATTTAAGAGTTATCATGCTTAATTTGGGTGAATTTGTGAGTTTTGGAGCAAGAATTCAAGAGTGTGTATTATGTGAAGTTAATGTTTAATCCATGGATGCATGTGGTTTTTAAGGCCTTTGATAAAGAGTTTGTCATGTTTTATTTTCTGGAAATTTGTTGGATTAAAGTTAGATGAAGTTAGGTTAAGTTCTAATGTAATTAAGAGAGGAAAAATTCGATTAAAAGATGAGTTTGAGGTGTTTTAGCCACTGTTTTCAATTCTGGAAATTTACAGCATTATAAAAGTGAGATTTTTGCCCAAATTTATACTCCATTGGATAGCTTAAGGTGTTAGCAAACCATAGGCTTTGGAATTTCAATTTCCGACATGTTTAGCCCGAGTTACGACCAAAACCGTAACCTCACGATTTTATATACGAATTCTGAGTCAGTGTTTTGAGGGCTGCTTTTCGTCCTTTTGGAGACCTCTTTGGTTTTATGGTAAACATGAAAGTTTTAGGCCATGTTGCAAGCTTTCCGGAAAGGTATGGTTCTTCGTCATCCGATATCGGGAGTGTGAGTTACGACCCCGGGAAACCGGGCTGTCCAGAATGGTTTTCTGCTCACAATAACCTTTGTAAAGTAATAGCTTTTGGGCCTCAAATCAACCCAATAAGGGGTTCTAGGTATAAATGAGTCATGGTTATATATTGTCATTATAGAGTTATGTGTTAAGGCTAAGTGTACCATTTTTAGAGTCCTAAGTAAGTCTTATGTGTACTCTTCAAGAGCTAGTATGTTAGTAAATCCTTATTTCCTATATTTCTTTAAGCATCATATTCAATATCTTTGCTCTAGCTAAAAGCTCTTTCTAGCTTGATAACCTCCAATGTCTAATTCAATTCATTCCTCATTTCATTACTCATTTCATGATTCATAAATCCAAGCTTGCTTTTATTCACATTTGGGTATGTATATCTTGCTTCCTTTTCGCCTTTTCATTCCATATCGTATTATCGAACCATATTTGAACTCATTATTTTCGCATCCGAGCTTCCAATTTATAATCATCCTATTCATCATTGATTCAAGCTTAATCTCTTGTATTCAAGTCCTTTTATTTGAATCACCTTTTACATCATACTTCTCATGTATTTCCGAACAGAAAAGCTTAAAGTTTCAAATATTCATCTTTTGTCCGGGCCCATAGTTTGGCCCTTCCACACATTTTTAGCTTCTGGTTCAGTTGAAAAAGTAGTAGAGTATGATTTTCTCTATTCCGAGATGTACTCTTTTACTGCCGTTTGATTTTCCTAACTCAAGTTATGCTATAAACACTATTTTACTATAACCTGAAATTTTATTCTCAAAAGTTACTTCATTTTTATTTACTAAGTTTCTAAACTTATGAATCTAATTTAGAACCTTATTCGGTTCTTCGTTTCTACTTATTCTTATTTTAGTTGACAAGTTTCTAAAGCCATCTCCAAGCCGAAATTATCATTAAAGACCTTAGCGTTCAAGTGCGAATTGTCCAACTCTTCGCTCCTTTATGTTTACGCTTATGTTTTATGTTCACGGTTTATGCAAATGTTTACGATTTATGCTTTACGTCTACGGTTTATGCAAAGGTTTATGATTTATGTTAAAGGTTCACAATTTATGTTAAAGGGTTAGGATTTATGTTAAAGATTTATGATTTATGATAGATGTTTATGGTTTATGCTAAATGTTTACTGATTTGGGCTAATCTATGCTTTTATGGTTATTCATGGTTTTAAGCGGTCCCATTTTATGGTTTCTATGTTCTATGTTCTAGCTAGTTACGAAGTGCTAGCCTTTTATGTTTTAGATACTCCCGATCAGTGTCCTAGACACGGCGATGTCCGATTGCATAGTGATCACCCATCCAAACTCGGATCGGTTTGGGCGTGCGTCTTGAGATGCTTTGCATCGATCTAAAGGGACCCAAAACTCTTAAGTTTATGTATTTACTTCTAAGTTCATGTGACAGGTTCTTTCTTTATGAATTCAAGTTATTTTACTCATGTATATGTTTATGCTCATGTCATTTCAAGTTAGTGTTTTATATCCCCTTTCCCGTTTTCAAAATGAATTTAAATGCCGGCACTAAAACCGTTTTCGAATGGTTTGACGTGTTGGAGGTTTACGTACTGAGTGTTTCCCCACTCACTTTTGCGATGTTTTATGGTTTTGTTTTTAGGAGGCTCGAGCTCCCAAGGCAAGGATAAGACAGTTCCAAAGTAGTTCAAGGCTTCGAGGTAGTTCTCCATGGAGTCCATCGGTAATCAAGGACAAGCAGGATCTTTCGGGAGTTGTTTAGTTTAAGCTATGTTTAAGTTGTTGTACTTTATCCAAAGATTGTATAAGTTTATGTGAAGGTTGTTAAGTTGGTTTGTGGTTTTGGAAGTTCTTTGATGTGGTTGCCTTGTCTCTTTTGGGAGACGGCGGTAATGCCTCGACCTAAGGTGTTCCGCTGCGCTAATCGCGGGCTTAGGGTCTTTAAGTGGAGTTTAACCCCGTGATTAAGGTTGGGGCGTTACACTTTTAAGTATTTTGAGTGTAAAAGAACATCATCCTTATCCAACCCCACGAAAGTGCCCAACATATTCCACAAGTATTCTGCAAAAGCGTATGTCTTTTTCTTCATGGGTAAGTCACATACCTTGATCCAGAATCGAGGAGTGTCGAAGATTACCTCAGATGGTTGTTCATTGCCGTTGAGTTGTTTCAACAGTACCATGCATCCATCGAACGTCCATGAGCCTTTATTGAGTGCGAACCCCCTATCATCCTCCGTGAAAAACTGGAACGAAAATAGGTTTTCTCCAGTTCCTTAGCCACAACTCCCTGGGCCAGTTTCTAGACATTCTTGAGAGTATTCAACAGTGCATCTGCATTGAAATTATTCTTCGTATGTAGCCTGCCTACCAGACATAAGGATATTTGTTTCTCTATCTTCTCCTCTTTCGGGTCCACAAAATCTATGACTTCCTCTTCCTCTGCCGTAAGGTTCAGCCTTTTAAGAGATTCCTCCAATTTGGCATCCATCGTTAATTATGCTGTTAATAGTCCCCGAACAATTCTCAATCGCTGTTACATCGCAATCGAGAGGCCAACACACACAACAAACCCTACACCAACGTAGGGACACAACTCCACACACAATTGCCTTCCTCGATTGGTGGTGTTAAGGTTCCGCCGACCTAGGTTTTGCCAATAAGGGGAGAGAAAACCCTACACTAATGGAGGGAGAAAAAACCGCTCTAGTTTAGGCATACATTAAAGTTTCAGTTAGTTTAGCTAGTGTGCGACATATATGAAACTTTTTTGGGTAAAAGAATAATATACTATTGAATTTCGTATTAAAGGTTTGGGTCCAAATTTAATTTTTTTAAAAATCTATCATATCATATTATAAACTTTCTATCCAAATGGTTAAATTTGAATTTTGCTTTAAAATTTAGTTTCACTTAGTTTTAGCAATGAAAAAAAGTCTACATATGTAGTTTTACATGCTATAAATGATAGTATTTAAAACTTAAAATTCATATTTGAGTTTTTTTTTTTAACTCCATCCTATTATAAAAATATTAAGAGCTCAAATTTATATTTGAGCTGTTTTTGATCGATACTATCATATTGCCAAAAAAAAAGGTCAATCCTATCCTACCAACCTATCAATTATCCATTTTTAATGGGTATTACTCACCCATTATGAATGGGTACAAGTTCTCACCTCTAGTTTGATCGAAACTGAAATTGATTAACTCAATGTTAACACGAACTGATGTACACCTTATCATAGTAAGAATCGATTCACCTGTTTGCCAAGTACCAAACATGGAAGGAAAGTTATTATTTCACAAATCTTCTTTATAATTGTTTTTCCTTCTTAATTTATTCACTAAATTATCTGGATTCTAAACGTAGCCGAAAGGTTAAGGAGCTGAGGCGGGCCGGACCTTTGTTTGGGCCAACTCGAGATTAGAAACAAAAAAACAAAAAAACTTGAGAGTTTGATGAAGGAAGAGATCCGAAAAGTCCCACAACAAGTGATGAGATGACTGCAATTTTGGCATTTAAAATTGGGAGGAGCTGAAAATCAAAACCTCTTCCCCTCTTCACTTTCTCTCTCATCGAACCTTTACTCTCTCTTTCTCCCTCGCTGTCGCTGCAGCACCAAGCTACCATGATCACCCTCGAAGAATCCAAGGCCTTGTTTGCCTTGCTCAACGCCGAACAACGCTCTTTTGATGAAGTCATGGCCGATTTTACTTCCTCCTTCCCATCTAATCTCCATTTTCGCTTTTGCACTGCTCTCGCAACACTCTTGGAGGTTATTTTCACTTTTTATTTTATGTTCTTCGATTCTGTTTAGTCGATGGTTGATTGATTATGCTTTAATTGTACTTTGCTACTGCTTAACTAGGGTTTTTGGTTCTTTCAGGCTTTGGTCTTTGTTTTGATTGAATTATGCTGTTGTTTAGGGTTTCTTGAGTCTTTCTGCAGTAGATTTGGATTCAATGTAGTTGGTGAGTTTGAGTGTTTGATGTGAATCGGAAGGTCAGATTGATTCAGTTTAATTACTAGTTGTTTGAGACATGAGCCTTGTTTGATTTTTTTTTTGGGGGGGGGGGGTGGAATCATGTCTCAGAGGACTGTGATTTAGCTGAGGCATGATTTCAGAGAGTGCATTTGTGCTTTTTAGTCAAATTGTGGTTTTAAGCTTGAAGCCTTGAAATAATGGTGGATTTTGTACTTGAAGTCATATGGTGCTTTTAGCTGAATTCTGATTAGGGTGTCATTGCGAAGTGAGATTGTAGTTCAAACCATTTTTGCTGATGAGCTTGGAAAATGGGACTGATAGAGAGTGAAGATGAAGAAATGCTTCGTCATCTAGAAGATAAGGAGAACCATTCCATATGTTCAATTTCATGGGAATGGAAAGCTTAATTTGAGTTTTCAAGGGTTGGATTTGTGGAGTTTTAGACTATTCCAGATCTCCCAATGTGCTCTCTTCTACTTGTTTGTTGTGTCTAGACTGAATACTTTTTTGCTTTTATTATATTGGTGAGGTGTAGATTTGGCCTTCAGATGGTACCATAGTTTTGAGCCTATTGCTAGGCACTGAACTGACTGTTCCTTATGCTTTGGTGATCTAAAATGGATTACTGGCTGTCAGCCACACCATGGCTGAATCTCCTAAAGGAATTTGTAGTTCAGATGTTATTCTCATGCTGAGGTGCTGAGAGCTTTTATATGGATATATAGTACTTTGGCACTTAGCAGCACTGTAGCTGTGCATTTAATGGCAATCTTGGAACATTATTATGGGCCAAAAACAATTGCCAGTTGGATGATGGGAGTATATTGTATTTGTTCCTAGTATATTTTCCTGCTAAGGAATGGTGTTAGTCATTTTGGGAATGTATGGCATGCTATAGATATAAAGATCCTGAGCATCATTAGATTCATCCTGTGGAACCCCAAGGGCGTTAATTCTATTCATGCTCCTTGATTTATTTCACATCTTCTATTTCAAAGCTTAAAGATCCATTTGCTCTTGTATCTTCTTTAACTTTACTCCCTTGAGTGGGTTGGAGGGCCATGGAGTTTTCCTTTGATTGAATGAACCCTATTTTCGTAGCTCTTCTGCAAACGTGGTTTTCAGACTGTATCTAGAATGCCTTTTTCTTTTGAAAGTATATTAGTGACTTGTTCTGATTGTTTTTTTGCCTTTCTTTACTGTCAACCAGTATCTAATTGTTGTTTATCCATAATTCTTGGACTAATGGTGTTTCTTCTGTGGTAACTTGCATTTCTGATCTTTGACATCTCTAAAATTCCTGATGGCTTTGTCATTGTAGGATAAACCCATGCTTCTTCCACACCAGCGTTTGTATGCATTTTGTATAATCCATCAAGTGTATTCTTCCCAGCCACCATCTGAAAATCCATTTATCTCGCTTCTTGTCAATGTAAGTAAATGCAATCTCATATCTTAATTATTCATGGGCCATTTGTTGCAAAGGGTCCCTTGATTCCTGCTATAGCTCTATAATACTTATAGATGTATGCCTTTTTTTGGGACAACATCATTAACTATCTTTCACATGCCACTCTTTTGATAACAGAAATCCAGATAGGATGTAAGACCCCTCTCCGAGTTTTAGTTATGAAACACTAGAGAGTATGGGATACTCGACTATACCTGGATCAGTACCTTGTAAAGTTGTAATTGTTTGTACTCAAATATTTTAATGAGAAGTGACTTGTATTTATTGAGTTTTCAAGTTTGATGCTTTCAATTCTCAGTCAGTCTGTCTTTTTGCTAACTGAGCTGGTTCTAAGTCCGTGAATGGGTGCAGCTTCTTGAAGCCTGAAACTGAAATAAGGATACTCCTGCAATTTTTTGTCTGTAGATGATGGGGAGAGCCAGATTTATTCCTTGGGATGTCCATAGACAAGTAAATCTTATTAAACTCAAAGTGTGCTTTGGCATAAATAATAATTGACAAGAGACTTTCAAAGACAATGATAATGAAATCACCAGCACCCTATGGGTTATGGAGTCATATGGTCGATTTGGGTGTAGATTACCGTTAGTAGCTCTAGCACTCCTGCAACCAGAGAGCATGCAGAGACTTTATTGTGCTAAAAAATGTGCGTTCCAAAAAAAAAAAAATGCCAGATAACTTTAAAATACAAGGACTGTCCTATTTGGGCTCAAAAAGAATGAAAATTGATATGAAGGCTATCACTTGTACCCAATCCTACTCTTGACAAGGCAAGCATAAAATGGATTGCTAACAAACTTTCCTTTACTCTAAGGTAACTCCATGGGAAGGAATGCATAATAAACTCTTTTAAGTTTTAGTTCAATAACCCGAGCATTGCGGGGAGGGGGTTTACCAGTGGGACATTTTCATCCCTTAGTTTGTACATTAAATAACTCAAGTAGTCTAATGTTTGCCATATTTACCTTGTAATATTGTATTTGACATTAGTGGACAGACATAGACATTCTCACAGTGATGCAGTGTATTTTAGTGCAGGGAGCGCTAGGGGTTCCAACTAGAATTTTCTTCAAGTGTGTAATTGGTTCAGTTTAGTTATATTTTTATCCCCATCCCTATGCTTATCCGGGAGTGATGTATATCCTTTGGATATGTATACAATTACCAAAAGAATTTGAGCGGAAAGGCGATACTAATTAGTAATTACCAAGTATTGAAATAGACTTTCATATGACGTTATTTGACCAGTCTATTATCTAAATGTATGTACTATTAAAATCGTAAGAATTTAACATAATTGGCATTTTATGGTGTATGGAGGCTTTCTAAGTACGTCTATATCATGTATTTTCCCAAATCTGGATTATCTTATATCGTCTTTGTTGTTCATGTACACCTTCTCTATGTTTTCTTTTTTAGGATATCACTAGAATTTTGCCTTTATTTTGTTGCATTTTTCATCTGTAACCTCTTCCCTTAGTTTAGACTTTTAGTGGCTGGATTTCTCAAGTGGTGTGCTAGCTTGATGTACATGCTCATAGAATTTAGCTGCTGTATCTAGGATTTGTGTATTAATTTCTCAAAGCAGTCCTACACCTTTATTAAATCTTATCCATCAACCTGTTCTATTTGCTGCTGTATTGACATTGTGCACAACATTGAGAATGCCACAGGCTGCGTCTGATGAAGAAGGTGCGAAGTACGAGAGGGCACTTGTTCTCCAGTTGTTAGGTTCTGCTACCAATGGAAGTAGCAAAGAGGTTATTTTCTAAATTGTTCAACACTTCTCTTGCTTTAATCATTATCAGTTTATGAACCAGCTTTGCATATGGGTATGCCATGGGCTGTTTTAAAAGTTGCTATGGGTTGAAAACAGTATCATCAATAATGTTTGCATGAGTTGGTAGTATTTTTCCCTCACCATTACATTCTATTGATTTCCTGTGTTTTAAATGGCAAGAATTGTATTTCTTGCTTTTTTGAGACTTGTCCACTCAGCTTGCATCTTTTTCTGTTTGGATATTAGTAAGTTAATACCACAGAACCTCGTTGACTTCATGTGCATTGTCTACTCTTATAAAAGTCATTTAATGAGTGTGAGTGTTGGTATTTATTTTTAATTCATTTTGCTGACTTGCTATGAAATGTTAGTACTTCACCAGAGATGAATTGCGTAGTTGTTGCTTTGATTCAGGTTCTTAAACAATCTGCAGCTCATTATATCAAAGGCTTTGATCCTTCATCAAGTGTAAGCTCTAACTGTTGCAGATATATTATTGTTGAGACTTGAATCCATCCCTGAAAGTCGTATTCTCATTAAAATATTTGTTTGTGAATCAGGTGTTCCCTACTCATGAACAGTTGCATGAGCAATTTTGCAGTAAAGCTCGCCCAGAGCCATATAACTGCTTATTCAAGAATGCTTCTGTGAAAAATGTGATTCCAGATCCAGACTTGCCTCCTCAATGTGATCCAAGTTCAGCAGAGTATGGTTCTTTTTCTAAAATTAATTAAATGAATAATAATATCATGAGACCTTTCATTGTGCTGAATTGAGAGGTTCCTTTAACTCCTTACCTTTCTGCCAAACTCCTTTCTATAGCTATACTTATTCATGGCTTTGTTGTCAGATTTGATCTCCAACCTGGCGCAAAACCCAAAATAGGATCTGGGAGTAGAGATGAAACGGTAATGGGGTTGTTACAAAATCTGTACCCAGAAGGGCTGGGACCTAAGTGGATCAGACCACTTCCACCGAGGCTTCCTGTTCAAGATGGAGAGGTTGACAACTTCACAGTCAGTTTTATTTAGTTCGTGGGGTTTGTCGTTTGTTTCTGTTAACCTGGTTAAGCTGTGTACAGCTGGTTTGGCTCAACCCTGACAATAATCATGAGCTTTTATGGGATTATGGTATGTGTGCGGATACTAGTAGAGGGGCCGCTGTGCGGGATCTAATCGCTAAGGCTTTGAAAGGACCACTTGCTCCTGCTCAACAAGAGGTGATCTGCTAATTTTTCGAAATATCCCTTCAGTGTTGTTACTGCTTCCTCTCCTTGTCTCTCATTTGTGTTCAGTAGCCTTTGCCCTATCCTTTATACTAGGAAAAGATTGGGATGTAATATTATGCTGATTACTAGTCCAACTAGTTGATTGAAAAAATGTCATGAAGTTATTGGTAAAATGTCTGTGTGAAACTATGAAGGCGACGCTTGTTTATGCTGGATGATACCCCTTGGCTCTTGGCTATTAATTATGTATAAGAGGAATAGCATATGATGTTTTTGAGTTTGGTTTAACATGTGGGAAATATCTTTTGAACTGTAATGTGAAACCTAGTTCATCAAGTTTAGAGGACCACAGGTTCTTCTTTTCTCTTTTACAGTTACCCTTCCACCCAACTAAAAAAGGGAAACAAAAGAGGGAGGCTTAAAATGAAAGAGAGGTTCCTGGTGCAACTTCCGCCCTTGTGGAGGTGTCAGCTACTCCCTCCGTCCCATATTAATTGACACTTTAACTAACTTATTTTGTCCCTAAATAATTCACTTTCCTATTCCCAATACCTAATTCAATCATTTTACATTATTTATTAGAGAGAGAAAACCCAAATACAATTGAGGTTTGGTAGTTATTATAGTTATATATTGATATGTGTGAAAACTCCAATTCCGTCAATTAATTTGGGACGGAGGGAGTACTAAATAATGAAACTGTGATTTTTTTCCTTTTCTCACACACACACACACACACACACACACACACACACACACACACACACACACACACACACAGATATATATATATATATATATATATATTCATGTTTGGGGGGAGAGGAACAGAAGAGTACACCAAAATCTGTCTAGGGATCCTATTACTTTAAGTTTGTTCATAAAATCGGAAGTAAATTTGAGGCTTTATTAGATTGTGTTGGTATCAATTTTGGTTTGAGTCATGGTTTTGTAGTTGTTTGACCTTGGGTCGGTTCTATTGTGAGACCCCTCGGGTATGCCCGAGTATCTTGTACTTGTTTTGTTAATGGAAAATCTCATTGATTTGTCCAATGTATCGATATAGCTTTATATATATATATATATATCTATATATATATATATATTGTGTGTGTGTGTGTGTGGGGTTTACAAAGAGTTGGTTACTGTGGTCTGATGTAGTAAGTTGATGTGATCATGTGGGTAGAAGGCATCTTGACCTCTCCTTGATGACACCATATGGAAGTTTCATACATTCATATATGTGATAACGACTTTAAATGCACATGGAACTTTCAACTATCACCGTTATTGTTGTCAACAGCAGATGAATATGATATTTCCGAACTTGACCACTACCGATACATGAGTTACGATATGTTAAAATAAATTCCATAAAAGTTCACAACATTTCTTTGTTTGTTATTAAACTGATTATGTTGATCGCTTACTCAACTATTCTTAGACTGTGATCTTCTTGGTGTGTCTCATGTCTGGGTGCAAAAAGCCTAAATATCTTCTCCTATATGTAGTCGTATGTTGAAGTTGAGTTGAGTTAATTTGATGCATTGCTAAATACCTTCTTTGACCTCTGACCCCTCTCCCATTTCCTTTCTTACTTTGGTTAGCAAGTTCTATTTGAGCTGACAAATGATCCTAAGCTGGTATACCACTGTGGGTTGACGCCAAGAAAACTTCCGGTTAGTTATCATTGGACCTATCCTGCTTTTAATAAAATTAGGTTATGCTGTCACTAATAATTACACTTGATTACAGGAGTTGGTTGAAAACAATCCACTTATTGCTGTTGAAGTTCTTATCAAATTGATGAATTCTCCTGAAATTTCTGAGTGCGTATTCTGAGTCACTTTAGTCATTTTAACATATGTTTTGATTGGTTCTCACCACCAAAGAATAAGATTTTTTTTTTAATATTATTTTTGATTCAATTGGAATCAGTCTCTCTAAATTGCAAAATTTAGGGGTAAGACTGCTACATTCGACCCCTCCATACCTTGCCAGGATGGGATTTCAGAGTGTTGGTTTTGGTTTATTATTTCTGATTCAGTTACCCTTTTTATCTTTTCTCTTACATTATGTGTTTTTGGACAATGCAGTTATTTTACAGTCCTCGTGAATATGGAAATGAGCTTACATTCAATGGAAGTTGTGAACAGGCTTACAACTGCAGTGGATCTACCTACAGAATTCGTGCATATGTACATCACAAATTGCATATCATCTTGTGAAAACATTAAGGTTACTGTTCTTTCCTTTATGAAGTGTTTCAAACTCAATTGTTTTCCTGAGTTCCTGGCCCAACATACCACCAAGTTATTGACTTTTACCCCCATTTCAGATACTGTTGGGAAATAATGCTTCTCTTGGAACCCACTCTGTGTCTGTGTTGCATGCTTAGAGAAGCACTGCTCTGTAGTGCTTTGATTTTCTTTCATACCTTTGGTGATGTAGGTCTAACTCTCTTGCCATGGATTCCGAATGATCTCTTTCTAGAAAGTCTTTCTTTACTAAGATGCCAGTTTAGTCGAAGCCTATTTTGTTGTCTTTAACAATTCACTCTTCAAATTGCTAAGGATTTAAAAAATTTTCAAACTGCCCAACAAGTTATAGTTAAAATTTTTATTAGTCTTAACTATATTGTTTGCTATTCTCAACTACCTATTTAATAGTTTAAATATTTTATATGAATCCTTTGAATCATTAATGGTTTTGGTTTGTGTAATTATATTTGAGGCAGAACTGTGTTATGGTGAAGGAGAAAGAATTTAGGCCAAATCGACCCTTTTTAGTTGAAGAAAAGGTGTTTAGGTAACAACTTTCATGATTCTTGAAAATTTAAAGCTGAGATTATATTTGATGACAATGTGACATTAAGTTTAATTAGTAATATATTTGAAACTGCTAATATAAGCACGTGGAGGTATGATAGGTGTTGACGATAGACATGCAAAATTATATATAATGCTCATATATGGGAGTTATTTGTATATTTATGCACATATAAAAGTGAATATTGGCTAGAAATAACTCTCAAACCCTATTCTTTCATTGGTATGTAGAAGTTGGGTAAGTAAGGTTGGGTAGGTTTGAGTAGGTTTGGATACTTCGTAGAAGTAGGTAATGAGTTGTTTTAAGAAGTAGCAAAGTTATGTAGGTTTGGGTAGAAAAATTATAATTGGATAGTAGGTAGAAAATGTTGTAGGTAGTTTACCCTTGTAAAGAACAAAGCTTCATCGCTTCTGAAATTTATAATTGTTTCATTATCCAGGAAAATTTAAACCTTTTCTATTCTTAAGCCACAATATATGATACATTTTAAGTACCATAGCCATTTAATTAACTATGCTTATATTGATGGACACAAGAACCATTTTGCTATATACTTTCATTGTGCATCACAAACAAGTTAGATTTGAATATTAAAATTGATATTTATTATTGTCGGGGCAGCACATAGCACATGCTGGCCAGACTACTGAAAACAAAAGAGAATATTAATATGAAGGCAACAATACAAAGTAAGGACATTAAAATGGTATGTCAACAAGTATGAGCACATACTCTTAGATGTCTAGTCAGGCATTAAGGACATGTTTATGAAGTAAATTGTAACAGTAAACTGAATAGCTGTAATGGACAATATGAACTAGACATGAAAAACCACTGCTTCATACCATAAGAATGGATTTTTAGTGATGATAAATGGTTATGGAGTCCTCATCTAAGGGCTGCCACCTGGGTCATAGACTGAGATGTTCTATCAATGGTCTTTTCCTCAGTATGTTGCTGATAAGCCTGTAAATATGTAAAACTTTTGCTAGATCTCGAAATACTTGATCTAACAAAACCTTGCTCATGTCTGTTGGAATGTACATAGTTGGCATCATTGCTTGAGCTTGTTTATCCATTTCTACACAATGCTCTCCAGGCCCTGCGTCTGTCTACTTGCTTAACAGTTTTCTGCCTTTTATTAGCTGAATTTCTGTGGTCACTCTTTGCTTCTATGATACAAAATGCATATCTATTTCTTTTGCTAAATGTGGATTGCTTTTTCTGATTGGCTTTGAATGCTCCTGTCTGTTTTATTATCATCTGATTCAGCATGTGCCTAAATTTATGTATGCCTCTAAAGCTTTTACAGCCTGTGACAGCGCCCCAAAAAAAAAAAAGGGAAGAAAACTGACTTGCTCATTCAGTTACATTGACTTTTCTATTGTACATAGTGTTGTTGATGGTGATTCTTCTTGATGGTGGTCTGTTGTATTACTTTCCTGCTATGGTTTTTGGGGAGCTGTGGTGAACCATGTGGATTGCAGATTTTTTGTGGATGAGATCTGTTTTATATGAATCAAATGTAGCTGTTAGCATGGATGGGATCTGTTTTATATGGATCTGCATGAACATGTTAGCATGGATGCTCAGGCAGCATCATTTGAAAGGCTATATGTAACACATAGAAGACAAACTATTCACAAAATCAGCCACCTCCTCCACCCCAGAGAAGGCTGGAATATATATTAAATGTTTATCTAGTTAGCTTTTAGTTGCTACTGCTTTCTCTTCTGAAGCACTGGATGTGTCCGTGAGAGAAGCCTCTGCGACATTTGAAGATTGAGCTGATGGGTTTACCTGTTTCAATACCCCCCCCCCTCACCAACACACACAAAAACACAAAAAACAGCCAACTTGTAGGCACAGTCTGCCCATATGGAAGTTAATGTGGGTTTAGCCATTTACTTATAGCCAGACGTGCATTCTTGCTATCTGCTGCTGTAGATGATTTTTGAATGCAATGCATGCTAGTGCTTTTAATGTGATATCCTGATTTCTTTTTCTTTTTCTACCTTGGCCACTCCCATTTCATTATATCTTTTATGCATGGCCTTTTTCTTTTCCCTTTTTTTGGGGGGAAAAGGGGGGGGGGGTGTTGCCGAAAGATCATGTATTTTCAATTCTTTTATGGAAATTTTCTGTTACTTAACTCTTATCTGTGCACTCCATTTGCTGTATGCATTTTCAGTATTAGCAGGGTGAATTAAATGTTACTCTTTTACACATTCATTTACAGGACAAGTATATGCAAAACAGGCTGGTCAGACTTGTCTGTGTTTTCTTACAGAGCTTAATACGCAACAAGATCATCAATGGTTAGTCTATTTGTATATCAATTTATGATTTTGTACTCGTTTGAACCACATTTTGGTGGATACATTCACTTTTGAACTTATGGCGGGGGTTTTTGAACACGTGAACTGGAAGATGAAACTAAATTTGTCTGGTTTAGCTGTCAAGTTTGCAACCTATTACTTTCTCTTCAAAGTAATTCTTCCAGTGTGCATAGGTGGCCATCCTATAAATGTCTCCATTGGTAACTGTTGGATCTTTTGCTTCACACTGTCAAGAAATAGAACACAAGTTGCCCTTTTTATTTTTTTTTTGTTTTTTTTGGGGGGGGAGTCTGTTAGCATGCCATCTCATTTCAACATTGATGAGACTTCTTCTAAATCTTTGTTAAAACTCTTCTGTAAAAACTGAAGCTAACAGGGAAAATATTAGCTTCTGCTAAGTTAGTAGTATAGAGAACTGAATATCTAATATACTTAAAATCTCCACTAAACCTATTGTACTCTATCATGGTGGGTGGGGTTGGAGTACATAAATCATGCCACCTGAGGTGTTTTTCCCCTTTGTGCATGTGTGTTGGTGGGTTGGGGGTGGTTTCGGGAGCTGCAGTCATGGAACAGAATAAATGTTAAGTCACTGGTTTTATGAAGGTGAAAAGGAGGTAATGGTAGTAATCAATTAGATATATGGTGAGTAGAATGATGATGAATGCTGAGTACTTTTGCTCATGTTAATACACAGTCCAAGATCTGTTCATCGAAGTCCAGGCATTCTGCATTGAGTTTTCTCGGATAAGGGAAGCTGCAGGATTATTCAGGTTGCTTAAAACGTTGGAGTGACGTGGGGGCGATGGAGACTAATCTACCGACTATCGTATCATCCAGTAACTGGAATTTTGTTTTTGATAATTTTGTATATAATGACATTTGCTTGAGGTCTAGCTACAGGTCTTTTCACTTTGTATCCCCTTGTCTGAAAGCCTCATTGTTTCATTGTAAAGAGTTGAAAGCAGGATCAATGCTGTAGTTTGAGCTCTTTTCTTGGCTATATTCTGAGGACTGGTTTCTCCATCATGTTTGCAGAAGATGTATACCTTTGGCATGGAATTATTCTTGATATATAATGCTTTAGAATGATAGTGTATACTGGGCTCGTGAATACCATGTTGTCAATCGGCGCGTATGAATTCGTGGTTGCCTTTGTGATTTGAATTGAATGTGTTAATGCTTCACCTTTAATATTAACATCACGGTGTTCATATCATATGTAATTGCCTCATCAAATAAGAGAGCCAAGGTTCACCAGTCAGCCAAATTAGTTCGTACATATTGTATGCATTATTATGTAAATGACTCCTGAATGAATGTACCAAAATATTTTATATATTTATTGGGAAAGTTCTCACGGATATTAGTTTGTTTTGACTAAATAATTAGTACCGTTTTTGAGTAGGTAGGAAAGATTTTAAGAAAAAGGTTGATCTTGGACACAAGTTATGCACATTTGCATGTTCATCTTTGTTCTAACTGGTGCTTCTGTTGGGAATGTCAAATGTAGTAATTTATAGTGGTATGTAGATAAAGAATAATTACAATTTTGTTTTTTGATTATTCAAAGCCCCTAATAATGGGGTATATAATGTGCCAAAACACAATCATCATCTTTTGTCTAGTATAAATTCCTATTAAACTTCTACTTAACATAAACTTAATTGGACTCAGGACAAGATCATGATACCAGTAACATAGGTAGTTAGGTAAGTGATTCAAGAAATAAAACTCAAACCGTAAGAAAAAATAATAAAGAGCAGCATTTACAAGTATATAAGTAATAACAAGTATGACTTCAAAAAAGAGTGCTAACAAAATATTAAATTAAAAGTAAAATCAAAACTAATACTCCAAAATCCGATCAAGACAAGCAAGGTATAGAGACCTTTGATGGAGTAGTATTACCCATAAGTTTTCCAATAACAAATATTACATTGGCGAATGAAAATTTATGGACATAAAAGCTAGTACTTTAATAATACTAGTTTAATGTTATTGTCTACCAAAAATAATGGCAGTCTCTTCATCATCCTAGCATTCCTCTTTATTCTCCACGTCTGTATTTGGGGACAGGAAGTGATAAATATAAATTGTTGTCCATTTTCAAGATAACTATGAAGGGGCATGTCTGTCCACAACCACAAGTCATAGTTGCATTATTCAATTCGTTAAAAACGCACTATTTTATAAACGAGCAGAAGTCTGTACATACAGTACGTGTACTGAGGCTCAATTAAGTTTCTTATAGAATGAAGTTATCATATTTTATTAGTGTTTTCTAGTACATAAAAGGCTTTCTAGATATCTATATTCTTTTACAACATGAAAGAGTTTAGGACAACGAAAAAAAAAAGCTTTTGGGATAGTGAGTGATAAACCCATTTAAAGTTAAATCATGTTGGGAGATTCGGGAATAATGGAGGAATTGGATAACAAGTGATAAACACACACGTAGGGTGGGGCATTAATAAATGATTAGTGCACAGAGCAACTGCATTATTTTAACAAGAGGGACAATAATTAATTTGTATTAATAATGTGTACGGCTGCAATCCTCACTATGGTTTGCCCTTGAAATCTTTGTGGGGTGTTGATTATGAAAATATTTATAGGCCATAAACTTTGGAGATATCTTAATCATACAGGATTTGTTTTGTGTTACAACGTAACCTGCAATAAAAATAGATTCCTGTGTCCAGTTCTGCCATTATTGTTGGGTATTCCTCATAGTTATCCATTTAAGGGATTCGCATAGCGGGGAACTTTTGATTATGTTACATATATGTGGCTACTAAAGGTTCTATTGCTAATTTTTTATGTTCAAAAAATTAAAGCCTCAACACAAACTACCCCTAAAATAACAATTGGATATCTCATATTTCACATGGACATGGTGGTGAATCGTACGTGGTGTTTTTTATTATTATTATTATTATTATTGTTATTATTATTATTATTATTAAAAGAATGTTCTCTAGAGTACATTTTGTAGCATCAGGCGTTTAGCTAAACAATTTTTTTTTTTGTTTTTGAAAAAAAGTCTAATAATAAGTCAAGTACACTATTTTAAATAACGTATAATTGTTATTATCTCTGTTTTTATTTATCTATCGCTTATGAAATTATGTTAAAAACTTTGACTGTTAATATCTTAATTTGTATAACGATTCATCATACAAAATTGACATCATTAGATTCATAATGCAAAATACTATTAGAAAAATATAATATTATATTTTTTTATAAAAATTTTATGCTAAAAATTATTTATTAAAGATTGACACTGAAAGCCGTAAACGACAGATAAAAAAAACCGGAGGGAGTATTTAATTTCATATCTAAATTGACTGCATATATGCACCCAATATAAATATGAATAATTAATAAATAAAAAGACATATTTATATATTATATAAAAGTTTTCTTTATCGATTTGTGAACACAACACATAAAATCTCTGCATGAAATTTGAGAACTGTATTAGTTTGCCTTTTAGAAAATACAAATACCTGTTTTTAATCGTTAAAGAAGTTAATTAAAGTATTTATTAATACAAAAAGGAGAAGCTTATATGATAGTATACGATTAAAGAAACTAATTTTGTATGGGAAAGATTACGGGTCCTAATGGGAGAAAACTCTAATCCTTCACTTAACATAATGAGTATTGATGCATATCATCCTTCAATGCATCAGAAGGAAGAAGCCCTAAAGGACCTTACCAGCCTGCTGCAAGTTGTTTCGAGAAGTTACATCGTGAACATCTCTAAAGCTAAGGGACTTTTGAGCTCCTTATCTCAAGAGTCTTGAAATGTCATTTAGCTATGTGGAAGGGTTATTCCTTATGTACATTTGGCTTTTTAATATTGGAGTTGTAAGTGTCTGTTTTTCTTTAAAGGGCCTTTGTTGTAAGTGTCGCCTAAAGGGCCTTGTCGGGTAGTGTCGCCTAAAGGGCCTTGTCAGGGTAACGCGGCCTTGCTGAGGTGACGTGTCTTTAGAGAGGGGTTTTCCTATTCCTATAAATAGACCCCTTGGGTCTCTTGTAATTCAGAATACACATTCATAATGAAATAAACAAATCTCTCTAAAGTTGATACTTTAGTTTCTCTCTAGTTTTGGCTAAAAAACGAATTACCTTTGGGTTTTTCGTGTGAAATCTTCTCTTCTAATCCAAGATTGAGCATTCTTGGGTGGTGAAAGGAGGAGTAGGAGCTCTTGAAGATTGTGGTGTGTCTGTATCAATCCGAGGAGTTTCGTTGCTCAATTCTATCAAAGTTTCCGCTGTTCAAATCGTTTGTAAAGGTCCTTCTTGATTCATCTCTTGCAAGTTCTTACTTGTGTTTTTGATCCGTGTTCTTTCTTGGCATTTTGGTTGTCTTGTGATCCATTATGCATCAATTTGGTATCAGAGCCATGTTTAGATGAATCTCCTTTGTTTCTTGCATGAATCTTGGACCTTGTTTTGTCACAAAATCACATAAACCCCCACGTTATACACGCCCCTTTGATAGTTCTTCCAAGAACTCATCAAGAACCCATCAAGAACTCATAAAGAACCCATAGCTCCACAAAGAACCCTCGTCCTAAACACAAACCAAGCCTAAAAATCCGTCCCATTTCCCTCGTGAGCCCATATGACATCAAGTTGATTTCAAATGGCAAACGATGAATCTAAATCAAATGAGGTTTATGAACTTGAGCAACAAATAGCATTTTTGCGTGTGCAATTGGGTAAACAAATGGAAGAAAACAAAATGCTACGTGAAGGATCCATACGTGATGGTGTCTCGTCACATGGTGAAGGTAGTTCGAAGTCTAAAAGGCATGAACGTTTGGATTTTAAAGTCGAAGTTCCTGAATTTGATGGTAGTTTGAATGTAGAAGATTATCTTGATTGGATACATACGGTTGAACGTGTTTTTGAGTTGAAAGATTGTAGTGATGAGCTCAAGGTGAAGTACGTTGCTTTGAAATTGAGAAAACATGCTAGTATTTGGTGGACTAACCTTCAAAAGAAGAGAGTTGCAAAAGGGAAAGAAAAGATCCGTTCTTGGGATAAGATGAAGTCAAAGTTGCAATCCAAGTTCCTTCCCCAATCATACGTTGAAGACAACTACTTCAAGTTACAAAAGCTTGTCCAAGGCTCTAAATCGGTGGAAGAATACACAAGGAGTTTGAACATCTCCTTTGGCGTTGTGATCTCAAGGAAAAGGAACCACAAATTCTGGTACGTTACTTGATTGGTTTGAATGATTGGATACGTCATATAGTTGAATTACATTCATATGAATCTCTTGATGAGCTGAGCAACTTGGCTATGAAAGTGGAAAGGCAAAGAAAAGAAAGAGCCAAGGAACCGCAAAGGACGTTCCCAAACACATCCAAACCCTATACTCAACGTCCTTATCCCCAAACACGATCAAAAGCTCCACAAAATCAGCCCCCATCCTCCCTTAAACCCTACGCCAAACCCACATTAAACCAGCCACAAAATCCCCCATCCAAAACCCAAGTCCAAGAACCAAGGACATTACAACCAAGAAGATGTTTTAGGTGCCAAGGATTGGGTCATATAGCATCCGAATGTCCTAACAAGCGCACGGTTTCTTTTGTTGAATATCAAAGTGCTTTGTTTGTTGAGCCAAGCTTGTAGAAAGTGAACATGAAGTGGAACCTTGTGAGCTTGCCGAAAATGAGGAGGATAATGATGAGGAGGTTGAGCAAGCAGATGAAGGCGAATTGTTGGTGCTTAGAAGGGCGTTAAGTATGGCTTCTACCCCAAACGACAAGGAGCAACGAGAGAACATATTCCATACTAGGTGTACTGTTCAAGGAAAGGTATGCTCTCTTATAATTGATGGAGGTAGTTGTGCTAATGCCGCCTCTACTACAATGGTAGAAAAGTTGAATTTGGATGTAAGTTCTCACCCATCTCCTTATAATATTCAATGGTTAAGCCATGGGAAGGGCATTAGAGTTAATAAACGTGTATTAGTCTCACTGTCCATTGGGAAGAATTATAAAGATGATGTATGGTGTGATGTAATACCCATGGATGCTTGTCATATTTTGTTTGGTAGACCGTGGCTTTTTGATAGGTATGTCACTCATGATGGAAGATTGAATACCTACTCATTCGTCATCAACAAGAAGAAGATTACATTGGCTCCATTGCCCCCTTCTTCTATTCGGCCTCCACCAACAAAAGAGAAAGAAAGGGAGACTAACATTGTATCTTTACTAAAGGCGGAACAACATGAATTCTATGAGCAAAAGGAGTTGATATTGGCGAATATCCAAGAAGAACAAGCTTCCCCAACCAAAGATCATCCACAGCTCTCACCCTTGATGAGGAGGTTTGGACATTTGTTTCCAAAAGAAATGCCCCAAGGATTGCCACCAAGAAGGGACATTGAACACAAGATTGATCTCATTCCGGGAACTACATTACCAAATAAGCAAGCCTACCGAATGAACCCCAAAGAATCCCATGAGGTTCAAAGGCAAGTTGATGAGCTACTCCAAAAGGGCCTTATTCGTCCCAGCATGAGTCCATGTGCCGTCCCAGTGTTACTAGTTCCAAAGAAAGATGGTACCCAACGTATGTGCATGGATTGTAGGTCCATCAACAAAATCACCATCAAATATCGTTTTCCAATTCCACGTCTGGAGGACCTTCTCGATGAACTTTATGGAAGTGTTGTGTTTTCAAAGATCGATTTGAAGAGTGGATATCATCAAATTCGCATATGTGAAGGAGATGAATGGAAGACGACTTTCAAAACCAAAGAAGGCTTATATGAATGGTTAGTAATGCCCTTTGGTCTAACGAATGCTCCTTCTACTTTCATGAGGTTAATGAATCATGTATTGAAACCTTTGATTGGAAAGTGTGTTGTAGTATACTTTGATGACATACTTGTATATAGTAGAAGTGAGATTGATCATTTAAAGCATTTAGAGCTAGTTTTGTATATCTTGGAGAAAGAAAAGCTCTACGCCAACTTGGAGAAGTGTTCATTCTTCTCAACCAAGGTCATTTTCCTTGGATATGTGCTCTCCAAAAATGGGATTCAAGTAGACGAAGGAAAGATCAAAGTTATCCAAGAATGGCCAACACCAACGAGTATACATGAGGTACGATCATTTCATGGATTAGCTTCATTTTATAGAAGGTTTATCAAGAATTTCTCTACTATTTTGGCTCCCATGACTGAGTTGTTGAAGCAAAGGGAGTTTACATGGAATAAAAATGCTCAATTGGCGTTTGAAAGTATCAAAGAGAAGTTATGTAACGCACCCCTTCTAGCCTTGCCATGTTTTGACAAAGTATTCGAAGTAGAAGTGGATGCTAGTGGAGTTGGTATTGGTGCCGTCCTTACACAAGAGGGAAGGCCAATAGCCTACTTTAGCGAGAAGTTGAATGATGCCAAAAGGAAGTTTAGTACATATGACAAGGAGTTCTATGCCATTATAAGAGCTCTTGAGCATTGGAGGCATTATCTACTAAGTGGAGAGTTTATTCTACATAGTGATCATGAAGCTCTCAAGTTTATCCAAGGCCAACACAAGCTTAACCCACGACATGCAAAATGGGTTGAATTTATGCAAGCTTTTCAGTTTGTGATCAAGCATAAGGCCGGGCATTTGAATAAGGGCGCCGATGCTCTCTCAAGAAGGTACTTACTTACATATGTTCTTGATTCTAACATTGTTGGATTTGAGCATATTAAGGGCTTATATCAAGATGATCAAGATTTCAAAGAAGTATATGAGTTGTCAAAGAAACATCCTCATGAAATGTTTCATATTGAAGATGGTTTCTTATTCAAAGGAAATCAATTATGTATACCAAGGACCTCATTGCGCGTATTGTTGATTCAAGAAGTCCATGAAGGTGCCTTGGCGGGACATTTTGGTATAGAGAAGACTTATTTGATGTTGAGAGATTATTATTTTTGGCCTAGCATGGTGAAGGATGTTGAGCATATTGTTAAGAGATGTGGTACTTGCAATCTTGCCAAATCACATGTATTACCACAAGGCTTGTATACACCGCTACCTATTCCATATCACCCTTGGGAAGATGTGAGTTTAGACTTCATTGTGGGTCTACCTCGAACTCAAAGAGGTAAAGATTCTATTATGGTAGTTGTAGATTGATTTTCAAAGATGGCGCATTTTGTACCTTGCAACACTACATATGATGCTACGAAAGTTGCCACCTTATATTTTGATGAAATTGTGAAGTTGCATGGCATACCCAAGACTATGGTGAGTGATAGAGACTCTAAGTTTCTAAGTCACTTTTGGGTTACTCTTTGGAAGAAAATGGGAACAAGACTCAAGTTTAGCACGGCTTGTCATCCACAAACGGATGGACAAACGGAGGTAGTCAATCGAACCTTGGGAGCCTTGTTGAGGACATTGGTGAATAAAGAAAAGAAGATTTGGGATACTTTGTTGAGCATTGCCGAGTTTGCATATAATAGAAGTCCTAATCGTGCTACAAAGTTATCTCCATTTGCAGTTGTCTATGGAAGAAATCCTCTTAAACCCATGGATTTATCTCCTATCTCTACATCTACGAAGTTTAGCTTTGAAGCAAGTAAAAGAGTAGAGGAGATTAAGAAGTTACATGAGGAAGTTCGTGAGAAGATTAAGAGATATACTCAAAAGGTTGAAGAGAAAGTGAATCAAAAGAGGAAGAAAGTCATATTCAAGCCTGGAGATTTAGTATGGTTACATTTGAAGAAAGAGAGATTTCCAAGTAAGAGAAAAGGGAAATTGAAACCGAGAGGTGAAGGTCCTTATGAGGTCTTAGAAAGACTTGGTGATAACGCTTATCGTTTGAAGATGGAAGATGAGTATGAAGGAAGTTGTACTTTCAATGTGTGTGATCTCAAGCGTTATTATAATGAAGATGAAGAAATTCCAAGTTTGAGGGCAAACTCTTTTCAAGAAAGGGAGAATGATGCATATCATCCTTCAATGCATCAGAAGGAAGAAGCCCTAAAGGACCTTACCAGCCTGCTGCAAGTTGTTTCGAGTAGTTACATCGTGAACATCTCTAAAGCTATGGGACTTTTGAGCTCCTTATCTCAAGAGTCTTGAAATGTCATTTAGCTATGTGGAAGGGTTATTCCTTATGTACATTTGGCTTTTTAATATTGGAGTTGTAAGTGTGTTTTTCTTTAAAGGGCCTTTGTTGTAAGTGTCGCCTAAAGGGCCTTGTCGGGTAGTGTCGCCTAAAGGGCCTTGTCAGGGTAACGCGACCTTGCTGAGGTGACGTGTCTTTAGAGAGGGGTTTTTCCTATTCCTATAAATAGACCCCTTGGGTCTCTTGTAATTCAGAATACACATTCATAATGAAATAAACAAATCTCTCTAAAGTTGATGCTTTAGTTTCTCTCTAGTTTTGGCTAGAAAACGAATTACCTTTGGGTTTTTCGTGTGAAATCTTCTCTTCTAATCCAAGATTGAGCATTCTTGGGTGGTGAAAGGAGGAGTAGGAGCTCTTGAAGATTGTGGTGTGTCTGTATCAATCCGAGGAGTTTCGTTGCTCAATTCTATCAAAGTTTCCGCTGTTCAAATCGTTTGTAAAGGTCCTTCTTGATTCATCTCTTGCAAGTTCTTACTTGTGTTTTTGATCCGTGTTCTTTCTTGGCATTTTGGTTGTCTTGTGATCCATTATGCATCAAGTATGCCCCTAAAAAAAAGGATATTTGACTTGGAAGACTTTGTTAAAGTCAATTGGATCATAAAATGAAAGGGCATACTATGAGCAAAAAAAAAAAAAAAAAATTTGAAGGTACTCTTCATTTTGTAGAAATTATGTTAAGGTCTCCATCATGTTTTTAGATTACATTTTAAGGTACCCTATAATTTAAGTTAACAATTGTTAGGTAACAAATTTAGTGATTTAATCATTTTCTAATGAGATTACGTGAACGGCTTAAATGCCCATCATTTTTTAAGTATTGATGTTCCTTGAAAATAAACATTTTCACGAAATTAACCAGTAAAACTCGCCAAAAATATGATCAAATTATCAAATTTATTGTCTAACAATAGTTAAATTATATGGTACTTTAAAATATATTTTAAAAATATGAGACTTAAAAGTAGTTTCTAAATCAGAGATACCTTCCATTTATTTTTTGTACTATGATGTTCCAAATTGCAAAAAAGTTGAGACCTAAGATGTTGAGGTGGCAACCCCCTTTCCCCTTTTAATTTTTTTTTTAAAAATTTTGTTTCATAAGTACTGTCCTTTTTTCCTCCGCTTAATTTAGTGGGGTTTCAATAGGGTTTTTGGCTCAAAATAATCCAAAATAAAAACTGAATAGCTGAAAATAATTCAAATTGACTTTTTGGCTGAGAATGTGTCAAACTTTTAACCTATTTCCTCAGACAAAACCGAAATTGAATTCCGACGTCGCAAAACTGACTTGGCGCCCTTAAAAAGTTTGGACTTGACTGAAAACAATATAAATGGACTGAGCCAGATATTAACCTACTGCATCTTTGAAATTTTAAGGGCGTCAAGTCAGCTTTACGATGTAGGAATTCAATTCTGGTTTAGTCAGAGTAACTAGGTTAAAAGTTTGACACATTCACAGACAAGAAGTCAGTTTAGATTATTTTTAACCACTCACTCTGACTTCGGATTATTTTAAGCCAAAAACCTGTTTCAATATCAAAAAAATTTGGGCGAAGGAGAAAGCTCTTGAAATTGAAAAAATTGAGAGAAGGCCTAGGTGTTCTTTGGGAAGACATAGAAAAAGAGTTTGGGGCGGTTGTGCTCTGTTTGTGTCACTGATGAAAGAGCTGCCAGTAGGTTACGAGGAGTGACGATCGCAATTCATTATCTAAGGTTATAAGTTCCATGGATAGTGCCTATGGATTGCACAAGAAAAATCCATGGATACACTATGATATCATTGATAGATGCAAGTCAAATGTATCTACGAATTCTGGGGCTAATACATTGCAAATTATGTGAAATAGATGCATTAATTAATTCCTTCGTAACCCTAAACTTCATCTAACTTCTTGTTCCTTTTGTCACAATTACAACATTCAATTTCATGTCTCTAAGATAGCTACATAAATTAATTTTGATATAATCCACGGATCAACTAAGTATTAAACCTCGGATAACACATGATCAAATCCATGGATACCATGTGCTATCGTCAATGGATGCTAGTCAAAAATGCTTTTGGATTACAGGATTATTACATAGCTAGTTATCCGACTTAAATGCATTAATTCATAGCTGTAAATTAATTTATTAGGTTGCATCTCTTATCTTAATTATGTTTGAACATCATCTTAAACCCATTACATTGCTGGTTATGTGATCCTAAACTTCGTTGATTAATCCTACATGACACATGGTAAAATTCATGGATGATTTGAACATTAAACCATGAACCAAACATAAGAAAATTCATGGATACTTTTTGGTGCCATCCAGGATTACAGCTACATATCCTATGGAAATTCTTTAACACCATCGAATGATAAAATCCTGAACACCCAATTTGCCAAACAAACAACACTTCATACTCCACATTACATGCTCCTATGTAAGTGAACATGAAAGGCCAAACTTTTTCATTAAATTAGACCATGAAAGACTTCATACATTACATATCAAATCATTGATAAGTGGTGAATATCCAAAAGGCTTTGGTCAAAGAAACACCTCGTACAACTTGATCTTTCACTAATGAACATTTTGGCAAAACCCAAAAGCCAACTATGAAAATCCTTAAACCTAAATCAAAACAACTATAACAGATGTGTTTGGCAGAATACCTAATAAAACATTTAAATACCCGGTCATATAGCTATTAACCTTAACTGCCTTACAATTATCAAATTAAGGTGACACATTCGGTAATAACCTTGAACCCTAGGCGCACAAACAACGCCATCCACATTATTTGATTGTTACATACTCTTTCCAATTTTTCCTTCATATCTCTAGTCCTTTCCCTCGTCACATTTAGCTTGGTCGAGTTTGTAAGCAGCTTAGACCTTATTTTACGTATCTCTATTTCCACTTCCCTCTGTACAATTTCCCCCAACGATGTTACTGAATCAATCCACTTTAAATGACCACATTCCTTCTAAACAACCAAAAAATATAATCAATGACAATGAGATAACTAATGGCAATGAACAATAATCAACTTCAACATAATCAACATGTAAATTTCAATTTCTTACAAATTAAACTAAAAATCATCAACACAAGTACACCACACAACTAGATAAATAATGACAACCAATTTTACTTTCGACAACTATCCATAAAACCCACACAAGTATTTTCTCACACATTGTTTGTCTTGAAATTTGCAATTGATTAATTTTTAAGGTCTAGACTTAGACAAAAGCTACATTGCAAGGAACGCATGGAATAGAGATTCCTGTAAATTATAGCGTAATTGGCACTTTAATCTGCTAACAGATTGAGAAGTTCAATCTTATGCGAAAGAGCTTCATGGAATCTCCACCAAGGGATTCTCTATGTTTCATTTTCTTTGTGTGGCTATCTCATGTCCGAATTCTTGTTGGTTAGCTTTCATTTTGCTGTCGGACAGCCTCTCTAATGCTTGCATTGCTCCCTCAACTTTGCGGATTTATGAATGAAAGGGTCTATTACCGCTAATATATATTTAAAAAAAAGAGTCATGATAATGTATGATAGCTCCTGATCTCAAGTTCCCCATATAATATATATGATAATGGATTACATAATGTGTTTCAAGTTTGGTTAGAAATCTTTTGTGCAAATTTCACATTTCTTAAATTGGTCAATATTAATGTGATCTCAAACAGATTAGATGGTTCAAATATTATAAAAGACCTGAGTGCTTTGGGCAACTAAAATATTGTTGCCTTTGAGAGAAGTAAGTATAGGGTGCTAGATTAAGTTGAAGTTTAAATAGTCTTTGGCAACAAGAAAAAAATTGTTGCCCAAATTTACTAAGGCAACAAAAATATTTTGTTGCCCACAAAAGTCCTTTGTGCTACCACTTTTATTATTTTGTAGCTCGAACTTGGGGCTTCGAGGATATTGCAACAAATTCGTGACAAAAATTTTTTGTTGCCCAAAGTTAAAGGGCAACAAAAGATGATGTAGGGCAACCAATTTTTTTGTAGCCCAAAATGTTTTTTTTTTCCTTGTTGTGGTAATCCTCTTGCATACGGGAGGACATTCACTAGGAAGAAGGAAATTCTTCCCATGCTTTCATGGCTGGAAGAGAAAAGCAACACAACAACATAATTTCAGTAAGTGAAACTTTTGCTTTTGACTTAAACTTCTAGGCAACTAATGCAAAATTTCGAGTAGCAAATAGAAGCATAAAATTAAAATTTAATTACAATGTTTTTGCAACCTCAATATTTTGGGTCCTCCCGTTTTTACAATTTAAAATCTCATAGTATCTCTTCACATTTTGTGGTATTATTGGCTTTAAGACAAACCCTCCAAGTCAAAACCCAAAAAATAATGAGTATGTATAAATTATCGAATCAACTTTTACAATGTTGTAGTTCTTCTTTACCAAATATTAATTGCTTGTTCTTTAAGGCATTTAGGAAAGTGTAGTTTGTAGGTAAGTGTGGATTGGTGTAAATTAATGCAGGTAAGATAATGCAATGTCTGTTACAAAAATTATTTTTGGACCATTTTGGTATTTTATAATACTACGTTAAAATTTTAAATCGTTGTATATAAATAAGATAAAATAAAATAATTATTAATTTTTATAATTACGTATAAACTTGAGAAAATACATTAAAGTTAATATTTGTTTACGTATAATACTCATTTGATATAAACTATATATATATTTTTTTATGATATCATGTTATTTGTCAAACCGCTACATGTGAAATTCGTTGGTAAATGGATGACATGGTAAAAGTTAATTTTGGTAAATATGTTAGTTTTGGCAAGTTATGTAAATTTTGGCAACTTTTGATAAATGTTTACCTCTATTTATTTATAACGAATTTATATGTCCCTTAAATTGATTGATTGCTCCTTTGTCACAAATATCATAGATTATGACGTTGAAAACAGTTACATGATCAAACGGTCTTTTAAAAAATGGTATTTACTTTGGTGCATTTTGATGAAATAGTGTAATGTACAACTCGTTATAATTATATGGATCAGTCATTGCTTGGAAGTAGACTCCTCAAATGTCCTCACAATTGTGATTCTAAATGAAGAATAATAAAAAATTAAGGATTTCTTTATCACAGGGTGGTCTATGCTTTTTGAAATGTTGTTTATGGAAGTAGATTTCTCTAACTATATAAGGAGCTAAATATATAGGAGTGTTTAGATATGTAGAATCAGCTAAATAATATGTTTCTAATTACATAAAGTGAATTTTGAATATTAAAAATTTACATGAATTCAATTTGAAATAGAAACATGGGAAATAATATGGGATTAATTAAACCATGTTGGAGAACTATCACATCTCTAATGTAAACTTCTCGTGCTATTGTTGTATGTTAATATAGTAAATTATTTTAATTTAAAATTGTACAAGAATTTTGTAAAGTATTAAGATAAAAATTTATAATAATATTTATTATTTATTAGCATATTAATTTTTAGACTGAGCACGGATAGGCCCATGTGAGTGCAGGCTCATGCAGAAAGGTGTATGTTAGTGCAGGATGCTGCACCTTGATGCAAGTAAATGTAGATAGGTGCAGATTAGTATAGATACAGCTAAATAATAAAGCAAATGTTCTAAAAAAGAGCAATTATTATAGGGTATATACCATGGAAGACATATCTATCCACCAAAATGCTAAAATTTTTAAACAAATTCATCAATAATTATTATTAAATTTATCATAAATTAATCGAGATTATTACAAAATTCATTAGGATTTTAAAATTACGAATCTTTCATAAAAATTCATCACAAAAAATTGACCGACTTTAATACATAAGTAGGTCTGCTACAGTGTAATTTGCGGAAAAATAGGCTCTCAGTAGTAACATGCATTGATCAGTACTATCATGGACGAGGTGGTGTTTTATTTGGCAACAACATTGGCTCCTACTCCAACATTATTGTTGAACACATGCCCTTATAGTCATAGGCACATCAAAGAATACTACCAATATAAACTATAATTAGGTTGCCACCTTCCCACCTACCATGCCATACCTTACTCTAGTAAATGATTCAATAAATCTAAACCAGAAAGTGAAAATGTAAAATATCTATTGTTTTTTTTAAAAAAAAAGGCTGAGACAAATGAATCAGTGTAAGATAGTGGTACATATTAGGTCGGGTAATCACCACTTATTTTTCTTAATTAAAACATTGAGTCCAAATTTATATATAACGTGAAAAAGAGGTAATATACGAGCTCTATATTTCCACAATTTACCAATGACATGTTTATACTTTATACGGATTATTTTAATTTATTTAAAAACTTATTTTAAATGTTAAATTGCAACATAATAAATTATTATTCTTTTTAAATAACTACAAATATAAAATGTCAAGTTTGAAATATTACAATTAAAAATTTCAATTATTCAAAGATATGTAAATTATTTTCCGAATGAATAACAACTTTAACAATTTTCTATTATTTACTGATAAAATGCTTATATATTTTTTTTATTGAAACTTGTTTTTCTATTCGTTGTAAATTTTTTTATGTTCCTTAAATTCTAACAATAACTTATGAGTAAAATATCTATTTAATTAATTTCAGTTATTATTTTAAAATATAATTTTATTTATTAATTTGTTAGTTATTTTAAATATTTAATTGAATAATAAAAAATATACTACACCTTTGATAATGATGTGCATGATTTTATATCTTTTATCTTGTTACATACAATGTTGTAAGATGAATATTCATGTCAAAGAACATATATCGTCTCTTTGTATTTAGAATTTTTTTTGGATGTTATTATTCTTTTTTTATGCATAAGCTCATTAACGTTAATTAACATTGAATTGTTTAATTTATTTTTTTGAGGGGATAGTTTTTGTTTCTTAATTAAAATTAAATTCCCTTTACATTTAGTCATCTCATCAAATGTTAAAAAGCAATGTATGTTACTTTTATAAATGATTTATTTATTGTACAAATATTTTGATAGTATCAGGACTTATTGTAATCACAACATTATCTTTCTGTAATTGTTTATGATGTTTAATAATGAAGCTAATTATATAAATTTATCTCTCTATTATTTAAATAATTAAAAATAAATATTTTTTTTCAATAATTATATGTCATATTCTTTTTTTTTTTTTTTGATAACAATATGTCATATTCTTACTATATCATTTTTGTAGTTATACATAAACAATAAAACTTGATTTTTTGCTAGGAAAATAACAAAAATGAGTATTTAATTTTTTTTAAATAATGAGTATTTAATTTTTTTTAAATAAAGTACCTTAACCATATGGGATGGCGAGGGGAAGGGGAGATAGAGGAGAATGGGCAGTCTATGTTGGAAATCTCCCTGAGAACCTTGACAGGTATGGATTGGCAGGAGTATTCCGAAGGTATGGTCAGGTAGTACACACATATATCCCAAGCGCAAAAGGCAGAGATGGAAGATATGGTTTTGTACACTTTGGTAACAAAGAGGATATGACTCGCTGTCTTAATGGAATGGGTAGAAGGATGATTAGAGGAGAAAGAGTCATAATCAAGAGAGCTAGAGGAGCATATCAACGGCATGGAGGTGGGTAGAAAGTGAAGAAGGTTTGGAGAAAGAAGCAACCAAGGAAAATAGTTAGGCAGGTGTGGAGGAAAAAGACAGAAGTGAACGATAAAACTATGATAGAGCAACAAAAGGAGGAAGAACCTAACTTACAACGGATAATAGGGAAGGTTGCGGATGAAAATGTGAAATGGTTGTCTCGAAGCCTTGTATGCAGCTCGGAACAGCCGATTGTTCTTGGGGAGCTCAGGGAGAAGATAACACACAAAATAATTCCCCTAAGTGAAACCAAGGTGATCATTGTTTGGCCTGAGGGGGAACAACCTAAGGAGGAGCTTGAAAGTGGACATGAGATACACAAATTTTTTTCAGAGGTGAAGAAATGGAGCCCCTGGGATATAGGCGATTGCAGAGAAGTGACTCTGGAGGTCATCGGTGTGCCACCGCATGGATGGGTTGCGGAAAACTTTGAAAAATGTGTGGAACCGTGGGGGAAAGTACCACGATTTATACCCAGTTGGGATCAGGAAATACAACAGATGAAAAGTATGAAGATCGCAATTCTTTCAAGAACCTTCTGCAGGATTGAGGGTGAACTGATCCTCAACTTGCAAGAGTGTGCCTTCAGAATTTGGGTGAGAGAAGTGAACATGGAACGCCATAATACGAGAAATAACAGTATAATGGCGGAGGCAACATCAAGATGTAAGGCATGCTCTTCAGGAAGGGATGATGATGATCAACCAGTCCCGGAGACAGCCATGGAAGCCATAGCTGGGGAGAACTAGGAGGAGGGAGAAGGCCAAAGGTCTCTCGGTTCCAATCTGAACAGGGACGGTAGGGAAAATCGAGGAGCATCGTCACGCGGAGCCAACAGCAGTCAAGATGAATTAAATGAAGACAGCATGGGAGAAATAAAAAGACTTGCTGAAAAGGTGGAAGAACTCAAAAGGAGAATGTTTGTTGCGCTAGGCCTAAATGAAGAGGAAGGAAACGAAAGGTTGGTGACTGCAATGCAAACCCCAAGACACGAGAACCAGGAAGTTGTGGATGAGAACTTTGGAAATGATGAGAGCCAATTATTAATGAACATGAACCAAGGAGACATTGATAAACTGGTAGCTAGGAAAACGGTGTTTGTTGGGGGTCGTGGGGGCCTAAGAATCAGAGGAGACCAAGAAGAGGCTGTGAGGAAGTTAGAGAAAAGGCTGGAGAAGGCTGGAAGGAGGAAAGAAAGAAGACATAAGAGCAGAAGGATAGGAGTTGCAACTGGTGAGTCCGACTCATCTTCTAGAAATTAGAGATGAGAATCGCCGCATGGAATATCCGGGGTCTTGGTTCTTTTGACAAGAAGAAGGAAATAAGAAGATTGATTAATAAGGAGAAGCTGAGTGTCATGGGAATAGTTGAAACCAAACACTCAAAATTCAATCAATGGGATATACGAAGATGTTGGGGGAATGAAGATGTGGAAGCTTTGGATATTCCAGCGGATGGACGTTCTGGAGGCTTGGTTATGCTATGGCATAGGGAGTATATTAATGTTACAAAGAAACAAAAGGGAGAAAGGTGGATATGCATTGAAGGAGAGATAAAAGAGGATGAGATGAGTTGTGCGGTATGCTTAATCTACGCTCCAAGTGAGCATGAAGACAGACTACTTTTGTGGGACGAGCTTAGAAGCATCAGGGCTAATACACAAGTGCCGATAATCGTAATGGGTGACTTCAATGAGGTGACTTCTCCTGAGGAAAGGCGGGGTGGAACCCATCTAACACCGGGTATGAGAGCACTAAGGGACCTGATCCATGATCTAAGAGTTGAAGATGTTGCTGCTGACATGGAATATACGTGGATGAGGAGGAACGCAGCGAGCAGAATTGACAAGTTCCTGGTTGATGTTGATATTTTGGCAAGGGAGGAGAATGTAAGGATCCATTGTGGTGAAAGGAAGTTGTCAGACCACTTCCCAATAGTCCTCACCACAGCAACCATTAAGCGGGGGCCGACTCCATTCAGATCAAATGATATTTGGCTTGACGACCCGAGATTCGTGGAAGTGTTCAAAATAGAATATGACCAGCTGACGCATCTACCTTTGCACAAGAAGCTGAAGGTCATCAAGAAGCCGCTAAGAAGATGGAACACGCAGGTGTTTGGCATAGTTGAGCACAAAATAGCAAAATTGGAGGAGGAACTAAAGAAACTGGATGGCTCCGTCATGAACTCGGGAGGAGATGAATGTGATCATTTGAGGAGGGAAGCAATTACAAGCCAGCTGTTTAAATGGAAGATAAGGCAGGAAAGGCTTTGGAAGCAAAAATCCAGATGCCAGATCCTTAGAGAAGGGGATCAAAATACTAAATACTTCCACCTAATGGCGACGATGAGAAGAAGAAAAAAAATTATTGAGAAAATTCAGGTTGATGGCCGAACACTCAGGGGCTCGCAACAAATCCGAAAAGGAATCAGAGAACACTTCAAAGAGCACTTTCAGCCGAAGAAAAGATTGTTTCATTATGAGTTGTCTGACCTTAATCTGAATCGATTGTCACAGGAGGACAGGGACTGGCTGGAAAGAACAGTGTCGCAGCAAGAGATTCTGGATGCACTAAATCAGTGTAATCCATCGAAGGCGCCAGGATACGACGGGTTCAACATGAAGTGCATCAAGAAAATTTGGCCGGTATTGGAAAATGATGTTATGAGCCTCACCAACAATTTTTTTGAAGGGAATGGATTTGCAGAGAGCTTGAACACAACATTGGTAACATTGGTCCCGAAGAAAGAGAATGCGGAGGACATTAATGATTTTAGGCCCATCAGTATGGTGGGATGTATATACAAGATCATATCTAAAATCTTGAGTAGCAGAATTAGAAAGGTTCTGCCCAAACTGGTGGGAGAAGTACAAACAACGTTTGTGGAAGGAAGACAGATATTGGACGGTGCACTAATCGCGTCTGAAGCAGTGACATGGTTGAAAAGGAAAGACAGAGAGGCGGCTCTACTGAAAATCGATTTCCAAAAGGCCTACGATTCAGTCGAGTGGAGTGCAATTGAATTGGTCATGAAGGAGATGGGTTTTGGCCAAAAATGGATATCGTGGATCAACTGTTGTATCCGCACAGCCTCTATATCCATTTTGGTGAACGGATCACCCACGAAGCCTTTTAAAATGGGAAGAGGACTCAGACAGGGGGATCCACTCTCACCATTCTTATTCATTCTCGTAGGAGAGGTGTTAAACAAACTGATGGAAAATTGCGTGCAAGCTGGAAAAATTCAGGGATTGGAGATAGGAGGAAGAAGAAAAGTCACATTATCGCATCTACAGTTTGCGGACGACACATTGATATTCTGTAGAGCGGATGTGAATGAGCTGCTGACGGTAAAAGCCATTATGAATGCTTTTGAACAATTTTCCGGGTTGGAAATAAACTATACGAAGACAAGCTTGGTGGGCATTGGGAAAGAGCAGGCATGGACGCATCGAGTGGCTGGCATGCTCAAATGCTCTACTGCAGAGTTACCAATCACTTATTTGGGATTGCCACTGGGACAGAGTATGAGGAGTATTGAAGGGTGGAAGCCGGTATTACAAAGGATACAAGCTAGATTGAAGAGCTGGAAGGCCTCATGTTTATCTAGGGCAGGGAGGTTAGTGTTGATAAAAACGGTACTCAACAGCCTACCAACTTACTATCTATCCCTCTACAGAATGCCCGTAACGGTGGCTAAGGAAATCATCAGAATCCAAAGGCGATTCTTGTGGGGAGGACATGAGAACATGCGTGGGAAGGCTTTGGTGAGATGGGAATTAATACAGAGACCTAGAGAATTCGGTGGTCTTGGTGCTGGAGATAATATGATTAAGAATGCAGCCTTACTTTTTAAATGGTGGTGGAGGTTTAGCTCAGAGGAAGGATCGCTATGGAAGAAAGTAATAACCGCTATACACAATGAAGATGGGCGTATTCTACCATCCAAATTCAAGTCATACGTTGCTAGCCCATGGAATGACATTAAAAGGTTGGGCACAAATAATGAGCCAATGGTCAAAGCATTCAAGCACTGCTTCAAGATAAACTTGGGGGAGGGGAACAAAATAAACTTTTGGGAGGATAGGTGGTTGGATGATAAAATATTACGCGAGGAGTTCCCAAGCCTATACAAGCTGTCCAACCAGAAGAAATGCAAGATACATGAGATGGGCTGGTTCGAAGGTGAATCTTGGAGATGGGTGATCTCATGGAGGAGGGAGCCCGGTTTGGAGGATTTAGAGAAAATTATTGAGCTGACGGACATGCTACAATGTTTTCAGCCGTGCGACAGACCAGACACGATTCAATGGAAGGGTGGGCGTCAGTTCAGTACAAGGAGTCTTGTGGGCGAGGCGGAACGACTGAAATATCAACACATTCAAGTTAACACAATTTCCTCTACGGTATGGAAGAAGATTGCCCCACCTAAGGTGGAATTAATGGCATGGCTGACATTGCTAGGGAAGCTGAATACAAGATCACAGTTGAAAAGAAAAGGAATAATCTCTGATGAAGAGGATAAATGCCCCTTTTGCTTGGATCAGGGTGAAACTATTGACCACCTACTGTTGAACTGTCCATTTTCATGTGAAATTTGGAACAACCTTATGAAAGATATGGGACATTATATACCGCAACGACAAACCCTGAAGGAAATGTATGAGGAATTGATGCTGACATACTTTCGGAACAGGTTGAGGAGGAAGATATGGATGGCAGTGTGGTTTGCAACTGTATGGACGCTATGGCAAGAAAGAAATGGGGTGGTGTTTGATGGTGTGGGAGTTCATAAGGCAATGGTACTGCAGAAGACAAAATGGAGGGTAGCTGTTTGGGCAACTTCTTGGAGGACGGCAGTGGGCTACTCTGCAAAGAACTTTGGTGGCAAATTTCTCAGCCATACCATATATTTTTGCATAAGAAGAGGAGCAGAGGACTGTTTATGAGAAACAAAAATGGAAGTTTGTGGGTGAAGATCTGGAAATCTCATATTGTGGTGGTCAATCGTAGCAAGGAAAGTGGAGGCACAATTTTGGAAGTTACAAAGGGATTTGAGATTTAATGATTCTAAGCAAATTTGGTATTGAGAGGATGTGTGTCTTCTGTATTTGATAGGTGTATTTGGTATATTTGCTTTCATGGTTTAATCCCCGTCAACTTTGCACGGGTACCCCTTTTGGGCCGTGAATTAGCTATGTATTGGACTGCAATGGCTTGACATTGGTGTGCTTCTTGGCACTGTACAAGCATCTAATAAATAAATGGGCAGTAGGCCCTATTGATCGAAAAAAAAGTACCTTAACCATATTTTTTTATAGTTATATTTAAATCATTTCATGTTTTTCCGGAAGATAGTCGCTTTTGGTCTCATGATATAAGATTTCATCCTCTTTTTTTATTATTATATATATAATTGGATAAATCATATAATTGCTTAGATACATTTCTCCAACTAAAACTATTATATTGATCAATGAACAATTTCTTTAGTGACGTCCGGAACGGTTGATGGAAACCCAATGTTATAAAATTTATGCATAGCTAATAGGATAATTGCCTGAATATACTTGATTAAAATTATTTTTTTGTTAATTCAATTAAATTTATGGACAAAATAGGAAAAATAATAATTAATTTTTCATCAGGATTGTAAAATGATATAACATGAAACAAGAAAGTTCATTAAAAATAAAATAAAAAAGAATGGAGGTAGTTTAAAGTGCTAGAAATATTATGAGCAATTTTAACTAGCTGGAGATTTTCAAAACCCCTAAAAATAGGACTATACTCCAGAGAATCATAATTTTGTGAGCAATCTTACATAAATTTATGAACATATAATTTTTGTTCTTTAATCATATATTCCCTCTGTTTTTTCATTTATCTTTTAGAGGTAGTGGGAAAAAATCAATACCACAAAAATTTATTGGATAGTTAGTGAGAAATCAATTCCCCTTTCTTAATATTGAATTTTAGGGTTGATTTAATGAATGTTAACAATAAACTAAGAAAAATTGAATTAACATATTGTTTTTTTTTTGGAAGAAAACGAGAAACTTAAATTAACTTAGCAACTGGAAACAAACATCCGGGAGGCTTGGCACAAAAAACTCAGACCAAGCCACCAAAGAGCACCCACCAACAATACACAAGCCCTGACACCTATAAAACCCGACACACCAAACCAAAAGAAGCACCCCCCCCCCAACTAACCTTAACCCTATCACCAAAAACATGGGTGTTGCACCAGCCAGAGCAAGCAAAAACAACCCTACATATCCACATGTCGTTAATCCACCTACAAACCCAAAGGCAGATACCAAAATACACCCTGCACCGCTTCTCATCAGTCATAGTCATGGAAGTCCCTATCCCGGTCCTCCAACATTTGCTGTACTTGTTTATCATAGAAGAAAGATTTGACGTCCAGCTCCATAGCCATAGTCACACATTGAGGGGTATGATTGTGAACAATGACCGTATCGTCTTGATGCACAAACTGCTCCGCAAGCACTGCAGGCGTGAGGTTAACATACTTCTAACCAGATTAAGCTGGACTGCCCAATCCCTTCCAAGGATGGCCTCAATATCATCAATGACCTCCAGCATCTGAGGTTCTGCATCACGGGGAGGGTCTCTTAAAGTTTTGATGATGTAGTCCTCAAGGTCCACCTCCAAAGGAGATATTCCTCTCTCCCAAGCCAGATGAAGAATCTCTCTCAGAGTGACCAGCCTCGCCGCAGTAGTATGGGTGCAAAACACACGAGCAGTGATTCCCACCACCCAATGCATGCCGCTATCACGGATGATTGCAGCTCCCACAAAGCAGCTAGTCTCCTGATTCTAGCAAACTTCCATATTGATCTTGTAAGCATGAGAGCTTGGCGGCTTCCAGCTGATGATTTTCTCATTATTTGTAAAAATGTAATCCTGTCATTTCTCATACAAATAACAATTAGTCCAACAATGGAAAAAAGCAGTATTGAAATTACCTGGCTCTTTCTGCATGACAAAGTTATTCTTGAAGATCCAGATAGCCCAGACAACCGTGGCAAAGAAAATAGACCAAGGTTTCGGTTGGTTGATGAGGTTGAGAGAAATTCATTCATTCCAGCTCATGGGACCCCAGAAATCCTGATCTTTAGGTTTACTCCTAGTATGATATGATAAAAGTTAAAAGGTACGTAAGACAAAAAATAACAAAAGCTGTGTGTGTATACATGTATAATCATATATTTATAATTTTAACTAGCGGTGTATATCCCGTTCATGTACGGGAAGATTTTCATTAAAATATCGAGAATTGAAAGAGAGGAAATTTAATTATATTGAATTTCAAAAATAATATGGAGTAAATTATTGATATTAATTCTTATTTAACAATTAAAAAATGTTGCAGTATCTTTGTTCATATATTTTGATAATACAAATATTTTTGAATACTAATTTAAATTACATATCTCAAAAAACATACTAATTAAAAAAACTATAATATATATTAATCTCATAATAATTTCAATTTGAAAATGATTGACAGAATATTATTTTTGTATGTAACAATAATGATACAAAAAAGATGGTAGTCAAATGGTAATTACTCTTATTTTTTATGCTCCCCACCAAGGTTCAAATCCTAACGGAATCAAAATATTTTCAATCAATTTATTTCTTAATTGACAACAATTATTTAGGTTCAGAGGTAGGTTCGGAGCAACCGAACCTCCCAAATTTCACCATCTAGGTATGGATTTTCCTTAGGTGATTTTGTTTTAATATATTTAATAGATTATGAATTTATAATTTCCATTTTATGTGCATGTATGCAGTACTTCTTAATTTTATGACTATAACAATAAGAACAACAAGTTTCAGTACAGTGATACTAACGTGAGTCGAATGAGAGAATCCAAATATAGGCATATAACCCTAATTTTATGAATATGTTCATGAATTAATAGATATATACATAGAAAATTATCTACTATACTCATAAAATTATACATTACGAATATACCTGCATGATACATTGAAGAATTTAAACTAGCTAGCCACTTCCAAAAAAAAAAACTACAATGTTTGAAATGGACATGAAAAAGGAGATCCATGATGAGGACATTGATTTTACAGCCTCCACATGCTACCATCTATCTTACCCAATAAATTACTCGGATCACTACACTACTTATGATTTGCTTAGATCTCCCGCATGTTGCTTGTTGAGTATTCAGTATGAATACGAATCAACATGCAAAGTATTTACACACGTGTCAACCAACCACACCCAACACAACCCCATGCTTACTTCACTTCCATTCCACGTGGAGTATCACTACTTCATCTTAATTCCCAAATCACAATCACTTTGATTAATTCTTCTATTATCCCCTTAACTAATGGCTAAATAAAATTTTAATTCTCCATTATTCCTTTCTTCATTCCCGAGAAATCTATAAGCCTGTATTATAATAGTAACACTAAGATGATACTTCCTCCGTTCCAAATTAATTGACGAAATAAGAATTCTCACACATACCAATATATAACTATAATAACTATCAAACTTCAATTGCATTTGACTTTTTTCTCTCTAATAAACAATATAGAATAATTGAATTAGGTATTGGAAATATGAAAGTGACAATTATTTTGAAACAAAATAAGTTAGATAAAGTGTCAATTAACATGGACCGGAGGGAGTATTATATATGACTTCATTATTAATTAATATGCAAATTTAAAGATGACACCAAACGGGTGTATGATCTATAAATATGGCCTAACCAATCTAAAGGGTTGATTTGGTATACGTGGCGCAATGTAGATGGGCCACTTTGCATTAGACAGCGAATATTTATGAACAATCATGTATATATACCGATTATTTTAGAGGGGGTCGTTGAGATGGGCCCACCACGGCCCATAACCTGTTGTTAATTGGTCCACAGTTACCTTTGCTAAGTGGCACAAATCTACACAATTGGGACCCACTTTGCCTTTGGGCACCCCAAACATCAAGCACAATCCCCAATAATGGTTGACATTCTTAACTAAGGTGGCTGGCTTATATATATATCAAGTTGGTGTGTTGCTTCACTTTGGTGAAACATAAACACAAACACAAACACAAACATACAAAATCTGGGAATTGAAGTTAATTAAAAATGGTGAACATGAGAGCTCCATCCTTCATTAGAAGCCTCTCTTCAAAGCTGTCAATGGGAAGAAGATCAATGTCTCCAACAATTGTGCCTGAGTTTGAGCAGACTCAGTTTTCTCAACAAGTAGTAACCTTGCTTGCTACATTTCAATCTTCAAAGCACATTGTTGGAAGTTGTACTTGGTTGGTCCATGCCCTTGATGCTACTATATCTGCTCAAAAGTTGGCACATCAGTATCTAATTCAAAGGAGCTGCTCTAGTACTGTCAGCTGTCTTGACAAAGAACTGGTTGATCAATACTTGGAAGATAATGTGGAGTTGCTTGATGCATGCAACGCTTTGGTCGAAAAGGTTGACACGATTCAAAACTATGCCGCTTCAGTAAAGTCAGCTGCACGGTTACTTAGTATCAGTGATGCTGCTACCTCTCCACGAGTGAAGGAGATGTTGAACACTTGTGACAAACTAGAGAAACAATGTAAAACTTTGGACAAATGTTGTCCTAAGTTTCATAAGTTGATGGGACGAAAGACGTCTCACCAACACACTCATGCATGGGATGATGGACAAGATCTAGAGTTGCATGAAGCAGTAAACATGTCGAAAGAAGTGGCATTACTCACTTGCCATCGCCTTCAAAGAGCTTTGTCATTCAAATCTAAACAGAGTTTGATGAGGGTAAAGTCTAATGTATCAACAAACTGGTCTGATTCTTTGAATGGATCATCACCACAGGAAGATGATGAAAGACGTAAAACATGCACAAGTACTCCTAATTCGATGATGAATGAGTTGGAACAAGTGATTACTACTTTTCGAGTGGTGCATGATCAAGTGATGAAGCATCACAAGGTGAATAGTTGTGATCTTGATTTGCTAAGGAGAAGTTGTGATGCACTAGAACAAGGGATGAGACCCTTGGAACAACAAGCGAGGGAACTGTATAGACATTTGATATCAATCAGGATGGCTTTGTTGGGAATTTTATCTCAAGCCTAAATTGTTCTTGTTTTTGTATAGATCTAATTGAACATTTGTATGTATAATATGAGATTAGTGAATCCAAGCAACTCTTCATGGGTAAATAGTGATCTTGTCTTTTTGACCTATTACAACATGAAAGAAGTTTACATTTATCCTATCCTACTTTCATTTGAATAAATCTTGGGACACTTACATTTTGGAAATAAGTTTTATTTTAGCTGACCTTTGATGTATTTAATTTTTATCTCTCTCAATTTTTGAGAAGCATTTATCCATCTCAAAACTTTTGAAAATAACTTTTGAGACCCTCACATTTTAAAAAATATATTAAATGATTATTTTGGCTTCACATATTATGAATTGATATTACTCATTCCTAATTTATCAACACTCCATACTAACTCTCCAATGTCTGTTTCTCTCTTTATCCCTCTCTCCTCTCTTTGCTATTTTTTTGAAATTGATAGGAAATTGATAAATTATTGAATAGACTTGCCTGAATCAACCTTTATTTTTTTATCCATATGTAATAAGTTAATATTCACGTATCTTAATTAGGATTTTGATAATGAATGAACAAATACATTCACATTAACAGACAGAGGAAGGGAGGGCGGGAATGAAGAGATAGGCGAATGTTGGGGAGTAAGCAAGGAGTATAGAGAAAATATAAAGAAATAATATCAACCCATAATATTTGAAGCAAAATTGTCTTTCAATAATATTTCCAAAATATAGGAGTCCTAAAAATTATTTTCAAAAGTTTTGAGGGGTAAATATTTTCCAAACTTTAAGAAGGGCAAAAGAAGATAGGGTTCATGTAAATGTCTCAATCATACATACTCCGTAATATTGAGTTACTTTGAATAAACTTTTAAATAAGGAAAATAAGATTCTAATAATCCCACTTTTAATTTATGTATGTTAGTGAGTTTTTCTTGCACATATTCTTGCGGTCCTAAAAACCAAAAAAAATTATATTCTAGTGGTGTGAAATCTACCGCCACATTTTTTTTTAAATTTTTTTATTCATGCCTTACACTGTTTTTATCTTTTTCATTCCTGCCCCCTAAAAAGATTATCAAGTATAGTTACTAAAGGAATATTTAAATGGACCATGATAACCATCTTGATTCAAGATGATTCTTAACCATCTTGAGTTATTCATATTTCACATTTTTGTAATTTTTATTAATATTTTTTTAAATAATTATATATATTTATCAATTATAATAATATAATACTTATTAGGTAGGTGAAAAAATATAATGATAGCCTACTTTTATCAATCATAGTAGAAAATTCACATTTTATACGTAGTTTTATATTTATTATATTTATGAAATAAATATAAATAAATAATTATTTTTAAATTATTTATAAGTTGTAGTAACGTTAAAAATGATGAAACATACCTTTAGAATGATTTAAATACACTTACATTTCACTCTATTAGCGATTTAAAAGAAATGCAAGATGGTTAAGAGTCATCTTATGTCAAGATGTTTATCAATTTCGTATTTAAATTATTTTTTTGAGAATTTGAGCAATTATTATGATTTTTTAAGGAATAAAATTGAAAAATCAGTCAAAAATAGAAAAAAAAAATAAAAAAACTTCGGAAAAACATTGTAAATTCATTAGAAATCATGGGCAAGTGTTGCGGTAAGTTTTGGATCAAATATAAGTCAAAATCTATGATATTCACGAGATACACTTGGTGGTGTTCCACCAAAGTACAATTTTATTATTATTTTTGGACCACCAAAATACAAAAATAAATTATAAAATTATTGGGATACAAAAGCTGAAAATAGGGGTTATTAGAATCCAAATTTTCTAAAATATAAATTTACATTCTCAGTCCTCATCCTCCTCACAGATTAAGCCGATCGAAAAAGAAATAAAAAAGAATAGCTTATTCTTGAATTGTATTTGTTATTTTGTTTTAACTTAAGGTTCTCTTCTATACACGAATAAGTTAGGTTTAACCATACTTTACCTTATCTTAGCTTATCCAAAAGAATAAGATTATATTTTTAGATAATTTATATTTAAAATTCATTATTCAACTTGCCGAACTTATTTAAAAATAAAATATAGGTGATGTAACATTTACCTACCTCAATTACTAATTACATTAACTTATTTAATTTAATCCAATATTCTTAAAGAACATGAATTAAGTATAGTTTATAAACAATAAAATATAGACATTAAAAAATAGTCCCGCACACATATATTGTGTTTGGGTCACATTGTCGTGTGATGTGTCCTCACATTAAATGTATTATTATATGATTTATTTTTTATTTATAAACTATACTTTATAACTGTATGTTGGAATCACAATAATATTTAGTATCTCTATAAAGAAAACGATATTCATTATTTTATATCTTAGTTATTATCATTATTTAGATACAAATTACAAAAAGAGAATTTTAATAATATTTTTTAAAAATAACATGTACATAAGATGATCACTCATATCCTTTTTGTTGATAAATGGATGTACTGGTTAGGTAGTATGAGTGGGATTGAGTAATTTGAGTAGGTATTAATAAGTAAATTAGTGTAAGTACTTGTAATAAAAATAGATAAAATAAATAGGACATAAGTAAGTTCTAATTACCTCTAAAGAATATGCCCTAAAATTAGTATATTTAATATTTGAGACTCAACATAATACTAATTACCAGCACACCATCAACACCTACAACTTGTTAAATATCACAAAAGTTGAAGGATTGTACTTAAAATACTAATTAGAACTAATTGGTTATTATAAGCATGTATGGTTAATAAATCATCGACATTTTTATAAAGGAAACACATGTAGACTTGTCCGATGGTGGGACCATCATATCATAATAAACTATATACTCACATATTTAGACCTGTTAATCTTTGACCTGACTCGATAATTTGGTTTGGATCTGCCCAGAAAATTTGGGTATTGAACACAATTTTTTTGACCCGAACTGGAACCCGAAAACTCACAAATTAGCGGGTCAATTTCGACCTGCCAGTTTGATGCGAAAACTTTACTTTTTAAGTTTAAATCTATTAGAAATTGAGACTTTTCGTCGGAATTCATGATTATTAAACTATAACCACAACTCATTCATCCGTTATTACTCTAATTTAAGTTGAAAAATTTAAAATAATATATAGTTACTAGAAGATAATCGTATTTTATTATATATATTGTACAACATATAGAGCCCAACATTTAAAAAAAAAAACGGAATTAAGTCACAATCATAATATGTTGGGTTAACCCAAAGCTAAAATACACCTCTCGTATTTACCCAAACTAAAAATACACTCAACCTTATTACTCAAACCCGACATTCAACCGACTCGTAACCCGCCACGCCCCGCGGAAATTAATAGGTCTACACTTATTGATATGCTACCTCAAAATGAGCAATCTATTAGTATTAAGGATAGTTTTATTGGGCTTCATACAAACGTGCATTACTACATATCCCGGATTGTTGACGGGATTGGGTTGAATGTGATTTGGGCTTTTTGGACTCCATATGAACATGACCTGAAAGATTGTGAATTGATCCCCAGAAAAACTGGGCCGGAGCCCCAACGCCAAGAATATATGGCCTTATCTACTGAACCGATAAGGCCAGTTGGAATAATAATGGATAGTGATGAGTTTTCGCGCAATAGTCGAGGAAAAATGTCTTCTATTTCATGAAAATTGATATTTGTTATAATATTAACCCTATTTTCATTTTGATGATAAGATTAATTTACAATTATAAACGCCATGTCCATGACGTAGATAGTTGAAAAAAATATTTTTAACTTAGATTCTAATTGATTAAAGTCAAATATCTCATTAACCATCATTTACTTCTCTTTTATGAAATAGTAAACAATGAAAGTCTTCTAAATCTTGGACCAATTACAACTAGCACATCTAAATTATAAAATTTAAGGATAAGATTGCTACATCCGACCTTTCTATGCCTCATTTGGGGTTGGATTTCAGAGTATTGATTTTAATTTAAGTTTGGTATTCAATCATAAGGGTCTTACGATTTGTTGGATATGCCAATTACAACATATAGTATCCTAATTTAGTTAACCTTATTCATTAGGTATGTTTTATGGAGCATGTTAGGATAAGCAAAGGAGGGATTAGGGCTAAGGATCAACTTATAATCTAGGGTTTTGAAATACACAACTTAACACTAATCAATACTACCAATGTTTAGGGTTTTAAATGTTTAATCATGCAAAAAATCAACATGCAAGCAATAAATAGAAGATATGATTAATCTCTAAAGACTAGCTCACCAAGCTCAATCTTAGGAATCCAAATGAAGGTCAAAAGGAGAAATCCACCAATCACCGTTAAAATTTTTACCAAGCTTGATTGAAAGGTTCCTCACTAAAGTTTAATGGATAGAGATATAAGAGATTTAAGGGAGCACTTCAAATACCCAAATGATTTCCTTAGTCATCAATTCAGACATAAACATAAGCTACCTACAAAATGTGAGGATATATCTATTTGTAGCCGAATGGGAGGGTCACAAACAAATCCTGAAAATAAGCTAGGTCACCGTGTCAACATAAGGTCATGTCCATGACCTTCTTTTGGGTAGGCGCCACAAGTCGTGGCGTGGGAGACACGAATCATGACGACTATGTCTTGCGCAAGGGGCAAGCGCTCCAGCGTTGGGCTACGATTGTGACAAACTGTGGTCACACCTGTAACTAAGTTCTGACACAATCTGTTGTGACATGTCACGACCTGTGTCAGCTTTACAACTCCCTTTTCTTCGTTTTGTGAGGGGCATGACTGTGTTGGATGTTGGCATGATCGTGTCCCAAGTATTCCTAGTTCCCATTGGCCCTAGCCTATTCGGCCTCATATCATGTCGTGTTCTTCCTTGAGGTTCCGCGAACCCGACCCTGGCCTTTGTGAAAATCTCAAAATGTCCTTATACTATTTTTTCTGATATCAAGTACCCTAGGACGATACTGTTCATTTTACCTTTTTTTATCCTGAATTTAGTAAACAACAATAACAATAATGTACCCAAAATAGTCCTGCTAACGCGAGGTATGAGGTGGCCTATATGTAGACAATCTTTCCTCTATACACAAAAGTGCATGAAGAGATTGATTTCGGTAAAATTTGTAAACTACGTATGAAAAATATGATTGTATACAATTTATATGTGATATTATACTTATTAAACTTAATTATATTAGTTTTTGTTTAATATATAATAATATAGATTAGGCCTGGCAAAATTTGGGTTCGGGTAGTTTCGAGTTTGGTGAAATCAATCATTCGTTCAAAAGCCTATTACCCGTACGGTCGTACCCTATTCGATAAGCAATTCAGACACTGAGACCATACTCGAACCTGATGTCTGATGTCCAAATTGTATATAAAGAGAAGTTCGTATTTTTGGTGTTAGAATAACCAATCAGTGTCCGATTGACTAATGCTTGTCCAGATTGTACATAAAGGACATTGAAATCCAACCGAAGTTCATTGACAAACCGAGTCCGAACATCTTCCAATTGTCCGAAATGATCGAACATGGACTTTCCCCAAAAATTCGGACAACCCAAAGCTAATTTTCCTTACCCGTATCCAACTCATTTTTAAAGCATACAATGAACGATTTACTGATTTTAAAATTCGGATAAATTTTTGGTCACCATACCGGTTTTCTAGGTCGTACAAAACCGAATTATCGGGTCAATCAAAATTTTTCCTGGCCTAATATAAATTTTATACTATGTCAAAATTAAACAGTTAACCAGGGTCTTACGTCAACATTTATATGATTTTGGTTAATAAAATACTTCTTGATTCTAGTTCATATTGGATAACTACGTACGTGTTATTTGTAAAATGCACCTAATGTACCTAATGAATGAGGTTCATTCGATTAAAGTGTTAGTTGTAATTACTCGCATAGTCAAAGTGGTTCAAGGTTTTTATAATTGATAATTAATAGTATTATAAAAAATTACAAAAAACGACTAACATGTCCCTATATTTTGATGTAATTATTTTAAGGGCTATATGTTTTAAAAAATTATTATGGGGTGACATTATCTTTGCGGTAATTATTTATTGGGGATATTTCGGCCAATTTTTCGGTCTAAAGATGCACGAAACAATAATTTTTGTATTTAAGGTTGTTTTGATTGAAGTCAACCATCATTTTAGGCCTTAATATTTAGGGTTGGTCAAAGATATATAACTCTAATCAACAATAAAAATGCACATTAAACTAACCAACCCAAACTAAACTAACCATAATTTTAGGCCTTAATATTTAGCGTTATCCCCACCAACATCCAGAAAGGGAACATTAAAAACTTCTATACTTTACAAGAGACTAGATGTAATAAATCTGCCTTAACTCAATATAATTAAGCTAATTGATGAGTTTAATTAACTAAATTGCGTATTTTAATTTTGTTAACCATTTGTTGTTTTACAAGACTCAAGCATTGCAACGACCGCGCGTGTCAGCTTATTAATTTTTTATATAATGTATGTGTCATAATCAGATTAACTTTACTAATCTCAAAAATTTCGGTTTATTTGTATAATATATATGGTTAAATTTTATAGTTACTATTTTTATTATTATTATTATAGTTACTATTTTTATTTCTTCATGTTTAATATAGATTTAAAAATTTATTTTGCCTCCCAATTTTATTTTAACAATCCTTGTTCTTATTTTTATTTAATTTGGAACATTTAATCCTATAATCTTAAGTTAGGATTGTTAGATTTATGAAAAAAGCAAAAAATAAAAATAGGAACATGAGAGGAAGAAGAAATTGGATTATATTAGTGTGTTAACTTTTAGTTGTGCTTTTAAAGATAAAAACCCACATTTACTCTTCCAGTTCAAATGTTCAAATTCAAGACCCACACTCCTTGACAACTCTCACTCCCTCTCTGCCTCCTACTGCTGGCCGGCCGTCCACCACCTAGGTGCCCGCCGCCGACACTTGTTCTCCCTCTTGCTCCTTGATTCTTCTTTGGTGTTTTTCTCACCCTCCATGAAAAGGTAAACCCTAAATTAATTTATAAATTCCAAGGTTTTAATTGTAATTTTTGTTGTTTTCTTTGTTAAATTAGTTTCTAAGTGTAGCATTTTGTTAGATTGTAAATTGGGTTTGGTTTAGGTGATGAAATCATTTGATATGTCAAGAAGGAAGTGACTTGTTGAGTGGATAACATTTGATCGATTATACATGCATGTCATATCTTGGGCTAAAATCCTCATGAATTGATGTCTTTCTTGCTGCCTTGTGGAGGGTTGTTGAATATTTGTGGGTTTAAATGATTAAAGGTGAGATAACTCAAGCTTTTGAGAAGTGTTTTTTTTTTTTTTTTTAACAAAAACATGCTTGGTGATTGTTGAAATTATGCGTATTGAGTTTCAACTCATTTACGAAATAATTTTATTTTTGTTTTAGGGGATGCTTTTGGTGTTGATAAATCACATATCAATAAGAAGTCAGGTTATGCAGGTGATTGGAAGTTCATTCGATAGAATTAAGATCAGTTGCTAATGCGATACAAACCGTCTCTTTTCGTTATGGTTGATATGTACTTATGAGTTGTGGAGGTGATTGTGAATCTTCTATTTGGTTGTACAAACTATAAGTGATCTAAGGTTTTGTATGGATAAATTAAAGTTATGTGTATTTGTAGGAGGCAAAAATTTGTCGGCAAATCAGAAAATGACACGTGGAAAATAATTTAAATTTATTTAGCTGCCACGTGTTAAATTAATTACGGCAGTCCATTTAATTAAATTTTAAATGGAAATATATCATGGCCAATAGCGTCGCAACACGTGTCAATTATGATGCAGAAAATCATAATTATTTCTTTATTTTAAATAAAGGGATAATTAATTAGTTTGGGCCTAAGCCCAAAGCCGACTCAAACCCTAGGCAACCCTAGGCCTTCAGAGCCTATAAATAGGGGTCTTCTCCCTCATTTTCATGAGACTCTGCAGTCTACCCCTTACGGTATTCGGCATTCTGCACTCCAGAGGCTTCAGAAGATCAAACTGCCAGCAGTCTCCAACTACCAAGCGCCAAGGATCGAAGTCTGCAAAAGCTCAAAATCGAGTCTTCAAGCCTCTACTGCATCAAGATCAAGAACTGCTTCATAGTTCTTCACCAAGACCTGCAAAACCTTCAGAAGATCGAACTACAAGTGACCTCCAGCTACCAAGCGCCAAGGACCAACGTCTGCTAGTTCGACAGCTTCTGTTCTTCACATCAAAGACTGCAGTCATCTTCTTCGTTTGGTTTGTCGATCGAGATCAAGCACTCAAGCCCTCGCATCCAAGAACCTGAAGAACTACTACTTAAGATCTTCAGCTATCAAGCAAGGATCAACGTTCAAGACCTTCAGCTTAAGAACTGCTACAAGAGTTCTTCAGCTAGACCTGCATTTGAGATCGAGATCAAGCGTCCGCGCCCTCGGCTCACCCAAATTTTAGGAGATTGAATCAGAGGACTACTTTATTGTATTTAATACAGAGATTGTACCCGCTTACATTCGAATATCAATAAAAATTAATTTGTTTCTCATATTTCTTGTCTTTATTTATTTCAGGCTCGAAATTTGTGTTTACAAATTTGGCACGCTCGGTGGGACATCTCTGCCTCTCATCTCTTTCTCCAAGAAGTCAAATTCGACCCTCGAGTAAAGCGACGTGATGGCTGTCAACATGGAAGAAAAGATTGCTCAACTTGAGGCTATGCTGAACAAGCTCGCCATGGAAAGTGAAGAGAAAGACAAGAAGATCAGCGAACAAAGTGAGCAGATCGCAAAACTGATGAAGAAAATAGAGAAGCGCCCGCATCAAGACTCTGATGAAGATTCTGACAAAGAGGAATCTGACAAAGAGTCTTCCAAAGGTGATGGCGATGAGGAAGACAAGAAGAGCAACTCATCTTCAAAATCACTGACTGTGGAGCAGATTCAAAACTTGGTGGCCAATGCAGTGCGAGCTCAACTTAGAGAGGGATCAAACAAGACCCACTTTTACACAAAGCCATACACAAAGAGGATCGACGCCCTTCGAATGCCGCAAGGATATCAACCCCCAAAGTTCAATCAATTTGATGGGAAGGGTAGTCCTAAGCAGCACATCGCACACTTCATCGAAACATGTAGCAACGCCGGCACAGAAGGAGATCGACTAGTCAAGCAGTTCGTTCGCTCTTTGAGAGGAATCGCGTTTGACTGGTATACGGAGTTAGAACCTGAATCTATCAACAGTTGGGAACAAATGGAGCAAGAGTTTCTCAACAGGTTCTACTGCGCTCAACGGGTTGTCAGCATGACAGAGTTGACAAACACCAAGCAGTGGGAGGGCGAGCTAGTACTTGACTATATCCATCGTTGGAGGGCTCTTAGTCTTGAATGCAAGGATCGCCTCACCGAAGCTTCAGCTGTCGATATGCGCGCTCAAGGTATGCACTGGGATTTGCTCTACGTCCTCAAGATGGTCAAGCCGAAAACCTTTCAGGAGTTGGCAACTAAGGCACATGATATAGAGATCACCATAGCAAGTCGACGGGGAAGGTCTTCATCTTCATATGATGCAAGGAACGACGATAGGTATAAAAAGAACGACAAGTGGCCAAAGACTTCAAAAGAAGAGTCAATGGCTACTTCAACAAGCGAACCAGTGCGAATCTCTGCTAAACCTAACCCCAAAAGGGAGAAAGTCACTTCTTCGAAAGATGCTGAAAGGAAGCGCCCTACACTGAAGGAGCTTCAAGAAAAGAAGTACCCATTTCCAGACTCTGATTTGTCAGGAATGCTAGACAACCTGTTAGAGACAGGAGTCATCGAACTTCCACAACCAAAGAGGCCAGAAGAAGTGGGAAGAACTACCGATCCAAGATATTGTCGCTATCATAGGGTAATTAGTCACCCTCTTGAGAAGTGCATCACGCTCAAGGAGCGAATCATGAGGCTAGCTGAGGAGGGAAAAATAATATTGGACTTGAACGATAACGTCGAAGCCAATTATGTTTCAGCATAACCAATTCCAGCCAGGAGAAATGAATTCTTGATGATTCAGTTTGGATGCCAAAAACCAGTTCCCCTTGCTGTACTAGTCCATACCCCTCAAGATGCACATGAGCAAGAAGTAGAAGCTTTTGTTGATGATGGAAAATGGATCTCAGGCACTCGAAGGAAGACTAGGGGGCGAAGGGAAGTCCAAACACCACGACCCCAAATGCATCAAAGGAGAAGGAACAACCCTCAACCTTCGATGGAGAAGAAGAGACTTGAAGTCATCAAGAAACGAGAAGTCAGTTCAGTTGAGTTAATTGAGCAAGGCCCTCATGCTCCTGTCACGTTGGAGGAATACTTTCTGAAGTACTTCTTTGGAGAAGTTAACAATGTTGCAGCTGTGAACATGGTCTCCTACTTCGAGATCGAAGAAGATGATAACGAAGGAATGGAGCATCAGCCTAAGTCAAAGCTCTCCGTGTTCGATAGGTTGGGACGGTGTGCTTCCCACAGACAAGCTTCTGTTTTTGAGCGGATAGGGTGTCGAGGAGGGCACAAAACCTCGATCTTCAGCAGGATCAAGGGTGGTTCGAGATCAAAGTCTTCTGTATTGTCAAAGATCAAACAAGCGGAAAAGGCGACAGGTTCACAGCCTAGCCAGGAACAGAGCTCCGCATTCAGCCGCCTTGGAGTCATCAATGAAGTTCAAAGCTCCATCCCATCTCGCATGAAGCGTTGTTCAACATTGGAGGTCAAGACTGAAGGATCCTTGAGAGTGAAGAGACGCACTGTGATCTTCACCGGTCAGCAAAGCAAAAACAACACCGACATGGAGCTTGAATGAGAGGAGACGTTTTCTTCTACCGAAGTCAAAATCTAGGAAAATGAAGATGTAGCTCCCGAACAAGAGCCTAAACTGTTCACCAAAAAAAAAAAGATTTCAACTTTAGTTCCTTTCATTTTCATCATTGTAATACTCCTGGCCCGCAAGAGTATAAACTGTATACGGCTTAATTAATAAATAAAATCTCCATTTCTCCTTTTTTTTTTGAACTACGTTTGGCTTGATCCTTATGGTTATCCTATCCCTTAAGGTACGTAGGCAATTTGGGTCTAGACCCAAATACAGTCATACATAAGAAAAAAAAATCATCGCATGTCACCAAATTTTGAAGACTTTCCTGGTCAACAAACTCCAAAACTTTCAAGTCTTTAAGGACTTGCAAGTTAGCAAATTCAAGACTCACAAGTCAAAGTTCAAGACTTTCAAGTCAAAGACTCTCAAGTCACCAAAGTTAAAGACTCCCAAGTCGAAATTGAAGACTTTCAAGTCAAGGACTCCCAAGTCAATCAAATAAAAGACTTTCAAGTCAACAAATTTTAAGACACTCAAGTCACCAGATTCATCGACTTCCAAGTCAGCAAAAATTAAAGACTTTCAAGTCAGCAAAAATTCAAGACTTTCGAATCAACAAACTTCAAAACTTTTAAGTCATCAAGTCTCTTGACTCCCAAGTCAATAACAAAACAAAGACTTCCAAGTCAGTCAAAACAAGTCCCCCGACTCCCAAGTCGATCAAATGAAAGACTTTACAAGTCAACCAAATTCAAATCACCAAAACACAAGGACTCACAAGTCAAGAAAAAAAAATCACGACTTCCAAGTCAATAAAGTTCGATATTTCCATGTCGACAATGCATATGGCTCCCAAGTCAGCAAATCCAAAGACTTTCAAGTCAATAAACTTTAAGACTCTTAAGTCATCAAACCCAACGACTTCCAAGTCATCAAAAATTGAAAACTTCCAAGTCAGCCAAGTTCAAGACTACCAAGTCGTTAAAATCAAATTTTAAAGATTTTTACGTCATCACAATGAAAACTCTCAAGTCCAAGGCAACGTCGGGGCATCCTAACCATGTTGGTTGAATTCTGCTCTAAGACGACGCCATCGTTCTTCAAATTAGCGGCACACTCCTTTGACTAAGTGGTTGACTCTTTCAAGTTGGCGATATCGACGTCTCATTCAGGTCAATACTGAGGGCAAGCTAGCGGTCGATGTCCTCGTGTCCTTCCATGACGCTCACACCCAAGAAAATGTTTAGTTGACTTGTCATGGATCTTCAGGAGAAATTCTGGTGGCTCATCATGACTCGATAGAGAATCCAAGTCCTCTCTTCATAACCTGTAGACGACAGAAAGTCCATGAGTAATAAGCCAGGCGCTGACTCCGTCGACTCAAACTGTACTGACGTCTTTGAGAGAGTTATCTATGACAACTTTACGCCAGTAATTGAGGAGTATTCTACTTGAGGCCAAACAATGACTCGCTCGACCCAGGCAGTCCCAAAGAGAGTAAGTCTATGGCCACTCGTCGATCTGGCGAGGATTAGCCCACGGAAGCGGATGGCGACGCCATCGACCAGTCGATTACGAAAGAGACACCTCGAAGATGTCTACTACATCAGACCGTCCCCGAGGAGTAAACACGATGACGACTCTGTCGACCCATGTCTGTTCTGAAAAGAGACACCTCAAAGATGTCTAATACATCAGAACGTCCCTGAGGAGTACCCACGAAAGCGGAGATGACGATGCAGTCGACTCAGACAGTTTTGAAGAGAGTAGTCGAGGACCACTCTACGTCAGTATACTGAGGAGTAGCCCACGAAAGCGGAGATGACGATGCCGTCGACCCAGGTCGGTTCTGAAAAGAGACACCTCGAAGATGTCTAATACACAGACCGTCCCCGAGGAATAAACACGATGATGACTCTGTCGACCCAGGTCAGTTCTGAAAAGAGACACTTCAAAGATGTCTAATACATCAGAACGTCCCTGAGTAGTAGTCTACGAAAGTAGAGATGAAGATACTGTCGACCCAGACAGTCCTGAAGAGAGTAGTCTAGGACTACTCTATGTCAGTACGCTGAGTAGTAGTCCATGAAAGCAAAGATGGCGACACTGTCGACCCAGACAGCCCTGAAGAGAGTAGTTTAGGACTACTCTACGTCAGTACGCTGAGGAGTAGCCCAAGGAAGCGAGATGGCAACACTGTCTACCCAAACAGTCCTGAAGAGAATAGTCTAAGACTATTCTACGTCAGCACGCTGAGGAGTAAGCAAGACTGTGACGATGACGAATGACAACTTCAAGTACACGATGACAATTAATCTCAGCTCCCTGTACCGAAAAGATGGCAAAAAAAAAAAATTGAACATGAAAAAGAAAAGGTCAAATTATATGAAAAAAATAAAAAAAAAGAAGAAGAAGAAAAGAAAGAAAAAGAAGATACTGTAAAACCTATGAGTTTTGCAGATCCAGGGAGAAGACGAGGAACAACAGATGAATGGAAGAGGCGAGGATGATGCATTTATATAGTATCTGATTGGTCAAGTTTCAGGATACTATTAGAATTCTCAGTCAAGTCTCCAACTCCATTCCCATCTCCTACTCAAACTCAAACTCAAACTCAAACTCCAATTCCAACTCCAACTCCAACTTCAATTCCAACTCCTACTCCTTCTCCAACTCCAACTCCAACTCCGACTGCCAAAAATTTATCCGACTAAATTTCTGATGAAATTTTTATCCAAACTGAAAAGTTGTGATAAAAAAATTATTGTCCTTAAATATTCGAGACTCAACCGCTTAAAACACCCAAAATTTGTGTTCGCGGCTGACTCTCGAAGGGGGCATCTGTAGGAGGCAAAAATTTGTCGGCAAATCAGAAAATGACACGTGGAAAATAATTTAAATTTATTTAGCTGCCACGTGTTAAATTAATTACGGCGGTCCATTTAATTAAATTTTAAATGGAAATATATCATGGCCAATAGCGTCGCAACACGTGTCAATTATGATGCAGAAAATCATAATTATTTCTTTATTTTAAATAAAGGGATAATTAATTAGTTTGGGCCCAAGCCCAAAGCCGACTCAAACCCTAGGCCTTCAGAGCCTATAAATAGGGGTCTTCTCCCTCATTTTCATGAGACTCTGCAGTCTACCCCCGACGGCATTCGGCATTCTGCACTCCAGAGGCTTCAGAAGATCAAACTGCCAGCAGTCTCCAGCTACCAAGCGCCAAGGATCGAAGTCTGCAAAAGCTCAAAATCGAGTCTTCAAGCCTCTACTGCATCAAGATCAAGAACTGCTTCATAGTTCTTCACCAAGACCTGCAAAACCTTCAGAAGATCGAACTACAAGTGACCTCCAGCTACCAAACGCCAAGGACCAACGTCTGCTAGTTCGACAGCTTCTGTTCTTCACATCAAAGACTGCAGTCATCTTCTTCGTTTGGTTCGTCGATCGAGATCAAGCACTCAAGCCCTCGCATCCAAGAACCTGAAGAACTACTGCTTAAGATCTTCAGCTATCAAGCAAGGATCAACGTTCAAGACCTTCAGCTTAAGAACTGCTATAAGAGTTCTTCAGCCAGACCTGCATTTGAGATCGAGATCAATCGTCCGCGCCCTCGGCTCACCCAAATTTCAGGAGATTGAATCAGATGACTACTTTATTGTATTTAATACAGAGATTGTACCCGCTTACATTCGAATATCAATAAAAATTAATTTGTTTCTCATATTTCTTGTCTTTATTTATTTCAGGCTCGAAATTTGTGTTTACAGTATTATTTAAGTTTCTCTTTGAAAATGTTGTATATTGTTTAGTGTAATATAGCTATATGGCTTAATGTTTCTTTGTGATTGGTTATCATAATCCTTTGTTTGGATGACAGTAATGTTCTTGGTTTTTTTTAATCCGCTGCGTTAATCATTCGGTTAGAAGGTGTTTAAATTCTAATATGGTGATTATGAATCCGAGGGTGTCACACTAGAGAATCTCTCTTATATAAAAGATATAATTTGAAAATAAGCCCTCAAATGTTAAAAAAAAGGGAAATTGGATTTAAATAATGAACTTTTACCCGTGAGAGACTAAATAATCTGAAGTTTAAAAATATCACTGAATAATATGAACTTTTAGCACTATCATTTTTAGTAACACGCCATCGAGTTAGGAAATGAGTAACTCGGTGACAAGCTAACGTGGCGGTGATAGAGTGTATATTGACTTTTATTTGCACCTAGTCAACCTTAATTTTGTCCACCTCACCCTCCTCCAATCCCTTTCTCTCTTCTCCCTCTCATCTTCTACCTTCACTCTGCCATTGTTTACCCATGCTTTCTCCCACCACAAATACCCACCACCGCTAAACTACAATGACCACCACACACCATCGTCATCCACCCTTTCCGCCACCAATAAAGACCAAAAATGCCCATATCATCCACACCCATCTCACACCAAACCCTTTCTCTCTCCTCCCTTATCCATGGCCACCACCAATCCCCACATCCCTCTCCTCTTCTCTGTTTTTCCGTTTCTCAAAAACATGTCAAAACCCACCACCACGCTCTCCCTCTTTTTATCCATTTTGATTCCCCAAAAACACGAATATAATCTAAAAATTCCAACACTTAAACCCGGAAATTAAGCGAAAACCCAGAAAACTACGAATTTTATAAGCAAAATTTCATATATGAAATGGTAGTTTCTTCATTTTGAATCCCCTTTAATGATTCTTCAAGTTTTAATGGAGAAAAGACAATACTTGTTGCAAATTTATGGAGAAACAGAGAAGAGGAGAGGGAAGTGGGGATGGGTGGTGGAGGTTTGGTTGATTGAAGAAGAGAGGAGGAGGAGGAAAGAGAGATAGAAATAGAGAAGACGATGAAGATGGGGGCTTGGATGTGTTTGGGGGGGGGGGGGGGCTAGGAGAAAGAAAGGGATTGGAGAGAGAAAAGAAAATGGGTGAGGCATCGTTCTTTTGTGCGTTGCGTTTGTGTTGCGTTGCGGTTAGTTTCGGTAGATTGCGGTAAGTTGCGGTGAAAATAGTAAAAAGGTAATGGTAATTTGCGGTATGTTGCGGTAGGTTATGGTAATTTGCGTTGCGGTTAGTTACGTTAACGCACAAAATAACGCTGTCTGAGGTGGACAAATTAGGGTTGACTGGGTGTAAAAAAAAAGTCAACATACACTCTACTGTCGCCACATCATCTTGCCATCGAGTTACTCATTTCTTAACTCGATGGCGTGCTACTGAAAATAATAGTGCTAAAAGTTTAGATTATTCAATGATATTTTTAAAGTTCAGATTATTTAATCTATCACGGGTAAAAGTTCAGAAAATTTAAATCCAATTTCCCTAAAAAAAATTACAAATCTACAAACATTCGATAACCATCATGGCAGCCAAGGCATATCAAATCTAAAGTAGAGGTAAGGAAAACAAATATATTTGGGCCTATTGCTTTAGTTTGAGAGATAAAACGAGAAAATTCTCGCCTAGTTTATTGTCAATTTCATAAACTTGTTATCTTTGACGCCCTATCACATTGTATTTAATTGCCATATTATTTAGTTGCCCTAATTTAACTTAGTACTATATTAATTTTTTTGTTACCAAAATTACTTTAAATTTATCGCCCAAACTTACTTTTCTCGTTAGACATGCTCCAAAACTCATATATAATTTGATCATTATATTCATCTAATTAATATCAATGTTAGTAGATTTTTAAATACAGTTTGCGTAAACATTCTAGAATTCTGATTTCTTTACCCCAGATTTGGGTAGTTGGAAAAGCAATGTTGCATCAATCCCTTGTTTTCCTGAGTGACTGTTTGAGTATGAGCAGTGAGCATGCATCCTCATCTATCTGACCCACCCACTTCTTCAGTGTCCAGAATTTATCGGAGTATGAAAGCATTATCTTAATACCAACTGTATGACCAAAAGCATGTCCACCATTTGTTTATACTCTGATTTCGCAGGCCGTTAACAAACACCCCTTTGGCCTTTTGCTTCTCCGACTACTTTGCATGCCTTTATTTTTTCAATTACTAACATGCATGCACACATTCATGCAAACCCTAATCATTATTTTATCCAATTTTATTTCTTCAACACTTACTGTGTGATCCATCCTCAGCACTACTTGTCACTACTATTTATACTCATCCCCTCCTTTTCCTCTTATTTCTCTTCCTCTCTTTCTGCTATCACTGGTTGTATCTTCGTCCAATAGTGAAGCATTTTTTACTTGAAAGAAATCAAAGCTAGGTGTAGGTATGTCACAGTTGGTAGAGTACGTGCATGGGTGCAATAAGAGGAGGAAGAGATCAACGCCGGAGCAAAGGGTTTTCCGGTTCAAGTCGTTTTGTGAACCGGGTTACCCGGCTGAGTTTGACGGGCCGTTTTGGAAGAATGTCAAGGCTTTGCTTGAGTTTGGACAGTTGGAGAGTAATTTGAGTACAAATGGGATGATAAGTTGGTCTTTCCAGCTTGAAGTCCATCGACACCGCCCCGATCACCGGGTGTTTCTCTTTGTCATTGAGGAGCCCATTGAAGCTTCTCTCTACCGTTATTGTAGACATTGTCGCTACATAGGTACGTAACTACCTAAATTAATTGACTTCTTATCCAACTTGGTTGGTAAATACCCATGAAACACTTCATATTGACGGATTCTTACCCAACTTGGTTGGTCAATGAGCGATTTGGAGGCTCCTTTTTGCATGGTTCAAGTATTACTATTAGTTCATAGGAATATACTCTCATAAGTTTAGTACTTTTGGAAACTGTTATTTAAATTTGTATGATGAAATTTGATAAGGTTGATTTAGTGTGGGTAGGACTGTTTATGAATGATTTCAAGATATTGAACCGGTTTTCAAGTGTGTGACTTCAATCCTAATTGTTTATAGCAAAATTTTTCATAAGTCTTGGACAAGACACTTTGTAGGTGTCTTAACTTAATATAAAAGCTACAAGAAAGATAAATATCTTGGGGCAAGACCGGACACATTTTAAATGTCTTGTAATTTTAATAAACCTATATATTTGTAGATTAAATTGAAAAAATTACATTATTTACTTCTATAATTATAATAATACATATAAATGGTATAAAATCACATTTTTATCTATATTTTTCAAAATTTACAAAAAGACGCATAAAATATGTCTAATGGATGAGATTCATTAGTTAGGGTGTCAATTTTAATTGTTGACATTGTCAACACATTACAAGCTTTTTATAATTGATAATTAATAGTAACTGTCAAAAAAACTGGGGTTAAAAATGATAATAAGTATTAATTTTATAAGAAGCAGGACATTTAAGCAGTGTCTTGTCCCAAGACACGTATCATCGTCCATATTTATATATTAAATCGAAAAAAATGATATAATTGACCTTTTTGAGAGAATATAATTGACCTTTATTATAATTATAATAGCACATATAAATTGTATAAAATTATATTTTTATTTATAATTTTTAAATTTACAAAAAACACATGTATGAAATTTGCTTAACATGTTGCGCTTGCGCTCATTCCATTAGAGTGTCACCTGTAATTATTGTTGTAGCCAACATGTGGTAAGATTCTTATAATTAATCATTAATGATATCAAAAGTTGGGGTTGAAAATTATAATAAATATTAATTTCTTCAGAAGATAGCACATAAACAGTGTCTTATCGAAGCACACTTATCATCACTCTTGTTTAGATTGAAACATGTAATATGAGTCAAGTCCGACCAGTCTACAAGACATGAAGAACTGCTAACATTAATGATGGTGATACTGCACCTTTTTGAACTATAAATCAGACTAAATACTTTGCCATACATGAAAAACTATTCAAATTTATTAAGGATTATTAGATGATAATACACTGAACTTTAGGGGTATTGGATAATAATACACTGAACTTTTTTCTTGGACTCTAATACACTAAATTTTGAGGGTATTGGACAATAACGCACTCAGATCAATTCAGCTGGTGGTTGGCGTGGTGTGTCCTACTTTGAGGTAGACCTCACAATCCTTATCTGAAATCCGATCCGATCCGATCCATCTGAATCCGAACCCGAACTGCACCCGAATGTCCAGACCCGATCTTCATCCGAAACTCGGATCACTTCGATCCGAAACTGATTCGAACCGAAACCAGAAGTTTACCGAATAAGGAAAGCATCCGAAATAATCTGAAACAACCCAAACCCGATCCGAGCCATGTTAAACTCGAATAAACTCGTATCCGAAAATTTGTCGAACCGAATTTAATCCGACCCGAGACACACCCGAATCGAATTTTACCAGACTCGAGACACATCCGAACCGAATTGTACCCGACTCGAGACACACCTGAATCGACGTACACCCGAACCGAGAACCAACCCAATTTACACCCAAACCAAACTATTCCCGACCTGATTATAATCTGGCCAAATTAGAACCAAACTGTCAAATACTATCACACTAATATAAACCAACTTTACCTTTAAGTTCATCAGATTTTTGTAAATTGTGATGATTACAATTTCAAACGTACATAAAATGTATACAATACAGTAAAGAAGACAAACTCATGAATCAGAATCATGCACCATAAATTATTTCATTAGGCAATAAATATTTACTCAAAATTAGAAATTGTCATTTTAGTAATAAATAAATTTTAACAGAATACGTAAATAACTCGACCCGAAAGCAGCCCGGCCCGAAAGTAATCCGACTCGAATATAAATACAACCTTGGATGCATCGATGCGACACAACCCGACCCGTGAAAAGTTTCAACCGACTCTAACCCGAAGATGATGATCCGGTTAAACCCGAGCCGGACCCGATCCGACCCGGACAAGATCTATCCGGGAGGCAAACTGAATCTAAACCCCACCCGATCAAAACCCGATCCAATCCGGAAAATGGATGATGTAAGCAAACCTGAACCCGAAGTCATTTGATCCGAATACCGATCCAACCCATCCGATTGCCAGGTCTACTTTGAGGTGTCGTTTTTCTATTTTTTTTTCAGAAAAAACTTTTGCAAGAAAGTATACATAAGCAGGATGACAAATATATTTTTTTGGAAAAAATAAAAAAATGATACCTCAAAGTAGGACAACCACCGCGTCAACCACTAGCTGAATTGGTCTGAGTGCATTATTGTCCAATACCCTCAAAGTTCAGTGTATTAGAGTCCAAGAAAAAACTTCAGTGCATTATTGTCCAATACCCCTAAAGTTCAGTATATTATCATCCAATAATCCATTTATAATTAGAAAATTGAATTCTAATAGCGTCAAATTTTAGTAATTGGATGATAATAGTCTCTATTTTGTTTCTATACCTACAGTCTCAAAAAAATGGATTGTATTTTTTGGTACCTCCATATTTTCACTTTTGGATTTTTAAAATTTCCATATTTTTTTCTAACTTTTTCATTCATGCCCGCAATAAGATTTTGAAGTGTGATTAATAAAAGAATTTTCAGATATTTTTTTAAAAAACCGAACAATTACTATGATTTTTTAAGGAGTAAACGAGGAAAATGATAAAAATTAGAAAAAATTAAAAACCAAATTGCGACAAAGTCTATAATTTTATTAAAAATGGTAGAAAGTGTTTTGTTAAGTTTGGGAGTAAGTACAAGCCAAAATTCACAATATTTAGGGTATATAATGGGTGGTGGTCCAAAAAATACAATATTAAATTATTCTTTTTTCTGAGGCGGCTAACATACAAAACGAAGTAGTGATTATCATCATTCAATTGTTGAAAATTGAGATTATTAAAATCCAATTCTCATTATTAATTAGTGAAGAGTGAATTTAGCCCTTATGTACGTAAGTCTCTGCTTAATTTTCAAAGTGAATTATGTAGATGTAGTACTTTTACAGAAAATTATATGAATTTTGGAGATGATACCTTTTAAATGTCTTGTCTTGATATAAAACTCATATATTTGCATATCAAATTGAAAAAAATTGATATGATCAAACTCAATAAATATAATATCAAATATAATTGTATAAAATTATATTTCATCCATAATTTTTTAAAATTACAAAAAAATGTCTAAAATATATCGAACGGCTATGCTCATTTTATTAGGATATCATTTATAATTATTGGCGTAGCCAACTCATTTTAAGGTTCTTATAATTAATTATTAATAGTATCTATCAAATAATTGATATAAGAATTATAATAAATAGTAATTTCATGAAGAGACCGAGATATATCCTTGCTCTATTTTTTAAGCTATGCAGTTGTTGATTTAATATGACTTATCAATTAACTAGACTGGGCAACATTTGGTTTGAGGACCATGATAACCATCTTAATTCAAGATGGTTAATAATCATCTTGAATTATCCACATTTCATATTTTTGTAACTTTTATTAATATTTAATTTAATAATTATATATATTTATCAACTATAGGAGTATAATACTTATTAGTTAGGTCAAAAAATATATTAATAGCCTAATTATATCAATCATAGTAGAAAATGCACATTTTACGCATAGTTTTATATTTATGAAATAAATATGAATAAATAATTATTTTTAAATTGTTTATAAGTTGTAGTCACCCTCAAAGTAATAAAACATACCTTTATAATGATTTAAAAAAAATTATTTTTAACTTTATGAGTGATTTAAGAGCAATGCAAGATCTTGCATCAAGATGTTTATCATTTTGCTTTGGCATATGCTTGCGTCATTTTTTAATTTTGGGGGAGGAAATCTAGCTAGGTGTAATTAATTAAATGGTACTAGTATCTTTCCAAAAGCGTGAGTAGAACTGTCATTTTTTGCCTCGACCAAGTAATCCGACTTAAATCAACCCGAAAATTCTAGATTTTAAACACTATTTTCTCGACTTGAACCCGAAAAATCTGTAAATTAGCGGGTCAAATCTGACCCTCCTATTTGACCCTTTTTTCTTTAAAAGTTCAACTCTATTAGAATTTGTAACTTTTTGTTGAAATTCACGATTGTTAACTATAAGCACAAATCATTTTATCATTTCTCTAATTTAAGTTGAAATATTTACGATAATCTATCATTGTTAGAACCCGATACACGCCCTACCCGTTTGATTGACTCGAACCAGAAATATAGCCAATGTATATTTACTTGAACCTGATATACGCCGTAGCCTTAACCCACCCGCCTGCCCGCATTGACAGATGTAGGGATGATTGTATAAAGGGTTTTTTTGCATTTTGAACCCCGAATTTTAGGGGTATTTACATTTTGAACCCTTAGTTTTCAACTTTAACTTTTTGGACCCTAAAGTTTGTAGGCTGAAAAAAAAGGACCCTAAAGTTTGTGAGGTGAAAAAAAAACTCGTTTTCCATTTTTCTTTTTCTTTTCATGTTTGAATTTCTCTCCCGATTGGCATGAAACTTCAAGACTAAGGTTAAAACCGATATTAAAGTTATAATAAACCTCTTTTATTCATGTCGGAGTTACTTAAAACCATGTACTCAGGGGTCTAAGTAGCCTCGACACGAATAAGAGAGGTGTATTATAGCTTCGCTATTAGTTTTAACCACAGTCCTAAAGTTTGACGTAAATCGGGAGATAAATTCAAACATGGGAGGAAAATAAAAAATAAGACAGGGGCCTCTTTCTTCAATCCACAAACTTTAAGGTCATTTTTTTTTTATTCAGCCTACAAACTTTAGGGTCCAAAATGTTAAAGTTGAAAATCAAGGGTTCAGAATGTAAATACCCCTAAAATTCGGGGTCCAAAATGCAAAAAACCCTTGTATAAACATATCTTAGTAGACTAGCGAGCACATATCTTGTGTGCTTGATAAACTGCATTTTCGTTACTAAATTGAGTAAAGGCTGACGAGTGAGGAGTCATGATGACAACAGGTTGGGGGCAGCATATGATATGCAACATGAAGTACCATTTCGTAGTGCCTTCAAAGGAAACAGCAGCAATGGCATCAAACTGTTTGAGTTGTCAAGGTGGTAACTACTGTTGTGATGGCACTGTTTTATCTACAAGGTGTGGCACCACCAGCTTGGTCCAACTTGAAGGCCATACCCTTCATGGTGTCTTCCATTGTAATGGCTTTGGACATTTGCTTTGTGTCAATGGCCTTGAAATGGGTTCCGACTTATCTGGCCATCAAATCTTAGATTTTTGGGATCGTATTTGTACTGGATTGCGTGCAAGGTAATCACTCACCATCTTTTCAATTTTCAACTCTATAAAAATGGGTTTATTCAGTTTGGCTTTTCATTTGCAAATTCTTATATAAGACATGAATTAATTAACGCAGGAAAGTAAGCTTAACGGACATATCGGAAAAGAAAGGCATGGAGTTGAGGCTACTTCATGGATTAGCATATGGAGGACCATGGTTTGGTAGATGGGGCTACAGATTTGGGCGTGGAAGCTTTGGAGTCACAGAACACATGTATCAAAAATCAATCCAAGCCTTACAAAACATCCCAATCTGCCTCCTTGTTCACCACTTTAGCCCCTTAGACAGCTACCTCCAGGTTGTTTTCTCAAGGTACCAGGCCTTATGTGACCATTCCTTGATCACATTGAGTGACCTTTTTCGGTTTATGCTCGAGCTAAGGTCCCGCCTCCCCAAAGAGGCGGGCTTGACTGACTTATTCAACCCGGGGATCCTTCTAGAAACTTCTTGTCGGTGGTCCCCTAAACGAGTGGAGATGGCCACCAGGGTCATTGTGGAGGCCTTGAAGAGGGCTGATCCCAAATGGGTTTCTAGGCAAGAGGTGAGGGATGCTGCCAGAGCCTACATTGGGGACACAGGCCTCTTGGATTTTGTCCTAAAGTCACTTGGGAACCATGTTGTGGGTAAGTATTTGGTTCGCCGGAGCTTGAACCCGGTCACCAAAGTGCTAGAATATTGCCTAGAAGATATCTCCATTAGTCATAGCCATAGCCATGAGCATGGACTTATGGTGAAGGAACCCAAGTCAAATATGATGGTGGTCACTAGGGTTCAGCTTGCCAATGACATTTTGTACCTCTATAAAGCCACATTTAGGGACCGTAAACTGGGCCCCACATCAGGTCCTGGTAGCACAATATCTATTGCTAGTAGGGTTATTCTTGATTCCAAGCACCTCTTCAAAGAATTTGATTGCCATCAAGGGCTTCCACCAAGAGGTAGACTAACAGTTGGTGATCAATTAGTTGATATTTTATGCACTTTGCAATTGAAAAACAAGCAAGCAATGGTGCCCCATGAAAGTGTTAAGGTAAAGGCAAGCATGACTGTAGAGGAATTGAAGAAGGAGGTTGAGAAGTGGTTTAAAGACATGTATTGGGGTCTCAATGGTTTGGTAGTTGAATCAATTGCCAACTTGGGTGTTAAAGACACAGATTTTGTTCGCGGGGTGATTGAGGAAGGAAAAGGGGTTGTTCTTGAAGGCGCGATCAATGGAGATGGTATCGGAAATGGGAATGAGAGCGGGAATGGAGATAGATTTGTGATCCAAGGGTGGAATGTGGGGGAAGTGGGAGAGTGTCATAATCATGGTCATGGATTCATAGATTGTGCTTGTGGAGCTAAAGAAGATGATGGGGAAAGAATGGTTGCTTGTGATATATGTGAAGTATGGCAACACACAAGGTGTGTGCGTATTCCAAATAATGAAGAGGTGCCTCAGATATTTGTTTGTGATCGTTGTGAACAAGATATTATATCTCCATCTTTGATAATGTAATCCCTACGTACTACAACTAGCTCCTTGCATATATATGGTATACTAGTTAGCTTCTATGTACTTGTATTTCCATTAACCATTTCAACCATGATGACTATAATCTCCAAAGGATGCAAAAAATTATATAGATAACACTAGAGTTTACAATGTGTAACATGGTATGTATAGTACAAGTCGATCAACTAATACAAGGAAATTGAAAACAGATCTTCTGTTTATATTAATAAAATTACGAGATTATATTAGAGTCACCATAAGAAAAACATGTTTGGGCTACAAAATTAGATTAATCTAGGCAACAAAAAATAATTATATTGTTGTATTAATTTAAAATGGGGAAACCAAATAATATTGTAGTTGAATACTTTATATAAGGTGTCAAATAACAGTAAGACAACAATTGATAGTAGATTAGGCTGTGATTTCTCATTTTGTTGCAATAAGTGAAAGACCCACATGTTTAAGCATATGCCTAGAAATAATAGTACAGAACAAACCCTAAACCTATTGCTAAACTTTTTTTCATATCTCCTCGTTGTCTCCTTAGTCTTGGTCTCTATCTCAAACTTAGTCTTGGTCTCTATCTCAAACGCTGAATCACCATCATTGGATGTTGGCGATAATTCTCCCCTTTCTTAATCTTAACCGAGCATCAATAGAGTTCTTAATGGTAAATCTTAATCTAGCATCAATCGCGGTCACTCTGTCTCTCTCACTTTCATCTCTTAATGTATATTGCTAAGTCAATTTAGCTTAATCAGTTATGATTTCGCTTAGTTTATTGCAAAAACTTATTAAATATGTTGTAGGAGTTGAAGAATGTTCGATTGGCATCTAGCAGTAAGGGTTAGCAATAGGTTGTCTATTTTACAGTAAGGGTTCAATTCATCTAAGTTATTGGGTGTAATATGTGACTTCAAGCACATTTCATTGGATTCTTATGGTAAGGGTTAGCTGTTGAATTTTCTAGCTATGGTGAAAATTTTGCTTGTGAATACATATGTTTAATGTAATTGATGTTTTGATCGATATTTAGGGCTCAACTTTGATGCTTAATATGTTTTGATGAATTGATGAAATGTGTGTTATGCTCATGATTCGGTTCGATGTTTGAGCTAAAATATTGTCATCATCATTGTTAATATTTGCTCATGATTCTAGGTTATGTTTCAAAGTAGATTTTTTGGTATGGCTTTGGTGGTTGGGAACTCACTAAATGCAATAGAATTTCAGTGACTATTACTGACAAACAGTTATCCAACATTGATGGACTTGGATTTCACCTTTCAGATCTCCTAAGTTGTTGTGTCTTTTTATGTTGGATATGGAAAATGCTTCTTTTCTTCAATTCTTTGATAAGTTTTACATTAAAGAATATAATTAAATTGTGATTCATTAGACTGTAATGTGTTAACTATGTGATAGATTAACTTGTTTAGGGAAAGTGTGTCATGCTCTTTAGGCATAGTATTTTGTGATTATTATTACTAAGATGGTTTACATCAAGCATGTGGTGAGTTGGTGATTACTCTTGGATTGATCACTTGGGGTTTTGTTAGGAAAATATGTCCGAAATCTCTTGTGAATTTATTAAGTGTCGTGTGTTGGAAGAAAGGGAGTATATGGTATAGAAACAATGGAAACTCGCTTGGATATCGCTAAGATTCGTGGATTGTACTCACTTTCCTTAAGAACTATTTACTATACCGTAAATGTTCAAAGGGATAAAGCTTAGCACTTATAACACTCAAGAAATTGGTTTCTCACTTGAATCACTCAAGTATAGCTGCAGTCTAAACAATAATGAGGATGTGATTAGCATAAGATGATAGAAGATGATGATCTCAAATGACTTGGAATGTCTCCTGTTTATAGGAGACTTCCAATCCTTAATTATATCCTTTAGTCAACGGATGATTAAGGACATTTAATGAGGGATTATGACCTTGACTAAGTTAAAAAATATAGTTGTTGGAATCCATAATAATTCGACTTATTATTGATATCAAAACCTTAATACACAAGATTATATAGTCGTTAGCATTAAAAACTGATTATGGGTTCCAACACGGTCCATGTTGGATCAACACGGTCCGTGTTGCCTCAACACAACCCGTGTTGAGCCCAGGTTCATTTTCTTTGCTCTCTAGAGTCCAACACGACTCGTGTTGGTCTCAAACCCATCCGTGTTGATCAGACCTGGGCAGTGGGCCGGGGCCCTGTGGACCTTAATGATCAAGACTCAAAATATAGGGTCAAAGCCCATCAAAAAATTTACAAGATCGGGCTATGTTGGGTCAACATTATTCGGGCTGGGTAAGGGCCGCACTCGGGTCGATTCCGTGTCAGAGAAAATGACCCTAGTCCCTCACTTCCTCCTCTCCTTCTTAGTTTTGAGTGACCCTGCTGACCCATACTTCCTCCATTTCTCCTCTTCTCACTTCCTCCATTTCTTCTCAGTTTTGAGCCCCTCACTTCCTCCAAAACTGAGACCCATTTGAGACTCGACCACCGCCAGTAACTCGATTCACCGTCCATCGCCGGCGACCTCAGTCCAAGTCAACCGCCGTCAGAAACTCACATAATCCATCTCCGTTGAGTTTTTTCGAAATCTAGGTTTCATGTTCGGGCTAGGGTTTATCCAACTATTTGAATCCTTTCCAGAATATCTATGTCTATGAGGTTTATCCAACCTGTTACTTTCGATTTGTTTTTGGTTTAGTTGCTTGTAGCCATCTTTCCAGAATATCTAGGATTTCAGATCCATTTCTTGTTGCAGCTTTCTCAAATATTCGAATCGTTGACGATTCATATGTGTCTAACTACTTATAGTTAATATTGTGTTCGGATTTCATCTGAATGTGGTTGGATAATGGGTTAGGGACTTAGGGTTTAACTTGTTTATATGTTTGGTGAAACAATTAAGCAAATTGCATTTCTTTCTATTTTGTGTGTCCTTTCTAGCTCCATGGAATTAATTAATAGTGAGAAGTAATGCTGTATGTAATTACTTGGCTTTTGATGTAATCATTTTGTAGTATTTTATCAAATGGGGCGGGTCATGGGTGGGTCGGGTCAGTTGACCCATGACCCCGCCCGACCCTTTGTGTAAAAATAACCAACCCAACCCTGACTCATTATGAAAATGGGTTGGCCCTGACCCGGCACAGCCCGGCCCAGCCCGGCCAGTTGCCTAGCTCTAGTGTTGATCATATTCATGATGTTTTTCTTATATATGATCCTTATACTTCTTCCACATGATTCCTTATGCTATATAATCATTGTATACTCTTGAAATAATTCCAATAATCCCCCGCCATTTCAAGAGTATAAAAAACCCTTGAAATGATCTTTACTTGACGAGACAAAAACCCCGCCATTTAAGATATACCTTAACTTGTAATCACCCGAGAAACCCACAAAACATATGCCTAATGAAAAGTAGATTGCTCCTCGAACTTTTCACTTAGTATATATGAGCCAAAATTGAATCCAAACCACAAAGTAGACATGTCTTTGAACTTTGGATTTATATTGACCGACTATACTCATAATACACATACATTTATAATCTTAAGTGTTGATACTTTGACACTGTTATCCGGCCTTGTGTCCTTATCCTTCATAGGTGTTTCGGAACTCTAGCTCATAGTTCCTTTATGCGGCAATACATAACACTTACATAGGTAAACTTTGTAATATACCACCCCTGTAATTAGGCTTTCCACAAAGTCTACTAAGAGTATTACTACTAAACCTCTTGTCATTACAGATTTCTAAGCATCACTTGACCTTGGGATAAACATTGATGTTTCCTACTAATAAAGACAACTTCGTACTCATTTGAACTTTAGAAATTGGTGGTATTCTAATTCGTAAGGTTGTGTCTTTGTTGTGATTAGTAGAAATTTGAGCTACACTTAAACCCATCCCCTTTGAAGTACTTTTATCTGATCTCTAGAAAATCCTTTGGTTAAAGGATTGGTTAGGTTTTCTTTTGATTTGGCAAACCTTAAAGTCACTACTCCATCCCTTATTAATTGATGTACATAAGCATGTCTTAAACCAATGTGCCTGGACTTGCCATTGTAAACATTACTATATACAACATCAAGAGTAGTCTTGGTATCACAATAAATTGTGATAGGTGCCATTGGCTTATACCAAATAGGTATTTCCAATAATAAGTTCCTTAAGCATTCGGCTTCCATACAAGCAGCATATATTGCCACTAATTCCGAAGACATAGTGGAGTCCGCTATATTAGCTTGTTTATTAGATCCCCAAGAAACCACTCCACCTCCTAACAGGAACATCCATCCAGTAGTAGAAGAAAAATCTCCTTTATTTATCCAACTCGCATCCGAATAACCCTCTAATACTGAAGGTTCTTCCTTATAAGTGAGTTGATAACGTTTAGTACCAGCTAGATATCTTAATACCCTCCGAATTGCAAACTAATGCATATTACTCGAATTACTTGTAAACCTACTTAACATGCCAATTGCATAAGCAATATCTGGCCTTGTACTTGTCATTGCATAAATGAGACTCTCTAACACCTTAGCATATTCAAGTTGATCAATTGGAGAACCCATATTCTTCTTTAGTTTCTTACTTGGATCAGAAGGTGTTCTTACCGGATATATATTCTCACCTTCGAACTTGTTTAAAATTTTCTCGATTTAATGCTCTTGAGATAAACTTATTCTATCATTATTTCTAATTATCTTAATACCAAGAATTACATCCGCTTCACCCATGTCCTTCATAGAGAACTTTGAGGATAGAAATTCTTTGGTCTTATTAACTTGTTCCATGTCGGTCCCAAAGATTAACATGTCATCAACGTATAGGCATATAATCATCCCTTTTCCATTCCCAAACTTATAGTATATGCACTTAACAAAATTCATTAACCTTATATCCACTTGAAAGCACTACTTCATCAAACTTTTGATGCCATTGCTTAGGTGCTTGCTTAAGTCTATATAAGGACCTTATAAGTTTACAAACTTTCTTCTCTTGACCTTCAACAACAAACCCTTCGGGTTGTTCCATATACACTTCCTCTTCTAGCTCTCCATTTAAGAATGTCGTTTTGACATCCATTTGATGGATTACTAGCTTATGGATAGTAGCTAAAGCCGACAACACATGTATTGAGGCTATCCTAGATACCGGTGCATATGTATCAAAGTAGTTAACACCATACTTTTGAGTAAAACCCCTTACAACTAACCGAGTTTTATACCTCTCAACGGTACCATCTACTCTCCTTTTCCTTTTAAAGATCCATTTAGAGGTAATTGGTTTACTTCCCGGAGGAAGATCTACCAATATCCAAACATAATTTTCCCTTATAGAATCAATCTCATCTTGTACCGCTTCTTTCCACAAAGAAGCATCATGAGACTGCATAGCTTCTTTAAAAATCTTTGGATCTTTATCTATGTTGTACATATATATAGGATCTCAATTTCAACTGAGTCCCTTGAACCTTCTACAAAATAAACATAGAAGTTTGAACCAAAATCCTTTGGTTTCCTTGATCTTTAACTCCTTCTCAATTCAGTACTTTCATCTTCTTCATCATGTATAACATCATGATTTGGAAGATCGTCTTGTATGGAACCCTCATGATTTTCATCACGAGGCTCAATAAGTGGAACAATATCTTGAGACATATCTTTAGGTCTATGAATTGAAGAGAACCTAGTCTCATAAAAAATTGGATCTATTGATTCCATAACGGTGTTCACCGATATGTACTCATTTGGCTCAACCACCAAAAACCTATAAGCTTTGTTATCTTGAGCATAGCCTATAAAGATGCACTCAATTCCCCTTTCACCTAATTTTCTTTTCTTAGGTTCTGGGACCCTTACAATGGCCCTACAACCCCAAATCTTAAAATACTTTAGATTTGGTTTCCTTTTATTCCACAACTCATATGGGGTACTAGAATTCCCTTTAAATGGAACTCTATTTAAAATATAACAAGTCGTTAACACACTACAAGAATGAGTCACTTGCGCCACCAAAGTGGCCATGGGAAACAAGTTTTGTTGGACAGATTTTACATAATTGTTTATAATCTGTAGATTCAAAGTATGTTTGCCATAAAAGTAATTCTTTAGTGGCCAATTAAGAAAATGGTCTTTTGTTAACCATGGAATAAAAGTTAATCATGGCTAGTTTGTGAATTTGGTCATGACAAAAACATTTTGTGGCCAACAGTCGTGGCTAGTTTGTGAATTTGGCCATGATAAAAATAGCTTGTGGAAAATAGTCATGGCTAGTTTGAAAATTTGGCCATGATAAAAATATATTGTGGGCAATAGTTATGGCTAGTTTGAAAATTTGGTCATGATAAAAACATATCATGGCTAGTTTGTGAATTTGGCCATGATAAAAATATTTTGTGGCCAATAGTCATGGCTAGTTTGAAAATTTGGCCATTATAAAAATATATTGTGGCCAATAGTCATTACTAGTTTGAAAATTTGGCCATGATAAAAATATATTGTGGCTAGTTTGTGGATTTGACCATGAAAAAATTTTGGTGGCCAATTGTATATATTTGCCATTGAAAAATCATTTTGGTGGCTCGAAGGTTCAACTTCATATGCTCCTACAAAATATATTTGGTGGTCAAACTTGTTGAATATTATTAGTGATTAGTAATGGCAGTGAATACTAGATATTTTTATTAGATGAAATAAACTTTTTTCTTGCTAGTGATTTACAATGGTGCCAATAAGTCACTAGAAAAGTCGTGGCTAGAGATTTTGCATACTATGAACTATATTGGTGTAGCACCCCGGGTATATGGTTAAGTGTGGGCTTAAAAGGATTGAAATGACACTTATATCACCAAGATGCACCTTCTTTCATGGTAGCTCATCCGTTGGGAACTCCTGAGTTAAGTGTGCTTGGGTGGGAGTAGTCTCAGGATGGGTGACCTCCTGGGAAGTTTCATAGGCAGCGTGTGAGCAAAGACAAAGCACACTCGAAAGACTGGCGGTGATTCGTGGGACTAGCTAGCAATCCTTGAAGCAGTTATCGGTAGGAGGGGTTGGGGCGTTACAATTGGTTACACACATAATCATATATAGGCGATTATTAGCAGAAATAATATTTTTTTAATAAATAATTATTTTTTTATAAAATTTAGCCACGGATGATGGCGTGGCTAATATAATTTAGTGGCCACTATGTTATTTGTGGCTAATATACTTATTAGCCACGAAACATATTGTGGCGAATCGGAATAAATAACTCAAGTTGGACAATACTTAGCCACTAAATTTTTAGTGGCAAGTACTATGACAGCTCGCCATGCAATGGATATTTCTGTGGCCAATTTATTAGCCATGAGGCCATTCGCCACGACAGGCCACGCACAAGATTTTCATGGCCAATTGCATTCGCCACAGGATATTTTTACTTTAGCCACAAATAATTCTGTGGCGCAAGTGAGTCATTCTTGTAGTGACATAGCTTCACCCCAAAATCCATTACTTAAATTGGAGTTAGACAATATAAAATTCACGATTTCTTTTAAAGTTCTATTTTTCCTTTCCACAACCCCATTTTTGTTGTGGTGTATACAGGGCGGTTGTTTCATGAATAATCCCCATTTCTTGGAAAAACTTTCGATCATAAAATCTCCCTTCCCTATCGGATCTTAAAGCTTTAATCAAGGTCTCACATTGTAATTCACTTCTAGTTTTGTAAACTTTAAACTTTTCAAGTGTTTCATCTCTAGAACTCAAAAGATAAACTTGACAATATCTAGAATAATCATCAATGAAAGTCACATAATACTTGTTACCACCCATAGAAGGCGTACTATGAAAATCTCATAAATCACTATGAAGTAAATCAAGTAATTTAGAAGTTCTTTTAACACTTGAGAATGAACTTTTAGTGATTTTGTTAAGCAAGCATGTCTTACATTTTTCTATGTCATCATTTAACTTAGGAATCAAATCAAGATTAGACATTTCCTTCAACTTTATAAAGTTCACATATCCTAATCTAGCATGCCATAGAAAAGATTTATTCAAACTAGACACATGCATATAAGAAAAAATCATGCCATCTTTATTACTTTTAGCATTCAACTTAAACATCTCTCCATAAGCATATCCCTTTCCCAAAAAAGTCCCTCCCTTAGAAAGTACATAGTTAACTCGATCATAAACTTGCATAAAACTAAACTTGGTAAAAAGATAACCGGATACAAGATTCTGACAAATTTCCGGGGATAAATACACATCATTCAAAAACAAAGATTTACCGGAAGTGAAAATTAGTTCCATTTGCCCAATGCTTTCAACTTTGACTGGATGGTTGTTGCCCATGTAGAGTTTTTGGAGCATACTGGGCTGGGGCCCGAGCCTCGGATCCATGGTTTCTAAGTCTATCCTTACCCCCTCCAAAGAACATGAAGAAATCAACTCCAAGGTCAGTTGTGGAGTGCATTTCAAGGTGGACCCGGGACCCTGGAGGCATGAATCGATCATCGTTGGTTGTGGTATCCACTTCAAATGGGACCCTGGACCATGGAAGTGGAGCTACGGGTCCATGTCGAGACCTACTTCGGGCCTTTAAAAGGGTTCAGAGTCTTTCGGAAAGAATAAGCGGCAAAGGGTCAACGTGGGTTGTCGGAATGGACGCGTCTTTACTCTTTGGGTCATAACACCTTCAATATAACTCCGATAGGTCTCAAAGTTTGGTAACTTAAAGTACATACCGAGAGCTTTCCATTGATATCTTATGAGCCTAAAACGGAGTCCGGATGAAGAAGTTATGCGCGTTTGAAGTCGGCAGGGAAAAGATGTCCAGAAGAGTGTCGCGCCCGCGACGCCTGGTTCGCACCCGCGACCCCTTCTGCCCAAATGTTGTTGCTGAGTCCGTTGCCCCATCGCACCCGCGACCGAATTCGTCCCACCCGCGAAGCCCTGTTGTGACGCGTTTTTTTGTAGATAATCTTTGTAATTTTTTGTTTTACCCCTCCTATTAGTATAAATACCCCCTTAGCTTATTTACCAAGATAGATTATGTTGATGAATGATATGCTAATGCATTGTTAGGGTTTTCTCCCTCTTCTCTCAAAAATCTTGTTCTTACTTTATCCATTTATTAATGGTGGTGTTAGCAAGTCATTCCTTTATTGATCATTGGGTGGATTTCTCCTTTAAGATGGTCATGGTGGGGTGCTAGGTTTTAGTGGTGGATTATCCTTTATTCAAAATCATATGTAATCCCATTTGGTGTTTAAGGTTTATGTTCTTGGTTGATTTTTGCTATTCTTCTTGTTATTATTTAAGTTCAAGGCTAATATTGAGATGTTCAAGCATGGATGATTGAGTTTTGCATCATTCTTATCTCAATGGTCATGGGTGTTATTTGGGTTTATCTCCTATCATCCCTCTCCAACTCAAGCTATCATTATTCCCTCCACGCGGCACGCTCCATCTGGTATCAGAGCTCAAGGTTTGCATTAGCTTGAGTTTTATTCATTGTTCTTACTAGTGTGATCTCTAGTGTTGGTTTTTGTGGATTGTATGCAGATATTGGTGATCCCCATTCCCTTTGTAATCCAAGAGTATTGGAATACTTTGTATTGTGTTTGTATTTGGTGTTTTGAAGCAATTTGGAGCTTTTAGGAGAAGTTGGAAAAATAGTGCACGCAAGGTGTTCGATGAAATGTCCAAGTGAGAAAAACACAAAGAACCTTAGCAAAACACTAGCCAACTACAAGAAAACCCCCAAACTCCTCAAAAAATTCCCCAAACACAATCCGTCCTTACCCCTCCTTCGATATGGATGGTGAAAATAGGTCCAATCAGAAGGAGTCAAGCCAAAGCCATAGTTCTCAACTTCGAGCTCTCGAGAACCGACTCACCACCACCTTTGAGAATTGATTCTCCACCATCGAGCGGACTCTTGAGAACCTTAAGGTCAAAGTGAACAACCTAGCCCAAGAGTATCAAGGACAATCCTGACATGAACGTCGGAGTCCCACACGCAGTCCTATCTGTCCTCCTCCGTCCCACGAGTCGAGTGACGATGATAGAGGCTCTTTTCGATGTCATTATCGACGAGAAGCGGTTGAGAAGCCTCCGCGGAATGAATTCTATGATATCGAGGCCAAACTTCCGGAATTCAATGGCTATATCAGCCCGAAAGATTATCGTGAATGGGTCCAAACCTTGGAGAGATTCTTCGCAACTACAGAGTATAGCGATGAACTGGCCTTCAAAATCGCAAGATCGAAACTCACTAAGTCTGCATCTCTTTGGTTTGCGGGCGTCAAATTGCAAAGGACTATGGAGGGTCGATCGGAGATTGTTTCATGGACGAGGCTAAAGCGATTGATGGATCGACAATTCTTGCCTAACACTTGCAAGCGAGAGGTTAACCGTGAGACCAAGTCATCACTTGGTGAGAATGGAGAAGTTAAGCAAGCAAAGTTCGATCTTATGGCCAACGAGGGAGCTTCCATTGGACCTTGTGAGGCTTCTGAAGTTATTGTTGAAGTTCCATGCCAAGAGGAGGATGAGAACATCGATCTTGCCTCTCCTCTCGTCTCTATTGAAGAACCCCAACAAGAAGCTCCGATGATCATCTCAACATCGCTTTTTGAGGAGCCAAGCAACAACGAAGTTTCCCCCAACACCTCCCACGGCTTGGTCATTTGTGATCTTCCCTATGAGAAGAATGAAGTAACTTCAAACTCACCTATGAAATTCATTGAGACTTGCTTGGATGTTGGATGTTGCGACATAAAGTCTTTGGGTGAGTCGTGCATGATCTTTGGGAGGCATTGGTTGTTTGATGTTGTTTGTTAGCGTGATAAGTTTTATGATGAGCATGTGATGTCCTCAATCAAAAATTCTCTATGCTTGGAGTGGTATGCTAGGGATCTTGGTGTTCATTTGGTGCCTAGTGACAAATTTGGGTTTGATGATACCTTGATTCCAGTTCAATCAATGCTAATGAGATCGTTGTTTATGTCGTTCTACGGTAATATAGTTTGAATGTTGGTCGTTGTGATATGAACTCTTTGAATGGGTCATACATGTTAATTAGTCTTCATTGGTTGTTCGAGGATCTTATTTAGTTGATTGGGTCATCGTCCATTACACCCTTGCTACTTTCATTACCCCGAGTCTATAATGATGCTCTTATGCCCCTTGTTTGGTGTTTCCTACACCGTGTCCTTCCTATGCCTTTGAAACCACCGTTAAACCCACATCAAAACAAAGATTGGGTAGGAAGTGAGTTGAGGAACCTCCTTTTGAGCAAAATAGGGGATGAGTGTGGTCTTGGTGAGGGCAAGCGATCTATAGCTTTGTCTTTACCGAGTGGCAAGCTTAGTGATGTTGAGCGTTCCCTAACTCCACAAAAATTTCCTCATTCCGTCCTTTGTCCTTCACCCCCAAGCCTCTTCAAGAATTCCTATCTCTTCAAGCAGGGTGGAGTTCATAGCGAGATCGTGATCGGTTTGATGGAGGGTTCATGTAACGGGTGGCCGAGCCCCGGAGTGAGCCTTCATTTTAACTCCCAAGAGTTTAGGGCAACTCTTTTTCAAGAAGGGGAGTATGGAGCGTACCGAGATGGGGCACGAGCCTCTGGATCCATGGTTTCCAAGTCCATCCTAACCCCCTCCAATGAACACAAAAAAATCAACTCCAAGGTCGGGTGTGGAGTACATTTCAAGGTGGACCCAGGACCCTGGAGGCATGGGAGTGGTATCCACTTCAAATAGGACCCCGAACCATGGGAGTGGAGCTACGGGTCCTTGTCTGGACCTACTTCAGGCCTTTAAAAGGGTTCGGAGTCTTTCGGAAAGAATAAGCGGAAAAAGGTCAACGTGGGATGTTAGAATGGACGTGCCTTTACTCTTTGGGTCATAACTCCTTCAATATGACTTTGATGGGTCTCAAATTTTGGGAGCTTAAAGTACACACCATCTATATCTTATGGGCCTAAAACGGAGTTTGGATGAAGAAGTTATGCGCATTTGAAGTCGGCAGGAAAAAGTTGCCCAGAAGAGGGTCGCGCCCGCGAATCCTGGGTCACACCCGCGACCCCTTTCTGCCCAAATGTTGCTGTTGAGTCCGTTGCCCCATCGTACCCGCGAAGCCCTGCTACGACACGTGTTTTGTGGATAATCTTTGTAATTTTTTGTTTTACCCCTCCTCCAATTAGTATAAATACCCCCTCAACTTATTTTCCAAGATAGATTATGTTGATGAATGATATGTTAATGCATTGTTAGGGTTTACTCCCTTTTCTCTCAAAAAACTTGTTCTTACTTTATCCATTTGTTAATGGTGGTGTTAGCAAGTCATTCCTTTATTGATCATTAGGTGGATTTCTCCTTTTAGATGGTCATGGTGGGGTGCTAGGTTTTGGTGGTGGATTATCCTTTATCCAAAATCATATCCAATCTCATTTGGTGTTCAAGGTTTATGTTCTTGGTTGATTTTGGCTATTCTTCTTGTTATTATTCAAGTTCAAGACTAATATTGAGATGTTCAAGTATGGTGATTGAGTTTTGCATCACGCTCATCTCAATGGTCATGGGTGTTCTTTGGGTTTATCTCCTCTCATCCCTCTCCAACTTAAGCTATCATGCCGGTTTGAGAGTCTTGAATCAACTCTTATCAATGCAAACATGCCTTGACGCGCCTGAGTCTATATACCAATCGTTACAACCAATGGAAATCAAGTTAATATGATCCTTAATCATGGTTACAAAGGAATTGGGTTCCTTCTCCTTACTCTTGCCCTTAGATGTATCTTTGTTCAAAAGACCATGCTTCTATTTCCATTGGTAACACTCTCTCTTGGTGTACCCCGGTTTGCCACATTCCCAACAAACTTGCTTAGGCCTTTGAATTCCCTAGCTAGTTTTGTTGTGGCTCTTGTTCTTATTCTTGTTTCCCTTATTCTCTTTCACCATGTAACGTGGTTTTTGTACCCTGGTTTTGTTTATCGTTCTTTCTCGAGGAGCTAGGGGCCTTGGCTATGGCAGTCTGACTTTAGGTAAGGTTTAACGATCACTAGACGATAAGAGATTTCAGGTAAGGATTGCACAAAACAGAACACAAACACGGCTAAGGTTCGGTCAAGAAGGAAACTTTGGGTGTCGGGAAATTTCAGGATGCAAACGGTAATTAGGACAAGGGTTTCGTAATCAGGAAGCAATAAATCGATGGAATCAAGTGACAATCCCGTTAGAACAACCCACCGAATTCCCTTTTTCAAGGCAATTCGGATTAACTTCCTACAAGTCCTCCATGGACCCGGAGGGTAGAATGAACGGGACTCTCTAGTTAGCCTCTTTCCACTCTCATGGGTGAGCGTTAACTATCCCAATTCCCACCTTCCAACAAGTGTTGGATGTTTTTGAGAGCTTTCGATCTCGAATACATCCCGCTTGAGAAAACAATAGGATTAGGAAATTGACTCCACAGCGAATTACCTTCTAAAATTACTAACCCAATCCAAATTAACCATTCACATCCCTAATTTCACCCTAACCCATAAGGGTTCTAGCCTCTAATCATCTTAACTATCATGCTAACAATGATAATAACTATGCTATTCATGGTTAAAACAAAGAATAAAGATAATCAACCAACAATCTAGCAACAACAATCACCAACAATAAAAACAGAGATTGTAAAGCAAATATATGAATTAAAGAGAGTAAGGGTAAGAAATGCTCATTGATTTTATGTCAAAGGAAGGATGATCCAGAATAATAAGAAATCCAAGCTCCAATAATAAGATAAATCTTTAGAACTTCAATAGAATTCCAACCAAATCCACAGCAAAATGCAATAACCAAGTATAATTACTCACTAATCACTAAGAAATCTTACTAATCTCTCTCTAAATTGAAAGCTAAGTGTTGAATTTTACAGTATAAAAACTGCTCTCTAACCTAATCGAACCTAAGGAATATATACAACCCAAGTTAGTTACCCAAAACACAGCACTTCGTATAACAGATTTTTCAGATTCTCGAAGGAGACCGCAGGTGTGGTCTTCCGAAACCATGGCGATTTCTGATTTCTCCCTTCGCAAGACCGCAGGTGCGGTCTAGGGGACCGCAGCTGCGGTCCCTCTCGGGTAGCTTTCCTCCTTGCCTCAGCCTTGGGTGACCACCGCAGCTGCCGTCCATAGGATCGTAGCTGCGGTCCTCCTAGTTGGCTTGGATATTCCTTTTCACTTTGCCTTTGTCCCGGTCGAGACCCGGGAAGCCTCGGGATTCCTAAAATGGCTCTAAAATGGCCCTTTTTACCACGTTTTGAGTAAAAACTCCAAAATCTACAAAATAACCAAAAACGCATTAAAAGTTACGAAATTAAAACACGAAACGAGTCAAAAGCCTAAGAATTAAGGCGCTATTTAGACACAAAATTGGGTCTAAACACCCCCCACACTTAAACTTTTGCTCGTCCCGAGCAAAACAAAACAAAACAAATGAGAAAAACTGAACACCAACTCCTCTATCGTGGGAGGAAACAAGTGCATTTAGCATATGCACCAAGTCGTTTGAACCCCCCCGGCAGCCCGGGTGGACGAGATGGACTCGTGAGGTTTTGTAGCGGCTATACCCACAAAAGCCAAAGAAAAAAGAGAGAGGGAAAGTGAAAACAAAACCGAAGAAAAACAAAGGAAAAGAAAAACAACAGCTTCGCTTCAAAGGATCATGCAATCTTAATTAGGAAAACTTTATTAATCCTCCGAAAAGAACCGTTATAAGCATCTCACAAGCACCTATCCCAAGAAAAAGTCAGTCTTAAAGATTTTCGACCCCCTATACCTTATGCCAAGCAAAACCCATGTGCAAATGTGCTAGTGGGTTCTAACCGTATCCAAAATACTCCAAAGACTCATGCCCGAGCTCAAAAACAACGAAACAAACAAGGAAAGAAAAGATTTGCCCTTCCTCGCATTTGGTCGCCCTTGGCTTGGTGAGGGTCGTAGGTGATGTAAGGAGAGGCCCCACACTTTTAGAAGCACAAACTTTTCTTTTCTTTTTATAGTCGGTATTAGCCTTACTTTCGGGAATTGGACGGCCCATAATGGGGTTTACCCTCCCAACACAGTCTTTTCCATACACACCTCCGTCGAGAATTCGATATAGGAGGAGCTTAAGGGGTAATAGCGCCCTACCGCTAAAACCGGTCCCGTGTAGGTTGGCTAAGTGTATGGTGGTTGATGTCGTTCAGCCGACACGCCCCACTTAATCTGGTTATTTAGCTTTTGCTTTCTTTTTCTTACTTTTTGACTTTGCTTTTGCTTTTTCTAAACAGGAAAAAAGAACAAGCTCGGACACAAACCCCTAGAACCTCCGGTTTCAACCAGAACGTGAAAGGAATCGGGGGTTTCACTAGACACTCAATGAAGGAAATCTAAAGAGATAAGTCATGACTAGCACCCGAGACAGGGTCGAAAATGCTCAGACCGACTTCTTTTAAAGAAGTTTAAGAACTGCTTCTCAATTTCGACAACAAGATCCAAGAAACAAGGCAAAACAAAGTTAAAATGAAAGAGAAAGAAAAACTTTTAGGGTTTTCACTCCCTTTTTCTTCTTTCACACAAATTTTTTTTTTTCAAATTTTAAGCAAAACTAAGAAAACAACAACAAAAATGGTAGGTGATCTACCCTTGAAACAGAATATCTCCCCCCCCCCCCCCTCCACTTAAAACGACACAATGTCCTCATTGTGGGAAGGTGTCACAAGAAAAGGGTAGAGAACCTACAAAAACAAATAAACAAGAACAACTAGTACATAAAAGTGGTGGCGACCCGAGCCCATATGGCTCCAACAGCAAAATAATCCCAACACAGATACTCAAAGGGGCTCGCTACCCAAAAGAAAAAAAATCAAGCATGCAACAAGGATCAATATATGTACACATTCAAAGAGTGCGGAAAGAGGTTACCTCGTGGTCTTAAATTAAAGAACAGAACCAATCTGCGATCCGTAATAGCCAAGCAAAGGGTTAGGATTTTCAAGTAAAATCAACCAAAGCTCGTAAGATCCGCATGTAAGATTAGAAACATGAAAAAGAGACTAACTAAGAAAAACTAGAAATTAACTCAAAAGAAAAAAAATAAAAGTATGGGTTGCCTCCCATAAAGCGCTTGTTTAAGGTCCTGAGCTTGACCTAATTACTTACTTGATTCTCGAAAGGCGTGGTGTGCAAGAGAGAAGCATGGTAAGCTTTCTCCACCAACTCTTCTTCCTTCTCCTCCCGCACATCCCAATAAAACTCATGAATAATTTGAGATAATCCTCCGGTGGTCTAGTCAACTCCGAAGGAATCAAAGGTAATGGCCTCCTCATCTTACTCCACCAATGTTTCTTCCTCTTTTTCCATCGCTTCCTCGTCTTGCGCAAATATGTAGCATGCCTCTTTGAAGACATAGTAGGCCAGATAGAAAGAGAAGATAACCCCGGCTTGATGTTCGGTGATGTGCCGGGTCTCGGGCCTTGAAAAGCCATCTCTCTCAATTTCATATTTTCCATATATGTTTCACCCAAGACAATCTCCCTCCTCAAAGGCACGGTATTGAGGAAGTCACCATGGAAGGTGAAACTATCTCCATGAAGCTCGAAATGAATAGATTTAGGGTGACTTTCTCTACCCCAATCATCCGGTTCCACAATGAGTAAGCACGACTCTTCTTGGTGCTCATCCATAATACCAACCACTGCATTGACCTTGAAGCGTGACTCCTTATGAGGGTTCCATCCCGAAGGATCAAGATCAAAATCAATATGTTCTCTCCCCACATTTAGAGACAAACGGCCTCTTTTCACATCAATAATTGTTCCCGCAGTGGCCAAAAAGGGCCGACCAAGAATAATAGGGTTTCTCTAATCTTCATCCATCTCCAAAATAACGAAGTCACAAGGGATAAGAAAACTTCCCACTTAAACCGGGATGTCTTCTAATATTCCCAAGGGCTTCCTAACACTTCGGTCAGCAAGTTGCAAGCTAATAGCTGTAGGGGTCAAGTCATCAAGGTTCAACTTCTTACAAATTGAGTGTGGCATGACACTCACACTTGCCCCCAAATCGCATAATGCATTATCAATCCTCATATCACCAATTAAGCACGATATGGAGAAACTACCCAGATCGACAAGCTTTTCGGGAGTCTTGCTCCCCATAATAGCGTTGCAACTGAGAAGAACGGTCGACGACTCTCTGATTCTCCTTTTGTTTGTCAAGAGGTCATTAAATGTTTCTTGAAAGAAGGGACCCCCGCCATGGCACCAAGAAAAGGAATATTAACTTGTAGCTTCTTCATCATATCAACAAATCGTACAAACTTCGCCTCATTTTTATGTTGAATCAATCTCCCAGGAAAAGGTACTGGTGGTCTATATGAAATGGGTTTCTCCAATGGGTTCCATGATTATCTTCCCTCAAAACTTACTTCCCTTTCTCTCGTCTTTTCTCAATCTCTACCCTTTCTTCCAACTTCTCTTTTTCCTCATCATCACCCTCATTAACCACAACATCATCCTCCTTCTCCTCAACTATGTTTCGCTCAACTCCTAAGTCCTCCTCTTCATTACTATCCACCACAACTCCCTCACTCTCTCCCAAAGGCCTCTCCTCCTCCACATTCTCCTCCACTACATTAGGATCTTCAATTTTTCTTCCACTTCTTAGGGTAATAGCATCAACTTGCTCCCCTTGGATAGGTTGAGGTTGAATGGGTTGAGAAAGGTATATTTGTTGAGCAACTTGGGTCATTTGGGTTTCAAGGTCTCTAAGACGAGCCTCCTCACTTTCTTGATTAGCTACAATTCGTTGCAACAACTTTTCAATCATAGAATCTTGGGATGGTTGAGAAAATTGAGGTTGTGGGGTGGGTTGATGTGAGAACTCTTCTTGAAAATATGCATGATGGTCATAAGGTTGAGAAACAGGGTTAAACACCGGGTTGATAAACGTGGTATAACTAGGATCATAATCCTCATAAGAATGGGAATAAAGCTGGCTGGAATAGATGGCATTCACATGTTCTACTTGACGATACTCCGTACATTGATGCTCAAGATGTGGACCAAAACAGAATTTACAAGAATGCACAATAGGAATAGGTGTGGATGCAAAGGCTTGCATACCTCGGGCTAAGTTCAACTGGTTGGAAACCTCGTCATTCACCATCTTCTTTTGCAAATCAAGGACGATAGCCATTAGAAGTTTGATAGTGGGGTTGTGTTCCAAAGAGTGATCCCCATTTCCTGAATTTTGGCTGCCTCCCCAACTAGGAACATTCTGAGATAGCTCATGAAGAAAAATGTTAGCTTCCTCCGTAGTCTTCTTTAATAACATCCCTCCGGATGCACAATCAATGGATTCTTTGTATGAATCACAAAGCCCATAATAAAAGTGTTGTAGTAGCATCCAATCCGGTAAATTGTGGTGTGGACATTGGCGTTGAAGGCTTTTAAATCTCCCCCAAGCCTCAAAAAGATCTTCTCCGGGTTCTTGCTTGAAAGACATAATAATTTGCTGGAGTCGATAAGTTTCATCCGCTAGGAAGAATCTATGCAGGAAATCTCTTCTAAGTACCTCCCATGAAGAATAAGTGCCGGGAGGACACGTTTGAAGCCATGTCTTCGCTTTCCCCGTAAGAGTTAGAGGAAAGAACTTCAATTTCATAAATTCAGAAGATAAACCCGGAACTTGCACGAAACTAATCTGATCTTCAAATTTCTCGATGTGTGCAATAGGACTCTCGGATTTGTCTCCATAAAACTGATTGCTCGAGAAGACTTCAAGTAAGTACGGTTTGAACTTAAATACGACATCGGGTGGTAACGATGGTAAAGTGATCGGGTTGCCTCCCGTACCCAATGATGGAACGACATATGATAGAAGCATACGGGGTGAACCAGCTTGGCCCTCCGCCATCAGAACTCGAAACTTCCTACAAGAAATGAAGAAGCATCAAATTCATCAGGAATTGGAGCAAACTAGTTTCTAGCATGAAAGCAATCTTAAACAACTCAAGACCAAGAAACTAAGCTAGGGGCGCTTGGTCCCCGGCAACGGTGCCATTTTGTGTAACGTGGTTTTTGTAGCTCGGTTTTGTTTATCGTTCTTTCTCGAGGAGCTAGGGGCCTTGGCTATGGCAGTCTGACTTTAGGTAAGGTTTAAGGATCACTAGACGATAAGAGGTTTCAGGTAAGGATTGCACAAAACAGAACACAAACACGGCTAAGGTTCGGTCAAGAAGAAAACTTTGGGTGTCGGGAAATTTCAGGATGCAAACGGTAATTAGGACAAGGGTTTCGTAATAAGAAGCACTAAATCGATGGAATCAAGTGACAATCCCATTAGAACAACCACCTAATTCCCTTTTTCAAGGCAATTCGGATTAACTTCCTACAAGTCCTCCATGGACCCGGAGGGTAGAATGAACGGGACTCTCTAGTTAACCTCTTTCTACTCTCGTGAGTGAGCGTTAACTATCTCAATTCCCACCTTCCAACAAGTGTTGGATGTTTTCGAGAGCTTTTGATCTCGAATACATCCCACTTGAGAAAAGAATAGGATTAGGAAATTGACTCCACAGCGAATTACCTTCTAAAATTACTAACCCAATCCAAATTAACCATTCACATCCCAAATTTCTCCCTAACCCATAAGGGTTCTAGCCTCTAATCATCTTAACTATCATGGAAATAATGATAATTAATAACTATGCTATTCATGGTTAAAACGAAGAATAAAGATAATCAAGCAACAATCTAGCAACAACAATCACCAACAATAAAAACAGAGATTGTAAAGCAAATATATGAATTAAAGAGAGTAAGGGTAAGAAATGCTCATTGATTTGATGTCAAAGGAAGGATGATCCAGAATAATAAGAAATCCAAGCTCCAATAATAAGATAAATCTTCAGAACTTCAATAGAGTTCCAACCAAATCCACAGCAAAATGCAATAACCAAGTGTAATTACTCACTAATCACTAAGAAATCTTACTAATCTCTCTCTAAATTGAAAGCTAAGTGTTGAATTTTACAATATAAAAACTGCTCTCTAACCTAATCGAACCTAAGGAATATATACAACCCGAGTTAGTTACCTAAAACACAACACTTCGTATAACAAATTTTTCAGATTCCCGAAGGGGACCGCAGGTGCGGTCCTCCGAAACCATGGCGATTTCTGATTTCTCCCTTCGCAAGACCGCGGGTGCGGTCTAGGGGACCGCAGCTGCGGTCCCTCTCGGGTAGCTTTCCTCCTTGCCTCAGCCTTGGGTGACCACCGCAGCTGCCGTCCATAGGACCGTAGCTGCGGTCCTCCTCGATTGAATTGGACATTCCTTTTCACTTCGCTTTTGCCCCGGTCGAGACCCGGGAAGCCTCGAGATTCCCAAAATGGCTCTAAAATGACCCTTTTTACCACGTTTTTAGTAAAAACTCGGAAATCTACAAAATAACCAAAAACGCATTAAAAGTTACGAAATTAAAACACAAAACGAGTCAAAAGCCTAAGAATTAAGGCGCTATTTAGACACAAAATTGGGTCTAAACACACCACATGGACCTTAGATTGCTTTTTTGTTCCATCTTGTAGGCGTAACTCTTCTTCAATCCGAAGATGGTTAACCAAACCCTCAAGAGACATAGCCTCTTTCCGGTGCATGAGTGTCCTTTTAGTCTCATTCCAATAAGAATGTAACTTATCAATAATGGAGGATACGATTATAGATTCATCTATGTTCAAATTGTGTTGCTTGAAGTTACTCAAAATACGTTGAATCTCATGAAATTGATCTAGAATTTTCCTATTATCATCTATCTTAAACTTCATGAATTGACTAACAAGAAAATTCTTACTTGATGCGTCTATCGACATGTACTTAGCCTCAAGCATCTCCCAAAGCTTCTTTGCACGTCTCCACATGTTGATAGACACCGAAGAGAGTATCGCTCATCCCATTGAGAAAGTATCCTCTACAAATGTAGTCATCATTCTCCATCTTGAGCCTTTGTCGAGTACCCTCCGCATCTTCCATGGGCGTCTTGTCCTTCCCTTGTTCCTTGCCTTTATCTTCATCAACCATGGAAGTTTTCTCGGTTGCATCTTTGGTAGACTCCTCGGTAGATACCTTCTTGGTCGAAGGTTCTTGAGACACCTTGGGAGAAATCTCAATGTTGAACACATAGGCCAAATTGAGAGTAGTTATCAAGAAATGCATCTTGCTTTGCCAACGCCGAAAATCCATTCCTTCAAAGCGTTCTAGCTTTTGGAAATTGCTAGATATATCACGAAGCGAGGTCATTACTAAATAGTTCTTAAGATTGTTGGAGGAAAAGGAGTATATGGTATAGAAACAATGGAAACTCGCTTAGATATCGCTAAGATTCGTGCATTGTACTCACTTTCCTTAAGAACTATTTACTATACCGTAAATGTTCAAAGGGATAAAGCTTAGCACTTATAACACTCAAGAAATTGGTTTCTCACTTGAACCACTCAAGTATAGTTGTAGTCTAGACAATAATGAGGATGTGATTAGCATAAGATGATAGAAGATGATGATCTCAAATGACTTAGAATGTCTCCTATTTATAGGAGACTTCCAACCCTTAATCATATCCTTTAGTCAAAGGATGATTAAGGACCATTAATGAGGGATTATGACGTTGTCTAAGTCAAGAAATACAGCTGTTGGAATCCATAATAATCGAACTTATTATTGATATCGAAACCTTAATACACAAGATTAAATAACCGTTAGCATTAAAAACTGATTATGGTTCCAACACGGTCCGTATTGAGTCCAGGTTCGTTTTCTTTGCTCTTTAGAGTCCAACACGACTCGTGTTGGTCTCAAACCCATCCGTGTTGATCATATTCTTGATGTTTATCTTATATATGATCCTTATACTTATTCCACACGATTTCTTATGCTATATAATCATTGTATACTCTTGAAATTATTCCAACACAGTGTAAGCACTATGGTACTTCAGCTGGGTGTCCGACCCATAGACTAGACATCCATACTACTTCGGACTGTTTGGTAAGAGGGAATAGACGGTTGGGAAGGAAATTTTTCCTTGGCCAAAAGCATCAACCTCCAACTTTTTCCGACGACTATTTTTTCCGGCGAAATGTAGCCTAAGTGCAGCCACCACTAGATAGAATCCGACGTAGCCCCACCAATGTACAACCCATCTGTGTCGCTGTCTTCGCCACTGTGCAAATCATCTATTTCCACGACGGACTTGTTATCCGGCTACTAACGATACTTGTAACCTCCGCCGACCAATTTCCGTTAAATCGGTAACTTTTGGTCGACGGTCGGTGGCGACTATGTAAAAACAGTGCGAGTACTCGTGGAGTGAATCAGAAGTTCGTGTATTTTAATTCCCATGTCAACTTTATAAGTGCAATAATATTAAACAGAATTTTGAACTCAGGCATTGGCTATATGGGTGGGTCACTTTTTGTTCTACCAATGGTCATAGGTTTGTGTCCCTCTAGTGTTTGTTTTATAAAAATTGATCCCAACTTTATTTTTGTACGATAATTGTCACAAAAAAAAAGCTAGTATTAAAAAAATAATAAAGTTGATCTTGATTAATAATTACTATGAAATATTAAATATCACAAACTTAATTATATTAAAGTATATTTTCATAATTATACATGGATTTTTGGGTCGTAATATACCGATATTGTGGGGTATTGGATCGTAATATACTCACCTTTATTATTGGATACTAATATATCATCCTTTATAGTAGTTGATTTTAATTTACTTACCATGACTTTAATGGTAGTGAACTGGTCTCAAGGGTAACTTAAGTGGGTATGTATTGGTTCCTCATGGGGTCTCGGGAAGTTTTCACTGCCTGCCAGATTATCCATGAGACCGGTTCACCTCCACTAAAGTCAAAAGTACATTAAAATCACATAGGTATAAAGGTTGGTATATTATCCAATATTAATAAAGGTGGGTATATTACGATCCAATACCCCAAAAAGTGCGAATATTACGATCCAAGAATCCATTATAAATTTGTGATTCAGTTTGAAACACTTGTAAAAATAATTATATTACTATGGGCATAAATGGAAATTCAACGCTCATTTTTCACAAATAGTTAATTTTACCAAATATTTTTTCTACAAGTAGCTGATGGTAATAGCTAATAGAGTTGTTAAAAAAAAAACACTCCGAAAACCCACTCTTCGAGCATCCGAATCAAAAAAATTGATTTTAATTTGGTTGGATACCCAAACCGGGAAAAAAAATGAGTAATCGGTTCGGATATGGGTTGGCACCTTACCTAAATCAGGTACCCGAATTACCCGAAGCCAAAATTAAAATTAAAATTAAGGTGCAAATTAAGATCCTCATATTTTCTTTCCAATTTTTTTGTTGTTAAACTTTTGTCTTTGTTGAGATATCTATTTTTAGTTTTCTGTTTCTTTTGTTTTTTTGGGCCTATTTTGTTTGTGCTTGGCCCAGTTCTTCTTTTTTCTTTCTTTTTCGTTTTAGGTTTTATGAAAGGGGGTTTTTCCTCCTTTGTTTAGACATCAAGGACATTACTTTTTGTTCCTTGCATCAGAGCCCTTGTTCTGGGTTCTCTTTCCTCTTGAATAAAAATTAGGTCAATTTCTCTGGTGTTTCATCTCTCCTTGATCCTCTTTGAAGAAATTCACATGGTATCAGAGCGAAGGTAACTCTTGCCATCCACTCGTTGCTCTACTGTAATCGTTTCTCCTTCCTCTTCCTCCCCATATTCTCTTCTCAAATTCAATGGTGGAATCTAAAACCTCCAATCCCTTTGTTCTCGATCCCTCGGACCCCCTTTATATTCATCCATCTGACCATCTGGGTCAATCACTTGTCTCAGAACCCTTCAATGGAGATGAATTCGAGAACTGGAGGAGATCGGCCACTATAGCGCTCTCTGCCGAGAACAAACTAGCTCTCGTTGATGGCACTTACCAGCAACCCTCAACAAATTCTCCGAAATTCCCTTTTTGGAAGAGGTGCCAAGATATGGTCATTTCTTGGCTCCTCAACTCTCTGCATAAAGAATCAGAGAGAGTGTACTGTACTCAGAGACTTCAAGTTTGCTTTTGCAAGAACTGATCGAACGCTACGGGCAGTCCAACAAAGCAAAATTATTTCAACTACAACAATCAGTTAGCTCGATCGCACAAGACAATATTGACGTCCCAAGCTACTTCAAATATGGGATGAGGTCTCTTTGGTGGCAGCTCTTCCTCAGTGTAGATGTTGAAAGTGTTCGTGTGATACAAAGATTAATGTCTCTCTCCAAAAATATGCAGAAGAGCAGAGAATAATACAATTTCTGATGGCGTTGAATGAATCGTATACCACATTCAGGGGTAACATTCTTATTATGTCACCCTTTCTGAATATTAGCCAGGTCTATGCAACGACCCTCCAAGAAGAACGCCAAAGGCAAGTTAGACATGCAACAAATTTTGTATCGGAGAGTGCTGTTTTCCAGTCTTCTCAAAGAAATCAAGACCCCAAGAAAGATACAGTCATTTGTGCCTATTGTAAGAAACCAGGTCACCCGGTTGAAAAATGTTTCAAGATAGTTGGATATCCTAACAGAAACGAACGAGGGCCTCAGACAGGAAGAGGAAGAGGAAGAGGAAGAGGAAGAGGAAGAGGAAGAGGGAGGAATCCAGGGGAGGCAGATATGCACAGTTGATAAGTGCTTCTTATATATATGAAAACTTGGTTGTTTTGATGAGAATTTGGGGAATATTTGATTTGATTATATTATGTTATGCCCGAATTTCCCATATTACGCTTGGTTTGGAGTTTGGTGAGTTTTGTAGGTAATTTGTGAAGAATCGATGTAAACCGAGCTAAAAATCAAGTGTAGATCCAAGTTATGAGCTTAAAGGACCAACAAGTGAGATGTTGGATCATCCAAGGCCCAAACAATGGCCCAAAGTACCCCTAGGCTCGAAACAAGCAGTGACATGGGTGCCCCAGGAAGAGCACGGGTCGTGTCTATGGCCTGAAAGCGAGAAAATTCAACAAGGAAGATGACACGGTCCGTGTCACAGGGAGCACGGTCCGTGTCACATGGGGCACGGTCCGTGCCAACCCTGGCACGGTCCGTGTCTCTCCCGTCTTTTCATTTTCGGCGGTTTTGAGTTGATATTTGTCTATATTATGCTTATTTCCGGCCGAGTGAAGGGAATCAATCATCCATCATCATCCATTTTCATGCCCTAATCATATCATTCATCATCCATATTCCATCCACCATTGAAGATTGAGAGAAGATTGAAGATCGAAGAGCATCTTGAACATACTTTGAAGTGGAGGAGCAAAAGTCCTCCATTGTTGATCCCTAGCAAGTTCGTTCTTCACTTGGGTTTATTTTCTCATTCTCTCAATAGATTTTCATATGCTTTCTAGACTAGATTTTAATCGCTTTGTAGTTTTAAACATGAATTGTGAGTAGTTCTTTTAGTTTAGGGGATGAACCTTTGAAGTTGCTTGATGAATTGACTTTGTTGGATTGAATTATCATGAATTTAGTTTGTTTCTATCTATTTGGTCTTTGAATTGAATTGTTATTGCTTTTGCTTGATCACCAATTGCATGTTAATAGGTTGTTGAATGAAGTACCGAAAGGAGAAGTTTGATTACCCGAAAACCTAGATTGAACTAGTTAAAATTATCTAGACATAGAAGTTTTAACTAGGGTTCTTGAGATAATTAGATCTTTAACCTTGACTTAATCGAAATAACCACGAAAGTAGGTGCTTGGTTAGTCTTGGCAATTCGCTCTAGTGACAAAATCTCATTGCGAAGTACTCTATGAGATTATCGAACCTTGATTGTGCAAATTAATGAAATGAGAGTTCAATCCACATCGTTGATTCGTTATTTGACTTAGGTTTCATCCCCTGAACGCCTTTTTACCTTGATTAAATTCGAAAAGTTTGTGTGAATACCCTTTTGTTTAGTTCTTGATTGTGATTAGATTTAGAATTAGTTATTTCAAACCAAAAACGGATCGACTTAGCGATCAACTAGGAGGCTAGTTCAGTGCGTTGAAAGGAAAAGTCCCTGTGGGATCGACCTTGATATTTGCTACACGTACACCCGTGCGCTTGCGGCCTATCAAGTTTTTGGCGCCGTTGGCGGGGACTTTGTCCCTAGCCAGCCACTGAACGAATACCCTAAGGTTGCCTAAGTCATTTATTTTCTATTTTGATTTTCCTTGGTGTTTTGATTTTTGTCTTGTCAGGTTTACTCTACGTGCATGCAAAAGGCTCCACTCTTTGAGCTTGATGCTGAAATCGAAAGAACCTTTCACTCCCGGCGAAAGAAGCAAAAGTTAGAGCACGCCCGGAGAAGACAAGAAGAGAACTCCAAGCAAAAGAACACCATGTCCGGTGGAGGCGGTGGTGGAGAGCCTAGAATCACGCTTGGCTCCTATGTGATGCCGAATGTCACAAATCAACCCTCCGCCATTAATCCTCCAAGAGTGGCCGCTGACGATTTCGAGCTGAGGAGTTCACTCATCAATTTGGTGAAGGCCAACCCATTCCATGGCCTCCCCAATGAAGATCCCAACCGGCACCTTCGCCTATTCAACCAAGCTTGTGAGACTTTTAAGGCAAATGGTGCAACGCCCGATGCAATCAAGCTGCGATTGTTTCCCTTTTCACTTGAAGGGAAGGCTTGGGAGTGATTGGACGCTCTTCCATCAAGCTCTGCCATCACCACTTTTGACCAACTTGCTAGCCTATTCTTGGCGAAGTACTTTCCTCCTAGCAAGTTGACGAGCCTCCGGAATCAAATCTCAACATTTGTCCAAGAGCCGGATGAGTCCCTCTACGAAGCGTGGGAGAGGTTCAAGGACCTCTTACGTCAATGCCCCCACCATGGTTTAGAACCATGGGTCCCGATACAAGCTTTCTACAACGGGGTGGATGACAACTTGAGGGCCAACATCTTGGCGGCGGCAGGAGGCAACATCATATCCAAGACAGTGGCGGAACTTCAAACTTTGATTGAGGAGATGGCAATCAATAGCTACCAGTGGTCAAAGCCCCGTTCCAAGAGGACGGGAGGTAAGTATGAAGTCGATGCCATTTCTATGTTGAATGCTAAGTTGGATGCCATGACTAAGAAGATGGATATGTTGAATGTGAATGCTCCCCCTCCCCAACCATGTGCGTCGTGTCAATCATATGAGCATGAGACCTTGAATTGTCCTAGTGGGTTGGTTAGCAATGAATCGACCGAAGTGGTTAACTATGTTGGTAATAGGCAAAACTTTGACCCTTTTTCCAATACTTATAATCCCGGTTTTAGGTTCCACCCGAACTTTTCTTACCGGAACAATAACCAAATGGGTCAACCCCAAGGACAAAGACAACCCCAACCACCTCCATCACAAGCTCCCCAAAAGCCTAACCTAGAGTCCATGATACAAGCTTTGATGTTGTCTCAACAACAACATCAACAACGGCAACTTGAGCATCAACAAAGACAAGATGAGGTGATTAAGGCCTTAGCTACTAAAGTTGACCTTATGAGCACCCACACTCAAAGTAAATGCCTAGAGGACTCAGCTAGAAAAATCATGTGGACGACTTATTTTGATTCTTTTGATTTTTCTAAGGCCTTTGATCTATTTAAGAGAGCGATACTTACTTTTTCTACTATAACTCTTTTGTTGCTCTCTTATTTGCAAGCTTGTAAACCGCATGCTGAAGAGTTTGACAAGCTTCTTAGGGCATTAACATCATTTGCAGTAATGGCCCTAGTCTTGAGTTCTTGATGGAGTGACTGATGCTCCATTCGCCCCATTCTTGAAGAGGCGATAGTTTAGGTGCATCTAGCACCTAACCTGGTGAGATCTTTCCTTATTTCCCCTTTTGCAATTTATTTGATTGTGCTTGCATTGAGGACAATGCTTTGTCCAAGCATGGGGGGATTTGTGTGAAAAATTTGATATTTGTAGTCTTTGTCCATTATGGTATATATTGCTTGTAGTTTTTCTTTTCTTCTTTTCGTAGTTTGTTTTAGTTTCATATTTTCTTGTTTTTATTTTGAGTCTTGTAAAAAATTTCAGAAAAAATTAGAAAAAATAAAAATAAAGATACTTTTCTTTTGACTTGATTTGATCTTGTATAGCCCGTTTGTGAAGGACTATGAATTGACACGAGTTGTGAAGCTAAATGTTGTGAGAATTGTGCTAGGATAGTAAGACCGATTGCCTTTGTTTCTATTGTAAGAGTGAGTTGTGCATATGCATATCTTTTTAAACTAGGTAATGATTGTTGAGCGCTACCCGTGAGTCCACATAAGCCTAAAAGAAAAGATTAATCATTTTTATTGGTCTTATTTCCATGAGTGACTCACCATTGTTGCATCCTCCTTCATTTGCTTTGCATCTCCTTGAAATTGCTATACGTTGTACATTGACAAGATGATAGAGGCATTAGGATTTGAACCCGCAAGCCTTGACCACCCGTTTACATCAGAATATCCGTAGTTAGCCCCTTTCTTGCTTTGACTTTTCCTTTTCTTGAACCATATTATAAGCCTTGGCCGATTATATATTTCCTACCCTTAAACCATTACTTGAAATGTTTTGAGTTTGAAGTTGGGTTGATTGTGGTTATTTGGTGGTTTGGTTTGTGATGGGGAATTGGTTTGAGTTGTAAATATTGATTTGATTCCCCAAATTATGTACATTGAGGTTGTTGGGTAGAATTGAAACTTGCCTAGTGAGATGTATATATGTGTGAGTTTGTTTGTTTTTGTATGTGTTTTATTCAAAGAAAAAAAACAAAAAAAGAGAAAAAGAAAAGAAAAAAAAAGGGAAAAATATAGAAAAAGTGAAAAAAAAAGAAAAAAAGAGAATAAAGTGTTTGACATTGTGTTTCTTTTGTTTTGAGGCAAGTTTCCAATTGTTTGTGGGGTTGATTTGGATTGATTTTAAGTGGTGAGAGTGTATGTATGTTGAATTGGTGCGACATAATTTCAAGCTTTGGCTTTTAGCTCCACGATTCCCAAATATTATCCACTCCTTACCCTTAACCCTAGCCCCGTTACAACCCTTGAAAGTCCTCTTGATTGTCATTGTTGCTTTGCAAATTGCGGTGGAGAGTTGAGATTCTTAGCAAGTACGTGGTTGGTTGTGACTTTGGTTTGAGTGTTTGAGCGAACTTTCAATGATTTTTTCATATTTAAACACATGAGAGGAGTGTTTCCACATTCCCAAAAAAGTGAGTTTGCTCTTCATTCATACCTAGTTTCATGCTTAACATGTGCCTTCTTATCTCATTCAGTGATTAAGGGTGATTGGTTGAACTTGATGAGTACCATTCTTGAATAATTTGTCTTCATTTACTTGTGTAAATTGGCTTCTTTTTCACTCTCGGGTTGTACTTTAGATTAGATTGGGTTGATTGAATGTCCTATCGATGCCATCCTTAGGAGTTGTATTTAAATAAAAATTTTCGTTTTTCTTATTTTTACTTTTTAGTCTTTTTGTTTTTGCTTTGAGTTCTTTGAGTCTTTTTGTCCCGGTTTCTTTCACTTTCTTTTATTTTCTTTCTTTGCCTTTTCTTTTGAGTTTGGACTTGCTTAGGGACAAGCAAGGACTAAGCATGGGGGATTTTGATAAGTGCTTCTTATATATATGAAAACTTGGTTGTTTTGATGAGAATTTGGGGAATATTTGATTTGATTATATTATGTTATGCTCGAATTTCCCATATTACGCTTGGTTTGGAGTTTGGTGAGTTTTGTAGGTAATTCGTGAAGAATCGATGTAAACCGAGCTAAAAATCAAGTGTAGATCCAAGTTATGAGCTTAAAGGACCAAGAAGTGAGATGTTGGATCATCCAAGGCCCAAACAATGGCCCAAAGTACCCCTAGGCTCGAAACAAGCAGTGACACGGGTGCCCCAGGAAGAGCACGGGTCGTGTCTATGGCCAGAAAGCAAGAAAATTCAACAAGGAAGATGACACGGTCCGTGTCACAGGGAGCACGGTCCGTGTCACATGGCGTCCGCGCAACCGTGATCCGTGTCTCTCCTCTTTTTCATTTTCGGCGGTTTTGAGTTGATATTTGTCTATATTATGCTTATTTCCGGCCGAGTGAAGGGAATCAATCATCCATCATCATCCATTTTCATGCCCTAATCATATCATTCATCATCCATATTCCATCCACCATTGAAGATTGAGAGAAGATTGAAGATCGAAGAGCATCTTGAACATACTTTGAAGTGGAGGAGCAAAAGTCCTCCATTGTTGATCCCTAGCAAGTTCGTTCTTCACTTGGGTTTATTTTCTCATTCTCTCAATAGATTTTCATATGCTTTCTAGACTAGATTTTAATCGCTTTGTAGTTTTAAACATGAATTGTGAGTAGTTCTTTTAGTTTAGGGGATGAACCTTTGAAGTTGCTTGATGAATTGACTTTGTTGGATTGAATTATCATGAATTTAGTTTGTTTCAATCTATTTGGTCTTTGAATTGAATTGTTATTGCTTTTGCTTGATCATCAATTGCATGTTAATAGGTTGTTGAATGAAGTACCGAAAGGAGAAGTTTGATTACTCGAAAACCTCGATTGAACTAGTTAAAATTATCTAGACATAGAAGTTTTAACTAGGGTTCTTGAGATAATTAGATCTTTAACCTTGACTTAATCGAAATAACCACGAAAGTAGGTGCTTGGTTAGTCTTGGCAATTCGCTCTAGTGACAAAATCTCATTGCGAAGTACTCTATGTGATTATCGAACCTTGATTGTGCAAATTAATGAAATGAGAGTTCAATCCACATCGTTGATTCGTTATTTGACTTAGGTTTCATCCCCTGAACGCCTTTTTACCTTGATTAAATTCGAAAAGTTTGTATGAATACCCTTTTGTTTAGTTCTTGATTGTGATTAGATTTAGAATTAGTTATTTCAAACCAAAAACGGATCGACTTAGCGATCAACTAGGAGGCTAGTTCAGTGCGTTGAAAGGAAAAGTCCCTGTGGGATCGACCTTGATATTTGCTACACGTACACCCGTGCGCTTGCGGCCTATCAACAGTCCGCACAAACGACGCGACAGACACCAACCTTTGCCACACCTGGTTTTACTCTTCCCGGGATGGATACAGATCGGACCAAACAAATGCTGAAGTTCATGAGTGATCTCCACAATGGATCCAAGAATGAAGTATCGGGAGAAGAAAGCGAATTGAGTTCCACCTACATGGCAGGTATCTCTTCTATTACTCCTGATAATTTGTGTCTTGTTTTGGTCTTAGACAATCAGACTTGGATCATTGACTCTGGGGCCTCTGATCATATGGTGTCTGATCCAACATATCTGTGCAATACCAGAGTCCTGTCCAAACCTATATCAATTACCCTACCCAATAAGCATAAGGTCCAGGTCACTCAATGTGGAGATTATAAACTCAAAAATAACCTCGTTCTAAGGCATGTTCTTTATGTCTCTCACTTTAGTTTTAATCTTATCTCAATAAAGAGACTTAGTCAACAACTAAAATGTAGTGTTGTTTTTACCTCTAAAACATGCACGTTGCAGGGCCCTTCTCTGAGGAGGCCTCTGGTTCTTGGTAAATCTGCTTGCAGCCTTTACATTCTTGACCAGTCTGACAAAGAGATCTTTGAAGGAGATAAAAACACTCAACCACACAACAAAGTAGAAGAGAATAATCTTTGTAATAGTTTTTTGAGTACATATCTAGACGATCAAGAATGTAAGGAGTGTGATTTGTAGCACAAGCGTTTAGGTCATGTATCTCTAAATAAACTCAAGTTCTTGGACATGGTTGACTATACTCACAATATAGATCATAATAAAACCGTTGTGTGTGATATCTGTCCTAAGGCTAAACAACATAGGCTTCCTTTTCCCCGTAGCAAGATTTCTACCAAGAACCCCTTTGATTTAGTCCATGTGGATGTGTGGGGGCCTTATTCAGTAAAAACATATGCTGGACATAGGTATTTCCTGACAATTGTTGATGATTTCTTTGGTAGTACATGGACACATCTTATGGTTACTAAGGATGAGGCTTTTTCTATTTTGAAATCTTTTGTCTTAATGATCAAGACTCAATTTGACATGAAAATTAAATCCATCTGTTCTGATAATGCCCTTGAACTAGGACTAAATCACATGGCCAGGGATTTCTTATAGTAATAATGGAATCCTTCATCAGACCAGTTGTGTCCAAACACCCCAACAGAATGGGGTGGTGGAAAGAAAACATAAACATTTATTGGAAGTGAGTCGAGCCTTGCTTTATCAGTCAAATTTACCAATTAAATACTGGGGAGATTGCTTGATGACAGCAACATATTTAATTAACATAATGTCATCTGCTATTCTTGAAAATAAAACTCCTTTTGAATTTCTACATGGCAAGAAACCAGTTCTGAACAAATTAAAAACCTTTGGTTGCTTGTGTTATGCTTCTACCCTTAAACAGGGAAGATCAAAATTTCAACCAAGGGCTACACCATGTGTTTTCCTTGGCTACCCCATGGGTAAAAAGGCCTATAAGGTGATGTCTCTAGATTCAAAGCAATTCGTTGTATCTAGAGATGTCAAATTTCATGAGGATATTTTTCCTTTCCTCCCTAAGTATCAATCTTCCCATTTTTGGGGTAAAAATGATAAGGAAACATGCAATTCGAAAGTGATTTTTTCTCATGACAATGCCTATGAAACTCTTGACACAAACCCACAAAGGCTTCACATTAATTATGAATCCTTGAGAGATAACCAGCCCACTGTTGAGACAGAAAGCACCTCTAGTAACCAGCCAGCTGTTGTTCCTCTCAGAAGGTCCTCTAGGACACACAGACCTCCCTCATACTTAGCAGACTATTCCTGCCCTTCTACCAATCAACCTGTCAACGATTTATGTCTAGCTACAATCACAAATCTGTCTGTTCACACAAGTTCTTCTGTTTGTTTTACTTCCCTTGATGATGATAGTAAGTCACTATTAGAACACCTTAATTACAATGAACCCACCTCATATGCTGAAGCCTCCAAACATCCTGGATGGCTGCAAGCCATGCAAAATGAACTTCAAGCCTTACTTCTTAATAACACTTGGGAAGTGGTGTCTTTACCTCATGGAAAGAAACCTATAGGATGCAGGTGGGTTTATAAAGTTAAACATAGCGCTGATGGGACCGTGGAAAGGCTTAAGGCTAGATTGGTTGTTCAAGGTTTTACCCAAAAAGAGGGAGTTGACTTTACTGAAACCTTTTCCCCAGTTGTCAAAATGACCACTATTAGATCTTTAATGGTTGTGGCTGAGAAAAAAGGGTGGTTTTTGCACCAACTTGATGTTAACAATCCTTTTTGCATGGTGACTTACACGAGGATATATATATGAGGGTTCCACAAGGAATAATCACTGATGTTCCAAATGCAATTTGCAAGTTAAATAAATCTTTATATGGCCTAAAGCAAGCCTCTAGGCAATGGTATGCCAAGCTTGCAGAAACTTTGTACACCAAAGGGTATCATCATTTTGAAAAAATGATTACTCTTTATTCTGGAAGAAAAAAAGGTTAACCGTTTTTGAAAATCGGAAACCTAAACCAAACCTAAACCGCCGGTTAACTGCATTGACAATGCGGTTAACCGCGGTTAACCAAGGTTTGCTCCAATTTACGAATTTTTTTAGGTTAGGGTTTAGGTTTTTTTAGGTTTTTTTGGGTTTTTTTTAAAAATTATATATAACCAGTTAACTGCGGTTAACCGATTTTCCAAAATTCAAAACCGAAACCTAAACCGCATACCCGATTTGGTTAACCGAAACCATAAAAATATAAAATGCCAACCGGTTAACCGGTTTAACCGGTTTGGTTTTACCGGTTTACGTTTCGGTTTGCGGTTTAGGTTAACCATGGACACCCCTACCGACATTACTTTTGCTGTACAACACCTTAGTCAGTTTATGCAGGCTCCAAGGATTCCTCACTACCAGGCAGGATTACATGTCATCAAGTACTTAAAGGGAAGTACTTCTCTTGGTATTTTGCTCAGTAATGATCCAAACTGTGAACTTATATCATATTGTGACTCAGACTGGGCATCTTGTGTACATTCTCGCAAGTCCATGAGTGGTTTTTTAGTCTTCCTGGGCAATACTCTGATTTCGTGGAAGTCAAAGAAGCAGCAAGCAGTCAGCCTTTCCTTGGCAGAAGCAGAATACAGAAGTATGAGGAGATTGGTGGCAGAGCTAGCGTGGCTTACTAGACTTCTTCATGAGCTTACCATCACAAACATAGTTCCTATCTCTGTCAAATGTGATAATCAGGCTGCCATGTATATAGCTAAAAATCCTGTTTATCACAATAGAACAAAACATATAGAGTTGGATTGTCATTTTGTTAGGGCGAAGCTCATGGAAGGTCTGGTGTCGCTTTCTTATTTTCCCACCAAGCTCCAACTTGCAGATCTCCTCACCAAACCTCTCACAGGGATACAACATAGACTTTTACTGTCCAAGTTGGGGGTTTCATCACCTCCAATTTGAGGGGGAGGGGGGTGTTGAGATATCTATTTTTAGTTTTCTGTTTCTTTTATTTTTTTTGGGCCTGTTTTGTTTGTGCTTGGCCCAGTTCTTCTTTTTTCTTTCTTTTTCATTTTAGGTTTTATAAAAGGGGGTTTTTCCTCCTTTGTTTAGACATCAAGGACATTACTTTTCGTTCCTTGCATAGAGCCCTTGTTCTGGGTTCTCTTTCCTCTTGAATAAAAGTTAGGTCAATTTCTCTGGTGTTTCATCTCTCCTTGATCCTCTTTGAAGAAATTCAGAGTCTTCACTTATATTTTCTTGTGATATTATAAAACTATAAATAAATAAAAAAAAGTAGCATGACTAATTAGAACTTGCATATATTATTTGAATAGGATGATCAAAATATTCTTCCGTTTTCATCCAATTAGTAACAGTCATATGAGGGTTTGACATTTTATTTAGTATAGTGTGACTAAATTTCTTTCAAATAATAATAAAATTAGTGGCTTTAATTATAAATTTACAAATTAAATTAAAAATAATCACAGAAAAACTCATAAAATTAGAACTAATCGTGTCTTTTGGTTAAATAGGACTTGATTTAAAACTTTTGGTCACAATTATGGTTCAGGGGTATGACCGACCCGATGTTACTCGTAAAAATTATCGGATTGGTTCGGGTACCCGATCCTTGAACGCCTCTAGTAACTAAGTCAAACAACTAATAGCTAACAAGTAAGGGCCTGTAAATTTCAGTGGTAAGTGTAGGTATGGTAAATATTACTTTTTGGTAAATTTTAGTAAATTTTGGTAAATTTATGTAAGTTTAGATATCTTTTAATGACTTGATTATGTAAGAAAAGAAATTAAAAAAAATTACCCGTCAGCCACCATATCAAATTATTGTAGATTAATGACTTGATATTTATAAGTATACAAATAAAGACTCAAAGGGCCTCCTATTTCGGTGTAATTATTTTAAGGGGCTCATATTTCGTTTCATACCTCCGACCCTAGTCACTAATTCAGTCTATTTCCATAAGCACACTTTACCAACTAAAAAAAAATCACATTTTACCAAATTGTATATTAGAACTTGTATTTGGAACAATCTAATCCTACGAAAAATTATAAATTTAAAAGATTAAAAAATTTTAAAATGCCCCACCGTCCATCATGTCAAATTATTGCAAACATAAAAAAAACAAAAAAAATTAAAACAAAATACAAACCAGTGTTACAAATGATCAACCCTAAAAGATTAAAAACTTTAAAAATGCCCCATCGGCCATCGTATCAAATTATTGCAAACATTAAAAAAAAAAATTAAAACAAACGCACACCAGCATTAAAATGATATGTGATATGGAAAACAAATTCAATGTTTGGATTCGAACTTGTGACCATAGGACTTCTTAGAAGAGAAATATCCATGCAACCAAACGATTTTATTCAAAATTCTATTCGACGTTATTATATATAGTACCTTGAAATATACGAACTTCCAATTCACATTCTCCATAGGCACGATTACCTGCATCGTTTTCACATAGCACTCACCGACAACCACCTACCAAAGGTTACCGATTTAATAGAAATCAATTGGTGAAGGTTACAATTGTCACCAATCATCGGTTAATAAGTTCCCTGTCGAAACAGATGATTTGCACAGTGGCAACGGCAGCAGCGCAAATAGAGGTACCTAAGTGGGGCTGCATCTGACTCTATCTCACGGTGGCTGCAACTCCAGCTACATATTGTCGGAAAATATGGTCGTCGGAAAAAGTCGAAGGTCGGTGCTTTTGGCCGTGGAAAAATTTCCTTCACATATATCCTTCCTACTTCACCGTTAATAAACACGTCCTAAAAAATATAATTTTTTAATTAATTATGCATCATTTTCTCAACTTAAAAAACTAAAGTCTTATGATTTTAAAAAATAAGTAAAATCGACTGTAGGAAGCAAAAATTTGTCGATAAATCAGTAAATGACACGTGGAAATAAATTAAATTTATTTATCCGCCACGTGTTAAATTAATTACGGTGGTCCATTTAATTAAATTTTAAATGGAAATGTATCATGAGTCATGACCAATAGTATCATGACACGTGTCAAAGATGGTGCAGAAAATATTAATTATTTTTTTATTTTAAATAAAGGGATAATTAATTAATTTGGGCCCAAGCCCAAAGCCGACTTAAACCCTAGGAAACCCTAGGCCTCCAGAGCTTATAAATAGAGGTTCTCTCCCTTATTTTCAAGACACTCTGCAGTCTACCCGGCGACATTCGGCATTCGGCACTCCAGAGGTTTCAGAAGATCAAGCTGCCAGCAATCTCCAGCTACCAAGCGCCAAGGGTCGAAGTCTGCAGAAGCTCAAGATCGAGTCTCCAAGCCTCTACTGCGTCAAGATCAAGAACTGCTTCAGAGTTCTTCGGCAAGACCTGCGAAGTCTTCAGAAGTTCGAACTACAAGCGACCTCCAGCTATCAAGCGCCAAGGACCAACCATGCTAGTTCAACAACTTATGTTCTTCACATCAAAGACTGCAATCATCTTCTTCATCTAATTCATCGATCGAGACCAAGCACTCAAGCCCTCGCATCCAAGAACTTGAAGAACCGCAACCAACAATCAACCTGCAAACGATCAACCTTCGAGCAGCCTCCAGCTACCAAGCACCAGGGAGATCAACGCTCAAGACCTTCAGCTCTAGAACTACTACACAGTTCTTCAGCTAGACCTACTTTCGAGATCGAGATCAAGCGTCCGCGCTCTCGGCTCACCCAAATTTCAGGAGATTGAATCAGAGGACTACTTTATTGTATTTAATACAAGATTGTACCTACATAAATTCGAATATTAATACAAATTGGTTTGTTTCTCAATTTCCTGTCTTTATTTATTTTAGACTCGAAATTTGTGTTTACAAATTTGGCACACTCGATGGGACTCTCTGCCTCTCATCTCTTTCTCCAAGAAGTCAAATTCGACCTTCGATCCAAGCGGCGTGATGGTTGTCATCATGGAAGCAAAGATAACTGAACTTGAGGCTATGTTAAACAGGCTTGCCATGGAAAGTGAAGAGAAAGACAAGAAGATCAGCGAACAAAGTGAGCAGATCGCAGAACTGATGAAGAAGATAGAGAAGCACTCGTATCAAAACTCCGATGAAGATTCTGACAAAGAGGAATCTGACAAAGAGTCTTCCGAAGGAGATGGTGATGGGGAAGACAAGAAGAGTAACTCATCTTCAGAATCACTACTATGGAGCATAATCAAAACTTGGTGGCAAATGTAGTGCACGCTCAGCTCGAAGAGAGATCAAACAAGACCCACTTTTACATGAAGCCAGACACGAAAAGGATCGACGCCCTTCGAATGCCACAAGGATATCAACCACCAAAGTTTAATCAATTTGATGGGAAGGGTAATCCTAAGCAGCACATCGCTCACTTCATCGAAACTTGTAGCAATGCCGGCACATAAGGAGATCGACTAGTGAAGCAATTTGTTCGCTCTCTAAAGGGGATCGCATTCGACTGGTATATGGATCTAGAGCCTGAGTCTATCAACAGTTGGGAACAAATGGAGCAAGAGTTTCTCAACAGGTTCTACTACGCTCAACGGATCGTCAGTATGACAGAGTTGACAAACACCAAACAGTGGGAGGGCGAGCCAGTTCTCGACTACATCCATCGTTGGAGAGCTCTTAGTCTTGAATGCAAGGATCGTCTTACCGAAGCTTCAGCTGTCGATATGTGTGCTCAAGGTATGGACTGGGATTTGCTCTACATCCTCAAGATGGTCAAGCCGAAAACCTTTCAGGAGTTGGCAACTAAGGCATATAATATGGAGATAACCATAGCAAGTCGACGAGGAAGGTCTTCATCTGCATTTGAATCAAGGAACGGAGCTAATGGGTATAAGAAGAATGGCAAGTGGCCAAAGACTTCAAAAGAAGAGTCAATGGCTATTTCAACAAGCGAACCAGTGCGAACCTCTGCTAAACCTAAACCCAAAAGGGAGAAAGTCACTTCTTAGAAAGATGTTGAAAGGAAGCACCCTACACTGAAGGAGCTTCAAGAAAAGAAGTACCCATTTCCAGACTCTGATTTGTCAGGAATGCTCGACAACTTGTTAGAGACGGTAGTTATCGAACTTCCACAACCAAAGAGGCCGGAAGAAGCGGGAAGAACCACAGACCCAAGATATTGTCGCTATCATAGGGTAGTCAGTCACCCTCTTGAGAAGTGTGTCACACTTAAGGAGCGGATCATGAAACTAGCTGAGGAAGAACAGATAATATTGGACTTAGATGACAACGTCGAAGCCAATTATGTTTCAGCACAGCCGATTCCAGCCAAGAGAAATGAATTCTTGATGATCCAGTTAGGATGTCAAAAACCAGTTCCACTTTCTGTACGAGTGCAGGCCCCTCAAGATGAACATGAGCAAGTCTCAAAAGCTTTTGGTGAAGAGGAAAGATGGAGCTCGGTGTCTCGAAGGAAGACTAGGGGGCAAAGGGAAGTCCAAACACAACCACCTCGAAGGAAGCAAAGGAGAAGGAGATATCCTCCACCTTCAACAGAGAAGAAAAGGCTTGAAGTCATCGAGCAACAAGAAGTCGGTTGTTCAGCTAAGTTGCTCAAGCGAGACCCTCGTTTTCCTGTCACACTAGAGGAATACTTTCCAAAGGACTCCTTTGGAAAAGTTAACAAAGTTGCCGCTGTGAACATGGTCTCCTGCTTCGAAGTCGAGGAAAAAGATAACGAGGTAACCGATTATCAACCTAAGTCAAAGCTCTCCGTGTTCGATAGGTTGGAACGGTCAGCTTCCTGCAAACAAGCATCTGTCTTTCAACGAATAGGGTGTCGAGGGAAGCGTAAAGCCTCAGTCTTTAGCAGAATCAAGGATGGCCCGATATCAAAACCTTCTCTATTTTCAAGGATCAAATAGATTGAAGATGTGTCAAACTCACAGCCCCACCAAGATCGAACAAAGCTCCGCATTCAGCCGCCTTGGAGTCATCAACGAAGTTCAGAGCACCATCCCATCTCGCATGAAGCGGTGTTCAACATTGGAAGTAAAGGCTGAAGAATCCCTTAGAGTGAAGAGACGCACTATGATCTTCACCGGTCATCAAAGCAAAAACAACATCGACATGGAGCTTGAGCAAGAGGAGACGTTTTCTTCTGCTGAAGTCAAAATCTAGGAAAATAAAGATGTAGCTCCCGAACAAGAGCCTAAACTGTTCACAAAAAAAAAAAAAGATTTCATTTTCAGTTCATTTGCATTTTAGTTCCTTTCAGTTTTATCATTGTAATACTCCTGGCCTGCAAGAGTATAAACTGTGTACGGCTAAATTAATAAATAAGATCTCTATTTCTCCTTTAAACTTGAACTACGTTTGGGTTGATCCTTATGAGTATTTTCATCCTTAAGGTACGTAGGAAATTTGGGGTCTAGGCTTAAATGCAGTCATAACATAGCAAAAACAGAATGGTCATGCATTGAAAAAAAAATTGAGACTTTCAAGTCAACAAATTTCAAGACTCTCAAGTCACCAAATTCACTAACTTCCAAGTCAACACAAATTAAAGACTTCCAAGTCAGCAAAAAGTCAAGACTTTCAAATGAACAAACTTCAAGACTCTCAAGTCACCGAATCATCCGCTTTCAAGTCAACAAAAATTAAAGGTTTCCAAGTCAGCAAAAACTCAAGACTTTCAAACCAACAAACTTCAAGACTATCAAGTCACCAAGTTCCTTGACTTCCAAATCAGCAACAAGACAAAGACTTCCAAGTCAGTCAAATCTCGCATCAACAAGTCTCCTGACTCCCAAGTCGATAAAATGAAAGACTTATAAGTCAACCAAATTCAAATCAACAAAACACAAGGACTCACAAGTCAAGGAAAAAATCACGACTCCCAAGTCAATAAAGTTCGACATTTTCATGTCAACAATGCATGCGACTCCCAAGTCAGCAAATCCAAAGACTTTCAAGTCAACAAACTTCAAGACTCTTAAGTCATCAAACCCACTGACTTCCAAGTCAACACAAATTGAAGACTTCCAAGTCAGCCAAATTCAAGACTACCAAATCGTCAAAATCAAATTTTAAAGACTTTTACGTCATCATAATAAAATCTCTATAGTCAAAAGTACAAGAAATATACTGACTTCCAAGTCATTATGATTGTAGGCTTTCAAGCCGCACTCTAGCTTGCCAAGATCTTCATGTCAGTGGTTTGATTCAAGTCAAAACCGTCAATGAAATACTCAGGTTGGTTGACAACTTCTTTCAAGCATGCAATGTGGGGACATCGTAGTCGTGTTGGTTGAATTCTACTCCAAGGTAACGTCATCGTCCTTCAAATAAACGGCGCACTCATTTGCCTAAGTTGTTGTAAAACCCCGGAAAATACCAGAAAAGATACCGTTAAATTGATAAAAGCATGACTTTATTTATTATATGCTTATCTGTTGATCACACGGAGCTTTTAGGACCGCGAGTGTTTTCGCAATAATTTTTAGAGCTCTAAAAATATCAGTTAGAAATTTTTGGGATATCGGGTTAAAAATCTTTTATCAATTGTGAGAATTATTTTTATCTGTTATTTGGGTATTTGCTGAAATGAATTAATGGTTTTACATTATATAGTTTTCCTTTATTTTTAGGGTGTTTTATGATGTCATTAAGGGTGACATCACCCACAAAATTCATCAGTACTTTGTTTTATTGTGATAACCGTTTCTGAATTTTGGACGCCAAGCACCCACTACTTGGGTACACCAATCCAGCCATCCAATCCCTGCATGACACGTGTCCCTCCTCCCTCTCTCTCCTTTCTTTCTCTCTCTCTCTCTCTCTCTCTCTCTTCCTCTTCTACTTATACTGCTGCTGCTGCTCGAGAGGCACCACCACCACGCACCCTCTCATCCGCCGCTTCAACCCACCTCCAACCACCACCTCCGACCAACCGCCGAAACGGGACGCCGTCGCACCGCCACCCCGACCTCCCTCCGGTCACCGTATCACAAAACCTCACCCCGAGCACCTCCAAAAACCACACCGTATCACAAACCGTCGCCGCCACCATTGTTTTCCGTCAACCACCGCAGAACCAACGACCACCAGGAGCCCCGACGACCACCGACGACACCTCCTCCGTCACTGGCGACGTCCAACTCCGACGGGACGAACTCAAGCCGAGTTTAAACAATAGCCCTCGATCACCCGCCTGCTACACCACCCGACACCGACGACCGGCTCTGCTCCGACCACCGGGACCCCTGTTGTGACCACCGAGCACCCAGCCGACCGCCTCGAGCGCCACCCCGGCCCCACCTCTTCTAGCTTGGACCCATTGTTTGTACCCTAAAATCCTCTTTCTCTCTCTACAAGTTTGTATGGGTATATTTGTGTTAGGGTTAGTTTAATCTTGCTTTTCATTACTAATGTGTTATTAGATTAGATAAACTTGTGTAGGTATGGTTGTTAATGGAAAGATACATGTTAGAATTTTTAAGTGTAATATTAGGGTATGATTAGTCAAATTTTTTGTAGGTTACTACTCCTAGTTTAAATGTTTGGGTGTGATATCTTGATGCTTATGTCCATATTCATATCTCATGAAAGTTAATGTATTAATGTTAAGTTAAGTAGTGTACAATATCTTGTTATATTAAATGATGGTTTACTTTCAAGAATATTATCCTTTTCGATAATAATATTTAGTTATTAATTTTCCATATTATTTGGTAACATTATTATTTTCCTAATGTTTAAAACATGTCATTATTATTATCTATGTTGTTGGTTAATTATTATGTATGTAATACTTGAAGTATAATGTTTGATGGTTTTTATTTAAAAAGTATGTTGGAAAATAATAATAGGAGGTCTTGATTTTATGTATTTTAAAAAGTTATTACTATTGCGTAAATATTAAGTTAAATATATGTTAATTAGGCCCTTGGTAAGGTTTGAACTTTATATTTGAAGTAATACTATTAGACCCCAATATTATTTTTGTACATATGTTTTTACTAAGTTTATTGTTATTTTAGAAGTTACTATTACAAGGTAACTTTATACTAAAGTTATAACTTTCTTTGATTTTCAAGCTTTATATTATTAGTAGCATAAATTACAATGTTTGAAAATTAGTTTTATACTACAAGTATTAAAGTACCTCATTACATTACAAGTCTTGGGGTAATCCAATATTTTATATTGTCTTTTTATGGTGATAAGTGTGCCTTGGCTTGTATAATTATTTTGGTCACATGTGAAGTATTTGTAATACCTAGAAACAAGTTAGGAACCCTAAGTATGTGTTGTAACTAATTAATTGTGATAATAGTGGCCTTTTGAGGTGAAATGCATGACTAGTGGCATTATGGTAAATATAGTGAATAGTGCCATGCAAGAAAATAAAATAAGGTTCTTTAATTATTCTTTGTTTCTAAGTAATGTGATTCTTGATTAGGTTTATGATTAGAAATTTATGTGGCGTATGATTAGGTGAAACGTTTTATAATTGGGAAAGGGTAGTTATGCTGTCGTTAGAGTACGCGTTAATTATAGAATCTTTTACTAGGTTGAGCGAGGATTCCGAATTAGAGCTCCGTGTCTCTTTTGTTGGACGAAGTTGAATTGCAGGTAATACTATATCCTATTCCCTGTGAATGCCTTAAATTGTTTTATATAATATGCATTCCCCAAAGGGACCTTATTAAAGGGTTAAAATTGTGTTGTTGAGATGTTATAGATATTTGAGATTTGAGTTTATGATGGTTTTGGTACTGTTTGGGAATGAGCTTGTTTGATGGATTTCCATTAAGAGTTTTGTGGAAAGTTGGTATGACATGAAAAGAATTGGATCTTGATAACCGGACCTAACTAACGGATATGAGTTAAAAAGCGGGTTCGGGCAGTCTCCCCTTAGACCAGGTGGAACCTGTGAGGGGGACTGTCAAGAGACCAGGTGATGCCTGGTATTGTGAATGTGAGTTAGGCGCCGATCGAATAGGAATGTTTATGCGAGTCCGTGGACTCAAAGAAAGAAAAGAAAAGAAAAGAAAGAAAAGAAAAGAAACGAGTTATACCGATGATCCGAATGATGTTTATGAGTCCTTGGGACTCGAATCATGTTCTGCAGTCTTTGACTCAGGGTAGTGTGGAAACCGCCCGCTATTAAAAGTTGATGGAAAGAAATTATTATATTGTTTTCCCAAGTTTTCGAATTGTAACCCCTCCCCTATAAATGTGTTCAAATGTTTACGCAAATATTTATAAATGCATAGGAGTAGTATTGCTGAGGTTTCCCCCCTCATTTGTGAAATGTTTTGTTTTCAGGTACGGATCAGTGACTTGGGGACAAAAGGGGCGTAGAAGTGAGGAAGCGAAGTTAGATGAGTCAAGAATAATTCTTAGTATTTGTTTAAGTAAAGTTAATGTTGAGACCTTGTTCTAGTTTGTGGAACAAATAGTTAACTTTTGTTAGAACCTTTCTCTTGCTTTGTATCTCGAAGAGATACTGGCGAACGCCTTGATCAATAATAAGTTGAGAACCTTCCGCTGCTAATTAATAATTGACTTTGATCGACATGATTGATTTAAATTTTCCAGGGCGTTACAGGATGGTATCAGAGCTCTGGGTTGCGACCTGGTAGCTCTTAGGAGTCTATAGGGTTACCTTTAGACCTTAGGAAGCTACCCTCGGAGTGTTGAGTGTAGGTGGGATGGGTCGAGTCAGTTTTCTTTATGTTTCGCTCTTTTGAAACTCACAATTGTTGTTTTAGCAGGACATGGACCCCGAGTTACGTCATAGTTTTCACATCGATGATGACATGTTCCACATTGGGTTTTGGAGGGAGGACGAAGAACTTCTCGCCGATTACTTGGATCGCATTATACCTGAGTTCGATTTACACCTGGAGGTGCCCATGCACACCACATGCCTGAGGCATGAGGGGAGTATGGTCAACCTCCTGCTGATGACGATGACCAGCGACACCAAATGGGGTTACCGAGCATCACAGCTACTACAGCCTATCCCCCTAGTCGATCCAGAGGCACCTTGGCTGCATGACTGCCAGTGGTGCGGACGGGTGCCGGCGACTCCGACTATCCTCACTCTGGTCCAGACCATGGTGGAGGCCTCTCCGGCCGACCTCATGGATGTGGACCTCAGCGAGGCCCCGCCTCCCGATCTGAGCGATGACGAGGATTCGGAAGAGGAACTGAAGCCTGTCAAAGATCCCGAGGAGGATCTGGTGGAGATTTCGAGTGAAGACTCTGACTCTGGAGGAGAGTCGGACGACCCCAGTTGGATTCCAGAGGCCGAGAGGAGCGTTAGGAGACGCCGCGAGATCTAGTTTTACGAGATTCCCTTCCCCATGTTTTGTATATAACTTGAGAGATTGCGGTTCTATGTTTGCTACTTTATTGCCTATTGGTACATAGGAATCTGTTTGTAGCAAGAGTATCGTATGTGGTAAAATTGTTATGTTATGAATGCTATGTTATGGATGCTATGTTATGGCAGAGTAAAGAGTATGTTTTAATTATGATGAAGTAATATGATGAGTTGGCTTATCTTGTGATGAATGTTGGCTATGAGGTGTATGAAAGAAAATGAACGAAGTGTGGAAAGTATAAATGTCATGAAATGATTTTCTTTTCTTTCTTTTTGTTCATTATAGTTCTGGAAATTGTTGGTCAATTGTCAAGGTAATGGAATACGATAATTTGGTTTATAAGTGCTTATGTATATGTGTTTTTGTATAGTGTGAAATGAGTTTATATCATGGCATTATAAATTACCTGAAAAGAAGGACTAACTCATAGTTGTGTTATGCTGGACTTATTAGAAATCTTACAAAAAGAATGGTCGAAGTTAACGGAAAAGGGCCTCAGGGAACACCTTCACCATCAGTTCCGCCTGCAGCGGAGTTAAGGCAGCGATATGCACCTTTTTATGAAATTGTGGCACAGTCAGCACAAGGTGCGACACCATCCGAACAGGAGGGTACCCCTACCTCGGGGCCTGATTTAACCCAATTGATGATAATGGAAATAATGGCGCGGCAATCCGAGCAGATCCAATTGATGTCAAGTCAACAAAAGGAAGGTGGGTCTTCACTTTTTCGGGAGTTTAACAACTTAAATCCCCCATCATACAACGGGGTAGCTGATCCCAAGATCTTTGAGGAATGGGTAAGGGATGTTGAGAAAATATTCGAGGCAATCCAGTGTCCTGAGGACAGAAAGGTGAACTTTGCGACTTACCATCTTAAGGGAGAAGCTGATTTGTGGTGGTTTGGTATGAAGGAAAGGCAAACTGGACCTGGCTTTGGTTGGGAGCGTTTTAAAGAAATGATGAAGAATCGGTTCTACCCTATGGCTCTCCAAAAAGCCAAGGAGAAGGAATTTCTAGAACTTCAACAAGGGGGGGATACAGTTCTGCAATATGCTTCCAAGTTCATGGAATTGTCGAGGTTTGCACCAATCTATATTGCGAATGAGAAGCTGAAGATGAACAGGTTTGAGGATGGGTTGAACTATAATATACAAGAAAAGTTGTCCGTATGCACTTTCGCCTCCTATCAAGATATGTTGGAGGTGGCTGCCAATGTCGAATGGGTGCTAAGTAATCGGACAACGCAACTGGTAAAACAGGTCGACAAAAGGAAGGAACCCCTTCGTTTTGTCCCTCAACCACCACCTCCTTTCAAAAGGTTCAGGCCCAATGTGTGGCAAGGTAATCAGGGACGACCCCAACAACCTGGTGCAGTAAACTGTAGGGCTTCTGGTAGACCCGGGCATTATGCAAGAGATTGTCGGAATCCAACCAGGGTGGTCTGCTATCGCTGTGGCAGTTCAAATCACATTGTGAGAAACTGTCCCCATCCGGCTGACGGAGGATCCAATTTTATGGGTGGTGCTAATCGAGGAACTCTACCACCAAACAACCAGCGCAGGATTGAATATCCGGTGAATCAGGGAAGGCGTCGCCCAAATCCTGGAGGCTATAATGGCAATGGGGGCAACCCAATTAGATCACTTCCGCCGCCACCACCTCGACAACCGCAGGTCCCGCGCAATACTGGCGGAAGGGTTTATGTAATGAAAAGAGAGGAAGCTGAGAACAATGCCGATGTTGTTACTGGTACTTTTCTTTTGTGCTCTTATCATGTTTATGTGTTGTTTGATTCTGGTGCTAGTCATTCTTTTATATCACCTGCGATTGTGGAAAAAGCTAAATTAGTATCATCTGAAGAGAAAGAAACTATGGTGGTATCTTTACCTACGGGAGTGGCGGTCTGAATGGGATGCTATATAAGAAATGTCCAATAGTGATAGGCGATCAAGAGTTCGATGCTGACTTACACCAATTTGAGTTAATGGAATTCGATGTGATTCTTGGAATGGATTGGTTGGCTAAATATCAAGCGCAGATCGATTGCCGGAAGCAGAAGGTGACTTTGAAGAGTCCAAATGGAAGGAAGGTGGTACACTACAACAAACAACCTTGCCAGGGAGTGAGAATTATTTCCGCAGTAAAAGCTCATAAGATGATAGGACAAGGATGTGAAGGATTTCTATGCAATGTGGTGGACACTAAAGTTGAGAAAACTCCTCTTGAAATTATTCCGGTGGTACAGGAGTACGTAGATGTATTTCCTGAAGAAATTCCGGGGATGCCGCCGCAAAGGGAAGTGGATTTCTGTATCGATTTGGAACCTGGGGCTACTCCAATATCTAAGGCTCCGTATCGAATGGCCCCTGCGGAACTCAAAGAACTCAAGAAACAATTAGATGAGTTGTTAGAGAAGGGATATATAAGACCAAGTACCTCTCCATGAGTGCGCGGTGTTATTGTGAAGAAAGATTGTAGTTTGAGGTTATGCATTGACTACCGGGAGCTGAACAAGATTACGGTCAAGAACCGTTACCCGCTACCACGCATTGATGATCTGTTCGATCAATTGAAGGGAGCTGCAGTCTTTAGCAAGATCGACCTGAGATCGGGTTATCACTAGTTGAGAATTCGGGAAGAAGATATTACCAAAACTGCTCTTCGGACCCGATATGGTCACTATGAGTTTGTGGTTATGCCCTTTGGTCTCACAAACGCTCCAGCTGCTTTTATGGATTTGATGAATCGAGTATTCAAACTCTTCTTGGATAAGTTTGTAGTGGTTTTTATAGACGACATCTTGATCTATTCAAGAACACAGGAGGACCATGTGCAACACTTGCGAAGGGTGTTGGAAACTTTGCGGGAAAACGAGTTATACGCGAAGTTTTCCAAGTGTGAGTTTTGGTTGGAAAAAGTGGCTTTTCTAGGGCATATTGTTTCAAAGAATGGAGTTGCAGTGGACCCACAGAAGGTAGAATCTGTTAGTAAGTGGCCGACACCGAAGAATGCTACAGTAAGGAGTTTCTGGTTTGGTAGTACTATCGGAAGTTTGTTCAAGACTTCTCTAAAATTGCAACACCTCTCACCAATCTGATTAGGAAGTCTGTGAAGTTTTTATGGTCGGATAAATGTGAGAAAGCTTTTCAAGAGTTGAAACAAAGACTCACCACGGCACCTATTCTTACCTTGCCTCAAGGAAACGAAGGTTTTGTTATCTATAGTGATGCGTCACATGGTGGGTTGGGATGTGTTTTCATGCAAAATGGAAAAGTAATCGCCTATGCTTCAAGACAGTTGAAGACTCATGAGAAAAATTATCCTACTCATGACACAGGTTGGCGTGATGGTATTTGCTCTCAAGATCTGGAGGCACTATCTTTATGGAGTACATTGCGAAATTTTTACGGATCACCAAAGCTTGAAGTACCTTTTCTCTCAAAAAGAGTTGAACCTTCGACAAACAAGATGGTTAGAATTCCTAAAGGATTATGATGTGAACTTTCAATATCATCTCGGGAAGGCGAATGTGGTAGCAGATGCTTTGAGTCGAAGACCCTACCCTGAGGTGAACCATTTGATAGCTTTACCACTGCAGTTATGCGAAGAATTCTGGAGATTAGAGCTTAATGTAAAGGTTCTGGGAAAGGATGCGGTATTGAACACCATGGACATCCGTCCGACTCTTTTAGAAGAAATTAAAAATTCTCAGGAGTTAGACTTACAGTTGGTGAAGATAAGAGAAGAAGCAATCCAAGGGAAAGCACCTGGTTTTGTGATACATGAAGATGGGACTTTGAGGTTTCATAACCGAGTATGTGTACCAAATATAGAAGATCTAAAGAAAAGAATTTTGGATGAAGGACATAACACGCCATACTCAGTGCATCCAGGAGGGAATAAACTTTACAAGGATCTCAAGCAAACCTTTTGGTGGAGTAATATGAAGCAGGAAGTAGCTGAGTACGTATCTCGATGCCTGACCTGCCAGCGGGTCAAGGTTGAACATCAAAGACCAGCAGGGCTGTTGCATCCATTAGAAATTCCGGAGTGGAAATGGGACTCAATATCTATGGACTTCGTGACTGGTCTTCCGAGGACCAGAAGGAAGAACAATGTCATCTGGGTGATCGTAGATCGATTAACCAAGTCTGCTCACTTCCTGGCCATGGCCAACACTTGGACGTTGGATCAATTGGCCCAAGCATATGTTAGAGAAATAGTGAGACTGCATGGAGTCCCCAGTTCTATCGTGTCAGACAGAGATACCAGGTTTCAATCAGGTTTCTGGAAGAAGTTACAAGAGGCTTTTGGTACTAAGCTAAATTTCAGCACCGCTTTCCACCCAGCTACTGATGGGCAAACAGAAAGGACGATTCAGACTTTAGAAGACATGTGGAGAGCGTGTGCCTTAGATTTTAAAGAATCATGGGATGACGAGCTAACCTTGATTGAGTTCTCCTACAACAATAACTTCCATGCTAGTATTGGGATGTCGCCGTTTGAGGCGTTATATGGGAGAAGATGTAGGACCCCTTTGTGTTGGCAAGATATTGATGAAGCTCTCACTATTGGTCCAGAATTGATCCAACACACAACTCAAAAAGTAAAGATCATTCAGGACAGAATGAGGACGGCACAAAGTCGACAGAAGAGTTACGCCGATCGAAGGAGAAGACCCTTGGAGTTTGAGGTGGGAGATTATGTGTTCTTACGGGTATCTCCTACAAAAGGAGTCATGAGATTTGGTCAATCAGGGAAATTGATCGACTCCAAGGTACATTGGGCCATACCCCATTTTGGAGCGCGTAGGTGAATTGGCTTACAAATTGGAGTTACCAGGGGATCTACCTCGAGTACACAACATTTTCCATGTTTCGCAGCTGAGAAAGTATGTTGCAGACCCTTCGCATGTGATTGAACCAGAACCGTTGCAGCTTAAGGAAGATCTGACTTACGAGGAACAACCGGTTGAGATTTTGGACCGGAGGGAGAAGTAGTTGCGCAGGAAGACTGTCCCACTAGTCAAGGTATTATGGACAAACCATACCACAACAGAGGCAACTTGGGAAATCGAAGAAGAAATGCGCACAAAATACCCTCATCTTTTCAACAGCTAAGTAAGTTAAGTTTCGGGGACGAAACTTCTTTAAGTGGGGAATGATGTGAAACCCTGAGTTTTTATGAATAACTGCATGGGTAGTGGTAAGTTTAAGTTTCGAGGACGAAACTTCTTTAAGCGGGGAATGATGTAAAACCCCGGAAAATACCAGTAAAGATACCGTTAAATTGATAAAAGCATGACTTTATTTATTATATGCTTTTCTGTTGATCACACGGAGCTTTTAGGACCGCGAGTGTTTTCGCAATAATTTTTAGAGTTCTAAAAATATCAGTTAGAAATTTTTGGGATATCGGGTTAAAAATCTTTTATCAGTTGTGAGAATTATTTTTATCTGTTATTTGGGTATTTGCTGAAATGAATTAATGGTTTTACATTATATAGTTTTCCTTTATTTTTAGGGTGTTTTATGATGTCATTAAGGGTGACATCACCCATAAAATTCATCAGTACTTTGTTTTGTTGTGATAACCGTTTCTGAATTTTGGACGCCAAGCACCCACTACTTGGGTATACCAATCCAGCCATCCAATCCCTGCATGACACGTGTCCCTCCTCCCTCTCTCTCCTTTCTTTCTCTCTCTCTCTCTCTCTCTCTCTCTTCCTCTTCTACTTATACTGCTGCTGCTGCTCGAGAGGCACCACCACCACGCACCCTCTCATCCGCCGCTTCAACCCACCTCCAACCACCACCTCCGACCAACCGCCGGCGGGCCGTCGCCCATCGCCTCCCTCCGGTCACCGTATCACAAAACCTCACCCCAAGCACCTCCAAACACCACCCTTTTTCCTCCCCGTGCCCTAGCTGGAAACCGTCGCCGCCACCGTTGTTTTCCGTCAACCACCGCAGAACCAACGACCACCAGGAGCCCCGACGACCACCGACGACACCTCCTCCGTCACTGGCGACGTCCAACTCCGATGGGACGAACTCAAGCCGAGTTTAAACAATAGCCCTCGATCACCCGCCTGCTACACCACCCGACACCGACGACCACCGAGACCCCTATTGTGACCACCGAGCACCCAGCCGACCGCCTCGAGCGCCACCCCGGCCCCAACTCTTCTAGCTTGGACCCATTGTTTGTACCCTAAAACCCTCTTTCTCTCTCTACAAGTTTGTATGGGTATATTTGTGTTAGGGTTAGTTTAATCTTGCTTTTCATTACTAATGTGTTATTAGATTAGATAAACTTGTGTAGGTATGGTTGTTAATGGAAAGATACATGTTAGAATTTTTAAGTGTAATATTAGGGTATGATTAGTCAAATTTTTTGTAGGTTACTACTCCTAGTTTAAATGTTTGGGTGTGATATCTTGATGCTTATGTCCATGTTCATATCTCATGAAAGTTAATGTATTAATGTTAAGTTAAGTAGTGTACAATATCTTGTTATATTAAATGATGGTTTACTTTCAAGAATATTATCCTTTTCGATAATAATATTTAGTTATTAATTTTCCATATTATTTGGTAACATTATTATTTTCCTAATGTTTAAAACATGTCATTATTATTATCTATGTTGTTGGTTAATTATTATGTATGTAATACTTGAAGTATAATGTTTGATGGTTTTTATTTAAAAAGTATGTTGGAAAATAATAATAGGAGGTCTTGATTTTATGTATTTTAAAAAGTTATTACTATTGCGTAAATATTAAGTTAAATATATGTTAATTAGGCCCTTGGTAAGGTTTGAACTTTATATTTGAAGTAATACTATTAGACCCCAATATTATTTTTGTACATATGTTTTTACTAAGTTTATTGTTATTTTAGAAGTTACTATTACAAGGTAACTTTATACTAAAGTTATAACTTTCTTTGATTTTCAAGCTTTATATTATTAGTAGCATAAATTACAATGTTTGAAAATTAGTTTTATACTACAAGTATTAAAGTACCTCATTACATTACAAGTCTTGGGGTAATCCAATATTTTATATTGTCTTTTTATGGTGATAAGTGTGCCTTGGCTTGTATAATTATTTTGGTCACATGTGAAGTATTTGTAATACCTAGAAACAAGTTAGGAACCCTAAGTATGTGTTGTAACTAATTAATTGTGATAATAGTGGCCTTTTGAGGTGAAATGCATGACTAGTGGCATTATGGTAAATATAGTGAATAGTGCCATGCAAGAAAATAAAATAAGGTTCTTTAATTATTCTTTGTTTCTAAGTAATGTGATTCTTGATTAGGTTTATGATTAGAAATTTATGTGGCGTATGATTAGGTGAAACGTTTTATAATTGCGAAAGGGTAGTTATGCTGTCGTTAGAGTACGCGTTAATTATAGAATCTTTTACTAGGTTGAGCGAGGATTCCGAATTAGAGCTCCGTGTCTCTTTTGTTGGACGAAGTTGAATTGCAGGTAATACTATATCCTATTCCCTGTGAATGCCTTAAATTGTTTTATATAATATGCATTCCCCAAAGGGACCTTATTAAAGGGTTAAAATTGTGTTGTTGAGATGTTATAGATATTTGAGATTTGAGTTTATGATGGTTTTGGTACTGTTTGGGAATGAGCTTGTTTGATGGATTTCCATTAAGAGTTTTGTGGAAAGTTGGTATGACATGAAAAGAATTGGATCTTGATAACCGGACCTAACTAACGGATATGAGTTAAAAAGCGGGTTCGGGCAGTCTCCCCTTAGACCAGGTGGAACCTGTGAGGGGGACTGTCAAGAGACCAGGTGATGCCTGGTATTGTGAATGTGAGTTAGGCGCTGATCAGTCGAATAGGAATGTTTATGCGAGTCCGTGGGACTCCGAAAGAAAGAAAAGAAAAGAAAAGAAAAGAAAAGAAAAGAAACGAGTTATGCGCTGATCAGTCGAATGATGTTTATGCGAGTCCTTGGGACTCCGAATCATGTTCTGCGAGTCTTTGACTCCGAGGGGTAGTGTGGAAACCCCGCCCGCTATTAAAAGTTGATGGAAAGAAATTATTATATTGTTTTCCCAAGTTTTCGAATTGTAACCCCTCCCCTATAAATGTGTTCAAATGTTTACGCAAATATTTATAAATGCATAGGAGTAGTATTGCTGAGGTTTCCCCCCTCATTTGTGAAATGTTTTGTTTTCAGGTACGGATCAGTGACTTGGGGACAAAAGGGGCGTAGAAGTGAGGAAGCGAAGTTAGATGAGTCAAGAATAATTCTTAGTATTTGTTTAAGTAAAGTTAATGTTGAGACCTTGTTCTAGTTTGTGGAACAAATAGTTAACTTTTGTTAGAACCTTTCTCTTGCTTTGTATCTCGAAAGAGATACGGCAGTAACGCCCAGTCTGAATAATAAGTTGAGAACCTTCCGCTGCTAATTAATAATTGACTTTGATCGACATGATTGATTTAAATTTTCTAGGGCGTTACAGTTGTGGACTCTTTCAAGCTGGTGACATTGACTCTCATTCAGGTCAATATTGGGGGTAAGCCAGCTAGCGGTGTCCTTTCTATCAATCGATGACGCTTATAGCCGAGAACAGATCAGGTGGCTTATTGTGGATCTGAAGAAGAAAGTTCGACTGGCTCATCATGGCTCGACAGAGAAATCAAGTCCGGTCTTCATAACACGTAGACGGCAGAAAGTTCAGGAGGACTTCCACGTGAGTTGAGGTGAAGCGATGACTTCGTCGACCCAGACTGCAGTGACGTTTTTGAGAGAATTATCTATGACAAATCTACGTCAGTAAACTGAGGAGTATTAAACTTGCGACGAGACGCTGACTTCGTCGACCCAGACTGTACTTTCATTTTTGAGAGAGTTGCCTATGACAACTTTATGTTAGTAAACTGAGGAATATTCCACTTGCGGCGAGGCATTAACTCTTTCGACCCAGGCCAGTTCTGAAAAGAGACACCTTAAAGATGTCTAATACATCAGAACGTCCTTGAGCAGTAAACACGATAACGGCTCTGTCGACCCAGGTCAGTTCTGAAAAGAGATACCTCAGAGATGTCTAATACATCAGAACGTCCCCGAGGAGTAGATACAATGACGGCTCTGTCGACCCAGGTCAGTTCTGAAAAGAGACACCTCAGAGATGTCTAATACATCAGAACGTCCCCGAGGAGTAAACATAATGACGGTTCTGTCGACCCAGGTCAGTTCTGAAAAGAGACACTTCAAGAGGTCTAATACATCAGAACGTCACTGAGGAGTAGTCCACTTACGATGAAACCATGACTCTGTCGACCCAGACTGTACTATCGTTTTTGAGAGAGTTGTCTAGGACAACTCTACGCCAGTAAGCTAGGGAGTATTCCACTTGAAGCCAAGGCGATAACACTGTCGATGCAGACAGTACTGAAGAGAATAATCTAGGACTACTCTACATCAGTACGCTGAGGAGTAGTCCACGAAAGCAGAGATCACGATACTGTCGATCCAGACAGTCCTAAAGAGAGTAGTCCAGGACTACTCTACGTCAGTACGCTGAGGAGTAGTCCACGAAAGCAGAGATGGTGACACTGTCGACCCAGACAGTTATGAAGAGAATAGTTTAGGACTACTCTACGTCAGTACGCTGAGGAGTAGCCCAAGGAAGCGAGATGGCGACACTGTCGACCCAGACAGTCCTGAAGAGAACAGTCTAGGACTGTTCTACGTCAGCAAGCTGAGGAGTAAGCGAGACTTTGACGATGACGAAGGACAACTTTAAGCACACGATGACAATTAATCTCAGCTCCCTGTACTGAAAAGATGACAAAAAAATTGAACAAGAAAAAGAAAAGGTCAAACTTTATGAAAAATTATTTACAAAAAAAAAGAAGAAAGAAAGAAAAAGAAGATACTATAAAATCTGTGAGTTTGCAAATTCAGGGAGCAGACGAACAACATATGAATGGAAGAGGCGAGGATGGTGCGTTTATATAGTATCTAATTGGCCAAGTTTCATGATACTGCTAGAATTCTCAGTCAAGTCTCCAACTCGAACTCCAACTCCATCTCCAACTCCAACTCCAACTCCATCTCCATCTCCATCTCAATCCCCTTCTCCAACTCCAACTCCAACTGCCAAAAATTTTATCCGATTAAATTTCTGATGAAATTTTATCCAAACTGAAAAATTGTGATAAAAAATTATTGTCCTTAAATATTCGAGACTCAACCGCTTAAAACACTCAAAATTCGTGTTCGCGGCTGACTCTCGAAGGTGGCATCTGTAGGAAGCAATAATTTGTCGATAAATCAGTAAATGACACGTGGAAATAAATTAAATTTATTTATCCGTCACGTGTTAAATTAATTACGGCGGTCCATTTAATTAAATTTTAAATGGAAATATATCATGACCAATAGTATCATGACACGTGTCAAAGATGGTGCAGAAAATATTAATTATTTCTTTATTTTAAATAAAGGGATAATTAATTAATTTGGGCCCAAGCCCAAAGCCGACTCAAACCCTAAGAAACTCTTGGCCTCCAGAGCTTATAAATAGAGGTTCTCTCCCTCATTTTCAAGACACTCTGCAGTCTACCCGGCGGCATTCGGCATTCGGCATTCGGCACTCTAGAGGTTTCAGAAGATCAAGTTGCCAGCAATCTCCAGCTACCAAGCGCCAAGGGTCGAAGTCTGCAGAAGCTCAAGATCGAGTCTCCAAGCCTCTATTGCGTCAAGATCAAGAACTGCTTCAAAGTTCTTCGGCAAGAGTGCAAGACCTGCGAAGCCTTCAGAAGTTCGAACTACAAGCGGCCTCCAGCTATCAAGCGCCAAGGACCAACCCTGCTAGTTCAACAACTTATGTTCTTCACATCAAAGACTGTAGTCATCTTCTTCATCTAGTTCATCGATCGAGACCAAGCACTCAAGCCCTCGCATCCAAGAACTTGAAGAACTGCAACCAACAATCAACCTGTAAACGATCAACCTTTGAACAGCCTCCAGCTACCAAACACCAAGGAGATCAACGCTCAAGACCTTCAGCCCTAGAACTACTACACAATTCTTCAGCTAGACCTACTTTCGAGATCGAGATCAAGCGTCCGCGCTCTCGGCTCACCCAAATTTCAGGAGATTGAATCAGAGGACTACTTTATTATATTTAATACAGAGATTGTACCTACATACATTCGAATATTAGTACAAATTGATTTGTTTCTCAATTTCCTGCCTTTATTTATTTTAGACTCGAAATTTGTGTTTACATCGACGTATCGGATTCAATCATGCTTAATGTACAATAGATATTATGGAAACTAGTCTTAAACTCGTGCGATGTACGGTGTATGATAAAATAAATATTATTTTTAACAAAAAAAACTAAATTATTATTGTACATATAAATTAAAATGACCACAACATAAATTATATAATTAAATTAAAGATACGAAAAATTTTTCAAATAAAAATATTTAAAATTAAAAATACATGTAGGTCAAGAGTTTAAGTAAAAAAAACGTACAATAACAATCAAGATTCTAACTACACCAATCAAAATACATGTAGGTCAAGAGTTTAAGTAAAAAATATCGATGAATTGTAAAATAATATTGACAAATTTACATTGAATTTTATAATAATTATTGATGAATTTATTAAGAAAATTTTAACACTTTGGTAGACATAAATTGTATTACATGATGTACCATATAATAATCAATGCTCTAATTGGTGGACGTTGGAGGATTGCTCCATGTATAATTAAGAGTCCTATGTCATACCAAGTAGGTATTACATGGTGTACCAGATTATTATTATTATTATTATTATTATTATTATTATTATTATTATTATTATTATTATTATTATTATTGTTGTTATTTTGCCAAAATAATTACTGATATTTGGACCAAAATAATTTAATTCAGTATTTATGTATCTTCTGATTGGTCGAAATCCCTACAATTATTCTCCTTTCTCCATTTAGCGGGATCCAAAAACTTTACTATTAATATTATATAATAATAATAATAATTATTATTATTATTATTATTATTATTATTATTATTATTATTATTATTATTATAGGTAACACAAAAATAATTACTGTTATTTGCACCAAAACAATTTAATTCAGAGTCCAAAGCAGTTAAGGATGAGTAATACTTTCTGGTCTTTTTAATTTTAAAATAAAATTCAGATTTAAAATAATAAAAATAGAAAATAGAAAAAAATAATTTTCTACGTTGTGATTGGCCAATTCTCCTATGCTGCAGGGAAGAGTCGGTTAACAATTAGTTCAGTTGTTACAAGTGGGTTTGCTGACCTGGCAGGTTGTTAGGCAGTCTGTTAGATGAGTGAGTAGTGTATAAATAACGATTGTAACCATTGGAATGAAACCAGAATATACACACACTCATTTCCTAATCTCCTCTCTCTCTCTCTCTCTCTCTCTCTCTCTCTCTCTCTCTTTCTCTCTGTTTTTCTCTCTTTCCTCTCTGTTTTACAGTGTTCCTCAAGAACACTATAACATTGGTATCAGAGCCATTCGGTTCTTGGATTGAATTCAAGCTGATAGCGGTAACGAGAAGCAAATCGGCAGCCATGCCTACAGTGGAAGAAATGTTAAAGAATCTGATGGATCATCAACTGAACTTAGCTGCTAAGATTGAAGAGCAAAGCAAAAAGATGGAGGAACAGCAGCAAGCTCTGGGAAAAATGGCTTCCCGCCTTGAAGAACTAGACAAAGGTAACCCTGAATCATCTTCTTCTGGTTCTGGTTCTAGTTCATCTAGACATGGTTCTGGTTCTGGACCAGGGAGTACCACGAGGGGTAGTAAATTGGGGAATCAGTATGATGATAACTATGAGAACCATGGCCTTAGACACACATTACATTTTAATCCGAAGGTCGAATTTCTAGTGTTTGACGGATCTAATTCTCGAATTTGGATAAAAAAGTGTCAAATATTTTTCCCTGTGTAAAATCAATGATGAACAAAAGGTTGATCTAGCTTCAATGCATATGCAAGGGAGGGCAGAGACATGGTTTAGTAGTTACTCTATGGTCAGGAGACATGTAGCTTGGGAGGATTTTGTTGTTGATGTTTGCGCTAGGTTTAAAGATGAAATGGGGCCTAGAGTTGTAGAAGAATTCACCAAATTACAGCAGTGGGGGACTTTGGATGATTATATAGACAAATTTGAGGAATTAAGAGCCTGGTTGTTGATGAAAAGCACCTTATTACCGGACGAACATTTTTTGGATAGTTTCATTGGGGGTTTACAACCTCAGCTCAAATCTTTTGTGAGAGCATTCCAGCCTAAGACTGTAGCTCAAGCAATTGAATATGCTAGATGTCAGGAGGAAACATTAGCAGCCTTGAAATTGCAGACCATTAGGGGGAATGAGAGAGGACAAAGGCCTATTTCGAATACCCAGAAGGGGTTGCTACCTACTCCCCAGAAGGCTATAGGGTCTTTTCAACCAAAAACTCAATTCCAAAACACATCTATGGCTAAACCATCACCAAAGTTTATCCCAGCCTCTGTTAGGGCTGAGAAAATAGCCAAAGGACTGTGTTATTATTGCGACCAACCCCATGAGAAGGGGCACACTTGTGCTACCAAGTGCACTCAATTGTTTTTGGTGGAGGTCTCGGGAGAAATAGGTGGTCAGGAAGATGATTCTGAGGTTCCTAGTGATATTCAGTCGATTGACTGGGGAATGGAGTCTTTACAAGATCAGTCAATCCCTTATATTTCTATTAGGGCTTTGAATGGTGTTACGGGGTATCATACTATGAGAGTGAACATTATGGTGGGTAAAAAACCTCTATATGCCTTAGTGGACTCAGGAAGCACTCATAACTTTTTGAATGAGGCATTGGCTAGGAAATTGGGGTACATTTTGGAGCCTATTGAGATGCAATCAGTTACTGTAGCCGATGGATATCAACTGCATTGTCAGTACATGTGTAAAAACTTTAAGTGGCAGTTGTAGGGTGTAACATTTACTACAGATATGTTACTCATCCCTTTAGGAAGTAGTGATGTGGTATTGGGAATACAATGGTTAAGTACCCTAGGGATAGTTCATTGGGATTTCAAGAATTTGCAAATGGAGTTTTCTTACAATGGGAAAACACATTTGCTAAAGGGAGTGAAGCCAAGGGTTAAAGTTGTGTCAGAACAGCAACTTCCTAAGCTCATGAACAATTCGATTAATTTGTGCATGCTCCAATGGAATACAGGGAGAACATAAGAATTCCAAACTGGAATTCAATGTTCTCAGGTCGGGTCTGAAACACAAAACAGTGCAGTTCAACAGATTTTGGAGAATTACCGGGATGTGTTTCAAGAGCCTAAATCTTTCCCACCTAGCAGAGGAGTGTATGACCACAGGATTCCTTTGCAACCACGGGCTGTACCAGTCAATATTAGACCTTATAGGTACCCCTTGAAGCAAAAGGACATTATTGAACAGTTGGTTGAAGAAATGTTGTGTAGTGGAATCATTCAACCTAGTTGTAGTCCTTTTGCTTCCCCAGTGGTGTTGGTTGGTAAAAAGGATGGCACATGGAGGCTTTGTGTGGATTATAGAGAGTTGAATCGAAAAACGATCAAGGATAAATTTCCTATTCCAATAGTGGAAAAGCTTATTGATAAATTGGCAGGTTCCATAGTTTTTAGCAAGATCGATTTAAGAGCTGGATACCATCAAGTACGAGTATATGAGCCAGATATTCACAAAACAACTTTTAAGACTCATAGTGGACATTATGAATTCTTGGTCATGCCCTTTGGGTTTACCAATGCTCCTGCTACATTTCAAGGACTTATGAACTATGTCTTTAAGCCCTATTTGAGGAAGTTTGTGTTGGTCTTTTTCGATGATATTCTGGTATATAGTCCTTCTATTCCGGAACATATTCAACACCTAACCTCAGTGTTTAACACGATGAGGGATCATCATATTTTAGCCAAGCAAAGCAAGTGTGCTTTTGGGGTTGACAAGGTGGAATATTTAGGGCATTTTATCTCTGGAGAAGGTGTTGCTACTGATCCAGCCAAGGTTAAAGCAGTTTGGGAGTGGCCTGAACCCAAAAATGTCAAAGAATTGAGAAGCTTTTTGGGTTTAGCAAGCTATTACAGGAGGTTTGTGAGAAATTATTCTTTAATTTCTAAACCTCTCACTACTCTACTAAAGAAGGGAGCCTTTGAGTGGTCTCGGGAGACTCCAGTTGCTTTCCAAGCACTAAAGGAGGCGCTTTGTTCAGCACCAGTGCTTGCACTCCCTGATTTTGCTAAACCATTCGAGGTTGAGACTGATGCTTCTGCCCAAGGAATTGGGGCTGTGTTGATGCAAGAAGGGCATCCTTTGGCATTTTTAAGCAAATCATTGGGACCTCGCTGGCAGAAGTTATCTGTCTATGAGAAGGAGTTATTAACTGTGGTATGTGCAGTACGAAAATGGGAACAATATCTCCTACACCAGCCATTTATCATTAAAACAAACCAGAAGAGCTTAAAATGGCTGCTGGAGAATAAAATCTCAACACCCTTCCAACAATTTTGGTTATCCAAGTTGATGGGGTATTCTTATGAAATTCAATACAAGAAAGGGAAGGAAAACATGGTGGCTGATGCCCTTTCTCGAGTATCTAGGACCTGAAGTATTGGCTTTAGCTTTATCAACTATTGACACTAATGTACTCGAAGGAATTAATGAAAGCTGGGCAAAAGACCCTTATCTTCAACAGGTGATAGCTCAGTTACAGCAAGGGATTTCAGTGTCTTCTTACTCTTGGTCCAACGATCAATTGAGGAAAAAAGGAAGGCTAGTTGTGGGAGCAGATGAAGACCTGAAGTTGAAACTCTTGCAGTGGAGTCATTCGTCTTGCGTTGGTGGGCATTCAGGTAGGGAAGCAACCTTGCAACGCTTAAAGTCCATGTTTTACTGGAAAGGAATGTTCAGGGACGTGTTAGCTTTTATTAGGAGATGTGTGATATGTCAAGCTTGCAAGTATGACAACACCGCATATCCTGGATTGTTGCAACCACTACAGATTCCCAAGGAAATTTGGCAAGATTTATCTATGGATTTTATTGATGGCCTGCCCAAATCCATAGGAAAAGATACTATATTTGTGGTAGTGGATCGGATGAGCAAGTATGCTCACTTCATGCCCCTGAGTCATCCTTATATAGCATTGGAAGTGGCTCAATGCTACTTGGACAACGTGTTCAAGCTCCATGGAATGCCCAAGACTATAGTGAGTGATAGAGACTCAGTCTTTCTGAGTTAATTTTGGCAGGCACTGTTTTCCATTCATGGGGTAGAATTTGCAATGTCTTCCTCATATCACCCCCAGACAGACGGGCAAACGGAGGTGGTGAATAGATGCCTTGAGACTTATCTCAGATGTATGTGCAATCTAGAGCCAAAGGAATGGTGTAAGTGGCTTCCGACTGCCGAATGGTTGTACAATACCACCTACCATTCTTCAATCCAAATGACTCCTTATGAAGTTGTTTATATGCAAGGACCACCCATTCATCTACCTTATCTACCAGGTGAAACAGTTGTACCTGCTGTTGATCGATCCTTACAAAGGAGAGAGGAGATTATTAAGCACTTGAAGCACCATCTGAAAAGGGCACAGAACAGGATGAAGCAAATGGCTGACAGTCATAGGAGTGAAAGGGAATTTGCTTGTGGTGATTGGGTTTGGCTCAAATTACAACCATACAGACAAGCGATTGTACAGAATAAGGAGAATCAGAAGTTAAGTCCAAGATACTTTGGTCCATTTCAAGTAATGGCTAAGGTAGGAAGTGTGGCCTACAAGCTTCAACTATCGCCACAAATGAAGATACATGATGTCTTCCATGTATCTCAGCTGAAGTTGTTTCGAGGAGAATTACCACTCCTTCCACATATACCCTCTGCACTACAGGGAATGGGTGGAGATCAGCAGCTGCAACCTAAGGCTATATTGGAGCGAAGGATCAAGAAAAAGGGTAATAAAGCTGAAGTTCAATTTTTGGTTGAATGGGAGAACATGCCTGCAACAGAAGCAACTTGGGAGTGGTCTGACTCTTTCATTCAGCGCTTCCCAAATTTTCCCTATGAATTTTTGCTTCTCAGTTAGCTTTGAGATCAAAGCTTGTTTTGAAGGAGGAAGGAATGTTGCAGGGAAGAGTCGGTTAACAATTAGTTGAGTTGTTACAAGTGGGTTTGCTGACCTGACAGGTTGTTAGGCAATCTGTTAGATGATTGAGTAGTGTATAAATAACGATTGTAACCATTGGAATGAAACCAGAATATACACACACTCATTTCCTAATCTCTTATCTCTCTCTGTTTTTCTCTCTTTTCTCTCTGTTTTACAGTGTTCCTCAAGAACACTGTAACACCCTACAGTCACTCCCGTGGCTCTATTTCATGGGATCCACAATGATTTCTATTATAATATATAGATTATTATAGGCAACACAAAAATAATTACTGTTATTTGCACCAAAACAATCTAATTCAGAGTCCCAAACAGTCAAAAGATGAGTGATACTTTCTGGCTTTTTTAATTTTAAAATAAAATCCGGATTTAAAATAATAAAAATTGAAAATAGAAAAAAATAATTTTCTATGTTATGATTGGTCAATCCCCTACAATCACTCTTGTAACTCTATTTCGTGAGACCCATAATGATTTTTATTATAATATATAGGTTACCATAACTACCATAATTCCCAACCCGTGGGAATTATGTAAAAGGGAAAAAAGAAACAGATATAAGCGACGATTTATGCTATAGTATTACTGGGGCAAATTACAATTAATAATTGATTTATGGATAAATCCATGATTTGGGGGAGGATCCCGTAATTTAGGCTGGTATGCCTGCCTCTGCATCTCCAGATTTTGATCGCCTTGTCAGATAGACTTCTCAATTTCCAAGGTATTTTCTCTCTCCCCCATTGCCTTCCCCCTTTGGTTTCTATCTTCTCAATCTTGTTTCCAAATGTCCCATTCTGTTCGTTTTATTTGTATTTTTTACTTAATAATTGACTCTGATTAGCTCAAGCGATTGAATTTGGCCTATTTGATTGTGTTTCTTCTTGTTGTTCTGTGGATTGTCTTTCCTTTTTTTTCTTTTGTGTTTTTCTCTATTGCTCAATAATGGAGATGTCATTAGGCCTGAATTGATCAATTGTGAATGAATTTTTTTTTTTTTTTTGTGTGTGTGTGTGTGTGTTGGGTGGGGGGTTGTGGGGGGGGGGGGTTCTTTCTCAGACTTTGGAAAAGACCCAGATTGTTTAATTGGGTGATTAGTAATTGTTTGGTGTATTTTGGCTCTAATTGGGGTAGAAAAAATTGTTGATGATGAATTTGTTGTTGGTGTTTGTGAATGTCTTCAAATACATTAATTTAAAAGCAATGGTGGGACATCTATTATGTTGTCAAATGCTGTATTAGGAGCTGGAGTTGGATAATTTTGTGAAATTGTGTGACCCTAGTTAAATGATCAAGATGTTGATGTGCCTGTTAGGGTTTGCTTCATTGCACCTCCTCCTTCCTTGAATGTTGTCACGAGGTTCAGGAGTGGGAACATACGTTACATACTCCACTTTAGTTGTGTGGTATTACATAAGGTTGTGCACATTTGGATCATTCACCTTGTTGGTCAGAAGTTGCTCCTTTTGATTAGGTGAACTGTGACATCTTGAAGGCCATTTGGAACCAATTTTTCTTTGTGGACATGATATTTAATCATTTGGGGAGTTCTTCGCTTTTATGGAGAAATAAATGAGACTTTGTGTTGTAATAGTGGTGTCAGTGTCACATGGGCATAGCGTAAGTTATCCACTTATTTGATGAAATGCCCGAATGGAATCAAGCCATCAAGGTATTTAATGGCAGAGCTCATTGAACTAGCAATTTCGTTTGAAAAGCAATTCCTTGACAATGCTGCCCTCAAACCTCTGCAGCCAAAATGGACTATACTGAGTGTATCCAAAACATAACCTGGATCTAAGGTGTCCTCAACCCTTCTCAGTCCTTTTCTGGTCTCATTATCTTTGAAAAATGTTCTCCAATGATAAGCTTAATGCCCTTTTGTTATGATTAATATTTAAGTGTGAAATGTGGAGCTCAAAGTCCATCCACAAGTATATGTTTGTTCTTCACTTGTGTTCATATGTAGTTGGAGTTAATTCTTAAGGCTTAATTGAGGTTGATTTTGAGTTACTAATGTCATTTGGTTTGATGTTATAGTTTCTCTAATTTGTTGAATTGGTTTTCTTATGAATGACATCTATAAACTAGTTTCATACTTTTAGGATGCCCCAAAAATGCAACACATTCTCCTTGTGTGTTTTCTTCCTCTTCTGGAAAGGGGGTTGTTAATTTCTATTGGGATTGAGGAGGTTGGGGGGATTCTTCTTGCTTTCCCAAACTAATGTTCTTCATGTACTCAATCATCAATATACTGTTAACGTGTCAGATTTGCATGGCCCAAGCAGATGCTTTCAGCATCTTACTTTCAGGTGTCATCTCGTGCATGGCCTATGTACTTGTTGCTCTTATTGGCTCCCTACGCATCTTTACCTTCATTTGCTTCTGCCTTCCAAGCCACTAAAGCGATTTCAAGTTAATTCGTAATCCTTGTTCAGCGATATCTATTAGGTAAGAGTTACATTTCAATGCATAAATTCATGATCGTATCTTTTGATCTATCCATATTGTGTTGTTCGTAAAATCCAACTGCTTCTTTGAATGGATTGGTGTCACAGTTGATCCCTATCATTGAAAGGCGCAGACACCCAGAAACATACAACGGAAGACATTTTAAACACTAATGCCGCCAAGAAGATTTAAAAATCAGCAGGTGTTCTCTTTGCTGTATTGAGCTTAAGGCCGACAGTCAAATATGGAATCCATTTACATGGTTGACTTACATGTGCTTTTTTTATGATTGGGCTTCTATGGTATTATTAGTATTTATTCACTTATTCGAAGAATTCAACTTTGTTAGTCTTACCATTCTGCACTTGGGATCATTATTCAGGATAACTTGAGTGTCGGATCCTAGAAATACCACCTTTGCCCCCACACAAACTTCCTCATTTTTCTTGTCACATTCCAAACCGTAGATCTAGTTCCTCTGTGCAATTTGAGCTCAACCTCTTGCCTATCATTCCAGATGTGGGGTATTTAGCGACGACCCATTTTGGCTGCCTCAGTGGCTCTTTTGTTGTATTAGGAGGTCGGTGTGTTTGGTGACTGGGGCCTAGATCAATCTTCACAAAACAACTGAATTGCCAGAGGGCTAAGATAAAACTTGTTTTTATTGTATAGCTACACAACATTCCCATTTATACATGACAAGTGTTGCCCAGGGATTCTGAACTATTGTAACTCACAAGTGGCTTAGTTCTTTTTAGTGGGAAAGTTCATTTCTCACATGCATGCCCATGGAGTTTTGAAGAAACCAAACAAGATTTCGCTCCACAGTTCATGAATAGACATATTTGTCTAATCAGAATCTAAATCCAGCATCTCTTGTATTCCTTCTGTCTAGAAAGGTCTTATACTATCTAGTTTCTTCTCAGAGGGGCTGTTGTTGCCACAAGGATTTCCTAGGGCATTTGTGTCTTGGTATATAACTGATAGCCCCCTATCAGGTTATGTCTCCTTAGTTCTACGGTTAAGGGAGAGCAAAGTGAGAATTGCATTTTGTTGAGGATCAAATGATCCCATGAAAGAAGGGGGATTTGAATTAGAAAATGTTGAGTTCTTGGAAGAAGGTAGTGAAGAACCTGAGATGTTCAAGCATTGTGCTGGGAGTATCAAATGTTTGTGTCATAGCCCTTGGTGGGAGTGTAATTCTTTTGAGCCCTCGACAATTTTGCTATGGTCAGGATCTGCTCGCATTTTACATGATCATGGCTGCTGCTGGGGTCAGGATTTTGGGCATGGTTCGCTGCGCCATCCATCAGCAAGCTGCTGCCGTCGCCATTCTTGGATCTTCCCCCGACAATCCGGTTGCTTCTAATAATATTTCTCGCCTCGAACGCCGGCTAAGATATAAAAGATGGGCTTGCTGGACAAGGTTTGCAACGGCTGTCTCTGCTGTGCAATTTGTATTAGCAATTTACCTCCTCTTTATGGTGGTTAAGATGTCCAATGGTTGCATTATGGGTCTACTAACAATCAAACAGTTGTGGAAGCAGAATTTGCTGATCGTCTTTTTGATAATGGTGTGTTTTGTTGCAATATTGCAATGCTTCTCCAGTGCTGATATTTTGAGATGGAGATCTTTCTACGAGACACAAGATCATGCTTGGAGAGCTCATTACGAGGAGGTGTTTGATCATGGGATCCGTGAGGTCTTTTGTTGTCTTGGTCGTACTAAATACATGAGATCCATGGAGGAAGATGAAGTTTATTCAGTGGCACAACTACTGGGAGATCTCGTGACTTATCGTGCCTCAGGCACAGGTCATTTGGAGCTTTTAGCAGGCATGGCACTATTGCAGAGGCATAATCAGTATCCTAAATTAGATGAAAGTTGCGTGGATGCACCTATTGAAGTAATTCAGGAGGCATTTACTTTTCATCCTTTTGCCGAAGCTGCCTATACAGGCCCATTGCTTGATGTTGGAAGAAACCCCATCCTATTTCCTTGTACATGGCTTTTTAGGCAAGGAATTTTGACAGCATGCTGTCGTAACAGGCGCCCGGTTCTTGAAGGAGATAACTGGTGGAGGGGCCATGCTGCCGCCTTTCTTAAATATGCTAAAATACCTCCAGAGTCTCTTCGACGGGGCCGTGTGAATCAGGGGAAGTGTCAGGCTGCATATTTTATTGTGGTTCTGCACCACATGAGGTCTTTAGTAATTGCTGTACGGGGCACAGAGACACCAGAGGATCTCATCACCGACGGACTATGCAGAGAAACTTCTCTCACTATGGAAGATCTGGATGGATTGATTAACGGCACACTTGTTGATCCTATGATGAGGGAACGTGTTCGTTCATCCTTCCCTCACTATGGACACTCGGGAATTGTTGAGGCTGCTCGTGAACTTTTCAAACAAATCGAAGGGAGAAACTCAGCTGCTGTAAATGGAGACAACGATGATGCATCAGATTCTGGTTTCCTATCATCACTGCTGGGCCCAGGATGTGAGTGTGAAGGCTATGCAGTTCGGGTTGTGGGCCATTCACTTGGCGGTGCTATTGCAGCTATGGTGGGTATTAGGCTACACGGCCGATTCCCAGACCTACGTGTATACTCATACGGGCCTCTTCCCTGTGTTGATTCTGTTGTAGCTTTTGCATGCTCAAGCTTTGTTACATGCATTGTACATGACACTGAATTCTCATCTTATTTGTCAATTAACTCAATTCTAAGGCTGCGAGCCTCTGCATTGACTAGTATGTCACAAGGCACCAGCGTTGACACAGACATGACTAACAAAATGGCGCAAGTATTCCTTTGTTTGAGCAAGGAACAGAAAAGAAAGGCCATGGACCCTTTACCAGATCCACCATCTATCCATAGTGCAGCTGAGGACAGTATCGATGGCGTACAAATTGTCACTGAAAGTAGCGGGAAGGAGTACTCTTTCCTTGGTGATGAATCTCAAATGAAAGAAAACAACAATGAGAATGGGATGAATGACAGGATGGATGACTTTACAAGTCCGATTGAGGATCCCGTGTCTAACTTCATGGATGTGGTACCATCAACTGAGAGCATATCACCCAACGATCCACCAGAAGTGTTTCTTGCTGGTCTTGTCATACACATGATCCGAGTGCAGAGAGGTATTAGTATTAAGCTGCCCCTTTGGAGAGGAAGGGGATCCCAACAAAGGCAGCCCTCATACCGGGCAATCTTAGCTGACCGTGAAAATTTCAAGGAGATACTTGTCTCGCCAAACATGTTCTTCGACCATCTTCCGTGGAAATGTCATCATGCATTGAAGAGAGTTTTGGAATCGCGAAATCAGTCAACAACCAGCGGTGGAAACGGGTTATCTGGGTTGTACCAGTTTTTTCGAGCACCATTTCGCAGCGCCTTCTCAAGAACTACACCATCGTAACATGCAGATGATTGCTGCCATTTTCATGGAATTTTTAGTGTATCATATGCCACCTTGGATATTCTTTTCGATCGACTCAAGTAATTGGTGTACCCCTAAATTCTGTGTATTTGTGTGTATCATTTTTTGGTGTCTAGTTTTGTCTTGCAATGAAATATGTTTGTCCGCTCGTTTTGTTGTCAAGGCTAATGCACATAATCTTGTTTTTTATTTTTTATTCTTCTATCTGGGGAGATAGAATGCATGGTTAAATAAAATTAGTTGTATTTTTGTAACTGCCAGCTTATTATATTCTTATGTAATTGACAGTAGTTTAATTTTACATTGTTTTGATCCCTGATACATTAGATGACGCCCGAGACGAGATGCGAATGTATATGCTATTTGTGCTATTTTTCATAGTCTATCGCCAAACAGGTGCAGCGAGAGTAGGGGTGTTGATTGGGTCAAGCCCATACCAAATCGAATCGGACCAGAACTTGAAATAGCAAAAACTTTGGACCAAAGCCCAGACCGGAAATACCCGGTCTCAACCCAGACCACTTCAATTAGGATTTGGATCGGACCAACCCAGATCGGTTTGGACCAGTTGCGATATTTTTGAAAATTTTCTAGTAAAATTTGTACAATGAATATTAGTCAATTAATGTATGTCCTTTGTTAGAAACTACATTTTTTTTGTATTGTTAGTTATTGTTTATGGAATTATGGTGGAAAGTTTTACAAAGTAATGAATTATAAAAATTTAAATTGATATAATAATATGGTGGAATACATAAAAATATGACAAAATTTATAGACTTTTAGTCACACATAAATACATACAAAGTTGGTTCAAATTTAATTACCATTTATGTGAATTTATACAAAGTTAGACTAGGATGAATATATGTCAAAATATTTATCTTTCTAATTTTAAGGGGACGGGTTGTTGAATTAGAATATAATATTTTTTAGGTGACAATATTTTGGTATGTGTGATTAGCGCCTATGATATCATTAATATCTTTTTTGATTAAAATTTAAATTTTATAATAATTGAGTTTCCAGTCCAAGTTTGGACCGACTTGGAGCAGAACCCGAAAACATAAAAAAACTTGAATCGAAGAGCAAATCGGTTACCATTCGGTTCGAGTTTGATCTGGTTTTCAATCCGATTTTTTGGGTCAACCGGTCCGGACCAAAATATGAACAGTCCTTGAACCAGGGTGGGTTGAGTTTAGTATCAGTGCCTCATTTCCAAAGATGAAATTTCAAACCAGTATCTATACATTAATTTTTTTTTTGTTTTGAGTAGACAAAATTATAAAGTGGATACGAGTATAATAATTTGGTTATTACTTCTGCCCAAAAATAAACAAACAAGTATTTAAGTGTTATGGTCCGAATGAACTTGATTTGGTAGTTAAAAATTAGGTAAAAGAACCGCACGTGATTTGAAAATGGGAAATTGGATTCTGATAATACGAACTTTTGGCCATATAAGACTTAATAATACGTACTTTCGATTTGGTTCTGAATAATATGAACTTTGACCCCTTTTGCCTCCAGTAACACGCCATCGAGTTAGCTTTATTTTGACTCGTCGGGAAAATGATATGGCGGTGGCTGGGTCTGTTGACTCTGCCACGTTAGCAATATTGACTTGAAAAAACAGGCAGGTCAGCCTTTTTTTTCCCTCATCTTTCCCCTTTTCTTTTTTTCTATCCTCCCTCTCCTATTCTTTCGACCTTCTTCTTCAAAGCAGCCATGGCTGCTGACTCTCCCTCTTCTCTCTATGTTCTTCTTCTCTTTCGTCCATCTTCTTTCTTCCCTCTCCTTCAGTCTCCCTCGTCCCCCTTCTTTCTTCCGCCTCTGTTTCTCCTTCTCTTTAACTCGTTGAATCTCAATTTGGGTTTTTTCAGAACTTGATTCTTTGCAAGGGGTCATCTTTAAGTGTCTTCCAAATCGCTCGAATTTCAAATCCCGAAACCCTAAAAACTCTCGCTCCCATTTCAATATCAAACTCAATTAACCAGTCTCAAATCCAATCAGATCGAATTCTCAAATGGATATTATCAAAAGCAGCTTCTCTTTCATGGTGGGTACTGTTTGCGGCGTCTATGTTGCCCAGAACTACAACGTTCCCAACATTAAGAAGCTTACAGACACTGGGATGGCCATGCTCAAGCACATTGAGCATCGAATCTGGAATTTCACATGGTAATTTTGGGGTCGATTTTCTGGGTTTTGATGATTTTGTTTGGATTTTGTTTGATAGTGAGATCTTCTGAATTTTGGGCAATTTGTGAATTTTGCTTTCTGGGTTTTCGAAAGTTCGGATGAACTTTGTGTGAGTTTTGAATTTGGGTTTCTGGGTTTAGAACCCTTCGTGCTCTATCTCCTCTAGGTAATTCATGCCTTCCCTGCCCTTTGTTTTTCGATTTGAACAACAATAGTTTGTTTTTCTTGCTCGATTTGCAAAAGGGCATTTCTAGTTACTAATTCTCTTTATCAAAAGATCAAAACTTTTCCCTTCAATCGATGTTTTCTGTCTGAATTCCCACTCTCAATCGGTGAGAATTTTTTGGGTTGATGATGGCTCCTCTGAAGAAGAAATCAAAGAAATTGAAGAATAAAGATTTGAAGAAGTTAAACAAGAGCAAGAGTGTCATTTTAGTTCCCGTTAAACAAGAAGAAAGATTTGAAGAAGTTAAACTTTTTCCCTTCAAACTGAAGAATTTTCTGGGTTGATGATGGTTGCTCTGAAGAAGAAGGTCGAAAGAATAGGAGAGGGAGGATAGAAAAAAAGAGAAAGGGAAAGATGAGGGGAAAAAAAAGGCTGACCTGGCTTTTTTTTTTTTTAAGTCAATATTGTTGACGTGGCAGAGTCAACAGACCCAGCCACCGCCATGTCATTTTCCCGACGAGTCAAAATAAAGTTAACTCGGTGGCGTGTTACTAGGGGAACAGGGGGTCAAAGTTCATATTATTCAGAACCAAATCGAAAGTTCGTATTATTAAGTCTTATATGGCCAAAAGTTCGTATTATTAGAATCCAATTTGCCGAAAATTCTACTGTAGTTTGAATTTTTTTAAATCATGGTAGTTAAAAATTATTTATTATTAATAATTAATTCGGTAAAAGTAAACTTGATATGTTACAAGGATGTATGTGCCAATAAATATGATTAAATGTTCTAATAAGTTACTTTGATCAAAATATATTGATTTCAGTTTTTTTGACGTAAAATCAACGGTTGTCATACTTTTTAATTATAATAGTTGAAAAAATTCAATTATGGTAAAATCCCCTAAATTTTATAAAAGAAATTTTATCTCAAAAAATAGCATTACTTATTTCAACAAATTACTTTTATAAATATATATTAATTTTAACTTTTTTAAGAGAAAATATGCTTCTTAGCTACTCCGTACAATAGTAGAATCTTGGAATGTGATTCCGTACAATTGTTTGTGATAGCGTTGGAGAAGTTCTTTTTGTCTTGCAACTTTAATTTGTGCTAGGGTTGTGCCGACACACCACATGCACATTGAAGGCACATGAAAAAGCTCTGGTTTCCTCTTGTTGGGCACCATTGATTTAGTAATGTTGCTCCACACTACACTAGTTGATCGAGGCTATGTCACCACTCACGAAGTCCAAGGTAGTAACAGACCACAAAGCCCCCAACCTCCACATGTCCCCTTAATGCACCTACCATCAAAATTAAGTTTTACCAACCCAAAGTCAAGTGGTGTCTAGATGCAAGGGACCGGGAGGGTATAACTCAGAGTTGAATAAACTTTATCCAATTAAAGTTTTAGTTTTCGTCACTTTTGCCATAATTAGGGAATTGGAATGGAAATATATTCCGTCAGTTTTCACTGATCTATTATTGAGGAAAGGGGTGAATATTCATACTGAAAATTCGTTAGTCAATTTTAAATATCAATATTATCCATATACTTAATTATTACTACTAATACTATCCCCCACTTACTAAAATATTTATAAATTAAGATTTTTATTAATAAATGTGTAATTATTCTCATCTTAATCCCGCTTATTCCCAACAAGGAAATTGAAAATTCGTAACATTATCATTCCTATTATGAACACTTATTCTCACTCTCACTACATACCAAACGACCCTAATTAGAATTGCCAATCAATTATAATTCTACTTTACGGAAAGGAAAATAAAATCCCAGTTTGGACTCAAATGTTTTGATAAACAAGTAACTCCAAATCCTAACATCTGTCACTGCTACATTCTCAATCCTCTCCCCCAACGGTTGTTGAGGAAGAATGGATTTGTTATTGGTAAAATTGGAAAAAATAATCCAAACTTTAGAGTATTGGAAAAAAATAATCTGAATTTACAATTTTGTTATGGATGAGCTGAACTTTAAGCCGTCTTATTTTTATCATCTAGTACCTAATTAAATTCGTCCGAAAAGTGACATGGTAGTGGCGATATTATATACTTTTAACTTGTTTTTGAGCTACAAAAAGTTACACGTATAATATTACCACCACCATGTCACTTTTCAGACGAGTTTAACTAAGTGGTGGATGCTAAAAATAATTGGGGTTAAAGTTCAGCCCATCCATAAGAAAGTTATAAGTTAAAATTTTTTTTTCCAATACCTCCAAAGTTTGGATTTTTTTTTTTCAATGTTCCTTGTTATTGTAGGTACTTAATATAAAAGTGAACGCAAAATGAAAACCTTTTTTTAGGGTGTATTTGTCTTGGTTAGAAGGAAAACGGTTTTCCATGGGAAATGTTTTTCCATGTCAAATTTTTCTTTGTTTGGTAGGAGATAAATCGTTTTTCGGAAAATGACGCTATACGTTGACATTAGTGGCTATATATGTTATAATTGAAAATATTTGGAGCTTAAAGTTCATATTTGACCATTTTTCATTCCATCCTATCATGTCATAAAGTTTTGATTCAAACAACTAAATTTGAATTTTGTTTTGAAGTTCTACTTAGTTTTAGCGGCAAAAAAAATGATAGTATATGTGGCCATATATGTTATCAAATAAAAATATTTTGAGCTCAAAACTCATGTTTGACCTTTCTTTATCAATTCTAGCATATTATAAAGCATTGAGTATGCCCGCTCCTTTTGCTGGATTTTTTCGCGTTATTGCATTTTTCTCTTAAGTGTTAGTAACAAAAAATGTCGACATAAGTGGCAGTATATGTTACAAATGAAAATATTTGGAGACCAAAATTCATATTTGAGCTTTTTTACTCCATCTTATCATATCATAAAATTTCAATGCAAACAGTTAAATTTGAATTTGCTTTAAAGTTTTCGTTAGTTTTAGCGGCAAAAAATGTTGGTATTTGTGATGATATAAGTTATCACATAAAAATATTTTGAGCTAAAAGTAATTTGAGATTTTTCAGTCAATTCTATCGTGATCCGGGACGGCCTAGGTACACCCTATATATAATGATTTGCCCATGTATCAACAAATAGTCATGTGGATGAAGGAAATCCAGAACTCACAAGAACCAACTAGCTAGCTATTTTTGTGTATAATCAAGAACAAGAAGAAAAATGATATGACTAATGAAAAGTGTAAAACTCGCCCAAATAGCCTAAGTATTCCAATGAAGGTTGCACAAGATCAAACACAAGCAATCCATCCTTGAACATCCAAGAAATATGAAGCATATCGCAGTGGGGCACGACATTGCTTGAGTTAGAGAAGATAAAAGATGATTTCGAACCCGAAAAACAACCTTGAACCGGATATGGACTTGGGATAAAGGAAATCCACCACCCCAGAACTGCAATCCACCAAGTATTTGACAAAGGAAAACCACCACAAATTCTATAAAAGGAAGACTTGCAACACCACCATTGAAGAACTGGATAAAGTAAAACAAGATTATGAGAGGGAAGAAGAAAGCCAAAGCTTCTTCAAATTTCATTCATAAGCATTCCATGTCTTCTTCCTCCTAAATATCATGTATTTATGGTGTTATTGAGGTAGAAGGAGACTTAAAGTGTGTAATTACAAAAGAGTCCCATAAATGAAGGGCCTTACATAACATAAGAGGAGGAGCAAAAAGGGAATTAGATAAAATAGGGAGAAACAAAAGGGAAGAAATCGGCTGAAATTCCCCATTTCCCAGTTATGTCGCGGGCACGATGTTCAAGTCACGAGCATGACCTCACTCGGGAACTTAGCCAAAGAATGCCATTAGCAGGGTCACGAGTGCGACCTCTAGGTCACAAGCGCGACCATGTTTCGGTCGCGCCCACGACACAGGTGGTTGTGGGCGTGACCCATGGCAATTCTTGAGCAAAAACTTCTCCTTGCCGTGGGGTCGCGGTCGCGACCCAGAGCATCACCGACGCGAAAATTTGCTCAGCACCAAGATTTCTTGGGGGCATGTCACGGGCGCGACCATTGGCCACCAAGCCTGGTCACAGGCGTGACCCACAAGGTCACGACCGTGACTCCCCTACTGTCATAAGCCTCCTCTGCTCGTTCCTCGAATGAATCTCATCTCACTCCTTGATGAACACTAGGGATCCAAAACTCCTCCGAGTTAGACCCTAGGCCGATCTTCCTTGGCTTAAAAATACCCAAAATACCCTTGCGGTTAACTTGTGACCGTTTAGAGCCCAAAGTCAAGTTTAACTTCGTTGCCTTATTTGTGCCGAAGGAATCATGAGCGCCTTATGAGGCTCAGGAATGGTCTTGTTGAGGATCAAAGGAACATCCCTTGGTCCAGGATCGTCTTTGAAGTGCTTCTCGCCTCCCTATTTTGAAAAGAAAAGACCCAACCACGCATTCATGGTCTCGAGAGGGCGAGTCACTTGGTCTCGGTAGGGTGAGCCACTCATAATTTGGATTTGGCGGGTCCATCCCGATATACTCCATACTCCCTTTCTTGAAAAAGAGTTGCCCTCAACTCTTGGGAGTAAGAAGCAAGGCTCCCTCCAATTCGGGCACCCAGAGACGGATTCTCTTCGATGGCCAATACGGAGTTACCTAAAACCTACGACAACGCCACTTAGAAAGGGTGCTTGCCGTTGAAGAACGAGGGCGTGGAAGTGCATCTTGGGTAACCCGTTGGTGCACCTCACATGAGCTCGTTGAACTCCTCCATGTATTCATCAAAAGATAGCGCGTCATCAGGAGGGTTCTCTATGGGCGGTCCCAACCCGCCAGGACCTTGTTCAATGCCATGAGATACTAGGAAAATGCTAAAACCCAAGACGTAGCCATCATCATTGTAGTGCAAGTGGAGAGGAGGCTTATTGGGTAGGGGGTAGGAAAAGGAGGGGAGGATGGGGGTAATGTGTGGTGTTTTGGTATACTCACTCACGCTATAGGCTTCCTATGCGTCAAAGACAAACCTAGGGATTGCTTGTCCCGGCCATGGGCACTCTCATCTCGTGTTTCTCTCATAATAATGTTTCTCTTCCCACTACCTACCCCTGGTTGAATCTCTGTTGAGCTAAAGGGATCAAGGTTATCCTTTTTAGATCAAAGGAGAAGGAGTACGTGTTGGTTAGGTCGTTATGAAAGACACGCTTGTCAATATGTCACGGCCTCCTTAAAAGTATGTGACAAGCACACGTAGGAATAACATCACAAAGCACAGTGTCAACATACTCAAACCCAATAGACAACGAGACGAGGATTTCTCGGGTTACCTTGAGGCCATTACAATCACCCACCCATCGGAGAATATAGGGTCAAGGGTGTAGAGTGGTCGGGAGACCAAGCTCCTTGATTATAGAGGTGGATATAGCATTGGCACATCTGCCACTGTCGACGATGAGGTTCCACCTTTGGCCACTAATGGTGCACTGGGAGTGGAAGAGCATCTCCCGTTAACTCTTATCAAGAGGAGTTTCTTGGGGATATGGAAGTTTCCTCAAGACAAGCATCTCGCCTACATCTGATCCAAGCACGATCTTCCCATCGCTTGAATCCTCACCCTTGGGGTTGGACCCCTCAAGTGACAACTTCAGGTCTTCTTCGATCTTCTCAACCTCTTTGAAGGTCTAGGTCTTCCTTATCGTGCAATCCTCTTAGACGTGGCCATAACTAAAATACCGGTAACACTTCTCACCTTCGAGCCACTTCGGTAGCTTTAGTGGAGAAGGGAGGGTGATGTCCTTTCCCTTATCATCCCTAGGTAAGGGGTAGCCGGAGGTGGTGCAACGGGCTAGGAGTGATCGAGTATGATGGTTCAGGAGGAGGAAGAGAGCTACAGCCATAGGCTTTAGTGGAGGCTCGATCATCTCGTGCTCGTTGAGCTTTTACGCTCTCAAACCAAAGTGATGCGACTTTGGTGAGCTTGACGCTAGCCACCTTGAAGGCATTTTCGTCACTATAGCCTTTAGCCTTAAATATCCGCTCCCCGAGCTGGACCTACTCCAAACAGTCATCGGGGTCAAAGGAACCATTGAACTCTGGGAGCTCAACCTTTACATCACAAAAATCATCCCTTGGGGGTCTATCGCCCCGCTTTCGAGATCTGGTTCGAGTAAACCCTCTTTCATAACTACTTGACTCAAAAGAAGGGGATTGATGAGGGCTTGGGGTGTGTCACCTCTTCTTGATTGAGGCCTACTTTTTAGATGGGCATTGATTTGGGCCAATTGGGCGGTGATGGCCTCAAGTGATGCCTCCATGGAACCGACTTGAAATTTCAATCCCCGAATTTTGGCCATTTCGAACGACTCACCCATTTGGAACCCGATTTGTTGGCTTGTTCCTCCTTGATTTGGATCATTGGGATCATCCATTTCAAGGAGAGGGGTATTGCACGGTATGTGTTCAGGCAACTTTGTGGAGCTTGGGGGTTTTTTGTGGCTAGTTTATGTTTGGGCTCGGGTTCTTTGTGTTTTCATCACTCGATCGGCCTCAACAAGAAGAAGAAGAAGAACAACACCCTAACAACAACAAACACAACACAACCAATAATCCCAACAACAACAATAGCACTAGCAACAACCCTAAAAATGACAAGTATAACACCACAACAACAAAAACCATAACTCCAACACACTCGGAGATGCACAGGAAATGGGGATTCCCAATTTCTAACTACAACAACAACAAAGAAATTGAAACCCTAACTTTGAACTTGAAGACAAAACTCAAAGAAAACCTTAACTTGAGCTTTGATACCAAATTATCGCAGTGAGGTAGGACATTGCTTGTGTTAGAGAAGATGGAGGATGATGATTTTGAACCCAGAAAACAACCTTGAACTTGATATGGACTTGGGAGAAGGGAAATCCACCACCCAAGAACTACAACCTACCAAGAATTTGATAAAGGAAAACCACCACAAATTCTATAAAGGGAAGACTTGCAACACCCTATCAAAGAAATAGATAAAGTAAACAATATTTTGAGAGGGAAGGAGAAAGCCAAAGCTTCTTCAAATTTCATTCATAAGCATTCCATGTCTTCTTCCTCCTAAATGTCATGTATTTGTTGTGGCATTGAGGTAGAAGGAGACTTGAATTGTTTAATTACAAAAGAGTCCCTTAAAAGAAGGGCCTTACATAACATAAGGGGAGGGCCAAAAAGGAAACTAAACAAAATGGGGGAAAACAAAAGGGAGGAAATCAGCTGGAATTCCTGATTTCCCAGTTACGTCGCAGGGGCGACACCTAAATTTGCCCAAATAGTCGCGAGCGTGACGTTCAAGTCATGGGCGTGACCTCATTCCGGAACTTGGGCCAAAGCATGTCATTAAGAGGGTCACGGGAACGACCATGTGTTGGTGCAAGTGTGACCCATGACGATTCTTGAGCAAAAACTTCTCCATGTCGTGAGGTCGCGGCTGCGACCCTGAGCGTCACAGGCGTGACGATTTGCTCAGCACCAAGATTTCTTGGAGGGGATGTCATGGGCACAAGGTGTCGCTCATGGACGCGACCCTTGGCCACCAATCCTGGTCACGGGCATGACCTACAAGGTCATGGTCGAGACTCCTCTACTGTCACGATCCTCTTCTTCTCGTTCCTTGGGTGAATCCCATTCCGCTCCTTTATGAAAACTAGGGACCCAAAACACCTCCGAGTTGGACCCGGGTTGATCTTCCTTGGCTAGGAAATCCCCAAATACCCTTGCAGTTGACGTGTGACCGTTTGAAGCCCAAAAAGAAGTCAAGTTTGATTTCGTTGCTTTATTTGTGCCGAAGGAATCCCGGGAGCCTTATTAGGCTCGGGAACTGTCCCGTTAAGGACCACAAGCAACATCCCTTCATCCGGGATCCTCTTCGAATGGAAAAGACCAATCCACGCCTTCAGAATCTCGCGATCGCTAGTCACTCATGATTTGGAATTGGGGGGTCCCATCCCAATATACTCCAAATCCCACCAAAATTGCCTTGATATCCTTCCTTGATACATCTAGACATTCTACAAAGCATAGATACTGCGCTCAACTAGAAGGATTAACTCTTCATATCTAGCTCTTGCTCATTTTGCTTCTGGCAATTGGCTTTCTGCGATAATGCGTAGGGACGGGATGACAACTTTAACAGGAATAACGACTTCCATGCCATAAACTAAGGAGTAATGGGTTTCCCCTGTAGCAATGCAAATTGATTTTTATAAAGGCAGTTTGTCTGGCCTATCTTTATAGGCGGTTGTAGTCTTCTAGATGATCTTGATTTGAGTTTGATTTGTTGTTCGACCATCCCATTGCCCTATACGTAATGTGGCGAAGACTTGTGATGTTGGATTTTGTACTTCACCAAGAGTTCTGCTACTTCCTTCTTTCTTTCTTTTTTTTTTTTTTTTTTTTTGAGGGCAAAGCTGAGACAAGTTATATTGCAAATAAGGAATCCTCCGAGGCATCAATGGCAACCAGATGTGCTACCACCGATGGACAAGAGGAATCCCAAAAGAAAGAAGACAAAGTTTCTACAGCAAAAAGGGCAAGCCTATGGGCTACCTTATTAAAGTTTCTCCTACAAAAAGAAAACTTTACTGAATCAAAAAAAGGAAATAAATCATGAAAATCCTTAATTAGGTCTTCAGCTCCCGATTCGATTTTCCGACCCTTGTGAACAGCTTCAAACACGTTGAGGCAGTCAGTCTCTATCACAATTCGATTCGACCCCAAATCCCTAGCCATAATCAAGCCTTGTCGAAGAGCACCGGCTTCCATGGTTTCCACCGACCAAGGTACTTCCCTGTGTACCACCTGCGCCCCCCTCACCACACCATTGTGGTCTCTAGCAATTGCACCCTAAGCCCCCACTTCTTTTCCCCTAACTGTTGCATCCACATTGACTTTCCACCACCCCACCTCCGGTTTCTGCCATTTTTCCATCTGTTCACTAATGGTCGGTTTCTTCACTTCGGTGCTTCTGGCTTGATGATACCTTTCAAACAATCTCACAGCTCCATTCGCTACCTCCATTGGGTCCTGCCTAACTCCTTCAATTCTTTGTTTATTTCGTGCCCTCCAGATGAACCATAAGATGGTGGATACTAGCCCCCCTCTATGAGAATCCATTTTTCCAACTACGCTTTCAATCCATTGTCCTGTGTCAGTGAAGTCTCTTTTATGCACTTCTAATCTAAGAACCAACAACTTCCACACCACTTGTGACCAACAGCAATCCAGAAAGATATGGTCGTTTGTTTCATAAGCATCTCCACACATTCCACAGACAGGGTCAATTTCCATACCTCGTTTGTAGAGATTCACCTTAGTGGGTAAAGCATCTCTCCAAGCTCTCCATGTTAAGTGTCTTGCCTTAGGGACAGCTTCAGTCTGCTATATGGGCCACGCACCTTCTTCATTGCTCTTTGAGCTCGAAGTCACCTGTCCATTCAATCTGTCCAACATACGGGCTTGTCAGTAAGTAGACTTCACAGTGAAGTCTCCATTCTTTGTCAAACTCCAAACCATCAAATTTTTCTCCCCTCTTCGATTTAGCGGAATTGACATGATTTCCCTTCGGATATGCATTGGAAAGCATAAATTCAGCAAATCACCTCTCCACTCTTTGTTATCCGCATCAATGAGCAAGTCCACTGTCGCGTCTGCAGGCAAGAAATTGATATCCGACGTTACTCGGACACCAGTTATCCCAGGAATCCAACAGTCCTCCCATATCTTAATGGATCGACCATTCCCAACTTTCCATCTCATTCCTGATTTTAGGGTGGCCCTAGCTCCCAAGATGCTCTTCCAAGTGTAACTAGGTTGAAACCCTACTTGTGCTATCCAGAATTCTCCATTTGGGAAGTAACGTGCCTTGAGGACTCTGGCTGCTAAGGAATTTGGCTGTTGAACCAATCTTCAAGCTTGTTTTGTCAGAAGGGCTGTGTTGAAACACTGGAAGTCACAAAAGCCCAGCCCCCCTTTCCTCTTAGCTTGACAAAGTGAGTCCCAGGCCACCCAGTTAATGGGTCTCTCTTGCCCATTACTCCACCAAAATTTTCTGCACAAGCTAGTAATTTCACTACAAACTGACAATGGTATCCAGAAGCATTGCATTTCATAAGATGGTATAGCTTGAATAACTGCCTTTCAGTAGAATCTCCTTTCCCGCCCGTGACAGTACACTTTCCTTCCACCCCTTGAGCTTCTTACGGACTCGATCCTGGATATTATTGAATACCTGTTTTTTTGAGTGGCCGATATAGGTCGGCATCCCAAGGTATTTTTCATGTGATTCCATAGCCTTAAAGCCTAATCTCTCTTGGAGCATGTTCTTCTGTTGTTCGCACACATTTTGGCTATATGAAACCTCAGATTTATCCAGTTGACCATTTGTACAGAAGCAAGCTCATAGATGTGGAGGGTATCGAGGACCTCCTGGGCTTCCTCCATAGTAGCTCTTACAAAAATAACACTGTCATCAACAAAGAATAAGTGAGGTACAAGTGATGCATTGCTGGCCACCTTGATACCATGAAGGAGGTTGTGATCCACCTTATGTCTGATTAGAGCCGAGAGTCCTTCAGCACAAATTAGGAACAAGTAAGGCGAAAGGGGATCGCCCTGACGAAGACCTCTATGGGGAATAATTACATTAGATGGCACACCATTGATAAGAATCTGGTAGCTGACCGTGGAAATGCATCTCATGATCACATTGTAGAAAGCTTCGTCAAAACCCAAAGCAAGCATCATATCTCTTATGAAAGACCATTCAACCCGATCGTAGGCTTTACTCATGTCGAGCTTTAAAGCCATATGTCCCTTTTTCACCTTCTTTGGTCTCTTACGTAAATAGTGGAAATGTTCGAATGCCACTAAGACGTTGTCAGTGATAAGTCTACCCGGAATGAAGGCACTCTGGGTTTCATGAATGACTTCTGGGAGGCACATCCTTAGTCTGTTTGCAACCATTTTTGAGATAAGCTTATAGTCTGTCTGCTACTTCCTTCTTGAAATGACTCTGATTGTCGTTTATAATATGTGGGACCCAAATCTGCAGATAATGTTTCTTCGCATGAATTTTGCAACTTGCTTAGAAGTGAGCTTAGCATAAGATACTTATTTGACCCGTTTGATGAAATAATCTATCGCCACTAGGACATACTCGTGTCGACCTATTCCCCATGGTGTAATCTACTAAGGCTTGATGGGTATTAAGGATTAAGTCAACTCATAGGAGGAGGTGAGGGAATGGTTGAGATGGATTCGTGTCACAAGAGGAGAGATGGTTGGCTATTTGGATGTGAAGGTGATCCAAGTCTGATGGAAAGAAGGTTAGGGAGTTATGATGGCGGAGATGTGAAAGAACTTTAAAATCCAGGGTTTACCCTTCTTTTGCCTAACCTGTCCTGACAGGTTTTCAGGCTAACCGCTCTTATTCTCTCGCTCTCCTTTTGCCTAACTTGGGTTTCCAAGCTAGCCCCTTTTGCTCTCTCGCTCTCCTTTTGCCTAGCTTGGGGTTCCAAGCTTGCTTCTCTTGTTCTCTCGCTCTCCTTTTGCCTAACTTGGGGTTCCAAGCTAGCCTCTCTAATTTTTTTCTCAAAGACCAGAATTTTGTGACAAAGTATGCTTGAATTGTAGTGGTCGGGCCTCAAAAAGGTTCTCCTATATATCCGATGTGGAATCAGGTCAGTCGTAGTTCATAAGGTGCAGCTCCAAAGGATTGGTGCCTCGAGGAGGGCTTGATGAGGTAGGCTTTGTGGATGGTTATGGATGCAAAGGTATGATGACGATGTGAAGGCTTGGGGTGCAAAGCTTGAGAATAATTCAGGAGGTTTATGAACGGTTTTCGATGGGCATGACTATTAGCTCCGTCTCCAGTTTCTCAATCTTTTTTTTTTCTTCCTGATCTTCTTCTCTTTGTTTTTGTCTCTCTTTTTTTCCTTTTTTTCTCTTTTTTTCTCTTTTTTTTTTTTTTGCTTCCTTATTCCTCTTTTTTTGTTGGTATGCTTTGAGATATGGACGACCCAAATGGAGTTTAATCTCCCAACACAGATTCCTCCATACGCCAACAAAGTGTTTAAGGGACATGAGTGTCGTACCACTCATGCTGACCCATGTAGGTGGACCAACTAGGAACTCTCTTTTTTTTCTTTTTTCTTTTTTGCTTTCTTCTCTTTTTTTGACTTTTTTCTCCATGGGATTGACTCTTGTCTGCCTTTCTGCTGATATTAGTCAGAACACACCTTCTGGCATTGGGGTAGATAGGGAGTGGTTACGAGGAGAATGACTGGGTTGGTCAAGGCTAAGGTTTTTCGAATGGTGAGTGTTATGAGTGATGCAAAGAGGGATGATTTGGTGAATGGGAAATTGGGATGGAGATGTAGATGATAAGTAAGGATAGATGTTATGGGCGAATGGGAAGGTAACAGGTTATACGGATGCTGATGTGGGTGGTGAGGCGGTAGCCACCCTGTCCTAGGCGCATTTGTTTCAGGTTGTTGTTCTAGGAGCATAGAGATGTCCACTTTTAAGAGACTGTTGGTTTTGGTCTTCTCTCCTTTTACCCAACCTGCTTGATGAATGCAGACTGACTTCCCTTTTTTGTTTTTTTTTTTTTTTGTTTTTCTCTCTTTTCTTTAATTTTATTTTAAACCCTGGATTCGTAGGATGAACACTTGATGAATGGAAGGGTATGTGAGGGTGATGATAAACTTGGATGTGTCAGACTTGGGTGTTAAGGCTAATGAATAGGTGAAAGAGCTTTTTTAACTCAAGTTAAGAATGCAAGCACAAAATTCTCAAACAATCAAATAGATGCATTTTATTGAATTCAAAAGACAAGCATATCAAAGACCGACTTAATGCCACCCCTAATTGACTCTGAAAACAGGATGCTCAACATAATTGGGACCTTAGCTAACTTCTCAGTCCTCTTCGTGTAGTATTGTCTTACCTTATTGATTGCTTCTATAGGCTTTCTGTTTTGCTTTTGGCAGAGGCAATTTCCCTGACTGGATCATACTCTCAATCTTATTCTTCAAGGTTCAACACTTCTCGGTGTCATGTCCCTTACACCTATGATAGTTGCAGAATGCACTTTCATCCCAGCTTGGGTACTTCATTTCTGTCTCTGGTCTTGGTAAAGGTAACTCAATCAGGTTTTTTCTTAAGAGATGAGCCAAATTATTGACGTAGCTGGTGTCAAGTGGGGTGTTATAGTCATACTTTGGTTGGATTCCTGACTTAATTACATTAGTCTCATCGCTCTGGGTGGGCGAACCACTAGCCCTCCTATTAAGACTGGAATTCCTCCACCCTTGGGCAGCGGCCTTCTCATTGTTCATGGTTTCAAGTTGGACGCAAAGGTCCTTCAAGTAATCGAAGTCCTTGATCACAAGGTATCTGATAGGCCGCAAGCGCACGGGTGTACGTGTAGCAAATATCAAGGTCGATCCCACAGGGACTTTTCCTTTCAACGCACTGAACTAGCCTCCTAGTTGATCGCTAAGTCGATCCGTTTTTGGTTTGAAATAACTGATTCTAAAACTAATCACAAGCAAGGTCTAAAGAAACGAATAATCACACAAACTTTTCTGATTTAATCAAGGGAAAAAGGCGTTCAGGGGATGAAACCTAAGTCAAATAACGAATCAACGATGTGGATTGAACTCTCATTTCATTAATTTGCACAATCAAGGTTCGATAATCGCATAGAGTACTTCGCAATGAGATTTTGTCACTAGAGCGAATTTCCAAGACTAACCAAGCACCTACTTTCGTGGTTATTTCGATTAAGTCAAGGTTAAAGATCTAATTATCTCAAGAACCCTAGTTAAAACTTCTATGTCTAGATAATTTTAACTAGTTCAATCTAGGTTTTCGGGTAATCAAACTTCTCCTTTCGGTACTTCATTCAACAACCTATCAACATGCAATTGGTGATCAAGCAAAAGCAATAACAATTCAATTCAAAGACCAAATAGATTGAAACAAACTAAATTCATGATAATTCAATCCAACAAAGTCAATTCATCAAGCAACTTCAAAGGTTCATCCCCTAAACTAAAAGAACTACTCACAATTCATGTTTAAAACTACAAAGCGATTAAAATCTAGTCTAGAAAGCATATGGAAATCTATGAGAGATTGAGAAATAAACCCAAGTGAAAAACAAACTTGCTAGCAATCAACAATGGAGGACTTTTGCTCCTCCACTTCAAAGTATGTTCAAGATGCTCTTCGATCTTCAATCTTCTCTCAATCTTCAACGGTGGATGGAATATGGATGATGAATGATATGATTAGGGCATGGAAAATGGATGAAGATGGATGCCTCCCCTTCTACTCGGCCGAAAATCAACATAATATAGGCAAATATCAACTCAAAACCGCCGAAAATGAAAAGACAGGAGAGACACGGGCCGTGCCAGGGTAGGCACGGACCGTGCCCCATGTGACACAGACCGTGCTCCCTGTGACACGGACCGTGTCAGCTTCCTTGTTGAATTTTCTTGCTCTCTGGCCATAGACACGACCCGTGATCTTCCTGGGGCACCCGTGTCACTGCTTGTTTCGAGCCTAGGAGTACTTTGGGCCATTGTTTGGGCCTTGGATGATCCAACATCTCACTTCTTGATCCTTTAAGCTCATAACTTGGATCTACACTTGATTTTTAGCTCGGTTTACATCGATTCTTCACAAATTACCTACAAAACTCACCAAACTCCAAACCAAGCGTAATATGGGAAATTCGGGCATAACATAATATAATCAAATCAAATATTCCCCAAATTCTCATCAAAACAACCAAGTATTCATATATATAAGAAGCACTTATCAGTATCCCAAGTGCCGAGCCAGGCTACTCTTAAGTCCCTGCTTGAATGTAGTCAGTTGCAGGCGCAAAGGTATGGTCTCATTGATATGAGACAACTTGGTGTGCCACCTTTCGAAATAGTCCAGGAAAGACTTGTCTTCCCTTTGCTTCATGGTAGTCAGGTCATCACAGAGGCCTGCTTCTTCTAGATGCGACTGTAATGGTTGATGAAAGCCTTAAACAGCTCGTTCCAATCAGCCTTGACTTGAGGTGACAGGGCATGGTACCATACTTTGGCTTCTCCATCTAGGGTGGATAGGAAGACTGTAGAGTACATGTCAACATCAATCTTGTTAAAAGGTGCTAAGTGCATGAACTCCTCAACGTAGTGAGTGGGATTTTCAGATGGCTTGAACTTGATGTTGGGTACTTCAACTTTGCCGGTCGCCTTCATGATTAGGTGGATAGGCAAACGCACATCTGTGTATTTATCAGCAAAGGCCGGAATAGTGCTCATCATCTTGGTAATACTCTCAAGTTTTTGTTCCAAGGCCTTGATAGCAGGGTTTTTAGTGACTTTGGGAATCTCCGACGCCACTTTGAACTTCCCTTTAAATGATCCTAAGCCCCCTGACTTATCCTCTTCAAGTGTCTTGACAAGTTCGAGCTCAGATTCATACCCATGGACTTTTATGACATCGTCATCTCCCTCAGTGTTCAGGCCCATCTTCTCATTGGTCTTGCTGATGGCTTGTAGCATACCATCCATCACCTGTTGTTGCTCATGGAACCTCTTCCCAATTTTCTGCTCTTGTTCGAGGGAATTTGCAAAGACTAGGCCATGCATTTTAGTATAAAGATCCTCCAGCTGTTTCGAGATGTTGGCTTCAGCGCCTTGGACAAGGATCCCTTGGAATCGTTTCTCAGCCATAATTCGAGCTCTGGGTTGAATGACAGATGGGTCGCAACTTGGATTTAAAACTAACCGGTCGGTATGTGGATCTTTAATGCGGACCCGGAGTCGACCTCCTATCGTACCTGTACGGAAATTTGTTAATGACTCGATAATTACTCTGACACTTACTACCCGATGCATGCATGTCCTAAAAGACATATGTGAGACTCTAACAGACTCGACGCCTTCATGCTGACCAAAAGATGACTCACCACTTCTTGGGAATGCATGACCTAACTCTATATGGGCCTTACAATAGAACATTATAAAAGGTCGAATAAAGTCAAATAGAACAAGTTGGTCATAAGTTGGAAAGCACAAGTCAGTGTTTCTCAATTCGGATGGGCCCAATCCACGGAGCGACCATTTTAAGGAGAATCCATAACTTGGGCTGACGGGCTTTAGACAGCTTGAGCGAGTTATAATTATTATGCGGACTAAGATAATGTTCAACAAGACCAATAGCCTACACTTTTTTTCTTTTTATTTTTTTTTCATTTACTCAAGGAAAATGGATATTGTAAAGGGCTGGATAAAGCAAACAATAAGCGAGTTATAATTATTTTATAGGCTTAATTGGTAAATCCAATATGGTTGGGCTTAACAACAAGCCGACCATAAGTGTGATGGATTTAATAATTAAATCTATAAATTAATTTACTCAAGCTTAGTGACTATTGTGCAGTCTAAGACATTATCCATTAACTTTGTTGAGACTTTAGTCAAATTTTTTTCGACCTTTATTAAGAGAACATCGTAAAGGGCCATATAATATCATCAAAGGTGAGTTGAGTTTTTTTTTTTACTAATTAAAATAATCAACCTTTGTACATAAATGGGTTCGTCCACTAGACTAGCCATAATGTCTTGAGGTTAATTGTCCTAATTATTAAATAATCCTCTTCTCAACCCAATGAATTTTATATGGACTAGAACGAAGCCTCTAAATTAAGGCCGACTTGAATAAAGAAAAGGGAAGGGAAACACATATATTCACATTATCACATAGCATACAACATGAAGGGTATCCTAAACCAAGGCTCTACATTCATGGATTACTATGGTTGTGATTAGATGAGATACCACATGTTCTCCCCTCGGTGCATTTCACCCATATAAGGTTTATGGGTAAAGTGTGTGAGGAGTTGCTCGTCAGACTTCAAGGAAGTCTCGGAGTATAACATGAGTGAGAGGAGAGACCAAATATTTGGCGATGTAGAGTGCATCACACAAGTAGTGGCCTCCCGCTCTTGGGGAAAAATCCTAGGTTTATCCTAAACCGTCGCCTTTGTGCTCCCGTATCAAAAGACCCGTGGAGTAGCCTAGTATGCAAAATGCCTAAAAGAATAATAAAATCGTGAAATAAATCAATTTTCTCCCTTTTACAATTTCAAACAACTCAATTTGTTCAAGTTTTACCCTTTTTTAAGTTTAAGTCCCCAGTGGAGTCGCCAATATGTAGGATCCGAAAAATTTCCATTCGGGGAATAGTTGCGAAGCGCTACTTAAGTTATGATTGGGAGCCGACTAAGGTTGCTTAATCCTTAAATAAGAATATTTTTATTTTATGAAAATCGTTTTCGAGGTGTGACCTTTATTTTATTTAATAATCAATTTCTATTATTCACATGCTTGAAATTACATCAAATTAATTTACAAATAATTTTACATAAAAGCCGATTCAAATCCGAATCACGGCCCAACAGAGAATTCTTAGAAAATTCAAAGGCCATGTGACCTTTGATAATTTCTATGGCATTTTCTCTTGAGTAGGCTCCGATCGGAATATGGCCATATGTACATTATTTTTCACAAATTCTTTTGACGTAATAAACATACATGTTAGATAATAAAAAGAGACTATAAAGAAAAGAAGGAGTCACCAGTCGATTTAAGGAAACCGACAAACCAAAAGTAATATAAAAATGACTCCGGTCTACGAACCCGAATTCTAAGTCTGGGGGTAAGGTTACAAATTTGGGAATTAAATAATTCTCGAATCCGCTTGTTTGAAAACAGACTCTATTAAAATTGAACTTGATGAAATTGAGCGGGAAGAACTTTAATAAATTTCACGATATTAATATTCCGAACATGCAAAATTGAAGAATTGAGGTTTTTTTACAAACGAATGTATAAATGAAATAAACACTTAAGAATGAATTACATAATGAAATAAAAAAAAGTACAAACTTCACATTAAGTCTTCCAAGATGAATTATTTGGGATGAATGCTTCAAGATCGGCGTGGTATGGATAATGGAGTGGAAGCTTGAAGATAACCGGTATGATGACGATATTGTAATGAGGATGGAAGGGAAAGATGATGATATTATTTGGTGGAGATAGAGATGATGGAAGATTAGAGAATGGAGAGAATGATGGTGATAGTTGATGAGAGTTTTGATGGGAAGAAGAATATGATGATGATGGAGAGAGTATAAGGTGATGAGATGAGAATTGTTGATGGTATTAGTTGATGATAGGATGAGTTAATGATAGGATGAGTTGATGATTTTGGTGGTGAAATGAGTGGTATTTATAGGTGAGGAAGGGAGGTCATGGAATGGAAGGGAATAAACATGACCCACCAATCATGCTCCTTTAATATCATAGTCCCCCATTAATGTTATTTGATTATAGGATAAGAGGAGATTAGGGGAGTGCATGATTGTGGGGATTGCATGGATTGAATGTTATCTCACACGGATTGATGACATGGCATGAATACATGGATTAGGGGATGTGTTGAATGCTATTTCACACGGATTGATGACGTGGCATGTATTTTTGGATTTTTTTTTTGTATTTTTTGCTTTTGACTTTTGCATGTTAATTTATTGCATATGTACAATTTATCTAAAATATTTGGTACAAAATCTGATGTCTACAGTAGTTAGCAAAGTCCCTGTGGGATCGACCTTGATATTTGCTACACGTACACCCGTGCACTTGCGACTTATCACACTGTTAGACGTTAAGAGGTTGCTGCTCATTTTGAGGCCTAGGTTACTCGTCGTCCAAATGTGGTCAAAAAATCGCACTCTCCCAGGAGATGCATGAGAGTCTCCTCACTCCCCTTGCAACATGGGGAGCACATGCCTGGGACATCCATCCCCCTTTTCCGCATACTCAACCCCAACGGGAGTGCGTCTTTGGCACAACACCATATGAAGATTTTCCATTTTGGGATATCCGCACTCTCCACAGGAATTTCCAAAACACGTGGGAAGCGTCCCCCACTTTTGGATTCTAGGATTTAAGAAACGTATAACAGGTCTTGATTGTAAACTTTTCATTCAACGTTAAACTCCCTTCTAACTCATTTGGGACTTGTCCAGAATCCCTAACTGGAATAGGAAGGATCTTCTGGGCAGTCGGCCAATCGAAGATTTGGCGCTCTAGGTTCACATCCTAATTCTTCTGGTTCTGAAGCCACGACTCTTTGATGGGCTTATCAACCATTGTTGTTTAATCTCATCAGACTTAAAACCAACCCTCTTTTTTCTATCCATCTTTTATCAACCCATTGTTGTGTCATTTGACTACTTATTAGTACTTCCTTTGTGGTTCAAGAACTTGGATTAATGTTTCAGTTGAGACTTTTTTATGTTATTATGTTATGTGTTCAATTGTTCCAAAATTTGTGGTGGAAATACTTAGTGTTTGAGACTCGGTTAAGTCTTCAGTGGGCTTACTTTATGGTTGTTTATGTATTTATGCGGTATTCATGTGTATATGTGACTTTTAATGTGTTGTTGGCTATGTGTTTGATTGTGTAATAGGGGGAAGAATTTTTTCTTTTTTTTATGGAAAGATATATATTCCATGTTTGAGATGAACATACATATATTTCACTAGTATTGTCATTTGTGGACTACTGACATACACTGCATAATGCTTGCGGACTTGGAATTTTATCTGAAATTTATCCTTTAGGTGCACAGTAATATTTGTAACAACCATGGTATATTGTGGAGGTCGAACTTGGAATGATCTGATACGTGACCTATGCACCTTTGGCTAATTACTATCAATTTTATTAGTTATAAGCGACTGAGAAAAAGGGTTGTCATAGCCCTAGGTCTGGCAATTTCTGATCCGACCCGAACCCGCCCGATTTTTTTGAGTTTTGAACACAATTTTTTCAACTAAACCCGAAATACACCAAACCTGAAAATTAGTGGGTCAAACCCGACTCGCCCGTTTGGCCCAAAAAATTAACTTTTTAAGTTCAACTTTATTGAAATTTGTGACTTTTCATTGAAATTTTTAACTATTAAACTATAAGCGCAACTTATTTATTTGTTATTTCCCTAATTTAAGTTAAAATCTATCGTTATTAGAAGATAATCATATTTTATTATGTGTATTGTACAAAAAGTAGTATTTAGAGACCATTTTTTAGAAAGAAAAAACGGAAAAAGGTCGCAATCATAACCCGTTGGGTTGACCCGAAACTGAAATACAGCGCCCGTATTTACCCGAACCCGAAATACACCCGACCCGTATTTACCCGAACCCGATATACGATCGACCTGTAACCCGCCTCCCGATCGAATTGACAGGTCTACATAGCCCGTAAAACTGATCGAAATCGGGATACACTCGACCCGTATTTACCTGAATCCGACATGCACCCGACCTGTGTTTACCAGAACCCGGTATACTCCTGACCTAAAACCGACCCTCCTTCCCAAATTGACAGGTCTAAACATAACCAATAAAATTATGGAAAAAAAATTATAAAATTACACAAATTGATAAAATTTAATAATGAGGGATAGAAAATATAAATATAAAATTAGTAAAAGTTATATTTAAAATAAAAAATAATAAATTCTTAAAGATAAGAAAAATTAGCTAAGCTAAAAAAAAGGTTGGGACACGTCCTCGCGGAATTACTTGGGCTAGTATACTTGTTCCGTATGAGCTGAAACGGGTCCACCAGAATAGCCCAACCCAAATAGGCCTGAGACTGAGTTAACTGACGTCACCTTAAACCCTTACAACAACGTAAAACCCCCCGTCCAGCCTCGACCGCCATAACCTCCGGCGACGATGACTTCCAGGAGGCTGCGAGCTTTCAAGCGATGGATGTCCGCCAACAACTTTGAATACAGCGATGCATTGGACCTTTTGGAGGCCGAAGATGGAAGCATTTGCGTCAAATCAAATTCCGACTTGAAAGAGGGAGATTTGGTGGCCACCATTCCTAAGCAAGCGTGCTTGACTGTTCTAACCTCTGGAGCTGCGCCCATGATCGAGGCTGCCCAACTGGATGGAGTTTTAGGGCTATCTGTTGCGGTTATGTACGAGAGGAGTTTGGGTTCACAATCTCCATGGGCTGCCTATCTTAACCTATTGCCTTTCTCCGAGCCTTTGCCTCTCGTTTGGACTTTGGATGAGGTTGATTCTCTTCTCTCTGGAACTGAGCTTCATAAGGTCTGCTTTTTCCTCCCTTTCTTTACTGTTTTCGATCTGATGGTTCAGTATTTTTGGGTTGTTCATGATTTGCATTTCAATGTCAATTGCTTTGTGGGGGTTTTGAATGCTGAACTATATTCACGCTGGCAAAAACTAATACTAGAAGTACACTGTCAAATTGTGCTTGTTTGTAGTTTAACTTTTAGTGTTAGAGCTCAATATTTTTACAGATAATATTTTCCGTCTTATTACACTACATTATGTTTTGATATCCATTTCTTACTGCTTTGCATTTAAATTTTGCGTGTGTTGGTACTTGTGGAGATATTGTTATTTTGATGAGTTGATTTGCGAATGTCGGAGTGATCAAAATGCAGCTTTTATTCTTTTTTAAAAATGAAGTTGATGGTTTGACTTGATTTTGTTTAAATGTGGGGCGTAATGTTGATGAAGGAATTGGAGGCTTGCTTGAATGATGGAGAGAGGGAAATTAAGGGGTTGGGGGTGGTAAATGGTACGTGAAATTTTGCCAATAGACCTCAACTTTTGGTTTGTGATGAGAGCCATATCATGTAGGCTTTTATGCTCCTTTGGGTTGGACTAAAGACATCTTTTCATATTCGGTCCAGTTCATTTAGATAGTATGGTGTCCTTTTGTCACAACAATAGTCAAATTGACAAAACATCAGTACTTTACTAGCACTCATCTTGAAAAAGTATCCAGATTTTTAATAATTTTGGTGCATGTGTAGGCAGACTGTAAAAGAGGATAAGGAGCTCATCTATGAGGACTGGAAAGAGAATATTTTACCCCTTATTCATTCAGAGGAATTTGCAATTGACCCTAGTCATTTTCGTGTCGAAGATTACTTTGCAGCAAAGAGTCTTGTATCGTCTCGATCTTTTCAGATAGATGAATATCATGGCTTTGGAATGGTTCCTCTAGCTGATCTGTAAGCTTATCTTTTCCATCTCAGTCAGCTTAGGTCTGTAAGTATCTCCAGTTCAATGATTATAAAAACTAACTGGCAGTTGAATTATTTCATTAATGAATTTCGGAAGACAATGTGGTGGTTGCTAATTTCATGGTCGTGTGTGAGTTGTAATTCTTAAGGTAGTGTGGTGGTTGTTAATAGCACATGTACTGCTGTGCCTAATGTGTTCTTTCAGGATTTAGATTGTGAAGATGTTTAGATGTAAGCAATCTTATTACTAAAACTGAACAATGTAGATGTCTTAAATAAACCTTAGGTTTTAAAGACATTACTGATTGTGTATCTTTAATAAATAAAATATATCAAAAGATATATGAAATAATTGATACAGGGCATATGGGCAGTACATTAACGTTGTGATCCTATATCATGCTGATTGTTTAGCCTTTGCAAGGAAAGTGGACCAGTCCCATAACTTTTTAGATGGGAAATATATTGACTTTGTCAACAGAACACCAAACAATGCTTTTAGTGAATCTGAACGTGAGCAAGTGCATGTTAAGACAGTGAATCTGTTACACTTGAGTATTTGTGAATCTTCTTATATTCTAGACCACACCATCAATCCTGACTCTCACTAGAAGACCTACCAAGATTCTCAATTAAAGTTTTCTTTCGTTTCCTTTTTATATTTAATAGGCCTCTTACAAATGAAGACAACAACAAATGTAATTACTTTGATGATGTAGTGCATTTCACAGCGACAACGCCCCACAAGGATCCTGTTTTTGCGTTGTCTGGGGTGATTCCGGAAGACCCGCAAAAGAAATATTTGAAAAAATTTCTGTTTGAAATAAATAAATAATTAGGTAATTAATCAAATAGATTTGAGATACGGAAGTACAAGCACAGACATTCCAGGATAGTGTGGAAAGTGTAACTGGTAATGAAAGTGACTGCAATGACGAAATACAAGCATGGTAATGAAAGTGTTTAGCTGGTAATGCAGTGTAGTTTGAGGGGAAAATGCATTGCTGTCAATAGGGTTGGGGGTTTAGAAAATTACTGGGACAGACGACAATTATGATAGAAGATTATTGCAGCTGAATGTTTTTCAAGATTTTCATGCTTTGATGTTATATACAGTTTTAATCACAAGACTGGAGCTGAGGATGTTCATTTCACTTCTTCACCATTTCTGGATGATTCTGATGAGAGTGTGGAAAGTGTAACTGATAATGAAAGTGACGGGCCTGATGGCAATGACAAAGTGCAAGCACAGACGTTCCCCGAGGATCTCTCATCTGCCGGACTCAATAGCGATGGTTCTTCGGGGGTCCCCACCTTGAAGTGTTCTGTGGACACAACAGGCAATTCTATGCAGTTGGAAATGATTCTTGTGAAAGACGTCAAAGCTGGAACAGAGGTACGTACGTCTTGCCTTAGCCGTCCTTGTATTTTGTATACTCTATCTGTCAACAAAAAAATTTGTTTTAATATATATATCCTGTATGTGCTTTGTAATCTAATGGATGCCAATCAGATCAAAGATGACATAATTGTGTTGGGCTTGTCCTGTGTGTGACTGTTGGTCGTTCGCCCTTAGTGGTCCTGACCCTTGATTCTTTTTTGGACATCATTTGAATGATCTAATGGATGCCTATCTGACCAATGAAGACTTAATTCTGTTGGACTTGTCCTGTGACTGTTGCAGTGGCGAATCCAGAAATAAAATTAAGCAGGTTCAAAGTCAAACGTAAAAAGTCAAACAATAAATCAGAAAACTTACAATATTACTTTCTTTTGGGTAGTTGTATAAAATTAAACCTAACAAAATTATCAGGCTAAATTTTCAAGTTCGATATACAAATTCAACTAAATTTATTAGCAAATAGAGTAATATTTCTAAGAATAACACTACATAATCATACTCAAACTGATCTTTCAAAATTGAATTAATTACTCTAAAATAATACTCCCTCCGTTTCATATTAATTGACACGTAACTAACTTTTTTTGTTGCAAAATAATTGTGACTTTTCATTTTCCAATACTTAATTTAATTATTTTAACTTTAATAATTATGTTAACGTTTTACTTTTGTAATTAATAAAAACGATTCCTACTCACATTCTCTTGCTACCTACACCTTGGTATCCAAAAAAACACCTTGGAACATAGTGCTATTTAATTATATGAGTATTTTTTTTTTGGGTTATTGAATGTTAATATACTGAACTTTTGGGGTGTTGGACAATAATACACTGAACTTTAACCTTGGACAATAATACACTGAACTTTGGGGGGTGTTGAACAATAATGTACCCAGAACGATTCCGGGGGTGGCTGACTCGGTGGCAATCCTACTTAATAGGTGGAGGAGATGAATTGACCCAAAAATATTTAAATTTATGATAGATCAGCTAATCCACACATAAGCAAAGGGAATGAACTATGAAAAGAGTAAAAAAACATAAAATCACATTTGCTTAAACGTGTTTTCGTTGAGAGATTGTTGTTGTAATTGTATAAAATCACCTTTGCTTGTGTAGATTAGTAGACATGTCATAAATTTAGATATTATTTGGCCAATTTATCTTCTCGACCAGCCCCGTAAGATCACCACCAAGTCAACCACCAAGTTAACCACCATCAAAATCGTTCCGGGTGCATTATTGTCCAACACCTCTCAAAGTTCAGTGCATTATTGTCCAAAGTCAAAGTTCAGTGCATTATTATCCAATATCCCAAAAGTTCAGTATATTAGCATCCAATAACCCTTTTTTGGTTTTTTAATTAAAACTTGGTATGTGAAAAATTTTAAAATATGTCAATTAATATGGAACGGAAGGAGTATTTGAAAAGAATTTTCAATTGGGCTGTGATGATGGTGGTAGCCTCTTGGTGAAAAAATAGACTTATGCAGTTCGGAAGAAGATTCGAACACAACCAATAGCCTAGTACTGTTCCTATACGACGGGCGCGACCACTCAACCATAGATTCCCATACGATTCATTAATGTCACATATAGTATTTATATAGTCTTCGCAGCTTTTATTTACAAAAACAGTAATTTTCGATTTGTTCTTAGAAAAAGGGGGGTCATGTGACCCCACGTGAGTCCGTGACCCCATATTGAATCCGCCCCTGAACTGTTGGTTCTTTGCCCTTCATCCTCACCCTTGATTCTTGATTCTTTTTCTTCTTATGGTTGGGTTATTTTGGTGCATAGATGACTATGAGTATAACTAGCCTACCTAAGCTAAAAGGTGATGGGCCATGAACTTATAGCCTCCCTTGTAACTTACTAGATTATGTGGCCTTGGTCTTATGGGTGAAAGGTTAAAATCTTTTGTAGTCAGCATAGTTGATTTGATTGGTCCTCATCCTTGATGGAGTTTTCCTCCCCCCCCCCCCCCTTTTGTGGTTTGGTGAATGGTTCTGCACCCCACCAGTTTTGCAAAGCACTAGGACGACACGCTTAGCATCGTGGAGTGGATTGGGAAGGGAGATCGCCGGGGGCCAAAAGTCCACTAGGCTCACTGCATTTGTGTTGTTGCTCACCCACCAATTTCCCTTATAGTGGATTTTGGTGGCTTATGGCCTAACAAGGATTAAAGCCAATAGCCATGTGATTGCGAATGGCAATGACCAATCAATCACATAACCAATGAGCTTGTACTTTGTGGTTTTCCCTAGATAAATATAAGCTGGTGCATGGTTTTTGCTCCAACATGCTTTATTTGATGGTTGTTGCATCTCATTATTACTTGCATGGATTTAATTTTTGAGAAACTGTTCAAAAGTTTTGGTTGGATGACATGTGAACTTACCTATTTCAGGTCTTCAATACATATGGGTTGATGGGGAATGCAGCACTGTTACATAGATATGGGTTTACAGAGCTTGACAATCCATATGACATAGTAAATATTGATCTAGATCTGGTGCTCCAGTGGAGTTCATCTCTTTTTTCCAGCCGTCACAGTAGATCAAGATTGTCTTTATGGAGAAAGCTTGGTTACGAGGGTTGCGTTAGTGAAAACTCTGAATACTTTGAGATCTCATTTGACGGAGAACCCCAACTCGAATTATTGATTTTGCTCTATGTAGTTCTGCTGTCTGAAGAAGATTATACTAAGTTGGACCTCATATTAGCTACCGGCAGAAATGATGGTGCATCTACAACTACTTGTTTACCCAAGAGGGATGAATTTTTGCTGGGCGAAATTTCTGAAATGAGCCAGTATATGTTACTGACAAAGGGAGTCTGTAAGGCTCTGTTATCCCTTGCTGATATGCGAGAGAGTCTGTATGGAACAAGCTCATTGGAGGACAACATAGAAAGTCTTAAGAAGTGCAATTCCATTACAGAAAGGAAGCTTTACCATTCACTAGTGCTTTGTGTTAGCGAAAGGCGCATCATTGAAAAGCTAAGGACATACACTCAGAAGAAGGTCTGTAAGTCCCCAAATGTGGTGCATTCAAGAAAGAGGTTGAAATCTTGACTCTTTCAATGATTGCAAGGTACATTTATTCTCGTAAGGTCTTTTCTGGAGGATCTCCAGCATCGTTTATCTTGTCTTTTGCCAATTGATTTTCATTATTAAGCTCCAAGCTGCAATTTCCATCTTCCCTTCAATGTCAGCGGCATAGATTTGGATGTATCAGGTTTAAATATTATCATGTCAGTGGCATTTATTTTCTGAAAAACAAATGTCAATCATGCTGTTAAGAGCGCGCCTTAATTTTCTCAAGTTTTTAATTGAAATATGAAAACGTGGAATTCTACCCATCCTTGGATGGGTAAACACTCCTAGTTGCGCGTATTTGCTTTAGTTGGCCCTCCATTACTAATCTCTGGCCGTCAATCATTGTGAACAGATGCCGTCAGTAATTGAATGAAGTGATGGTGATGGTTAGGCATTTGTTTTTCTTTGTTTTCTTTTTTGTTTGTTGGGTCCTAGACTCTTAGTTATGGTTTCTCAAGTCTATTTAAGGAGGGTGATGAGATTCAGTATGAGTATCAATATCACCAACAGTGTGAGTTACTCTGTGTGTAATTGAGTTAAGAGTATTGAAAGAGGAAAGAAGAGAGAAATGGTGGGTGTGGGGAAAGAAGTGTCGTTTAAAGAATGTTTCTACGTGTCTCATGGGAATCCGGCCATGTTGGCGGATGAGTCCTTTATAGCAAGGAACTTCCTACTGGGATGGAAAAACAATGTTTTCCCAGTGAAACCAAAATCCATATTAGTAGTATCTGCTCACTGGGAGACTGATGTCCCATGTGTATCTGCTGCTCAACAACCTGATGTCATCTACGATTTCACCGAAGTCCCTCCCTCAATGTTTCAGGTCTCTCTCTTCTTTCTCTCTCGTACTAACAAGTCTGAAGTCTCTTAGAAAAGGATCTAGGTAGGCCTCCCCAAGTACTTGGCCCTCACAATTAACTAAGGCCTCTCTTTCTATTACAAATGGCCCAAATAACCGATTAAAATGACTTTTATTTTGAAGTAATTATTTTAACCGCTTCATATTTTCACAAATAATTGTGAGATGACATTCTTTTTGCTGTAATTATTTATTGAGAATATTTCAACTTATTTTCTGACCAAAATGCAGGAAACGATGATTTTTATGTTTAGGGTAGTTTTAATTGAGGCCCCTTTCTTTAAGGGTGTAGGATGGTAAGGTCATGTTAGATTTGGAAAGTTAGATATGAAAAGAAAAGTAGTGGAGGTAAGTAAATGTCGTATCACTTGTTTTTTTTTTTAAATAAATTATGTGAGTTGAATAAAGAATTTAAATATAAATTATCTAAAAGTAAGTTGTATTTTTTTGGATGATAAGATAAAGTAATGTTATGTGAGGAAAAGATAATCCTCCGAAACTAAACAAATAGGACTTGAAGTCAACTATTATTTCAAACCTTAATGTTTAGGGTTGGTCAAAGCTACATAAGTCTAATCAACAATAAATTTTACAATTAATGTTGTGTGCGCCGGAAAATAGATCGGAATGTCACCTAAATAAGGCCCTGTTCTTTTATGCGATTGGCTGGCTGTGGTGTCACATCGCACCGTAACTTGCCATATTCCACCACAACCCATCATAATCCACCACAATATACCATAACCCACTACAATTTACTTTTTCTAATTTAATTTATCTTTTTATTAAAAGTTAAACTTTACACAACCTACCATAATTTCACATTTTCTTCCAACATATTTACCAATATTAAAACTAAAATTCACCACAACTTTCCACAACCCACTACAGTGCACTACAACTTTTCCAAACCCACTACAACTCACCACAATTCCACCGCACCGCGCCACATCGCACCGCGCCACACCGCAACAGCCGTATAAAAGAACGGGCCAGATCCGTTAATTTATTTTTCTTTCGATAGAAGCAATTAGAATAATTTGATAAAATCATGTGAAAAGAAAAATACTAGTTTGTACTTGAAGATAAATTAAAGATAGTTCGAATTCCTTACATTGCATAACATTAAAAATAAAATTGGGAAATTGTTGGTAATTCAACATTTAATTTTAATATCCTTTTTGAATCTCATTAGAGTTTGATGGTAATCTTTGAAAAAATTTCGAATAAAAAAACTATTTTTCTGCACTTTTTCCTTTACTGTATGATTTACTTTTACTTTACGGGCGAGTTTCATGTTTTCATAAGTAGAATTATTTACTCCTTCTGTAGCATAAAAATTGTTTTTGTAAGACCATCCGCAACGGCGAGTTTGAGAATGAAATGACGCTGATGTGGCGTGAGCGAGGACGAGAAAGACAGTGCAGCGGCGAGGACGAGTGTCGGTGGTGAGAAAAACTCGAACTCGTGCTCGCCGCGCGAGGACGAGGATGAGATTCTCGACATATTTTTTCATTTTTTTTAAATTTCTGTTATAGTGTATTTAAACTGTTAAATATGGGCCCTATATATTTTTTTTTACTTATTTTAATCAAACTCACACTCATTATTAGAAAGCAAGTTAATATGGAAAGTCTAACTCTAACTTTTTTGGTGGGCCATACTGCTTCCACCTCATCCAGCGAGTATAACTCATGCTCACCATTGCGGGTGCTCTAAGGATTATAACATTTTCTTACGTGAAATAAATAAGACTCGTGAAAAAGGCTTATTTTTATTCAATGGGTGAAATATTTACATTCTAAAAAACGACTTGTTGACAATCATTATTGCAGTAATTATTTGAGTCCTCGATCTCTTATCACAAAACAGTACTCCCTCTGTTCTTTTTTATCTGTTATTTATGGGTTTTAGTGTCAATTTTTAATCAATAATTTCTAATATAAATGTTTTGCAAAAACATATAATATTATACTTTTTAATAGTATTTTTTATTACAAATCTAATGATATCAATTTCGTACGATGAATCATTATACAAATTAAAATATTAACGGTCAAAGTTTTTGATACAATTTCCAAGGCGACTGATAAAAACAAATAGAGGGAGTATTTAATTTCTCCCATCCTTAAAGATATATTATCATTGAAAGTTCTACTATAGTTGTGTTTTTTTTTTCAATTCTAATAGTTGATAATTCCATATCATTTATTTGTATTAGACAAATCTCATCCTTTTAAAAGATTGATATTTCAAAAAATATGATTAACGGTTAAAACATGCATGTTATTTTTCTCGATATATATATTAATTTTGGTTTCTTAAGGTATAATAAAGTGTTGTTTTGCATTTTGACAAGGATAGTTGAAAAGAAATTCAATTATGATAGAATCTTCTAAAAAAAATTAAATTTTGTAAAAAAAAATACATCTCAATAAATATAATTACTTATTGCAACAATCACTTTGATCAATACAAATTGATTTTGGTGTTTTAAAGGTAGAATTAATGATAGTCTCACTTTTTAATTGTGATAGTTAAAAATAATTTTCACTATGATAATCTTCCTCTTATCTTATGCAAGTGATTGTTAAAATAATTATCGTTAATAGTATTGTAACACTGTTCTTTTTTGTGGAGCGTAAAGTATAGTAATGGTATGATATGGTAAAAATGTGGATAATGTGGTATGATGTGATAGATTGTGGTAAGTTATGGTAAAACTTATGATAATATGTGATGATTCGTGGTTGTAGTGTAGTAAATTGTGATATGTACGTGCATTATAGTACCACACAAAAGAATAAGGCCTAAATCTTTTTTTTCTAAGTTTATTAAATAAAAAATAAACGGTTAAAATAAAATAATTATCATTTTAACTGTGATAAATAATTGAGAACCAATATGAACTTTTGCGAAAAAAAAAATTAAGCAATGACAGAAAAAGAGCAGCAAGAGGGTAGGGGGACAATGACGTTTATTTCAAAATAGAAGTACAGACCAGCCCATCAATAATGGTAGATATCGTGTGTACTGTGGATCTCATTTTCGTTGCAGGGAAGGTGGTTGCCCTAATATACTAAGGAGGTGTTTGGCTACCCAACTTTTTGGGTAACTTTTAACTTTTTAGATAGCTTTTAGTTTTTTGACTAAGGTTAAAAAGCTACTTGAGGTATTTGGTAAGTAGCTTTTTATATTAGCTTTTTGGACCCAAAAAGCTAGTTTTTAAAAAACTATTTGATGAAACTTTTTGATGTAGCTTTTCACAAAAAGCTACTTTACCAAACACTTTTCTTGCAATCAGCTAACCAAACAATTTAAAGTCAAGCAATTGTCCAAAAAGTTATCAATAACAATAACATACCAAATTCTGGTTGCCAAACAGGGCCTAAGATTATTGTGGAAGGCTTTTACCGAAACGTCAAAAGGGCAACTGTGTTTTGTTTTTTCCCCCCTTTATAGTTAATCTGAGAACAAATGTAATAGTGATCCATATTTTTGGATTGTTAATGGGATTCACCCTTTCCACATCACCTATTATTTTTATTTTTTGGAACTTTATTTCATTTGTTCTACATTAATAGGAACTCATTCCTAATTTTTACATTAAAAGATTTTATTTTATTTTATTTTTTATTTGAACAGGTGCGTGATTGCACAAATTTCTAGAAAAAAAAAAAAGAAAAAGGGGTACTGAACTTTTCAGTGATCATCTTTTATCATTCTTAAATTTTCATTCCCCATTGTATCAAAATTTAGGAATGATGCACATGTTCCAAGACAAACAATCCCTCATTGCACTTGGTCTAATATTGACGATCAGGACACCTTTGATGTGGTGTGGTACATAATTGGTGCACGTATCATTCCTTTAAAACTTTTAAGAAGAACTTTTTCCTTTGGTTTCCTTGAAACTTTTATTTTCAATTGTATAAAAGATGTTTTGAAATTAAAAAAGAAATAAAAATAAAGTAAAACTAATTGCCTTCAAGAATGCAAATTAGGTTATTGTATTCAAAAAGCTATTATGAATTCATATATTTAAGTGATATGATTGATGTGGCTACTGTGACTTACCTTACTTAGGTTATGTTTTCTAGAGAGGTAACTAAGGATTTGCTTACCTTATCTACCTTTATTTAACTTATATATTTTTACTTACCTTACACTAACAAATATACCTTACATAATATGTATTTAAAAAAATATTTAACAAGTGGTATGACTGATGTGACTTACTTTACTTATACTATCTTATTGAAAATTATAAAATATTGTAAAATGTATATTTTAATTTATATATTTGAATGATATGACTGATGTGACTTAATTAACTTCTTTATACTACCTTACCTACCAACACTTAAACAACATTACTTATCATTTATACAATACTTACATACATCTTACTTAGAGCTGGGAAAAGCTGACCCGACACGATTACCGACCTGAACCTAACACGATATTAAATGGGTTTAGGTAGAAATTTTCAACCCGTTTAATTAAATGGGTTGACACGGTAAACCCGTTTGATTAAACGGGTTAGGTTCAGGTCACGATTTTCGACACGAAAAAATACCTACTTAACCCATTTAATTAGGCTTGTCACATGGATTAAGTCATTTGCTCCATAATTATTACCCAATTATACCGTTTATCAATAAACTTCGATGAAAGTTACAGTTAATACTCTTTGAAATATACGTAAAACTTGTAATTTTAACTTATATTTATCTTTGACTATGAATTAAAAGACATCTCCTTATATATAATTCGAATTATATTACCACGGAAATTGTTGGGTAATATGTCATTATTTCGATCCCACAATGAATTGTTTTGTATAAGTGAGTTAATTGTTAAATGAGTAAATTGGTAACTTTATTCTAACACGTTTACTTAAATGGGTAAACAGGTCAAAATAAGGTCAACCCGTTTAAAATTTAAACGGTAAACGGTTTCAATTTTCAACCCGTTTAATAAATGGGTTAGGTTCAGGTCGGAAGATTTTGAACCCGTTTAAGTTTGACACGAACACGAACCCGATTCGACCTGACCTATTAGCCAGCTCTAATCTTACTCATCTCTCTAAAGAAGTAAAGAACATAAGTTTAGTTTCCCTATGGACTACTCATTTCTACCTACCTTATCTATTTTTATTAATCTTTTTCTTATCAAAGAAAAGAATATAGCTTATACATTGCTTAATTGTTTAGTCTAGTAAGTGCCTATTTGGCAACTAACTCATCGATGTAACTTTTAACTTTTTGGACATTTGTAACTTTTTTACCAAAATCAAAAAGCCACCTGAGTTGTTTTGTAAATAGTTTTTCATATATATTAGCTTTTTGGACACAATAAGCTAATTTTCAAAAAATTACTTGAGAAAACATTTTAAGGTAACTACTTTACAAAACACTTTTCATGCAATCAACTAATTCAAACAGCCAAGTCAAATAGCTAATGAAATACTAGCCTACATTATAAAACAAATAACTTTTTTTTTTGGGAGGGGCATGGGCGGATTTGGTTTATGTTTAGGGATGTTCATGGGCACCCAAGCCTAAAAAATTAATAATAAATAACTTGTTATATTGGGAGGATATTGTATATTTAAGTAGACTGGATATCCTAAAAAATGCCCAAAATATTAGTAAGGGTATCTAAGTTAATACAGCAACAGATTCGGGGTGTCCATGGATAGCTCTAGTCATAAACCAAATCCGCCCCAACCCCCCCCCCCCCAAAAAAAAAAAACAAAATAATTATGGTTTGTCTTATAATGTAGACTAGTACTCCTTCCGTACTATATTAATTGTCACTTAGTTGACTGTCACGGTCTCCAATATCATTATTTGATTAATAATTTATGATATAATAATATTTTATTAACAATTACAATATTATACTTTTATGATAGTATTTTTTGTAACAAATCTAATGATAGTAACTTAATGTAACAAATCATTGTATATATTAAGAAATTTATGGTCAAAAATTTTGAAGTTTGAATACATAATTTCTAAAGACGACAACTAATATGAAACGGAGGGAGTAATTAATATTCATTAACTAGTAGTTGTTTTGATTAACTTAAATATTTGAAAGTTGATTGTAGGAATTTTTTTTGATAAAATAGTTACCTTAAAATGTTTCCTCAAGTAATTTTTGAAAATTAGATTATTGTATTCAAAAAGCTATTATGAAAAACAATTTACCAAACAATTTAGATAGTTTTTTTTTTTGTTTTAATTTTGGTAAAACTGAAGTAGTTGTAACATTTTAGCTAGGGTTAATTAGGTATAATCGAGCAGTTTGGAGTTGGGTCCCACAGTTGCTGAATTTATGCATGGCGCCATTAATATTTATTTATGTTGACAACCTAAAGTGGTTAGAAATGGAGGCTGGTGTGGCCCAATCAGATTTGAACAGAGTCTTAAATGTCTGAGTCATAATTAGTAGTAGTAGTTGTAGTAATTACGAAGCAATGAATGAATAAAGACGAAGTAATCCCAGATTTGATTGGGTTAGGATAGGGTTCATGTCAACTTGGCTGACAAGTATGACCATACTTGGGTTAGCCACTCCCCACTCATATATGCACCAACACCACAGCCCCACACTGGCTCCTACCAATTTTCTGCCTTTGTGGTTCACATAATCACATTAACTAATTGTCGCGCAAACAGAAAATATCAAAATGATTGCTATCCAAAAAGTGAGTGACAACGATGTCTCATCTTGTCCTAATTTATTTTTTCATTGTATGTTGCCCTAATTCTTAATTGTTTTTCATATCTCACGTTTCGTTTTAAAAATACTCCCTACAATTTATGTTAATTGTCACGTAATTCACTTATCATTTATTTCACTATCATAGTCTTCAATATTTCTTTTTGATTGTTAATTTTTTATATAATATTTTATTAAAATTATAATATTATTATACTTTTTAAGATAATATTTTCCGTTAAGATTATTAGATTCTAGTGGTCTCTTTTCAGTTTTTGTATACTAATAGTCAATTTTTTATATTCTAATGGTTCTAGAAAAATCGAAATTGTGTTCTAGTGGTACCAAATGTACCTCCCTTTATTAAATTTTTTTTATTCATACTCCCATTTTTCTAAATTTTTTATTCTTACTCTCAGAAAGGTTATAAAGTGTAGTTACTAAAAAATATTTTAAATTTTTTTTTGAAAATCCTAGCAATTATAATGATTTTGTGTAAGAAATAAAGAGAAAGAAACATAAAAATTCAAAAAAATTGGGATAAACGTGGTAAATTCACTAATAATCGGGGCAAAATGTTGTGCTAAGTTTTGGAACAAATGCAAGTTAAAATCCATGATATTTAGTCTCTTGATTGGGGTGTGTTCCACCAAAATACAATTTTTCATTTTTTAGGACTTCCAAAATACCAAAAAAAAAAGTAGGGATTACTGACATACAAAAGCTGAAAGTTGGGAGCACCAGACTCCAATTTTTTCTTTTCATTACAAATCTAATGGTAGTAATTTTATATAACAAGTCATTGTATATATTATGAAATTTATGGTCAAAATTTTAAAGTTTAACTGCATAATTTCCGAAACCGACAATTAATATGAAACGAAGGGAGTTGTAGCTAAATTGTCTGAAGCATGCTTAGTTCTAATTTGGTCATTGTTCGGGTGCATAATAATAATATCTTAATGTATGAAAAAAATATAACAGTATGTCGGAGTTGGAAGATACCAAAGAAATACTACCTCCATTTTTTATTATCTGTCGCCTAACAAATTGTGTTAAAAACTTTGAACGTTAATATCTTAATTTGTGTAATGATTCATCATACAAAATTGATGTCATTAGATTCGTAACAAAAAATGCTATTAGAAAAGTATAATATTATATTTTTTATAAAATTTTTGTGTTATAAATTATTGATTAAAAATTGACATTGAAAACCGTAAATGATAGATAAAAAAGAACGGAGGAAGTAATAAGTAATATACTAAAAAGATTGTTCCCTTTATTTTTTGATTATTAAATTTTCACACTTTATCTTAATAATACTCATAATATTTTATTTAATTAAAAGTGTTTTAATCATAAATTTAATAATGATAGTGTTATACAATAATTTAACATATAATTTGATAAATTAACGGTCAAAATTTATAAAATTTGACTTTATTATTTAAACAGGTACAATATTTTAGGATATAGGAAATATAAAATGATAAAAATATTATTTTACTTAAATATTTTCATTAAGAATAAAAAATTAATAAACTAATGAAAATAAATATGATAAAATAGTAAAATACTATATAAAAATTTACCAATGTGAGGCATATTAAAATATGGAAGTAATAGTAAAATATATATTATTTTTACACATGTAATTAGTCCAATCGATTGGGCCCCTCTCTCAAGTGTAGGGTTGTGGCGGACGGGGATGCCAATGGTCCATAAATGGGCTCACTCCAACCCACATCACTCTCTAAAATGGTAAAAGAGAGATATCGTCCCCAAGATTTGAACCTTAGACATTTGAGGTAGGAGGTGAACTTTTTGCCATTTAAGCAAGAGGTGATTGGCCAATAGTAAAATATAAATGTTGATGAAAGAGTGGTTAAAATTATCTGAACTGTGATTAAGTTTAGAAGTCGCAGAAAAGCAAAGTCCTAACCGTATGTCTTATCAAAACTTATTAACAAAATTAAAATTGAGAAACTTTTACATTATCAGGAATTTATTATTCAGAAAATCTGGATAAGTAGAGTCAGGAAAGTCATTATTTCAGTATACAGTTGATGGTGTCCTTCGGTCTAATCCCATTTAACACAATTTCAGAAGTCATGAGAAAGTAAAGTATTAAAGGGTTCTTCTCATAAGAATTGGTCAATAAAGTTAAAATTAAGAAGTTTATCTATTATTGAATTTGTTTATTCATTTATTAAGTTTAAACAAGTGGACTTCAGAGTGTCACTATTTTTTTTTTGAAAAAAAGAGAAAGGCCACATTTTACTATTTGCACACAGAAAATGATGCTAGTACAATTGCTGATCTACAATATTTCATTAATTTCTAACTATTATTTAAAATGATAATTTTAATTTAGTAAAAATATTCTAAAAAATAAATTATAAAAAAATACTAAAGAAATTTGCATGCATGGCACAAATGGGGAAATGCTAGCTAACTGGTTTGCTGGTATTAAATAATGATGTTTATAGGCAATGGTAAAAATAGAAAGTAGGAGTACAAAACTTTTGTCCTCTCGCAATCACAAGAGGATCGAACAATAAGAGTTTCCGTATTATAAAGCCCATGGTACCCTTTGGTGTGATGCTATTTAAGACAAGTTTATGGCAATTTCATGTGGAACTTTAGTTTGTCAAAATTTATCAATTCGTCCTAAATTTACTAAAATTTATCAAAAAAAGTTTTAAAAAAATTAATTTTAATATATTAACATAAATTTGTGAAAAATTATCAAAAATCATCTAAAGTTAAATTTTTACCCAACTATTTTTTACTCATAAATTTGAGATAGAATACATTGTTCAATAATTAACATTTTTTTAATTAAAAAAAAAACAGATGAAGTACCCAGCTCCAGGGTCACCAAAGCTGGCAAAAAGAGTGCAAGAACTGCTGATAGCGGGAGGGTTTAAGAGTGCGAAGTTAGACGAGGAGCGGGGGTTGGACCACAGCGCATGGGTGCCCTTAAGCATGATGTACCCAGAGGCTGACATCCCTGTCTGTCAGCTGTCGGTGCAGCCTACGCTGGATGCGACTCACCACTTCAACGTGGGGAAGGCATTGGCACCTCTCAAGGATGAAGGAGTGCTTGTCATTGGCTCTGGTGGTGCTGTCCACCCTTCTGATGACACCCCTCATTGCTTCGATGGTGTTGCCCCTTGGGCTGCTGAGTTTGATCAATGGCTTGAGGATTCTCTCCTTGCCGGAAGGTCCTTCTCAACTCTCTTTTCATTTCTACTTCTATAATTAACTCTTTACAATTTTCCTGCTGTTCTACTTCCTCTTCCCCATATTATTTATCACTTTAACTGACTTTCTTTTTTCCTATAATATCTGTCACTTTATAATTTCAATAACACATTAATTACTAATTTATCAAATTAACCTTATTAATTACATATTTTTCTTCGCCTGTTTTCTTTTTTGTTCACCATTTTATTCAAGATTTTTACATTTCCAATAAGCTAAATTAATATAGATGAAAGTTTTTTTTGGTTTTTGAAATTATGTCTAGAGTGACAAATAAAATGGGAAGAAGGGAGTAATTTGTTATTTCTTAATTTATAAAATATGCATAAATTAACAGACCAGATTTTCGTAGAACCAATAAATATTAATTTGATGAAAAAAATATGCTTAAAAGCATCATGTGCCAAATTCATTTCATCATCATTTCCAAAATTACTTGCTGCATGGTTTTCCACATAAGATATTTTCATAATTATATGGATGATTAGTGCTCCTTCTCCCATTTTATTTGTCACTTCTTAGCTGTTTCAAGACTTTCATTGTTTACCTTTGACTAATAATTTCACAAATCGTAGTTCATTGAAAAATTACAACAATATAATTTTACGTTAAGATTTTCGTTACGAATCTAATCATAATACTCCATCCGTTTTTATTTATCTGTCGACTTAGAAATTGTGTTCAAAACTTTGACCATTAATATCTTAATTTGTATAATGATTCATCATACAAATTGATGTTATTAGATTCGTTATAAAAAATACTATTAAAAAAGTATACTATTATATTCTTTTGTACGTAAAAGTTTTATATCAAAAATTATATATTCATTAAAAATTGACACTAAAAACCGTAAATGACAGATCAAAAAGAATGAAAGCAGTAGTTTTGTATAACGAAACATTATTGACTATTGATAATAACGGATAAGTGTACTATTAATTAATCAATACTGTAGTACATAAGACTTAAAGAGCGTTGTCCTGATGTGTTTGATCCATTGATCATCCAAGAAAATGAGTTTTGGAGGACCTTTCTTATAAAGAGTTGATATGGACAATAGTTGATGTAATCTTTATAATCATAAATTGAATAGATTATAAAATAGACAACCTTACACCTGTAAGTAGTAAGGAAATCATTATGAATTATTTGTAAAGTTGATTGGTATTGTTGGTTAGAGACCCTATAGTATGCGATTATTTATGCAACACGTTTAGCAAGAAAAGACAAAGGACTATAAAGGCATGCAGGGGCCAAATGAATTAATTACTTTGACTTGTCTACACATGTTGATTGTTGATGGGACTATTTACAAGCCAAGTACGGTTCCACTTGCAGCTTGCCCATCAGCATATGATTAACAGATTGATTCACGTATTGACAAACTTTGTGTTGCTGCACTTGTTGCCTCACTTTAGTACTGAATTACTAATGCACTCCATTTCTTTTTAACAAAATGATAAACGTCTTCATGCTTAACCATTTTCTATTTCATCTAAATCACTCATAAAGTTAAATGTAAGTATACTTAAATTATTGTAAAGATATGTTTCATTATTTTGAAGGTTATTATAACCTATAAACAATATAAAAATATTTATTTATTTATATTTTTTCATAAATATAAAACTATACATAAAATGTACATTTTCTACTATGATTGATAAAATTAATTATTTTTTTTAACCTAGCTAATATGTATTATACTCTTGTAGTTGATAAATATACATAATTACTAGAGAAAATATTATTAAAAGTTAACAAAATGAGAAATATAGACAATTCAATATGGTTATTAACCATCTTGACTCAAGATGTATATCATTGTCCTTTTTAATTGCTTACATTTTAAAATCAAAATTTTGAATGTTATTTTTTGAATATATATAGCAACGTACTTTTTATGAAAATAATATCACTATATTCTAAAAGAAACGCAATATTAGTTTTTTTTAAAATTATAAAATTATGTGAAGTTGATTAAACTTTTAATACTATTATCCCCTAAAACAATTAAATCTAGTTCATTGTCCCAGTCAAATAGGATGGTTTTTTAAGTCCAAAGTATGATTTTTTAAAATCTTTACTAATACATCTTTAATGAAAACGTATACAAATAAAGTCAAATAAAGTAAAAGAATTACTGTAATTGGGAATTTTTAACATTTTTTTTTTCTGGAATTACGTACGCAGGTATGAAGATGTGAATAATTATCAAACAAAAGCACCAGAAGGGTGGAAACTAGCACATCCAATTCCAGAACATATTCTACCATTGCATGTAGCCATGGGTGCAGGTGGTGAGAAATCAAAGGCAGAGCTGATTTATCGTACTTGGGATCATGGTACTCTTGGCTACGCCTCTTACAAGTTCACTTCCGTCTGAGTTTGTTATAACTGCTACAAACTCAGTCTCCATGACTTTTTCCCACTGTCTCTCGCTTCTGGAGGTTGCCAATCAGCTCTCTCCATCTGTCTCCAAGAACAAAACAACTTAAATTCATTGCTACTAAAACCTTTATTTATATGTAAATTAGACTATAACAAAAAGGAGTCTCAAGTTCAAGCTGTGATTAAGCTGGATTTGCATCTCTTTTTTGTAAATTTATGTTCATTTTATTTATTTTTCTTTCGCACGTGTGTGTTGGAGGGCTGCACAAGTTGGATCTCAAATTTAGCTTGTATATGTTCATATTATGTTGCTATTTCTGTGATTAATAAATCAACATGTGTTTGATCGATCAATTATTATTCAATACATACCAGAACTTTTCCTCAATTCTTTACTTTCTGTCATTTTTTTTTAAACTTTAAACTATCTTTAAAACTATTCTTTCATTACCATTTTCTATTCACTTATTTTCAAATATTTAAATTACACTTTTATGATAGTATTATAGATTTCTAAATTGAAAATCCAAACTTTGAGCTATGATATGTCAAATAATATATACAAAATTTTAATATATATGACAATAATCTGAACACTATAGGTGGAGGATTTCAGTAGCACTACTAAAAAAAAAACATGTTAGATCTCAAGTTTCAACTCTTTTTATCCCATATCTAGATGGTTTAGATTTGTTTTGTAAATATATTGGAGGTTATGGTCATCCAATATGTAATGACTCATGATTGAGATTATTCAATTCAAATAAAAATTCCTAGTATTTTTCAATATGACTATGTTAGTAAAAGATTTATATGATAAGTAGTTATATTTATTAAGAAATTGTTAATAAATTGTTATATTTTAAAAATTAACCATGAATAACAAATAACAATAATGTGTCTTTTTGTGGATCCGATTTAAAAATAATAATAATAATAATAATTAATAACAGTAAATACTAAATATATATTGAGGAATAATGCTTAGTATTTTTGACATACGTGATCGATGTGTTTGATCAGTCATCACTAAAATGCTAGGTATAATATATTTCTCTTATAAAGAGTTGTCTGCAGTTATGATTGTATGTAGGTCCTCCAAATTAAGCCACCATTGTTTATCGGTTGAAACTGATCTACGTATATCATATAATCGTCATTAAATATAATCTGACAAGAAAACATAATCCACACTCATATCTAATAAATAAATATACCACTTTACACTTTTTTTTCTCTCATTTCATTCATAGATGTTGTGTCAGATTGACAGTGAATATATACATATATATATATATATATATAAACCCAGCAGTGGGCTGGCCCCTGCTGCTCGGCCGAAGAGGAAGAGAGGAAGGGGGGAGGAGCTTTAGTTATTATTAGCATTAGCACTTTGACCTATGGGACTTCTTTCGTGCGTAGCTGCTTGATTCGTCGATCCAAAATTCGAATCGGTTGCTGCTCGAAGGTTAGATCTTCGGCCAAAAGCGGCGGCTCTTCCACTAGAACATGCTTCGGGTCCGGTACATACTTTCGGAGTTGCGATACGTGAAAAACGTCGTGGATCCTTCCTAGACTAGAAGGTAACTCTATTCGGTATGCTACCGGGTTGATCTTTTCTATCACCGGATATATATATATATATATATATATATATATATATATATATATATATATATATATATATATATATATATATGATTTTTTTGTATTTTGGATCTTGTAAGATATGAACATTTATTTTCAACACCCTTGATTTTCAATGTTTATTTTTTGGAATTTAAGGTTTGTGGGTTGAATAAAAAGACTCAAACGTAACTCTCTTATTTCATTTGCAATTTGGGTTGCCATTGCCTATTATTTCCTATTTATTGGTCATTTTCCTCATGCAATGGCTATGTTTATGGACATACACTTTGTAATGACCATCTTACATATTATTCCCTTTGTAATTGATCCGTATTTGACCGTTAGTCCTAAAGATTTGGGTCACTCCCAAAGAATCGTGGGAGGAACCGTAGGGTACTTAGAGGTCTAAGTAGCTCCAACCAAGGTTGTTAAAATCGGGATCCTAACTCGGATCCATGGGGTAGTTAGGATCGGAATTAACCCACATTACCACATAGGATCGTGGCTCGCAATGTAGATAATAGAATCGCATCGAGGATTTTGGATTATAAAATCATAGGATCGTAGATCAGGATCGGGATTTTAATGACTATGACTTCAACATGAGTAAGAGATTATAGCTCAATATTAGTTTTAAGCTTGGATTATAAAATCATAAGATCGTAGATAATTTATTTATTTATTTATTCTTTTTACCATCGTGGAAGGACTTATGACTTCGTGATTTCCCTATTCAAGTTAAAATTTTCGGTTAACTTTAAACCTTCAAAAATAACCTAAACTTGAAAGCAAAGTGTTATTGGTCCCCAAAGCAACAAACTTACTCACTTCTTTGCTGTTTCTTGTTCAAGTACATAACTTTGGGTCGTTGTCGCTTCTCGCTCGGATTATCTTCACCCCAAGGCACTATTTTTTTAGCAAGTCTCTTCATTTGAGGTATGCATATTTCCTATACCTTTTAGAATGTCATGTATTTATATCATGAAAGCATCAAGTGTTCTAATAATGTGAACAATATGTTTTTCATCGTGTTTTTTCATCTAAATGTGGACCCGCCCCATTTAGGCATATTGAATGCATTCACTCTATATACCTGGCCAGTGTCAACCAGTTAAATCTGTCCGGACCTCCCGATCAGTCTAGGTATGCGCATATGAAGGTTTAGTCTGATGATCGTAAATGGGTACCATTGAGATAATAATAATCGTGCAACATGTTTTAATTATTTCTCTTCTCTCTGTTTGCAAAATGATTTGAAATGCGCGAAATAAAATGAATTAATAACTAGGATTTACAATATAGGGGTATGCGTATTAGTTTCGGTTTATTTGTGAAAACACATGTTTATGTTTTATTTTAGGTGTTGGCGCTGGTGGTGGAAAGTTTGATACTGGTAAGAAGCAAGGGTAAATGGGTGTCTAAAAGTCCTCTTTTGCAATATTGTAAAGCTATGGTTGTGATTAGTATGTCGATGTTAAGTGTAGTGTCGCACTTTTGTTAGTGTTTTCAAAGCCATCTTTTGTTGTGTATAATTGTTCTCGGCTGCTTTGGAAACCCCTATGAATATGTGATTGACGTGTAATAATTATTTGACGTGTGGTTGTAAATACGATTATCTTAGTTTGGTAATCACTTGTGTTAAGTCAAACTATAGGATTGTAGGTTGTAAACTAAGTCTTGTGTGTATGGTAGTCTTGTCCATTGTGGTTGGACGATGGTAATGTCCCTAGACTCCTTAATCTGTTGCGCTAATCGCTGGATGATGAGGCATTTACCCCTACTTCGGTGATTATGAGTCTAGGGATATTACAGGCTCCCACTCAACTTGATATCCCATATACAAGAATTACAAGCGATGCTCATCTTATGAGGTTACAACGATGTCAAATAAAATTGCAAATTTAATCAAATTAAATTAAACATGTTCAAAACCTATGAGATGTAGACCGTATTTCACCCACCCGGTACGTAGATCGGTAAAACCAACTAGTTATGGCCATGCTAAGAGCGCATGCGATTCAAGCAATTATTTTGGTAGCATTGCAAAAATACATATCCCATATATTTCAACCCTGGTTTAATAACAATTAGAGAAGGCTTCCAACAAGCAATGCATCAAACCAAAGTCAAACAATTAGCCAAAACAATTTCAGCAACACAAGCGATCTCAATTACATTGCAAGAACACGACACATGCAACAACTCAATAAAATCTAATTTATCCAGTTTAACCTCCAACCTTAAACAATTTTAGGTGAGCCAGGAAACCCTTTCCTTCTTGAAATTCGAAATTTAAAGGGCTAGATACATACTCATTTGCTTAAATTCCAAAATTAAGCAAATTAACTAGTTGATACATTATCACGCTAAGGATCATTTCGCAGCATATCGACTGGAATCACCCAACGATCACCTCTACAAACAATCTATTTATGCCCAAGTGATTGCTCGATAGTTAATTTTCCAAAAATTAACACTTCACATAGTGTAGTGCTTAACTAGAATCACCCAGTACTTAACTGTAAGTTAAATATAATTTAATCGGAAAGTTGTAGAAATCGAATTTTCAACTCTAAACATTTTAGACTCAAAAGTCGAATTTCTCAAGTTTGATGCTTGGTGACACTAGCCTTGGGTATGACATCACATGTCTGATCCTAAACTATGCCCTACCTCAACACTCCCAAAACGATCACAAAGAGTCATCATGAGTACGACGTATAACGCAACATTACTCGCGATACTAAAAAATGAGTGAGGAAAGGCAATGAGTTTCACCAAAATCTCGTGTAGGACACCTAGTGTCATGTTCGAGATTCCTTGTCAAAAAAGGGGTCAAGACTCGAATGCAAATCAATGGACATGACAACAATTTACCATGACCATGACTGTCCCTACCTCATACCGATAACCCATAAGTGATCGCAAGGAAAAGCAACCAAATATCCAAAACCCAACAATCAACCATAATCAAGGTTTATCAAATAAACAAGATCATTACATTAATGATCCAGGTTAAGGTTTTTACAACATGCCAAATTAACAATTAATTCTAGCATGAAAATATCCTAACAGATCACATCCATGAAGATGAATACTTAAAGGGCGTAAATAAATTCTAGCAACCTAACATGAATTCAACAAAGTAAAAACTACAATATGCTATCTACGGCTCTGATACCACCGATGGGTTATGTATGAGGGGTTGGGGGCCTAAATCATATCTGGGCCCAATGGGTGGTGGGCCCAATCCAATTAGGCCCACCCAGACTAGGGGCGGAAGAAGACCTAACCCTTATGACCTCACCTACTCTACTCTAACCCAAAACAATAACAATAGGCCAAACGGCTTCAAGCCCCGTATTGGGCTTAGACCTTCCTTGTACTACTGGGTCGATGTCCCCTGTTCATTGGGCCAAGGCTACGACTTGTTAAGCCCGTCAAGGCCAAACGACCTTGGGCTTTGTTTGGACTACTGGCTGACTTGGTTGTACCCTCTTTTCGGTCTGATTTCGTGGCTGGAATGGGCCTTGTGTTTGCTGTTGGGCTTTTCTTTACGAAGATTGCATGCTTAGCCCCCAATTTGTGGCTTTTAGTGTCATAGGAGGATACCTTAAAATCTGCAGAAATTTGACAAGGTCCATACAGGTGACCATGTTTTTCATTGATGGTTTCGGTCACCACACCCTAGTGGACGCGGGATTTGCCTCCTTTTAAGCTTGCCTCCGTACTTTGGAGCCTAGGACTCCTCGAGTCTTAGGGTGAGGGATGGCTGAAAGGTTTCGGGACACCACTAATTCCTTTCACTTGCCAGTGGGAGGATGACGATTACCCCTACAGATTTTGTGATGATTACTGGCCTATGCTAGGGAGGCTAGATCATGGCATTCATTAGGGACATTTCTTGAGATGTCATAATTATATTGGGACCGGTCTTGGTTCATTTGGAACCGAGATAAGACTTAACCAAGCTTTCTTACACCCATTTTGAGAAAGCCATCCGAGATCATCACTTTGTTGGCCTTCCCATAGCCCAAAGACACTTTATCTTCCAGGCCTACTTTATTGGGTCTAGCATCTTCACAAATCATAAAGACAATTTCAACATGAGTTGGATGCCCAACTTGTTGGACTTTGGCCATGTTCGACACCTAAACTCGGGAAAGACGACTTACACCAACTTTATCCGTATTTTACGTAGCGGGGTTCGTGCTTCTCATAATGATGAGCCTATCATCGTTAAGTCGGACAACTCGATATTTCAATATGACCCGAGCCTATGGAAGATGCTCGAGGTATGTGCTCGAGACGCTTCCATTTCCTTTAGTATGTTGTCCTTGCTTGTCACCTAACCTTTGTCTATCCTTATAGACTTGGGCATTTGAGTACATCTGACTCTTGTTCCTCCAGACCTGAGTGGGAAAGATATCCGCAACCATTGAGCCTTGGTATCCTTGTCGTATAGTGGGGAAGAAGAGGAATGTTAAAAATCTAGATGAGGTCCGTGGTGTTTTGGATAATCTTACCTAGATGTGGTTTCTTTTCCTTTATGATTCGTTTAGCTTGACGTCCTTTCCCCCTGTTTAATTGGTGATATCTTTGGACATAACCAAGTGACTAGCGGCCCTGGGCTGATTTAGACCTCACACGCCTCGCATCTTCGAGACATTTGGTTGATCAGGATACTCGGCATTGCATAGTGATGGAGGGTCCATCGGGGCATATCTAGTACTAGGGATGTACACCGGTCCAAACCCGGACCGGACCGAATTATCTCAACCCGAAGACCGAATGTTTACTGAATAATAGACCGGGACCGGACCGATTTCACCTTAGACCAGGACCGGACAGGACCGAGAAAATGGATGGCATGACCCGACCCGGACCAATTGGACCGCTTTTTTATGTGTCAAAATAACTTTTAAGTACAATAGTTGAACTTTTAACTAGCCAGTAGTCGCCACCTTGATTAGTAGATTAGTGTTTTATTGTACTCCATAATACAAGTCCGTATAATTAATTTAAGCAATTTAATTTCATGTCATAAATTTCATAATGTATTAGTAACAAAGTAATAGTGTCATAAAGTAATTTTAACTGGCCAAAAGCTTATCACTAATTATTTTACTGCCATAAATTCCATAATGCATTAGGAACAAATTAATAGTGGTAGCTTTTTTTTATATGAAAAAAAAAAACTTTGATGGTGGCTGCCTTCGATTGGAAATTTTTGTTGAAGATTAATTTGCTTAAACTTCAACTTATGCGAATGTCGCCTCTTTTAATTGGCCACTTGATCAGGCATGTAATAAATCCCATAACTTGAAATTTAGTGAATTAATAATAATAATAATAATAATAATAATAATAATAATAATAATAATAGTGTCATGGGGTTTTTAATTTATCTTTACTAGTAGACTTACTCATAATTAGGAAATTTATGTTTTTGAAAAGATTTTATGAGTTGACTCAAAAGCAACTAGGCAATAATAATTATGACTAATTATGGTGAGCATATAATTTGAAAAGTATAAAAAAAATAATTATGTATATGGACAAAATATCTATAGGATTTTATTTTAATTAAATTACGTATATGTCGAAAAGTATAAATAGGGTTAACCGGTCCAACCCGTTTTTTAGTGTTTGGACCGGAACTGACCCGAAAACCCGAAATTTATAAATATTATGGACCGGAGACCGGACCGAACATAACTGGATTGGTCCGGGCCAGTCAAAACCCCGTGGTTTTTCCGGTTCGGACCGGAATATGCACACCCCTATCTAGTGCCTCGGCGAGCGGGCTACCATGCATATTTTAGGTCGTTATCCGTCTTTGATTCTAGAAGACCCTCTAGAGAAGATATTCGAGGCTTGGTCCATGGATGCAACTTCCCTTGAGACCGCCATCCAAGGAAAAAACTTTCAACAGTATAATCACAATGTCGCGGCTAAGTAGTTTAACAATGAGCTAGACCGATACCTTTGTTGTCTCGCTTTTAGGATGGTATGATATTTTCTTTTGCCACCTTTGTTTCCCTAGCATAAATTGCCGATTCTTTTTCTTTTTTCAGCTGGGGCCATATAATAAAGCGATGAAGGAAGAAGCTGGGGTCCCGAGTATCAAGCTCTACGGGTTCCTGGAATTGGAGACAACAGCTCCTGCTCTGCTCTAGAGGAACTATCGAGGAAACCAGTAATTTCTGCACCTCATTGCTCTTTTTACTGACTCACATAGCATGCGCCTAGGTGGCAAAGAGTCACACAAATGGCTAAGGAGGTTAGTACTCTCAGGAAGCTTGAGGTACTTGACCTAGTACAAAATCTAATGTTTACAAGTGCCTTTTCCTTATTCATTCTCGACGTGGAAGGAATCAAGCTCGGATGAGTGGTCATGGACACGCTAACATGCAACCCAACTCCTTGGATGGATGTTCTATCACATTACAGTGTGGGTTTAATTGTCGTATCCACAGGGAGTTGGGGCTTCTGAACCAAGGAGCTAATCGAGCTCTCACCAACTAGGTTGGATCACAAAGATTTTTGGTGAATTAACTACTAACTAATAAAACAAAATAAAAGCTACAATTAACTAATCACATAAACTAAAAAGAAAATGCCTAATTAACCAAGTTCAGACATGCAATTAGAGTGATCGATTGCTCTTGAAAGACCATCAAAACTCCTCTTTCAAGGAAGCTAAGGCTAGTTTAATTATCCTAACCACTTATTTCTATGGGTTAATCAAACTAAACTACAATAAAGGCAACTTTAGACCTAGTTAGACTTCATTAATTTTCATCTCAACATCCAACCATTTTCCCTACTCACACTAGCAAATCTACCTCGCTTCTCAACAAAAGTCAATTGCCTAGAAAAATAGATGAAAATACTCGCAAGCATTTCATCGAACACGTGGTGGACACTAGAAAAAACTCAAATTACAAGCATAAACTAGGTTTAAGTAGGCATAAACAAGATCAAATATCATCCAAATACATCAGTCACAACCCAAAACTAAGAACAAATTAACAAAAGATGAATTTAAACAAAGATATAATCAAAGACAAGATATGAACAAAAAGAGAGGGATGGGAAAACTTAGTCTTGGAATTGTAGATGTAGATGAACCCTTTTGATTCTTTTCATTCTTTTTATAAATTCTTTATGGTTGATAAGTTTAATCTTCAATCTTCAATACAAATTTCTAAATCTATGAAAATCTAATCTAACCTATCCTAAAACAATCACCCCTAATAGGTTTTATTAGAGAATGAAGAAAAAAAGGAGAGAAAAGTAGAGAGTTGGATTGTCTTTTAATGAGAAGAACTCGCATTGTATATCCCGTACGATGCACGGTAATTTTTTCAATTTATATGCAATTTGTTTTTGGAGTAATTTTATAACAATTATCATTAAACTAATAATTAAAAACTAATAAAAAAATTATGCAACAATTGCACTATCATTACTTTCTTATTTATTTCATACAAATTTTCTTCAAAATTAATTTAGATAATATATTGGTATATGATACAAAAATCTATATTTATTTTTAATATTGTCTTAATTAGATATCATAACTGATAATAATAATTTTTTATTAGTTAATTTGAGTAAATGCAATCAACTCTACAATCCCTTTAAATCTTTCTCGATAACATGTAAAAAAATATTTAATTTTAAACATAGGAATAAATGATTTAGATCATACATACTACGCCGCCTACACATTATAAATATAATTTATATTTGATAAAATGCATCTGTTTTGTAGTATATTTGGGCGTCGGACATTCTATAACCTTTGATTATTATAGATTTTAAATATCAACGATTGGGGAATATTAATAGTAGGGATGAGTTTTATTTATTGAGATAGTTGTATTTTTTATTTTTTAATTAGGTCAGTTACTTTAGTTAGCTTTGGTGTTTTAGGTTTCTTTCGTTATTTTTTGTTTTGGTTCTGGGCCGGCTTTTGGCCCATCTCCTTTGCTAGATTTTCTTCTTCTTTTTAAGCTCGTTTGGTGGCGCAGCTTTGTTATTTTTTTTGGATTCCCAGATTCTCATCGATACAATCATCCTCTTTCTCCCTCTTCTATCTTACCTTTCATGGTATCAGAGCAGACGTAACTTTGCTCCTCTCTCCTTTCCCCCTCTTCCTTCTTCTTTCTCTTGCAAATGGGAGACGCCAAGGACAATAAGGTCATGGTTGTGGATCCTTCAGATCCCCTTTCATTCACCCATCAGATCACCCCGGAAAATCTCTAGTCGCAGAACCATTTGCCAGTGAAGAATTCGAAAACTGGAAGAGGACCGCCACCATAGCTCTTTCTGCGAAGAACAAGTTTGTGTTCGTCGATGGTTCTTACGAGCAACCAAAGAGTGACTCTCCCCTGTTGCCTTTTTGGAAAAGATGCCAACATATGGTCATCTCTTGGCTACTTAATTCTTCAGACAAGAATATCCGGGAGAGCGTGCTCTATGTAGAAACCCCTAGTTTGATATGGGAGGAGCTCAATCAACGGTATGGGCAATCTGATAAAGCGAAATTGTTTCAATTGCAGCAGTCTGTAAGCAGTATCGCTCAAGAAAATCTTGACATCGCTGGGTATTTCAATCGATGCAAGAAGGTCTGGGATGAATTCAGTCTAGTTGGAGGACTGCCTCGCTGCGGTTGTGGTAAATGTCAGTGTACAACAAAGATTAACAATGTCCTGCATAAGTATTCTGAGGATCAGAAAGTGATTAAGTTTTTAATGGGGTTAAATGAGTTATACACTTCCTTGATGGGGAATATATTGATAGTGAAGCCTTTCCCAAATATCAGTCAAGTCTATGGGATGCTTTTGCAAGAGGAACGACAAAGAAATGTCAGGCACACCTCAAACTTTTTTTCTGAAAGTGCCTCCTTCCAAACCTCGACTTCTCGAGGCACAAGTTATCAGAAAAGGCAAGAAGCCAAGAAAGAGGTAGTTATCTGCAGCCACTGCAAGAAACCTGGGCACCCAAGAGAAAGATGTTACAAGATAGTAGGATACCCCAATAAAGGCGGTCAAACCAATCGTAACAAGCCTAAGAATGATCAAAATCATAGATTTGCCAACAACGTCCAAGAAGTGAGCCTGACAGATGGACATGAATCACCTATCTTAGAATCACCAAGTTACGCATTGCCTGGGTTGGATGCTGGTCAGACTAGGCAGATGATGGGCTGTGAGGGCTCTCAACCACATGGATAGTTCAATGTGCCCATCAGCGCCTGACCTTGAGATGTGGATCATCCAATATTTTCTTGCGGAACTTCAAAACACCTCCAAGAGTGACAACCCTGTTCAACAAGTGGAGTTAAATTCAGCATTCATGGCAGGTATGACTTCCCTATCTTCAAACAGTGTTTGTTTATTTTCTGTCATTAAAAACCAAACATGGATTATAGATTCAGGTGCCTCGGATCATATGACATATGATAAATCAAAATTGTGTAACTTGGTGTCTGTGTCTGAACCTATCTTGATTGTCTTGCCTAATGGTCAAAAATTTAAAGTTACACAACATGGAGATTATAATTTAGGAAATGGTGTTTTATTACATCATGTTCTTTATGTCCCATTCTTTACCTTCAACCTCATATCAATCAAAAGACTTAGTCAACAATTGAACTGTAGTGTAGTATTCACACCAGAATATTGCACCTTGTAGGGCCCTTCTCTGAGGAGGCCTCTGGTTCTTGGTAAGTCCTCCCGTGGACTATATGTTCTTGATGACAAGATTGCTAAAACTATGGGAAAATGTAAAGATGAGGATACAGACAGATGGGAAAGAGTTGCTTCAGGAAACACAAAAAATTCTGAACTTTGTAAAAGTTTCATTGTTGGGTCAGAAGGATTGAAGCTGACTTCTGGATATTGTAAATCCTGTTTCTTGTGGCACAAAAGATTAGGACACATTCCAATAAGAAAATTGAAAATGTTGGATTTATCTGGGTGTTCTATCAATTGTGGTGACAAAAATGATCATGTTTCATCTTGTAATATTTGTCCTAAGGATAAACAGCAATGATTACCTTTTCTACATAGCAAAATCAGTACCTCTCAGCCTTTTGACCTCATACACATAGATGTTTGGGGTCCTTATTCTGTTAAAACTTACACGGGACATAGATACTTCCTCACTTTAGTAGATGATTTTACCAGAAGTACCTGGACACACTGAACGATCACCAAGAATGAAAGTTCATATATCTTTAATTAAGGATTATTGGATGATAATAAACTGAACTTTAGGGGTATTGGACAATAATGCACTGAACTTTTTTTTTTTGGACTCTAATACACTAAACTTTGAGGGTATTGGACAATAACGCACTCAAACCAATTCAGCTGGTGGTTGACGCGGTGGCTGTCCTATTTTGAGGTGTCGTTTTTCTATTTTTTTCAGAAAAACTTTTGCCGTGTAAGAAAGTACACATAAGCAGGATGACTAATATTTTTTTTTGGAAAAAAATAGAAAAACGATACCCAAAGTGGGACAACCACCGCGTCAACCACCAGTTGAATTGGTCTGAGTGCATTATTGTCCAATACCCTCAAAGTTCAGTGTATTAGAGTCCAAGAAAAAAGTTCAGTGCATTATTGTCTAATACCCCTAAAGTTCAGTGTATTATCATCCAATAATCCTTTAATTAAATCTTTTATTCAAATGGTCAAAACCCAATTTGGTAAATGTGTAAAGATAATAAGGTCAGACAATGCACTTGAGTTAGGTCTAAGTCATGAGGCTAGGAGTTTTTTCTCTGAAAATGGAATCTTGCATCAAACTAGTTGTGTTCAAACACCCCAGCAGAATGGGGTTGTGGAAAGAAAACATAAACACCTATTGGAAGTTAGTCGTTCCTTGTTGTTTCAATCTAATTTACCTATAAAATTTTGGGGTGACTGTTTGATGACAACTACTTTCTTGATAAATAGGATGCCTAGTTCAGTTCTTAATGGTAAGACTTAATGATAAAGCTGTCAAAAATAACAAACATCACATAGCTAGGCAACAAAAGCCATGTTGTATTCTTAAGTATTTGTATGGCATGTCATAATCATAATTTTGCACACATGTCACATGCGTAGTTAAGGGAGGGGGTTGTCATTGAAAGTAGAATATATAGTTCTATATATATGTGTTTCATTCTTCTTCCTAGAATTATTTTAAATTAAGACATATTTTCAAAGACAAATTCTTAAGAAAACTTCTTGGCAATTATTAAAACTATGAATAATATCATTATTCGGTTTACTCATAATTTATCATAATGGTGGTCTTCATATGTAATTTATAAATACAGACTAAATTGCAAATTTTCCAACTCTTTATCAATAATAAATCCACCAAAACAGAATAAGATGAAACAATGCCATCATCCAAAAATAATGACAATTAGTATTTTCTTTTTGATAGAAACATTAATATTTAGTTAGCCAAATAGTACAAGTAACTAGTTTCAAAGAAAATTATATAATTAATATATATTGTGATAATATAGATGTAATAGACAGAATTTAGAATCAAAACCCAACATTTTCAGCTAATTAAATTACAAAGTTTAAGATTGAGTCTTAATAATAATAATAATAATAATAATAATAATATGGAGATTAATTATCTGATTCTTCGTATCATCTCTTATGTACATTGTTTCAACTAGTTTAGTATACGGAAAAACTACATGATATTTTCCTGTATATTGTAATTCAACCCAAGAATTACTCGACAAAGTAATTAAACATGACATATATGCTTAATGGAGCGTTTGGTAGGAACCCCAGAGAAATTTTTCCTGGGGAAAATTTCCCATGGGCAGTTTTTCATGGGAAAAATTTCCCTTAGCCCCTCATGAGGAAAAATTTCCCTAGAAAAATGAAGAAAATGGTGGGCTCACCATGAAATTTTTCCCAAGGTCAACCCACACCCAAACATGGGGAAAATAAGTCAACCCGGAAAAATTGATCATTTCCCCGGGATTATTGACAAATCAAACACAGTACCCTAAGAGAAAATACAATATACTTAGTTACCTCAATGGTTTGATCGCAGATTCGAACCAACTTTTAACTTCAGAATCTTTTTATGGGATTGTGGTTGCACTTGCAGCATTTGCAACATATGCAAGATCAACAAGGATAATCCCTAAAATCAGCCTTTGAAAGATAGAATTATGTTTTCTGATTTGTTTTACCATGGTTTATTTTCTTTTCTCTCCTTATATTATTTTGCCTACATGCATGAAATCAATGGAAGATGCATTTCATATTTGGGAAACATGAGGGAGAAATTAAAGAAATAGCGAAAGTTATGGGACATGTAGAGCTTCTTGCTAGCTTCAATCAATGGTTGTTAATTTGAAGCTAAGATTAAGTTGACCATGCACTAAATAAAACAAACACTAAAAATAAAAACATTCTAATTAATTGGTCATAAAGAAGAAAAAAAATGTCTGTTCCCTCGTATTACTTTATTAGATTTTTTTTGGGTTCCACTATATATCTTAGAACTTAGTTTCAACAAAGATGGCTAACGAGTTCTTACCTCGTTGATCAAGACTCTCTCCATTTGGTTTCGATATATATTTGGGTGGAGTATTTCTTTCTTAGAGGAATGTTTGGAGTGTTGTGTGAAAGGTTGGATTCATGTATTGAACTTAGGGACATCTTACGCTTGTCTGCAGTGACCTCATTGAATTGCCCTGAAATAGGGACCAATGGATTAAAAGTAATTGTCATTATTAAAAAAAATTGTTTAATTGAAGATCAGATCAATTTCATGTTGCCAATTTCATGGTTTATGGAATTTTTGATAGTGTGAATCTCTCTAGGTTATTGTTAAGCATGCAACGCTGCAATGCTGATTACGCACGTATTACACTACATATTACACAATCAAAAGTCCATTTAACTATTAACACCTGCCTAATTAACCTTTCATATTTATTTAGACCTAATCCTTTAAGTGGAAAACCAGTCAGTTTTCAAACGGTTATTATTTTGACCCCTTTTTGTATGAAAATTAAAGAAAGTCTTTAAAAGTGTCAAATGCGTGCTAACTATTACCAATTGTTTTGTTAAGTGTGAAAGGACCAAGTCACTAGTCTTTATTCTGAGGGAAATTAACCATCAACGACGTTTAAGTATTAGTGATAAGAGATAAGTACTAAACTGGTTATGACAAGTGTAATATATCCACCGATTCCATTGCTTATAACATGGGAAACTTTCTACTTTTACAAAGGTTTAATCTTTAATCACAAGCTTAGAAAATATGGTGGTATTTAGTAACTATAAATATATATTGAATATTAGGGTTCAACTCTCATACACAATTACACATGACTGAGTTCAACTCAAAATACATTGTCTGAACAAAAGAGTAGTACATGTAATGGGTGCTGATACATGTCTGGGGCAAGATACTGTTCAAGTGTCTTGCTCCTTACAAAATTAATACTTATTATCATTTTTAATTCTAATTTTTTTTACAGATACTATTAATTATCAATTATAAGAAGTTTGGAATGTGTTGGCTATGCAAACAATTAAAATTGACATCCTAACGAATGAACTCCATCCGTTTGGCATATTTTAGACGTCTTTTTGTAAATTTTAAAAAATAAAGATAAAAGTATGATTTTATATCATTTATATATATTATTATAATTATAGAAGCCAATCATGTAATTTTTTCAATTTAATTTACAAATATGTGGGTTTAATACAACGACAAGACACTAAATATGTGTCTTGCCCAAGACATTTATCATTTTTGCACATGTAATTATATGGAGTTATAGACACCATTTTGGTTGTTATTGGTACAAGTTGGCAGAGGAGAGTACGAATGCTCAAGCTTCATATGCTAAGTAATGTAAAGATGTAGTTCTAAGATGATATTCTAAGTAATGCAAATATAAGTAGTTTTTATGTAAATGGATCAGGTTTAAAGCTAGAAATCAAATTCAAGGGAGATTAAAGTATAGATTTTGCAAGTTTACACACCCTTCTATTCTACGATGATTTAATCGATATTAACAATAAGTTTTCATTTTTCTATATGGGTTTTCATTCATCTATATATTAAATAGTCATTTAACATATTGTTATCAAAATGTATTTCCATTAACAAAACGAGATTACAACCTAAAAACAAGAGTGGGAGAGACAGACTCTACAACCCCAAGGCAAAAGCCGACTAAGCAGCACCAACCGAAAAAAGCAATACAAACAAATCAAAACAAAGACTCAACTGAGCCTAATGCATACATCCTAAGACACTACAAGAGCCAAACACTTGTAATCTCGATCCAAATCTTGAAAAGCATGACACTTGCGTTCATGCCAGATATGATAGACAATAGCAACAAGAGTCTAAGCATGTCGAGATTTGTGACCCTTTTGAATCCCATCAAGTCAAATCTGCCTAGAAAGTAAATCTAGTTAAGTCAAGTTCACCTTCGAATACGCTTTTGAACAAAGCATCTAAGTGTATATGTGCTGGTTGGATTCCTCCTGAGACTTGCAAAGAAAACACCGATTTGCAAGGGAGAAACCAAATATTTTAACCCTATCAAGAGTTAGAAGCCTCTGATGTAAGAACCAGAACAGAAAAGAAAACTTGGGAACATTACTTTCATGCCATACAAGAGAATGCCAACTAATCTCATCATGATGAGGTTTCAAAAAGTGATACCCTCCTTTCATTTTATACTACCTATTCCTGGATTGGAGGTCCTGGAAGAGGAACTTGAGATCATCACGAAGGCTCAACAAACGACGCCAATACCAACTTACATTTTTTTTTTTAATTTCACAGTCCCATATGGACTACTTCAGCAGCTATAAATTCTTAACCCATTTAACCCATAGAGCTTCTTTATTCAATATAATCTGCCATATCAAACTTCCAAGAGCAGCTATAAATTCTTAACCCATTTCACAGTCCCATATGGAAAGCTTTGAGCGTCTCTAATATTGAGGTCACCTTTCTTTTTATACAAACTGGATTGCCAAGCAATTGAAGGGGATCGAGATGCGTTTCCACCCCAAAGAAAAGCCCTAAACATCCTACTAATAACATCAATCACACTGACTGGGATGATAAAAATCTGCACCCAATAAGAATGGATGGCCATGAGAATGCTATTCACCAATTCAACACGTACGCCCTACATAAGTCAATTTATTTACGGCCCAATCTTGTAACCATTTTGTTATCTTAGCCAGAAGAACTGCACAATCATGACGATTAAGCCTAGAAGGCTTAACAAGTACGCCAAGGTACTTAAAAGGAAGATCAGCCCTTCTAAAACCAATCATAGTAAGAGTTTGCTCGATAAAATCTTCATCAACACTAGCAAAGGTGATTTCTGACTTGGCGAGATTTGGCTGCAGACGTGAACAATTTGAAAAATGGTTAAGATCTTCAAGAAGCAGGCTAATAATGGTGAAATCACCATGACAAAACAACAATCAGTCATTAGCAAAACAAAGATGATTTAACTACAAAGGGCGACAAAATTAATGAAACTTGAACAATGGATTCTGAGCAACCTCCTTCAAAGATCTCCCTAAATAATCCATGATAAGCACAAAAAGAAGAGGAGATACAGGATCGCTCTGTCGAAGACCTCTACCACTTTGTAAAAAAACCAAAAGTAGACCCATTAAAACTAATGGAGAAAGAGGCCGAGCAAACAAAAACCATAACCCAAAACACATGTAACCATGTTGACCTTAGCATTCCAGAAATTGATTCCACCTATCTGGTCTCCAAATCCATACCCTTCAAGGCAGAGCATATATAGTAGCGGGCACCTAACACGCTTACCCTTGGATTGCAAAAAGTTACAGAGAAACTGGCTCTGCTATTCATAGCCATTGGCCTACTATTAAAGTAAGCAGAAGGCAGCTTACGTAAGCACATTCCTTTTAGCCCACCACATTACAAAATGAAAAAACTGTTCCAAGTATTCAACAATCCAAAAAGTAAAGATACTTATCCATCTCTTGCTGCCAAAAAAGCATCTACAAGTTCCCTCCTTCCCCCAATTTTTCTTTCAGGTGCCTATGACGGGTGCCCATCAATCATTCGCATATCAATATCACAACTATCATGTAAGAGAAAAGTATCACTTGTCTACTGCTATCTTCACATTATCAGTAGCAAAGTGCCCTCCATTCAATAACAAGGAAAAAGATAATAAATACATAAAGCACTCTCCAGTCTCCAAGCGATAACATCATTATCAAAGAAAATCCACAAAATCTCTTCATTGGGCTCAGCAGTCTAATCTTGAAAGGATTCATGGTGAAGTGAGACTAACCACAATGGCAGGCAGTACTATCATGATAATTAAATCCTTTTCCACCTGGTAATTAAATCCTAGACACACTGATATAGGAATAATATCTCATGCAGCTATTCATAACCATTTTGCTAATTTTAATTTTCCCTTTTCAATAACTTTATTTTCGGTTGTAAGAAAAGGGCACCTGGCCAGGGTTATTGGTGTCAGAGAGGCTATATAAGTTGGAGGTGTATGCTCTGGAAATCAGTAATGAAAATACATTGAACCAACCTACAATTTCCACAAATACTCTCTCTTAATTCTCCACTGTTTTATTGGTAAGCAGAAACCCTCGAGAGTCATTCCCCATTCTCATCCTCTCCTAATTTTCTGTATCATTGGTATCAGAGCCCCTTATTCTGGGCTGATACTGGCGCCCCAAACTCGCATGGCTTCTCTTAATCAGACTATCGCCAAGATTGAGGGTATGTTTCAAAGTATGCTTGAGCAACAAACCAACCTCACCAAACAACTCTCGGATCAGCAAACTCTTGTGAACCAGCAGCTACAAGCCCAGGATCGCCGTATCGATCAACAACATAAAGCATTTGATCGGTTGATGGCCAACGTAAAGGAGCTATAAACTTCAGTGGGAAAGATGAAGTCGATGGAAGACAGAATGGACCAAGGGAAGGGTTCGGTGGAGCATCCCAACTTCGTATTGGTTGGAAGCCCCAGAACTCCGAATGATGAGGTAATTGCGAGGCATTACCCCCCCATTTAACCCCCGGATTGAATTTCCCCTGTTTGATGGTCATAACCCACGTGGATGGGTCAAAAATTGCTCCAAATATTTCCATCTTTGTAGAACCCCACCGGAGCAGAAAGTCGAACTCGCCTCTCTTTACCTTCAAGGAAAGGCTGAAACTTGGTATAATAATTATATGTTAGGTAGGCAGAATGTACTGTGGGAGGATTTCATTGTGGATTTGTGTGCACGATTTAGAGATGATTTGGGAAGTCAAGTCGTTGAGCGGTTCAACAAATTGCAATAGAATGGAAATATTGATGATTATTAGGAGGAATTTGAAGAGTTAAGGGGTCTAATGTTTGCTAAGAAACCCAAACTTGACTGATAGCTATTTTGTTGATAGTTTCAATATGCATAAAAGTATTTGCTCCAAGGAGCAATCCTCGAATTCCGTCCGTTTTCTGGGTTTGGAAAAGCGCAGATTTTCAAGAACGGGAATCACCATCTTCCAATAAAGTTTTTTCTACGGTTTTCCTCTTTCTTATTCTTAAGCGAGTTCCCTTGGAGGATTGGCCCCCCAAATCAAACCCTTCACGAGAGCTTTTAAGCCAACCCTTGCGGATGCTGTGGAGTATGCCAAGTTGCAGGAGGCTACTCTATCGGCCTTGAAAACTACTGGAAGTCCTCAAATCCCAAAACACTACACCAATTCCAAATTTAGTAGCATCAATCCAACATACAAACCTCATACCAACCCCAAGTTTCCCCCACAAAAAGCCTTATTACCCACTCCAACCCCGTCAAAATCCCAAATCCAAAATACCCAAACCATCAACTCCAACGTAAACCCAAAACCTTAACTCTAGAAGATAGGGCGGATAAATGGGCCAAGGGATTATGCTTCTTTTGTGATGCTCCTTATGAAAAGGGTCACAAATGTAATCTAAAGAAGACTCGGTCATTTTTCATTGAGATTCCGGGAAATGAGGAAGAAAAACCCCCTGACGATGGAAGTGATGAAGATGAGGATGAAGATGATAGGGAATACCAAATGGAGGACGAGAAACCCCAAATATCGATTCATGCTTTGAGTGGGCACCAAGGCTATAGAACCATGAGAGTAACTGAGATGGCAGGGAAGTGTCCATTACATATTTTGGTTGATTTCGAAAGTACACATAATTTCCTCGGCCTTTCAACCGCCAAAAGGTTAGGTTGCAAACTGGAAGAGATTGATCCTCGGGATAAGGTGGCTGATGGTAATAAACTCCAATGCTTGTATGTTAGCAAGAAACTTCGGTGGAAGATGCATAATGTCGCGTTTATTTTGGATGTCTATATCATACCCCTGGGAAGTTGTGCAATGGTATTGCGCATACAATGGTTAAGTCAATTGGGTACTATCCGGTGGAACTTCAAAAAACTTTGCATGGAGTTTACTATCAAAGGAAAGGACCATGTGCTCCGAGGAAACAAGGGAATAAGGTTCAATTGATGAAGCAGAATAAGCTCCAGAAAATGCTCCGATGTGCACCTCAATTGTGTATGATGCAACTGATGGGGACTCAAGAACCGCTACTGACCTCACCCACTCTATGCTCATCACAAAATCATCACTAAACAAACCCAAGGCTCATAGGGATCCTCCAAGAGTTTGAGGATGTGTTTCAGGAACCCCAGCAACTTCCTCCCAGTCGGGGCCCATTTGATCACAAAATTCCCCTAAAGGATGGCAGCCAACCGTTTAGCATTCAACCATACTGATACCCCTTGAAGTATTATCCAACACAGTTCGAGCCCCTTTACTAGTCCGGTGGTGTTGGTTAAGAAGAAGGACGGGACTTGGAGATTATGTGTGGACTACAGGGAGCTCAACAAGCACACGATTAAGGATAAATTCCCAATACCTTTGGTGGAAGAACTCAATGACGAGTTGGCTGGTGCTACGGTATTCTCTAAACTGGATTTGAAATCTGGATACCACCACATCAGGACGTTCGAGGGGGACGAGATGAAAACGGCTTTTAAAACACACCATGGACACTTTGAACATTAAGTGATGCCCTCTGGCCTTTCTAAAGCACCAGCTACCTTTCAAGGTCTTATGAACTATATCTTTAGACCATTTTTGAGGAAGTTCGTGTTGGTGTTTTTTGACGACATCCTGATGTACAACAAAACTGTGGAGGAGCATTGGCAACACTTGGAGAGGGTCATCACAATCATGAGGAAGGAGCAGTTGTATGCAAAGAGGTTTAAGTGTGCCTTCGCTATTAGTAGAGTGGAATACTTAGGGCATTACATCTCAACACAGGGGGGTCGAGACTGATCCAAACAAACTCAAGGCCATTAGGGATTGGCCCACACCTGCGAATGTAAAGCAGTTAAGGGGATTTTTAGGTCTCGCTGGATACTACAGGAAGTTTATCAGGAATTATGCAACCATCAGCAAACGACTCACTAATCTGTTAAGGAAGGGAGGATTCGAATAGGGGCGTGATGGTGACCGAGCATTCACTGTTCTCAAGGATGCATTGATGTCGGCTCCAGTACTTGGAGTTCCAGATTTTAGTAAGCCATTCATCTTAGAAACGGATGCTTCTTCTACAGGAATTGGGGTTGTGTTGACGCAAGGTGGGCACCCATTAGCTTATATTAGTAAATCTTTGGGACCCCGGTGGCAACATTTATCGATGTATGAAAAAGAATTGTTGGCTTTAGTTTTAGTGGTGCAAAAGTGGCAACAATACCTTATGGGCAACAGGTTCATCATTCGGACGAATCAGAAAAGCCTCATGTGGCTTTTGGAACAAAAAGTGAATATCCCGTTCCAACAATTGTAGCCATCAAAGTTGTTGGGATTTGAGTATGAAATTGAGTACAAGAAGGGAAACGGGAATTTGGCGGCAGATGCCCTTTCAAGAATATCTAGCGCTGAAGTGTTGAGCCTATCCATGGCGTCGATGCAATCTGATATCCTTCCTCTCATTAAACAAAGCTACAATAAGGATCCATTGTACAAGAGTACGTGGAAAATCCCACTTTAACTCCAACCAAATTTACCATCATCGACGGCTTCGTCCGAAAGAAGGGAAAGTTGGTTATAGGACCAAACAACAGCCTCAAGAAAATTATACTGCAATGGGTACACGACTCTCCTACTAGGGGGGCATTCTGGGAGCAATGCACCCTTAAGAAGCTCCAACAACTATTCTTATGGAAGGGAATGATCAAGGATGTTCAATCTTATATACAGAGTTGCTTGATCTGTGAGGCTTGCAAGTACGACACAACGGCGTCCCCGGGACTACTCCAACCCCTTCCAATTCCAGGAGCTGTACGGCAAGATATATCCATGGATTTTATCGAAGGCTAACTGAAATCCTCCGGCTACCAAGTTATCTTTGTGGTGCTGGATAGACTTAGCAAGTTTGCATATTTTATTCCTTTAAAGCATCCTTATACAGCGGTTGATGTGGCCAAGGCATATTTGGATGAGGTATTTAAGATACATGCCTGGCCTAAGACCATCATTAGTGATCGAGATGTCGTTTTCCTCGGTCATTTTTTGTAAGAACTTACGAATCTCTTGTCTTGAAGAATTTAAAGCGTGTGAAGTACTATCACAATAATGGCAAGCAAAGGATTCATGGTGAAGCGAGAGTAACCACAATGGCAGTGTGAGGAATAAGTCATTAGAATAACAAGACATCCGGAATGTTACCTACATACAAAAGGAGCAACTATAGAAATCATCATGCCCTTCAACTCTAAAAAGACAAAACTCAAATATGGCGAACCTTCCCCTCACTATCGAGTTACCTTCAACAGTACAAAATTCTGAAAAAATAACGCTAGAGTCATTGATAGGAATAACGAAATGTTGTATTGTTCCTACCATGGCCACATGAAAATCTGGAGCTTCTACCAAAGTCTAAAGCCTCTCCACTTTCTTGCTTTCTTCCGTTTCTAATCAACAGTAATGTGAGAGTGGGGGGATTTTAATTTATCCCAAACAAGCCAATGGTTATACAAAAATCATATCGATGCTCCCTGAATATTTCATGCAGAGTAGCACCAACCCCCCCCCCTCCCCGCTGCGAAAGAATGGCACCACATATGCAGACTCATCTCACAATGTCACTTGCAACAAGGAGACTTCCATAGTCAATTGGAGCAAGAAATAGGTCGTCTGATACTTCCCTAAAATGAAATCATGACATCACGTTTTGATGTATAGACTATAGACACAAAATAAACAAAGGTAACAAGCTAAGTACCTCTTGTCCTATTTATAGCCGATTTGTAACATCAAATGCCGGTAATAGCGCCCTCGGAAACATTTTTGCCATAGAAAACGAAATGAGGTCACAAAGTTCATTTGCAAGCGCTGCTGGACTAGCCTGCAAAAATCCCCAACATATTAACCTCATGAACTGTCAAAATCAAATTGCATACAGAAAGCAATTATGAACTGCCACACAAAACACAATTATAATCAAGAATCTAATGACAAGTCTAATAAACTTATGAGCACTACCCATTCAGATTAAGCACTAGCAGCACCTGGACCACCATTGCCCAGTAACATTTTCTTTCTATTTGTTGAAAAAGATAATATGATGATAACAAGGGATCCAAACAAGAGAACCCACCAAAAAACCAAAAGTTTACACAAAAGTACCCTCACTTTTAATGCAATTATTTAGATTCACTTAAAACCTGAAGCCTTTACAATTGAAGGGTTTTTGGATACTAATACACTGACCTTTAACATTAGACAATAATACACTGTACTTTGGGGGGTGTTGAACTATAATGCACCTAACACGATTCCGGCGGTCGCTGACTCAATGGCGTTCCTACGTAGCAAGTGGAGGAGATGAATTCGCCAAAAAATATTTAAATTTATGACAGGTCAGCTAATCCACATAAGCAAAGTGAATCAACTTTGAAAAGAGTAAAAAAACAAAACATAAAATCGCCTTTACTTAAACGTGTTTCCCCAAAGAGATTATTGTTGTTGTATAAAATCAACTTTTCTTGTGTGGATTAGCTTACATGTCATAAATTTAAATGTTTTTTAACCAATTCATCTTCTCGGCCTGCCATGTAAGATCGCCACCAAGTCAGCCACCACTGAAATCGTTTCGGGTGCATTATTGTCCAACACCTCCTAAGGTACAATGTATTATTGTTTAATGTCAAAGTTCAGTGCATTATTGTTCAATAACCCAAAAGTTCAGTATATTAATGTCGAAAAAAACAATATTAAATTATAATTATTACACATTTACAAAGTCCAATCCAAATATTTTCTTTCAGACACATTTTATGGGCAATAGCCAGTTTTATGAGCAAATACAATCAACCTATTGATTTTGATTGTAACTGTGTGGTTCACAAGTTTGGTATACATTTGTACTTAGTAATGTTTTTTTTTTCCTAGTGTGGCAGAAAATAAATAAATTTATATTTAAATGGGTACCCTCAAACCTGAACCAAAACAACAAGGCAAGGTTCTTAATATTTAGGAATTAGTCTTATAGGTAACGGTGGGGTTACTAATTTTAGAAGAGGGTAACCTAACCCGCCCACCTCTAAATCCGAACTTTAATCCCCAAAGAATCCTTGATTTAATCACCTACCACCCTTAAACACATTTCAAAAGCTCCAAATAGTTTGTCCCACAAGCAGCCCAGAAAAATCACTCCAAAATTGCAAATTGCATTTGATTACCACCCCCCCCCCCCCCGGCGGACAAACAATGCGGCCTTGTCCTGCACTCCTACCATCAAAATTTTCTATCATGCTTCCAATTGCATCACATAGCCCCAATGTCATGTGCCCTTCTTTCCTTTGCTCCTTTATTCTTTTTGACCCTTTTCACCCCTCTTTCACCCTCCTGACCTTTTGTCATGTTCAGTATTAGTGATTTAGTCCACCTAAAGGGTGATCACTTGAGAAGACCATCCTTAACCTCTCAAAGCAAGTTTGAAGATCTCAAAAGGAAGTAACACAAAATGAATATTCCCTCATCTAATCATATGAGAAAGGTATGCAATCAAAGATACAATGCTATCAAAAACATACCTTGCTTTGATGGAAGTTCAGAACCTTCGGCCTACATGAAATGGACTTGTGAACTTGAAGAATATTTTTGAGAAAATTAGTTGCTAAAAAATTCGAAGATTCATTGTAACAACCAACCAGCTTCAAGGTTACAGTTGTAATTGGTTTTGAAACCTAAGAAGAAAAAGAGGTTTAATGGATGGCTCCGATTTGAACTTTGGAGTGGGTTAAAATCTTACATGGATGTAAGATTCTATCATGATCTCATAATTGTATGAAAATCCTTTGAAAAGGACTCATCCTTGCCAATGAGTGAAAGTCCCCATATAATTGTCACGTAAATGAGTCCTTTTCAGGCTCCCGATCTTAGGGAAAACCATGTAAGTCTGAGGGCAAGTTCAACAACTTGTGCCATGGAAGAGCAACCAATGGAAAGAGGTCAAATGCAGGAACATCCTAATTTTGATCATGAAGAAGTTGTTATCCAAAGGAAGAGAGATGAGCCTCTCTTGACTCATGAAGCAAGGGAAAAGCATAAACATACCATGGGAGTTGTGCAACCCTCCTCTCAATTTATCCATTTGCACTCCATAGGAAAGTAAAAGGTCATTCCCAAACAAGCTTCATGCTTAATTTTATTGATCAAATTTAGAAATGATGACTTATACAAGATGATCATTATGTATAATGTTGACAACTTTTTTTTAACGAGCAATCAAAACATATATTAAAGGACGGATGTCACTATTTACATTAAGAGGCTTAAACAAAAATTAAAAAAGCCTTGTAAAACCATCTCAACCAAAAGTTTAAGTTGATAGTTGAAGCCTCAATGATGGTTTTATACTCTAACACACCCCTTCATGCGGATCGATGTCGTTTGGTCTTGAAGCGTGGATTATGCAAAGGTTCCCTTCACCTTGCATGAACAAATATATAGAGGTGATGCTAAAACTCGAACGTGAGACCACCCACTCGGTTTGGCTCTAATACCATATGGAGACATCTCAACCAATAGTTTAAGCTAATAGCTGAAGGCCCAATGATGGTTTTATACTTTAATAAGCCTCAACCCCTTGAGCTCTCTACAATGATCTTAACCATAGAATCCAAAATACTCAACTCTTTACCACGATGAAAGCTTTGACACCAACTACACAACATTCTAAAAAATAAAGTTCGAAATCATCAATTGTTCTCGCCTTGTCCTTAAAACTCTTGAAATCTCTTTCTTTCCCAGTGCACCAACAAATGTTTAAAGGAATCAACTACTAAACACTAAGAACCCAACTTTTTTTCCCTATGCTACTAAGATATCACAAAACAAAACAAAAAAAAAAACCAACAAAAAAACAAAAAAACACTAAATATTGCACCCAAGCAACCCAATCAATGCAAACACCAAATGCCAGATAGAGGAGACCCCACGATAATGAATGAAGAGGTGATTGATGGACTCTTCCTCCCCACACAAAGAGAACCTACCTACCATCACAAAGTTCCTCCTTTTCAGCATATCATTAGTAGATAACTTTCCTTTGGTTACTGCTCAAGCAAGAAAGCAAGCTTTAGCAAGAGCTCTAGACTTCCAAATAGCCAGATGAGGAAACTCGCTCTAAGGCAACTCCTTAAACATCACCTTAAAGAAACTATAGTATTTGGTGTCCAAATCATACCATATCATATCATCATAGTACTTTCCTCTTCCCAATCATTCGGGCTATGGATTATGTTGACAACTTTGTTTTCCAAGATTATTTGGTCATTGTTTTGTGTTGTCAACATCTCAAAACCTAACCCCTTAACCTAAAACTCACTTTGGCTCCATTCGAGGAAGGAGAGTGACATTAGCCTCTACATGAATGAAACACGGGTTAAGAGTTTCATTTGTACGAGCAAACCCAAAATTCCTATACTATTGGAAAATTCAAGCACAATTGAAGTAGGGTCATCTTAATCCCCTTTAATCCTCAATGAATTGAAGCATGAGAGTCAAAAGAACTCCTATCCTCTAGCATGTTCACTGATTTTGGATGAAAATCCTAGGAGGGCAAGCTATTGATTACCAAGCCATAAAGCTAAATCATAATGAGTTTACTTGTGCTAATTACATTGAAATCTTCACTAGACTTATGAATCAGATGAGAGAAAGGCACTGCAAAAGCCCTAGAGCCATCACCAAGTTCTACTAACTCAAGAGAGGTGGTATTCACAACACTTTTGATTGCCCTAGGCTCAATCAACATGGAAAATTTTCAAGTTTAGGTTAAGGGGTTCATTCAACATGGAAAACTCACTTTGGCTCCATTTGAGGAAGGATTGCCCTAGGCTCAATCAACAATAATTTTATCCGCAAAATTCAAGATGTTCAGCTCTTAACCATGATGGAAACCTTGAAACCAGCTACACAATGTTCTCAAAAGTCTTGTCCTCAGTCCTGGAATTACGTCCTTTTCAAGTGCGGCATAGTCAAAGGAATCAACTTCTACACACTAAGAACCCAACTCTTCTTCAATCTTGTCAAAGCTATTAAGACATCTCTTACATCCAAAAGTTGCACCCAACTTACCCCATCAATGCATATGCTAAATGCCAAAGAGTGGACCCACAACAACAATGAATAAAGAGGTGATTAACGGACTTGTCCTCCTCCCTACACAAAGAGCACCTACTTGTCCTCACAAACTTCCTCCTTTTAAGTGGTGTCTTTCCAGTGGCTGTCCCTCAAGCAAGAAAGCAAGCTTAAGCAGGAGCTTTGGACTTCCAAATAGCATAAGTACGAAACTCGCTCTAAGGCAACTCCCTAAACATCTCCCTGTAAAAACTACTCTTTATCCGATTCAATTAAATGGTAGGTATAGAGTGGATTTTTATACTGTTAATGGGTGGATCATGTCCTTTATTCTAATTGTTGGTGGATCTTTTTGGATTGAACTTGCGGTCTATACCTTATGTTTTATCGTACTATCTTCATAATCTCTTTCTTGTTCTTGGCTTAGGTTTTATTTTCCCCCTCTAGGATAAGTGAGATGGCATCCTAATCTTAAAACTGGTATTTATTCTTGTTGCTATTAAATTGTGGTTGAATGAAATGGATTCTTTGGTATATACAAACCCTAGCTTTGTATCTTACATGTACTCCAGCTCAATTCTCATAGTTGTTTCAATGGAATAGCTTCAGTTAACCTGCCTAACCACAATCTTTTATGAATTTCCCCTACTACAACAAACTCGGTAACCAGGGAATTAAGAACATCGCATTAAGAACAAGAAGTGGGGCGTTATTGATTCTTTTGGTAACCTTTTTGGTAGGATAATCAACTCACCATCTTACAAGACATCTTTGCACACCACGAGATACTGGACGGACAAAGGATGGATCCCGTTGCGCATAAAGCAAACCCACCTGGACCAAGATTTAATGCACAAAAAATTCCTTGATTTAATGTAACATATAGCACATCAAAGAAACAAAGCTAAAGTAGATAAGACAAAAGTACAATATTCCATAACATTAAGCAACAAAGAAACAAAACAAATAATTCATTCCAAACAATAAAATGCCATTATGTTGAATGTAGGAAATTATTTTGTGGATTACACTATTGATTCATACATTACGCATCAAAAAAAAAGTTTGTGTATTATTTAAAGTTTATACTATTGATTCAGTATAAGTCTTGTTACAGGACCTGCATCTTGTAATAATCGTTGTACTAAAGCCACTAGGGCATCCAATGCGTTTAGAATTCCTCTATAAAAGGAGAAGGAAGTGTGCGAAAAAGGTACGATCATTTGAGCATTCTCGAGCAAAGAGAGAAATAGGGAGTCACCATTTCTCCATGAGCAAGCATCTCTGATGTTCATAGAAGTCTAAGTTCTTTTTAAATCTTGCCATTGTAATATTTCCACTTCTACGCTTTCAATAAAAGAAGTTTTCCCACTAAGGAGCATTATCCGATCGAACTTTATGTCTTAAATATTGTAATTTCTTAATTAAAGTCCCACTTTCCCTTAAAACTTAAGCAAACTCGGTTAGTGCTATGGTCTGAGGCGGGAAACGAAACAGATGTGTGTTGTGTTGGATCTATGGTTGGCGGGATTGAGATTAGTCAACTCTGTAAACTAGAAGCTGAAGTACGCCAGAGGTCCAACTCTCTAATTAAGCTTAACTAATTTTGCTAATCATGGTGGCTTATAACTACAGAAAATATAATATTTAAGGTATAAGCAATAGATTATGATAATTAGTACCATTAAAGTCATTTTTTGTAGGTCAGCAGTCCAACCCACGGAGCCCCTATCACAAGGGAACGCTAATCCAACAAGCGTGTAACGGGCAGGGAACAAGGATGTCAATGCCCAAAGTTAGGCCCACTCCCACCCATAGTACCATTGAAGTCATATGAAGAGTTAAAAATGTTCGCATCGATGAAGAGTTAAAAATGTTCATTTAACTAGTTTGCATGAAAACCTCAAAATCTTTTGGTATTGCAAGAAAGCCCTTGTTTTAGACCCTTCTCTATAAATATATAAAGTTCAATGCCATGAACCAGCAATACAGCAAAACCATCCCATGAACCACACGCCCTACACTTCCAACCCTTTAACTTTCTCAAGTCTGGACCACCAGCTCTACCCCGAACAACATTGGCATACCCCTGTCCACAACAAAATACTTAAAAGGCAATGAGACCACTCTTAGGAGGTAGTGCCACCCTTTTATAAGCTTCATTCAAAGTATTCTTAAGTACCTTAGTCACCCGAAACCAACCTTCTGCTTGAGTTCCCTCAGTGCCCTTTGATACTCCTCCATATCCCACGGTTAACAAACTGGGAGAGGACAATGAATCTGGCTTGCTATTCTTTCTTAAATGAAGCAAGGCATAGACCACCCATCCACAGCTCCCCCTATTTGGCGATACATAGCTATTTTTTATGAGATATTTTCTGGTACATAACTGTTACTCGAAATACACAACATTAAAAAGTTTAAAATCATAGTAACTAGACAAGATGGTCAAAATGTTGGTCACATGACGCAGCTATCAATGAGGATCTAACTGCCGCAAAGACTTGTATTAGAGATAAAAAGGGAACTATGCTATTTAGATACTTCAAATTCAATGTCAGCTGGGTTTCTAAAGACAAACTATTGCTCTTCTAACAATGACTAGTATGGAAATCAGCATGCCTGACCGAGATTTCTAAATGGAAATCATTACTCCATTTGACTGTAACTAGAACGTAGACCACTGGACAGAACAAGGACTCCGTAACTTCCATGCAGATACAGTCAGCAAAGCATCAGATGACTTTGCCACTTCTGTTCAATTAGTCCTTCCCCAATTCTTTCTTGTTTTGTTTTGTTTGGGGAAAGGAGGGGGGGGGGTGCGCTAAAAGCAGTCATAGCTAGCTACCTCTATCAGTGCTGTCGCTGAAGGATCATCAAAGATTTCAAGACTGCAATCAGCAAAATAATTTAGCTGCACCAAGAAAGCAAAAGATTTTGTAAGCCTCTTTGTGAAATGGATAAGCACAAATGCAGAACACATGGATGCTGACAATAGAAATAAAATAAATAAATCAGTATCACAAATAACTGTGATACTTCTTCACAATACCAAGAAGCTAGCTGTTATCGTACAGCTTAGAAAATACCAGAAAATTTTCTGTGCAACTTTGACACATGAGGTCTGACCTTCGATCAGTTGTGTATATGTTAACATTGATGGATTATATAGGACAAGGAGCGGGTGGACCCAGGCTAACAGAGCAAGGACACTGGATCAACAGAATTTTCGCTGGAAATGGAAATCGAGGATAGAGGTGATGGGGAGTAGACTGAAGTGAGCAGGATCAGCAAGGAAAGAGCCAGGCAGCATCAAGATTGGTGTCTCATGACCCTTATCTGGGATAGTTTCAGTATTATCTTAGTTGAGCTTGTCAAAACTTATGGCAACTGATCTAAGATGCTATGAGAGACAGTGAAAAGAGTGAACAAAAAAGAAGCAGATGATAGGACCTAGAATGGAAGACAATCTAACCTTTAAAAAACACAAAAGAAGCAGATGATACTCGTCATTCCAAAAAAAAAAAAAAAAACAAAAGAAAAACTACCCTACATCTGAGCACAATAATCCGTAAATGGTGTAATATCACTTGGAAGTTGACGATGGTCTTTGAATAAATTAAAAGTTGATTTGTGATAGGTGAGAGAATCGGCGGAGCCATGTCATCCACATATACAAGGCTGCAGAGAAGCAAGACACTTATTACTGCATTTGAGGCTGCAAATAACTAGCAATCAGGATGATTGCAGAGTGGGGGAAACAGACAGAGACTGACGAGGTCAGTCCCTTTCTGCAATGAATTCAAACGTGATCAACCCTTCCATTGATATCCTATGAGCAACACTAGATGAAATACCGAAGCATAGATGACTAGGAAACATAGATCATTACACCCATTTCGGCATTGACCAAGGACTGCACAAAATCCACCAGCTGAATCTTAGCCCACTCCAAAAGACGAACTGGGTCATCCGATCTTGGAGGATGTCTCCATGGAGCTCCAAAGCGTAACCTGTCTTTTGGTACCTTCCCACTGAGAGCATCACGACCAAAGTTTTGAATAAGTGACAATGCCTTGTCCATAGCGGGATTAACCATTGTTATCTGCAGAAGATTACAGTTAATAGAAACAATAAAAACAAAGACCAAATGCACCAGAAAGCAGTCAATGATAAATAATGGCCAAAAATGAAACCGGAGGATAATAATATCTTTATCTTGAAAAACAAGGAAAGATTTACATAATGTCAAACACAAGTCTTTATCACATTTTTTTTTCAGTGACAAAAATGTATCCTAGGCCTCTACTGCCATTGATAATACAAACTGGCAATAAATAGATCAAGACGTAAATGGATATTTGCCGTTGATCATTTGTTATCAATCAAAAAACGACTTAGGGGTACCTCACATTTTGTGGAATCTATTTTGAGGCCCCCATGTTTAAAGAATGTATTTCTAGGCCCCCATGTTTAAAGAATGTATTTCTAGGCCCCCATGTTTCAAGGTTAGCAATTGCGAGGGGATAAATTCATTGAACCTGTTTCCGGTTGGTTGAAGGTTTTCTTGATGATGAGTGTCAACACTAAAAAAAAATGAGGGGCATTTCAGTAGTCCAAGTAATCTTGCCAGAAACAGGTTCAAATAATCATATTTGAACCTTAACAATTGCTAACATTAAAACATGGGGCCAAAAATACATTCTAGAAACATAAGGGCCTAAAAATACATTTTAGAAACATGAGGGCCTAAACTAGTTTCCACAAAATGTGAGGTACCTCTGAATCGTTTTTTTTGTTTTCAATTACCTGTTTGTACATGAAAATACACAACAACTGGAGTTCAAGACTTGCGGGAATTGAATTCATTAAATTAGACGTTGTGTGAGGGCTTGGTCAAGATCAAATGCTACAAAATTCAGATTGAGCTACTTGATTACAAACAAGACATTCTAATTTTCATTTTAGAGTAGTACTACCCAGTTTTATTGACCATGGGAATCTCATGGTTACCAAATAACTATTCTTTTCTTTTTGATGAGTAATAAGAAAAGAATTAATGTAGACCAAAGGGGATCTCCACATCTAAAAAAGGGAGCATAACTTTAGTGCAAGCAAAAGCAATCTCATAATATCACGACAACGACAAGTCTAAACATTTTTTGTTTTGATAAGCAATCAACAGACTTATAGACAGAACATCAAGGGGATGTTGCCTATGTACAAAAGGGGAAAATACAAAAACATTATACCTTTAAGCTTTCACCCGTGATATTATCAACAAAATTTAGAAAAATGAAATTACTATCAATTACTATCGCACATAAGCACCACACTCCAACTATACAATCATCCTCAAAAAGTAGAGCTTGAAATCAGGAAGGGACGATAATTTGTCGTCAATGATCCGTGGGTTTCTCTCCTTCCATGTAGCCAAAGGAACCAAAATCTGAATTCCACCAACCCAACATTTATTTATCCTTCTTCAAGCCCTATCAATTTCTCTTCTTCCACGTAGCCCACCAAATAGAAAAAGGAACCAAAATCGAAACTCTACAGACCCAAAATTTCTTCATCCTTCTCCTTTGCGCCACCGACACATCCTTCACATTCCCAGCTGGACCCAGATAATACCCATCAAATATAGGCTTGGGTTCCAAAGCAAAGAAACCCACGGACAATGCACAAGAAGATAAACCACTAATTTTTCCTCCTCAAACCCAAACCTATTCTTTTAAGAATGTCCTTGCAGGGGTGTGTGTGTGTGTGTGTGTGGGTGGGTGGGTGGGGAGGAGGGGGGGGGTGATGTGCTCCTTATGAATCTTACCTTTCTTAGAAGCCCAAGCAAAGAAACAAGCTTTGGTGGGTGCAGAGCTTTAGATTCTAAATGGACTAGGAAAAGAGGTTCATTAAGAGCCCCAGTAAACGTAGATGAAAAAATTCGTAACAAATGACCCCATAGAATCACGAGGCCAAACCATCTAATCCTTACCAAGGGATAAAACCCCCCCTCTCAACACAAAAAATCCAACTAGTTGAAAATATTATCCTCTTCCCAATCATCAAGCTTTTCCACCTAAGTTAAATCCCGATGAATTATGCCACCAATTCGTATAGCCAAATCATGAATCGTTACCCCTTTGAAACAACCATTATAAAAAGGTCCAAGAATGGGGATCTCCAAACCAAACATCATGCCACAACAACACCCTAATGCCATCCTTCACCAGAAAAATGCATGAGGGATCTAGAGTACAAGGGATTTGAAGCAGTCAACGTTAATTGAGATTTATTTCAATCCAACCCACTAGCCCTTGTGCATGGGAGCACTTCTTACTCCAGAGACCAAAATCATAAACGCCATATTTTGCCTTTATCACATTCCTCCATAATTCACTTCCTTTTTAGCGAACCTCCAAAGCACTTTCACCATAACAGTTCATTCACCATATGGAGAGGACTAATACTAAGACCACCTTCAATCGTCGGACGAAAAATTTCCTCCCAATTTTGATCCAGTGTAAACCGTTACCTATATCACTATTTCATTAGTTCATAGGATGTCTAATGACCTCCATATGACCATAAGACATTACAATGTTTAAAATCATCCCAAACTCTCACCATGTTCTTTCGCGTAAGACATTATTAAAAGCTTGCCTATGACAAGAGTGAAATGTTGCATTGTAAGACATTACAAAGAGCAAGCAATGTCTTTAGTAAAATGTTTCGATTCAAATTGCAGTTCTGTAACTATTGCAATTTTGATCTTGCTATGGCAATCTCATGGGAAAACATGATTTTCCCGCTCCAAAAGCTTTCCGATGTATCTATTTCGCTGCGGAATGACCATGTTTTCGTACTAGTTTTTAGTTGATGAACTGATTGGCTAATGGTAACTTCATTCCGCATTTTTCTTTCATTCACAAATGTCCCATCAACCAACTCATGGACCTTGAAGGTTTGAACCACTGAGCTACAACAAAACCATATCTTAATGTGCATGCATTGGTTCAAAATGTAGTTATTCTTTAACAAGAACAGCCACATCAACAGGATTTCTTAGTTGGGCATGCCATATTTTCACCCTGCAACAACCACAGTATAGAATGTGATGTTCTTGCAGTAGAGCGATCTGGTTGTACCATAACCCAAACTGCAATTCAAAGCCTTGCATGCGCAATTAAGGTCCCTAAATAAGATCTGAAGAGAACAAATTTTCAGCCCAAATAATGTCACTAACCCTAATAAACCCCACTGTTAAGCTTAAGCATAACAGGACAGTCAGCCTCATAAAAACAATAGCATGCACAACCTTTACCTCCGAACCTGTCGCACTCAGTCTGTACATAATCATACAGAAACAAAACAAATTTAACCCATTGCCAAGTGTTAAATTTTTCTGGTTGGGCTCCCTCCCTTGCCCCCACCTTTTGCTCATTCACTGGCTGGTTACAGTTGATCCAGGACCACATTTGCAGTCTGGAAAACAAGAGGTCAAGGCGTAATGGTTGTAATTACATCAAATCAGAATACATTTACGCTAGATTAAATTCTAAGTTTAACGAAACTAAGATAAAAAGGGCAGCCCGGTGCACAAAGCATCTCCGCAAGCGGAGTCCGCGAAAGGGTCCCACCACAAAGGTGTAATGTAGGCAAACCTTACCTTGCATTTCTGCAGGGCAGCCCGGTGCACAAAGCATCTCCGCAAGCGGAGTCCGCGAAAGGGTCCCACCACAAAGGTGTAATGTAGGCAAACCTTACCTTGCATTTCTGCAAGAGGCTGCTTCCAGGACTCAAACCCGTGACCTCACGACCACATGGCAACAACTCAATCATTGCACCAAGGCTCTCCTTCATGATGCAAATTAATAATCATGATAAACTGTGGGGGGGGGGGGGGGCAATGGGTTAAATTTGTTTTGTTTCTGTATGATTATGTACAGACTGAGTGCGACAGGTTCGGAGGTAAAGGTTGTGCATGCTATTGTTTTTATGAGGTTGACTGTCCTGTTATGCTTAAGCTTAACAGTGGGGTTTATTAGGGTTAGTGACATTATTTGGGCTGAAAATTTGTTCTGTTCAGATCTTATTTAGGGACCTTAGTTGCGCATGCAAGGCTTTGAATTGCAGTTTGGGTTATGGTACAACAAGATCGCTCTCGATTGATCACGGATATGAATGTATGAGAAATGCCAACAAGCCTTTTCTACTTATATGTACATGGACTCTTACTACCGCCTTCATACATTGCATAGGAATAAAAACTAGTCTATGACTAAAACCAGAGGGGGGGGGGGGATCCCATCATCAGCAAGAAACAAGGACAGCAGCTATGCACTTTCAAGAACAATTTTTTATCTTAAGTTTCCAGAAGCAGCTAGCTCAGCATTTTTTCTCTCATCTTCCCCCCCCCCCCCCCCCCCTTTTGGGAATGCATAACAAAAAGTTTTTGTTAACAAAGTTCAGGAAAAGGGGAGCTGATTCACAAACTTACCTGCAAATATGCTAAATAAGCATCGACAATGTCTTCAATGGAACTGCTTTGATGATCTATCATACTGCATATATAAAAAAGATGGATAAACAAAGCTGGGGACAAATTATCAGAAAATGATAGGTGCTTGTGTCTGTGTTGTGTTGTGTGTGTGTGGGGATGCTAGGAACAAAAATCAAAACCAGGCCATATATGAACAAGGGATGGCCAATAACTGAACCACAAACATGCATACAAAATACAATAGGTCCACAGAAATAGGTTACTTTATCTACTGATGAAAAAGCAGGTTAATCTTACTTAGCCTGACTAAATAGGGGAAGGGCCCCATTAAACAGGCAACAACAGAAAGAAAGTGCCCACGGACACTTCTAAATGCAACCAATCCTCCATCCCACATTCCGAAATTGATACAAATTATTATCAAGGACTCTGCCTTTCTAAATTGGTTAAGACACAAGTACCACTTAACAAGGACCCATTATTTTATCAGAAAGAGTATCATGTGCGCGAGAACCCTGGCTTTCATACAACAAAGCTGGGTTCCAATCTGACAAGATGCACATAAGGGGAGGGTCAGAGAGGGTTCTCCCCAGACTTTACCCCCACCCCCACCAACCCCCAAAACACCAAAAAAGATGTTTTAAAAAGTTCTAAGAAAAAAGCCTCCTACATTCGTTCCCTCATAACCATCAGTGACGGATAAGGAGGTGGTTGATAGTCACTTTCTTTACAAAACACATAGAACACCAGCTAGCCAACTTAAAGTTTCTCCATTTAAGCAAGTCTTCAGTAGGAATCTTTCCTATGATGGTGGCCCAAGCAAAAAAGCAAACTTTGGTGGGAGCTAAATCTTCTAAATAGCACGATAAGAAAACTTAAATTGACTCGATTCCTTAAACATCTCCTTACAAAAATAGTTCACAATAAATTGCCCACTTGTATGAAAAGGCCAAATAATTGTCATCATGGCCTTCAAAAGCAACCTCACATTCAACCAGCTTCGCGAAAAGATTCAACTCACTTTCCTCCTACTAATCGGACTCTTAAGGAAAGTTCTAACAGTTTTGAGAGTCATTTCAAGAGACCACATCTTGGATGGTTTCCTCTAAGAACCACCACCCTAATAGATGAGGGAATGGAGACTTGAGTGGTTAATCTCCACACCATCCATGGTGCCAAAGCAAGACACTAGCCCTATTCTCCACTTTAAAATGTACCAAAGATTGAAAGTTGTCAAGACCACTCATAAAAGATTTCCACGAACTTACCACATGGGCCAAGGTATTCTTTTTTGAATAGGAAAATCATTATATATGTATAATTAGATATGTATAATATGATGGAACGATGAGATGCTTAGAAAGCATCCTACATAATTATGTACAGGCAAAATACAATCCACAAAATCTACCACATCCAAAGTGCAAGAAGTAAACTTCCCATTTAACCCAAAAGAAAACTGACTTCACAAAATTCTCTTTCAATTGTTGTATAGGAGTTTCTAACACCCACACAGAACCCTACAATTCTTTTCTCTTAAAATACACCAAAAGAACGCATGTGGAATAACCATTGCGTTCTTCTGCTGTTTCCTACCAGAGAAACCCTCTGAAGCAAGAAGATGGCTCCTAACTGAATAGGAAACAACCCACAAAACACCTAGCAACGTCACAGTGAAGCAATAAATGATCTCGTGATGCTAGATTCTCCTTGCACATAAAACACCTATAACCCAAAAACTATAACATTTGACTGGACGCAAATCTATAACATTTGAGTCCTAAAGTCGTTGGTACTAATTTTGTCCAATACCCCTCGGTACACAACATTTGCGTCCAAAAGTTGGTATTATTATTGGCCAATAACCATCAACTTCGTATTATTTACATTCAAAAATCCTAAGAGTCCCTAGGTTCTAAGGACTTTCATCCAAAACCCATTTGAACGTGTTTGATCGTAATGACCTTCCTCCAAAGATTGCTTTTCTCATTCATGAACCTCCATAACCACTTACCTAAAAAACTTCAAGAAAAATAACCAATTATCCAAAATAGCAACATTGCTAAGTCTCAAATCTCTCACACCCAGTCCTCCCATAGAGAAAGGTTACTTCACTTGTTAGCCACCAAAGAACGTGAAGGGAAGAGCAAAAGGAAATAAGTTTAGAATGGCCTAGACCTGGCAAAATTGATCCCGAACCCAAAATATGAACCAAAGAAACCGAACTCGAACCCAATCCAACACCCAAATGGACGACCTGATCTTGACCCGAACCCAAGAAAACCCAACCTAAAACTGATCCAAATTGCAACCCGAAACTAACCCGATTAAGATCGACACCTGAATGTCCCCAAATTGAACCAAAATCCAACCTGAAATAACCCCACCCGAAGCAACCAGAATAAAACTCGCCCGAAATCAACCCAGACCTCACCTGAATGGAACCGAACTTAATAGACGCGATCAAATTCGAGTCGATTCATCCATTTGCCAAGTGTATAGAAGAATACAACAATTTATCTCCCTCCTTTTGAAAGATATTTAGATTTATAGGCAGACAATTTTTTCTTGAACCTTTTGATACCTGGATCCAAAATATGTAACTTCTTGAAACTTGCTCCGAGAAGACGACCAAGGTATGCCAATGGAAAAGACTTTGTAGCACAACCCAAAACCCCCGAAAGTTATCCACTAGACCAACATGCATAATAGAACTATTTGCTAAATTAGTCCTCAAACCTGAACTACCTCGAACCAAGTGACAAGGCAACAAAGATTCACCAATTGTTCACAATCTTTATCATAGAAAACTATTGTGTCATCACCAATAAGATGTAGTGCACTAAAGTTGCCCGAATTCACCATTTTCATAGTAAACCCAAAATAGCAAACCTTCACTAGATGAATCTACCGTCCTTGAAAATGCCTCCATTCCCAACAAGAAGAATAGGGGGATAAAGGATCTCCTTAGCTTAGTCCTTGAAAATCCAAAGAGAACGTCTAAAATTTCATGCCCTCAAGGCTAAGGCAGTCTTCTTACTCCAACAATCAAACTTATCGATCCAACATAATCTCAATCACCTTGCCACAAAGCTTGTCCTTCCTTAGCAAACCTCCATAACCAACTTATTTGAAGAGTTTCATTCATTTGACAAAGATGTCAAAACCACGTCTAACACGCTTCTTCCCAATCAACCCAATGCAAGTCCTTGTTGGAGAATCATCATTAAACCAAAGGAAATCCCCCATGATTTCCTGTGGTTGAGAAGCTACGTTGGCATTGTAAACAAGGACATGGAAAAATTGAGGAGGCTCCACAATGTGGTTTGTAGGACCACTAGCCTACCCCCATTGGCAAGTAATTTTGATTTCAAACCGCCTAATCCATTAAGAATCTTTCAATAATTGGATCCCACACCCCTTTGCATTCACAAGAAGCTCCCAAGTCCCACTAGAAGACCAAGATAGGAAAAAGATGTACCCTATAACAAAAACAATAGGCTAAGAGATGAATCTCATGCACTTTGCCAATAGGAACAAGAACACTTCTAGAGAAAAATTACAGAAAGGCCAAAGACCCCCTCAATACATCTCGGGTTAGTGGGAAATCAAAAACCCTCATAATGTGAGTCCTGAAAGAAGTACAGCTTGAAATGTTAATAACATCAACAGTTAGTCATGCTCTCAAATATTTGTCGATTGAGGCCTTCCAAGTTCTTTAAATAGCGAACAACAAATTTCCTAACTCTTGGGAACCAACCCTTCTTCAAAACCATTTCTTAGCCACGAAATTATGAAAACGCTACATCGTGGTTGACTAACCATGTCGAGCAACGAAGCCAAAATGCAACCACTCGCAATGGATGGGATGGTGGTCTACCAACTTCTATAATCATCTTAAGACCTTCCTATTTGGGAATCTATATTGTGGAAGCCTCCTAAGCTAGAAAACACGCTTTAGTGCGAGCTTTTGACTTCCGAAATACCTCCCATTGGTCTCTACTCATTGTTCGCCGAAAATCATCACCGTATATGCCTACTCTTCACTGGAAAACTTGGCAAATCTCCTCCATCACCATATTGTAAGCCTCTGTAGTTAGTAACCACTATGTCGGTCACCCATAGATCACTACACTATAGGTCCTGAGCAACCAATATTCTTGCATAATTCTCACTAAACAAACCATATCTTAGCTAAGGTTTGGTTCTTGAGAACTACGTATTTATCATTTACGAAGATGAAATAGAATGGAATAAGTACCTTTTCTTATTTTGTCGGCCGTACAGCTACGTCTACCGTTCTTTATTAGTACTACTAATATCGAATGCCAAAATGTGTAGTGATAATTAATCGCAAATGAATTCAAGAGAAGGCATAGTAAAGGCACAAACAAAATTTGATCACCCAAAAAAAAAAAAGGCAAACTATTGTCCCTTTTCCTAAAAATTAATTGATGTGGGATAAGAGTAAAGGATGGGATAAGATATCCATATCTCTACATATACTTAGAGAACATTGTATTTTAATATTACATTTTCGTATGTCATTTTAGTATTATTTTAGGACACAAGTAAAATAAGGAGATTAAGCCATATATTGGAGATATTTAGTTTCCTAAAATATTAAGATAATATTAGGTTAGTATTTTCATTTTATAGTATTTGATTTTTGACATATTCTAGTTTCCTTATTGTGTTGGGACTCTCAACTATATAAATCCCACATGTATTAGGGATAAGGTAGACTTCAATGATATTAAATTGAATTGAATAAAGTTTTGAGAAAATTGTGTTTCTCTCGGTGTAGGAATTGCTCTTTGAGCGTCCTACATCAACTTAGTATCAGAGCCCCGGATCAAGCTTCCAATTTTTTTTCCTCATTCAATTTGCTGCCCAACTGTCACATAAAAAAATAAAATAACCTTGAAATTCAAAAAAGAAAAATACCAAGAAACCCTCTGCCCTAACCCTAGCTATGCATCTTTGCACCACCCTGCCGCTGCCACCCAACCATAACCAACCACCACTTCGCAACCCCCACTTTCGGGCAACCACCACCCCACCGTCCTTGTTGCCACCCAACAACGGGAAACCTGAAAGCCCTAATTCGCAAACCCTAATTTGCAATTCCACCACTTTCAAACCCTAGGCGATCTGACAATTTCATTCAAAATCGGCTCTACCAATGCCCTATTCGCTCCATTGCACCCCACATCTCCAACCTAATTGAAGGAAATAGCCTCACGTCGATCTTCCATTGGCCAACCTCTCCTTTGCCAGACCCTAGTCCCTGTTTCTTGTGTTTTCCTGCCAGTACAGAACCTCCTGGCTTCTGTCCCCAATCATAGAAGGCCAAAACTCTCCTGTCTGTGACAACGGGTTGGTGCGATAAACACCATTCTTCCCTTTTTGTGAAAATTCATAACAAATCATGGCCTATTTCAAAGGATGTTCTCTACCCAGTTTTCTCTTCTTATGGGAATGTAAACCATTGCTATAGTTCAAACCATAGGTGATGTCTATGCTAGAGTTAATTTTGTGTATGAAGAAGATGCTCTAAATGCCTTCTGCAAGCCTCAAGGGCGTCAAATTTATGATGACTACTATGGTTGATCTCTATTTTGCTAGTGAACGTTTTCTGTGATTTTAGGCGTTATATTCCTACATATATGAGGTCCCTTAGTTCGTTGACAGTATACCTCTAAAGATCACATGTTTTCATCTTTAAAGTTCTCGACGAAACCAATGAGCTCCTATAAAAAAAGGCTCATACAGTCAATGAAAGTACAGCCACGACATCTAAAGGTGATATTCTTCAAAGAAAATCTGCCCCAAAGGAGATCCATGTAGCAAGGGAAATGCACTACAAGGTTGTTGACTCACATGTGAGTGTAGCAAACAATATTGAGGAGGTACATCACAAGTGAAACTAAAGCTTTGAAGGCTCCTAACAAGGAGCTTGCACATGGTGAAGAACATCATGGTACGGATAGTAATATTTTAAGTTATGAGGAAGTTGATGATTTCAAGCTATGCATAGGTGAAGAGCATCACGAGGGAGTGTTCGGTCCAATCAACATCGTTGAAGATGCTATGGAAGGAGTTGTAGAGGGTGATAATCAGGGCCAAGAATTAGTTCAAGGGCACAAAGAGTTGGAGCTGACACACGGTTCCTCCCCTAACCTTCTTTGTGAATACCCATTGGCTAGTGAAGATTTCAACATGGAGCAAGCATTCAATATACCGAATGGAAGTTTTATTCCCGATTATTATTTTGAGAAAAACACCCTACATCCACAATTCGCAAGCTGCCTACTGTTGAAGAAGATATTAAGCATGGAGCTTCAGAATACATGTAAGGCAGTCAGGCCCCTTTTACTACTGCTATTTCCAACCCCTTTGCATTACAAAAACTCGAGGCCGAGTTTTTTCCACGAGGGGAGAATGACGCAGGATAAGAGTAAAGGACGGGTTAAGATATCAATAGCTTTTCAAATATTTAGAGATCTTTTGTATTTTAACACTATATTATCGTAGGTATTTTTAGCAATATTTTAGGAATAGCAAAATGAGGAGATTTAGCCATATATTAGTGACATTTAATTTCCTAAGATATTAGGATAATATTAGGTTAGTATTTTCATTTCATAGTATTCGATATATTCTAATTTTCTTATCGTGTCAGGACTCTCAGCTATATAAATCCCTCAAATATTGGGGATAAATTAAACTTTGATGATTATTGAACTGAATTGAATTGAGTTTTGAGAAAATTGTGATTTTCTCTATGTAGGAATCGCTCATTGAGCGTCCTACATTAATCTTACCTAGAAAATGACCTTTCAAAGCTTAATACATACACACAACACAATGGTCATCTGTGATAGCTCCACAAACTGATGATCTTCAACAAATATCATTAAACAACTTCCTCTGAAAAACAGCCACAGCTTTTCAGGCCATAGACTACTAGGAGAAAAAAAGGAGGGGGGAGGAAGGGAACAACTTTCATCTATGATTTTCTTGCATAAGTTCCAGCTTTATAAATAAATGAATAAACCAATAGGCAAAGAAACAAAAGAAATAAAATGCACATTTCAAAACAGAACTATCATCATGATACAAGCTTTCAATAATCAAAGAATGACATAGCCTTTCTTCGTTCTCCCTATCCCATAGGCAGTAAACAACAAGAGCCACCAGGGGGGACATGCGTTCTCAAACTCATGTGACAATTACATTCCAAAATATTCAGTACTAAAGTAAACAGATCTGAGATAAAACAAAATTTCATTCAAAAAACATCAACTAAATATCTGATAACTTATCAAAAAGGTGGTACTTACTTCAGATAGTTGTCACTCTCTTTAAGTGCATGAAGCTCAAATAAATGCCGTGCATTTGAACCAAGCACTTCAGCAACAACAGTCCACTGTGAATTACAACACAAATTAGGACTGACTTCCAAAGGAGAGAGTTTCTACACACGAGTCAGTCTTTTTACTAGAAATTTCAACTGTGTTAATGAACTTCTTTCAGAATATGGTCATAATGAAAAAGAAAACACATAGAATATCAGCACATAGAACACAGACACACCCACCTCCCTAGAGACATGGGTGATAAGAACACTCTCACCTCCGAGGAACGGAAGTAGTCCGGCACCATATGCAACTTCGCCTCATTGGGTGTCCAACCAAAAGTCTGAGATTAAGAAAGGAAGTAAACAAGAATAATTACTCATTAAACCATCAAAGAGATAAGAAAAGAAGCACTGATTTATGATCTACGGAAGAACATCTCTAAGAAAAGCAACATGGAGCACTGGGAAATAATCTAAGCAAATTAGTTCTTGGAATGTGAGCAGATGCACCTATCACCTTTCTCTGCACTCCACAGTCCTGTAGCTATCTTTCTTTATTCTAGGCATAATCAGTCACTATTGTAGTAGTGAATAACCTAACCAAATATCTCCAGTCTTCTATGCATCTCCAAATGCTTCAGTTAGGTTTCTTTATCATACTTTCTGTCACTTCCATCCTCTCTCTTTCTCAATATATCTAAAAATTCCCACAGCATATCAGGAGATGAAGGTTGTTGGTAAAATATACAGGGACATGAGCCTAAAGACATGTCTGCTTCATAGGAAACAATCAAGAAACACGAGGAAATAATTTGGAAAAGTCGGATTATTACAATAGCAATGGTCTCTTCATTCTCTTTAGTATATTAAGAATTTAAGAGACACCAAGGGGATGTCACCCTTGTCAAGAAGGAGGCACTCTCGCAATAGCCTCAAGCCCTCAAGCTCCCTACAAAAATCTTATCAAGAAAATCTGAAAAGATGACCCTTGTATGATGGTCTGTGTTGCTCTACCTAGGATATGGGTGTCGGTCACGGGTACGTATCTGTCTGTGACACGGATAAGAGGATTGTGTCTGTTTCGGACACAGGTATAAGGACACAGAATTTATAAAAGCTAAACTATTTTTTATAACAAAAAATGGTAATTAAAATAAATAATGTTAAAATTGTGTGCTAATAAGAAATTAATAAAAATTAATGATAAAATTAAAGATAGAGATCTATGTTCCCCTCGATCAGCAGGTCCATATGTTGACAGAACATCTTACCCCATGCCTGGGGGCTGGGCCCCTCCCTCTAGGCTCCCCAGACTCCCTCGTCTTATATTTCTGATTGAACCATAAGCAGTTACCATAGTTACCTAAATCGGTAAACCCCCTCAGATCCCCGTTTCCGGAACGCCGATCCCAATCGGAATTCGATCATGCCCCAGAAAGGTGGGGATCGCGACCCAGAACGGTCGATTTGGCCGACCCAAATTCTTACTAACATTGCCTTTTTTTTCCTCCTTTGAATGTTGGGCAGAATTTCGAAGATGAAAACATGGATGGATTGTCGAAGAAGCTTCAAGCAACTTGGCACAATGGGGTCAAAGAAAGAGGCGAGATGGGGGGAGGAAGAAAGAACCTGATGTGATATTACTGTTGATTGAGACAGATTGCCTGGGATGTCTGCTGGAACCATCTTTGAGAGGTAGAGGAAGTATGGTGAGTGAGAAAATGGAAAGAAAAGGGGGAAATGACACGTTGGGGTGTTGAAATGATGGAATGGGGTGTTAGCAGACTTTGCAGCTTCCAAAGTACTCAGTATCTACTAGTAGGGTCCAAGAAACAAGGATAATCATCATTGTTATTATTATTTGTATTTTTATTTTGGACAGTGACTTTTCCTATGGTAAGGAAAAGGTTATTTAATAATAAATAATTTAAAAACATCCCTGTTTTTCTCAATAAACACAATTACTTTAGCTTCAATTTTTACTTGAGACAATCTTATTATGTCATAATAAGACCTTATTTCCGTCAAAAAGAAAATTAAGACCTCATTTGAATATCACCAAAATTCAAACCATGGACACTGTCTAATTTTATCTTCCAAAATAATAATAATGTTATGGAAACTTAAATTTTACATATCCTTATTTTTTCTTACCTTATCATATCATAGCCAATATATTTTTGTATAATTCATATTATAAATTTTTTAGTTAACTTAAAGAATTTATTTAAAAATAAAAAAGTAAATGGTATGAAATTTATCTACATTCACTATTTTACTTACCTTAATCCTTACCAACAACAACAACAACAATAATCTCCCACGTGACACGTACTCTGCATAACAGAGAAAAATTCTAAAACAAGACTAGGAAAGAAAACATATCTCTTCTAGCCCTGTGGTGTAGAATTAAGTTAGGTAAACTAGGGTAAGAAAAGTAGCGAAGATAGGTAAATGTCACATCACTTATTTCTTTTTAGTTTTTAAATAAATTATGTGAGCTGAACAAAAATATCAAAAATGTAAATATCTAAAAGTATAATCATATACTTTTGGATGATAAGTGAAGGTAAAATATGGTTAAACCTAACCTACCAATCTACATTCTACAGAACATATCAGCTATCTCATAAAGATTATCCAACTTAACAACATTTGAATATTAACTATTTTTAAATTATAAAAATTTAATAACGTTAGAACATCATTTTAAATACAATTATTAGAAAAAAAATAAAATGAGATTAATTCAATAATTCAGCAACACCTCATGAATGTCAACCACTGTCTCATTTGCTCAAGTTTTTTATTTTTTTCATGATGAATGCCACAGTAAAGCAAACCACTCATCCTAGAAACAGGTGATATTCACAAATAACACATTTCAAATTAGCTCCACACTAAGATCGGTAGGAATAGGATCCCTTTGTAAAACGTTGCCTAAACGAGGGTATTGCTCATGGGTGCTTCAAAATAGACATTTATTCAATAATCCAGCAACACCTAATGATCATGTCCACAATAGTCTCATTTGCTCAAAATCTTTCTATAATGCCACAGTGAAGTAAAATATTCATTTTAGAAACAAGTATGATTCTCAAATAATACATTTTAAAATAGCTCCTCACTCATAATGGCGCGATCCCTTTTAGAAATCAGTAATGCAAGTAAACTCCACAGTGCTTGTCAAATCCTCAACAAGTCCAGCCACATCTACTGGGTTCTGGCTTCCTTCCAAGTAGTAATGCCGGGTACTAAGCCAACTTCTCCACTAAGAAACTTGGAGTATCTGATCAAGCATAATTTTTCCCTAAGATTTAACAATTCAATTCATTATGTGTTAAAGGATGAAGGTTTTGGTTGGCGATTAGCTGAGCTTGCACTATTTCATCTGTGTTTTTGCCTCTTTGGCACTAAAGATGGTGATTCCTCAGTCGTTCGTTGGTGAACAGCTTATCAAATAGGGAATGAATTCATGTCTCTATCTAAGCCTTTCTCTACTTCTCTCGTCGTTTACAACATCTCTGGCATGAATTTATCAACATGAAGTCATGATATAGGGCATAGTGTGATGAGCTGTTACAAACTAACAGATAACATGAAGATCACAATATAGAAAAACACATATGAAAGTTTACAGATTCTACGGCACACAGAAGCATAGAGAGAAGGCACAAGATATATACTCTTACCTCACGAGAGATGAAAATGTCTGGAAACCCAAAATCAATGTAGGCACGATAAGAATAATAGCTGGGAATTACCACAACCATTAGATCGTAAATCAAGCTCCAAAAGACCAACATAGTAAACAAGAAACAAAATTGCGCAAAAAAAAAAAAGAAAAAGACAGTGCATTGAATTAACAAAATAACAAACATTCCAATATCCGATTGGGGGGAAGCGAGAAAAGAAAAAGGAAAGGGGGGGAGAGAGAGAGAGAGAGAGAGAGAGGATTTCCAAGAACACCAACAAAAATTGCAGCAATTTGAGAATGTTGAATGGCATAGAGGAAAGACAATGTCGTTGGACAAATTATACACAGACCTAATGATAATTAGAGATCCTAGGTGATTGCGTTTTGCTAAAACTACGCTTTGGTGAGATGGGAAGTCAAAAGGTCTGAAGATCAAGCCTTGATTTCCACAAGCAATAAACTCATACATGAATCTGTTAAGGAGATCCATTACGCATGTCTTAGGGCCAAGCACCATGTGATAACTATTGTCCCATAGTAAGATGAACTTCTCTACATAACAATCTTAAACCAATCTCCAACAGTTCAGTGTAAGTTCCAATAGTCAAGAATCCATAACATTTGACGAGCTTCCTAAAACTAGATGATCGGCAACAAAACTGTAACTAGGATGACAGACACAGCATGTCCTAAGCCTGGAATAGGCACACGTGCAAACTCATTTTATGAACAGATTCAACCCAAACATGAGATTTAAAGAAGACGATTACAATTGTAAACTGAGAGAGAACTGCAAATACCTATCAGAAGTTACAAGAATGACAGGCAGGCACATCTCATTGGCACCTAAAGAAATTATTCTCCATATTAAACTGTCATGATACACTGGTGCAGGTACTTTAGAAGCATCCGTGGAAACTGCATTCCTCAGAACATCTATATTGTTCAGTACAAGCTTGGGCTGTCCAAAAATAGCAAACAAGTTAACTAACCCGGGGGAAACAAAGTGCAAGAAAATGCTAATCCCAAATAAACACAATCATGAAACCACTTTAGTCCATACTAGAGCGAGATAATCATCAAAACACTTGGGGTCCTGTCCTTACTAGTCAAATACACATTAAGAACTAATATAAAATCCCATAATGCATTTAAAATCATATGGAACGAATTCAGTTCCTGTTCAGTAGGATCATCGAACTGGGTGTGGATTAGTGAAGATATACCATGATTGGAAAAAAATGGAAATTCCAGAGCAAAGAAAACACCTGGAAATGATTGATTTCTGAAGCAGAAGACAATAACTCGAGCAATAAACAAGGCCAGTCAGTGGCAGAACTAGCCAGAGACCTTGAAAACCCAGATGTCCTATTCAAGTGAGCAACAGCATTAGCTCTCCACCTTTGTTGAATCCGAATAACCTGTTTAGCCAACCTCAAAGCAAGAGCCGCCTCTTTCAGATATGAACACTCCTCCACAGTGAGCCCCATGTTTGCATCCAAACCCACAACCCCCTCAATTTGGTTGTGATCCAACCTCTCAGAAAATGCAAAAAGGGCCCTGTCCCACAACACGGAGGCAGAGGCCTTGTGAGAAATTGGCGTTTTTGAGCAGTTAGGATTAGAGGCGAGGATAGTTCGAAGAGCAGCACTGAGGCCGTGCCACTTGTTGAGGGTAGTGAAGATGTGGTGGGATGTTATCTGACCCAACTGGATGCCCCTCTCAGCCATGGATTCAAGACACTTGTGGAGATGGGTTGTGAGGAGGGAGAGAGGAGGCATTGGTGCTGGGGAGGAGGACCATGAAGACCATGGAAAAGAGTCGCCATTAGAAGGGTGGTAACCTTGAATTGATTGGGCGAAATCAAGGTAGCCAGTCAAGTGGGGTCCCTTGTTCCAGTTGGGGATTAAGCGTTCAAGGATGAGAGTGGTTTTGCCAACACCACGAGGACCGTGAAGAATTAGAGGCTGGTGGACGCGGTGGTGTTGGGCATGGTTGTTGAGTGTCGTTTCTAAAACTGGTCTTGGTATTATCCGCCATGCTTTTCTAGCACTCATCAGTCAGTCCTTGGTCTTGGGATACACACAGAGTGAGAGAGGAGGCAGGCCCGGTCCGGATATTTTTGGGGCCCTAGGCAAAATAGTATATCAATTTGTATATTGGGGTCCCTTTAAAAAAATGCGTTAACATTCATACTAAACAAAGATTATTCATACTAAACAAATTTAGTCAAAATACCTAAACTCCAAACCGCTAATTTAACAATGATACTAAGAATTTTACACAAGTATCGGCGGCAGTAGCGAGGCAGCAATGACAAATCAAAATCCTCAATACCACATCAAATTTATCACCAATTTAAATAACATTGAATTAATTCGCTAGTAAAAAAACTAAAGTCAAAATTGTTGAATTAAAAATCCCACAATAAAGTATAGTAATTAAACAAATGGTCAAATAATAACAATGTACAATTTAAGACAGCAAACTAAATCCACCACCACTTATTTGGGACAGTATAGCAAATTAGCAATTAAAAATGTATAATGAAAATTTGAGACAACAACGCTAAATACACCAGTACAGCAAAATACCCACCCAAAACTAAAAATGGCTATTTGTTTAATTACTGCATAATAGATAAAAACCAATGGCAAACATTGCATCCTGACAATACAAAAATCAGAAGCATTCAACATGTGCTATCTTGTTGACAAATGACAATAAAAAAACAAAAGCCTACTCCATGGCCCCTCCCACTTGTTGAGATGTCTCTTTCACACCCTAATTCTCTTTAGATAAAAACCATCTACTGTTATGCATTTTTGAGGTCACAAGCAACCTTCCCAGTACATTAATGCCATGCCCAGATTGACAACCATCGAAATAGCAAAAAAGAACCCACATCTCTAATCAGTGGCGGATCTCGACTTCCAAAATAGGGGTGTCCACTAACACTAATAACCATTATAAAATTGAATCAGAACGATCCATATTATACCCAACACTTTGCTACTCACTGACAAAAAAACATGCAAACACAAAACAAGTAAACAACAATCACAAATCACAGCAAAATACTCAACATTCAGTCATTCACAATCACAATGACAGTAAATCACAAAGTGTTCAATAATAATGAACTTGAGTAATAATTCACAAACCACACACAAATCACAAATTATGGTGACAGTAATTTACTAAATTTATAAATTTCCAAATCACAAACCATTTTACCAATTACCAATTTACTAATTCACAATCACAAACCACACACAAATCACAAAGTGTTGAATAATTCACAAATTATAAATTTCAGACTAATTCACAAACCACACACCACACATAAATCACAAATCATTATTGAATTATTGAACAAATCATTGACAGTAATAAGTAATTTACTAATTCACAAATCACAAGTTAAATTTGAAACAAGTTATAATTGAAATAATTAACTGTAAACCCTAAAATTGAAAATAAGAGAACTCACAATTTGGATTTCCGTTCACCGGGAGTGGGAGGCTAGGCTGGGTTGCTGGCGGCAGTGGCGCCCTTGGGTCGATACTCGAGCGTCGGTCGCTCGACTGACGACTGAGACAGGAAAGAAGATCGGTGGCGCGGTGGCTGACGGGAGGTACCGCGGTGGTCGCTGGGGGCGTGGCGTGGGGCAGCAGGGCAGTAGGTCGGACTGGTCGGTGACGTGACGGTGAGTCGGGGTGAAGGTCTGGGATTGAAACTCGAAAGAAACTGAGTGTGCTGTGCGTACTATGTAAACCAAAATTGAATGAAATTGAAATGTTTATTATTAAAAATTTTCAATTAAGTTAAAATTGAAACAATACTTCATTTTATTAAAAAAAAAATTGTTTTAGGTTGGGCTGGACGCGCGACAGGCCTAGACAGTATACCCGCTTGCTTTTCGTCGCCCACCTTTTTACTATTGTCGCCCACCTTTCGCATAATATTTCCAACCCACGCCCTTGAACCTCATAACTTCACTCTCCACTATCTCTGGTTTATCTCTAAAAACGCTCTCAACCAACAACCACCACAAACCACCCTCATACAGGATTCAATCGACGAATTTGAGGTATGTTTGAATTGTAATTTGAATTTATGGTTTTATGTTTTGTAAATATTAATTTGAGCGAAAAGCAAAAAAATAAAAAGCGGTGCGGGGCGCAAGCAGACGGGCGACGCATCACGTGCTTGTCGTATGCGTGCGTCTGGCCCCAGCTTTAAATTTTTTTTCGTTTTTTTGTTTTATTTATTAATATTAATTGTTATTATTGTTATATTTATTAATATTGTTATTGTTATGTTTATTAATATTGTTATTGTTATTTTTATTAATAGTGTTATTGATAATAATTGCTATTAATATTATTATTGTTAATAATTGTTATTAGATTATTGTTAAATAATAAATAAAAATTAAATATTAAATTTATTATTAAAGTTAATATTGTTATTATTAAATATGAAAATTATTAATATTGTTATTATGAATATTATAGTTAATTATGTGTTAATTTGATAATTATTAGTGATTAATTGTATTATTTTTATTAATATTGTGTTATGAAAATTAATATTGTTAATATCAATATTAATGTTATACATGTGTTAATATGACAATTAGTAGTGATTAATATCAGTGATATTGATTCGTTGTTAATATTTGATGCGTTAATATTATTTAGTGATTAAGCATGTGTTAATGTTAGTGATTAATTGGCTTAGAAAAAAACGGTAATTGTGATGTAGGGCTAAGTTTACGGGTTAGTGTATATTCCGAATAGTTTATATGTAGTTGTGTTAGAAGGATGTTGAGTTTGGATGATTTTGGTTGTTGTTTGTAAGTAAGTTGGCGTATGTAGTTGGTATGGGTAATTTATTCATAATCCAACTTAATTGTCAATTTATATACTAATAACTCCAAATGATGACATAATAGTCATGTCACATCCATTTAATAACTTAGGTACTCAACAACCAGTTGATACGTAAGTGGATATATAGGTTATTTTGTGATGGTACGTTAGGATAATAATTATGTTAATGTATAGTTATTGTATGTTAGTTGTATACGTGAAAGAAAGAGGTTGAGTTTTGGGTCATATTAGTGTCCAAGGAGAGTGTGTGTTGTAACCTGATAATGTATGGTTGAGAAGGTTAATCAATGCCCGCATCAATCGTTGTTTATCTGTTTGGTCCCCAAAGTAGCCATGTCGTGATGAAATTGGAAGTCTGCGATGCTGCAGGAGTTAGAGCGTATCGATTGCAGAATGCAATGTTTATTATGCGACTGGTGGGACAACAAGATAAGGCGGATCTGAAGAGAAGCTAGTAGTGAAGATGCAGTACAAATCGTGTTGGACTTTCTTGCATGTAAGATTCATAGGTTCATCAAAGCATAGATGGACCTGTGAATCTTACATGCAAGAAAGCCCAACACGATTTGTATTATACCCTTCACTACGAGATTCTTTTCAGATCCGCCTTATCTTGTTGCCCACCAGGCTACACAATAGAAACATTACATTGTATCGAATCTGATATGCTTCTAACTCCTGCAGAGACTCTTGCACTTTCATCTGGCGACATGCGTTATTTTGGGAACCAAACAATTAAACGAGAAGTCGATGCGGTGGCGAAAGTCTTTTTCAACCATATATTAACAGTTAAACAACACACTCTCCTTGGACAATAACATGATCCTCTTGCCTCGTGACATGACTTAGGTAACCAACACACGCTAACCCATTTGCGCATATTCTTGCGACTTAAATGATTAGGATGTTATGTATGTCTTCATCTTGCAGGTGATCTAAAATAATGGTAGGGAAGGGCAAGGGCCGCGGGTTTCTGGACCGGGCGAATCGACTTGTGAGCGGTTGGAGGGGGGGTGAGTCCGGGGACCCCCACAGACGCAATGTGACTGCGTCAACTCGCCCGTCTTGGTCGTGGTATACGGTGATGCGTGATGCGGGGGCGGCCCGAGGACACGGGTAGTCAGGCCATGGATTTCGTTGACCATCTCAACCAGGCCATGGATGAGTCTAGCGGCTCTACAACATCGGAGTCGGGGGATGATGAGACAGGGGAGCCCGAGATGCAGATGATCCCGACCTCCATCGCCAATTTTTCGACTACTGGGCCAGGTTACAGGCCATCAGGTTTCATGCCGATGAGGGATGCATCAGGGAAGTTTGCCCCAATCGAAAGGTGGGCGAGGCGGTTACGCTCATGGTGACGCTGGTTCAAGTAGCGAATATCGAAGAGGAAGCGTAGCCGACAATTCTGGAAGATTGGTGGTAACGTTCGGGGACCCGCAATTCCCTCATTGATACCGAGCTTTGAGGTCACATTGCTCGGGTAATATGGGAGGGTCGCGGCGTTACCTCGTGTGGTCATTGCTTGACGAAGAAGAATGCGTTGAGGGAGTTGTCGTCAGTACACGACAAGTTGGAACCGGAATGCCAGGCTGCACTGGGAAGAATCCAAATAACCAACTTGCCGGAGCTGATGTACGATCACATCGACTCGACGTTGATCTCGGCGTTTGTTGAGAGGTGGCAACCCGACACAAACACATTTCACCTTCCCTTTGGTGAAATGACGATCATGTTGCATGATGTGCAACATATATTGGGTCTTGCAGTTGATGGGTTGATGCCTGAAGGACTTCCTCGGGAAGTCGTTAACCAGTACGTGCCCGTGATTTTTGAAAAAGGAATGGCGGAGCTGAAGGCTGATAGCACTTATGACAAGGGTGCCATAGCTGACTCCCATTTGAGGACGATCAGTTTAACGACCAGTTTTCCCATTCCCCATAGGATACGGGCGTGGTTGTTGAGCATGCTCGGAAACACTATCCTCGTGGACAAATCGAGGGATAGAATTAGGCCGCATCCGTGGCCTAGCACTGATGTTATCGTTGATCGCATTGCTTGGGGGACGGTGACCTTGGCGTTCCTTTACCGCCAGTTAGGGATGGCGGCGGTAGGACAGCCAAGATGGCGGGTGTTTGACCTGCTGCGAGCACGGATCTACGAGTACTTTCACGATTTTAGGCCACGCGAGCGGCACGTTAATGGGCCTCGGGCGGCGGTGGTCCCCATCCGCCCGACCAAGTTCGGGCGGCGCTGCGGCGATTGAGGCCTCCTTGGATGCGTTGACGCCGGATCGTGTGAGTTGGGCCCCGTACGGTCCTGCCCCGTACAAGTCATGTACCAGGACGTTGTACAATGGAGGCATTCGTGCATACGACATCATCGAATACATGCCCGATCGCGTCGTTCGGCAGTTAGGGCACCTACAACATATCCCACGGCGATTATCAGTCCCAAAGAGCGCTGAACGACCGGCTAAGGGCCCCTACAAATTGGAATTCGTGGAGGCTAACGTCAGCGCTGACTGGGCGGGGTTTCCAATCTACAACAAAATGTCAGTGCGTGATGTGCCCCGCACGAAACAAGTGCCGTGGGAGTCGGATGTCGCCTACAACGACTGGTATGCGGCCCATTCACACAAATTTTTGAACAACAATGCCTCCGCAAGCCAATCGACAGTGGAGGACCTTCCGACACACGAACAGGTACACTTAAACCCTCATCATAATTAATTATTTTGTGTTTTATTTTTTGTTTTATTTTTTATTGATCTGACCGATTTTTTTTGTAATTTTTTTTTTATAAAAGTGGGCCTATACATGGGCTTCATTAGTTCAACGGGGGAGGCATCAGTTCCAAGCGGACGATGAGACAGCGACAATTAACCGTGCTTGGTACGATGAGATGGTCGATTTGCACGGGCGTTGGTGCCATCAGATGCACATTGAAGTCCCCCAGGAGGAAGACGATGATGAGGAGGAGTAGATGGTGTTGTTTAATTTCATTGTTTATATTGTACCCTAAACTAAGTGTGGCTTTGTGTTGAACTAATTAACTGATTATGCGTTTAGTTTTTATTTTTGTGTTTTTATTGTTATGTTATGTTTGCCGATAACGTTTCAATTAAATGCATCATTTTCAATATAAATATAAATTGCTATATATATACAACGGTACAACTACAACAATCATTGGCGTTGAGCGGCCCTAATAGCCTGCCATCTATCAATACGAGCCTGGAAAGGCTCATCCCAACCTTGAACAGTTATGTCTCTAGCTGCTCGCCATCCAATATGAATCGGCGGTAGAGGGCAGTCATCCCGTAAATGGATAAGCATGAAGTGGTTATTGTGTCGCACAATTCCCTGAACTTTCGCAGGTCCCGTAAGTCTAGGCCCTCCTCTTATGGGTAATATTGATATGCATAGTTCAGCTGTCTGCGATCGTGGACCAGGAGGTGTTGACAAGAAGACCCACATCATATTCATCGTTGTCGCAGCTGGAAATAAGTCATTTGGAGCCGACATCCAATGTTCGAACGGGGCTGGCCCAGCCAAGTGGCCGAAAATCCGTGCGTGTGTCTCAAGGAATATCTCCTTGCTGTTAGAAAACGCAGAAACATATGCATTTTCACTCGCCCGCAACTCAGTGCTCATTGAGACCCTAGCGATTGACCATTTTTCCTGATCCCCGTAACCTGCCTCGGCCACGCATCTGAACCCACAGTTGCCATCAGCTTCCACATCCGTCCATCCAACGACGTATGGCAGAATGAAATGTGGCAAAGCGTCCTCGAACGGGAACGACACTTGACGCATCCGGTTGATACCTGCGAATCATATTAACATAATTTATAAACAACAATATATGGTCACTATTAAAACCAAACAAGTACTATAAATATATGCAAACCTGTTGACCCCATCCCAACTGATGAAGAACTGGTTCCCTTTTTCTTTGACGAATTCGTCGTTGTCTTGCTACCCCGTCCCGATGATCGTCCGTACTCAAACGCACTGGGATTGCGTCGCGTTGATTTTGATGTCTTCGGTCTGCCGGGCCGCGGGGGGCTTGTCTGCGGATCAGGAATATACTCACTGTCGGGATTCAACTTTCCATTGAGGACACTGTTTACGTGTCGCATAACCGCTGGTCACTCTCCGAACACAGTTAGCGATTCCTCAAAATGTTCTAAGTCATGCACAGTGGAATATCATTTGAGCATGCGGCTTCACCATCGCCAATCACCGTGATTGTCTCCAAAACACATTTATCCGTGTCGGAATTGGCTCTCGGATCGTAAACTTCCATCATAGAACACGCGGGAGAAGGTGGGTCCTCGACACCAGGTGATCGCATAAGTAGCATTCATTTTCATACCTCATCGCCAGCATCTTATTGATCTCATACGACATAAGGTCCAACGCGTGATGAGATACTCTTCAGAGCAAATTCTTAAAGAAATGAGATCGACCTAATTGCCTATGCGTGCTCCTTGACTGTTCTAGCTCCCTCTTAATCTCCGTATGTTGATTCTCCAAGTGAAAGTGAATCTTCGCAAACACGATCGAAGGTGCCTCTGAACCGCCGATATAATACTTTAGTGATGAATGCGCTCTCAACTCTTGAAGTGGTGTGTTCCCGTATGAGAATGCGTTGTCGGTCCAAGCACAAACAAATTTTTCCGTATGATTCATCCACGGTCCCGTTAGATAATAAATTATCGGTTTGTTTTGCCCGATCCACGCGTTAACAACCTCTTTCCACTTGACATTGAAATCTCCAACAGTCTTCGCATGTACAAGGCCGTTCCAGAAATGATGTACGAAATGAAGCGAGTCCGAGCTTCTTGCCCGATGGGGCGTTCACTTTGTTCTCCACATCATTCGCAATATGCCACACGCACAAAAGATGATGCACATTTGGGTAAACCACGGCGACGACCTCAACAAAGCATCACCGCTTCGGTCACAAACACGGATGGAATTACGCCGGTACCCAACAATTCATACACTCTCCAATAGCCACTCATAAGATTCCATCTTCTCGTCCGCATGAGCAGTAAGCTATCTGAAGTTGCGGTTCGTCGGTGTCATGCCTCTGAGCTCACATAAAGGCCACTTTGCCTTGTTTGTCTTATACGTTGTGTCAATGAGAATGACATTTGGAGTGCGTGCGTAGCAACTTCAACGAGTAAGGATGGCATAAAAACACTGTGAAGCTCGCCGTCGTCATCATGTCGACAAAAGAGACGTACCCGCCGAGTTTCGCCATGCGCAAGCATTGTCCCGCAGCCGTCCTACCATCCAATTCCTCAGTGCGCATCTTTGTCCGCTCGTTGTAAACTTGCTTCACGTTTATCACAGATGCGGGGAACCTAATCTTCAACGACGTTTGTATCGTCGCCGGTGTGCACCCCGTGTTGGTCATATCCCGGACATGTTCTTTCATTTCAGAGGTTAATGGATGTCCGTGACGATGCCCTTCCTCGTACACGATGAAGGCATGATTGTGCTTCCCCCGGTCACCGTCGCACACTCTAACTCGCCATTCCGTTTCGTTGCGAGTCCACGCAACAATGGCGAATTTACATTGGCACGCCTTCGCTGACGTACTCCGACGAGCCGCATCATCTAGATCGTTCAATTTGCCACGATACTTTCCGTACCTCCAGCACTTCAAATAACACCTTAACGGACTATCGACATCTTTTCTCTTGTACGAAGCCCGTACAAACCTAAAACCGATTGTCGCAGCTACTCCATTGGCCCAATCTTGCAATGCTTCAATACTCTCGAACACATTTTGCGTTACAAAATGTGAGGAGTAATCAACGCCGTCCCCGCCAAAGTCCTCCAAAAAAACCTACAAACAATAAAAACAATTATTATTAATATACTAATAATAACTGGTATACTAATTCGTAATAATAATGTTAGTAGCTTCAACATTAATAAATAACAAACAATTCTAATATTAATTATCATAATAATAATATTATTAAAAAAAAACATTGTAACATAATTAACATAATAATAACAATTAACAACATTATTTACCATAATGATATTATTTTAAATAAATAAATAATACTTTTAACAACATTTACTAACATTGTTAATAATATCAACAACACTAATAAACAACTTGTTTTAATAATATTAATTAACATAATTTAAACATAATAATTATAATTAATAACATTAAATATTAATAAAAATTTTATTTAAATAACAATATTAACAATAAAAATTAGCATAATTAACATAATATAATAATAATAACAGCACTTCTAAACATCTTATTTATGATAATATGTTTTAACAAAATTTACATAACAATTATAATTAACGACATTTATTACCTTAATAATATTAACATAAATAAATAAATAATATTTTTTACATAAACAATAATATAAACATTTTGTAAAAACTAAAAAAAAAAAATAAAACGATAATTTTTCCCGGAAAATCACATTGCCGCCAGCGCCAGATCCAAATGCGCCACAGATCGCTGTTGCATGAACCGTGCGGCATGATCAAGCGCTGTCGCATGAACCGAAAAATTTTCATTTTATTTTTTTTTTAGAATTTATATTTTACAAACTAACCTCTTGTTCTTCACTTGAATTACCACCTTCTATTGACATTTTAGGTTGAATTTCTAAAAGAAATCACAATTTAAGAGAGAGAAATTAAGAGGAGAGAGAGAGAGAGAGAAGGTGAGTTGAATTATATAAAGGGCAAAAACGTCTTTTGGGGGGGCGACATTAGTAAAAAGGGGGGCGGCAAATAGCAATACCCTTATTATTATTTTGGGACTTTTCTTGGGATGTCCATTTTGCTTATGAATATTATTTTGCTTCCTAGACAATATGGGCTGTTTAAACTTTTTTTTGGACCATGGACACCCCTCCCATGGCCCCAAATCTGCCCCTGTCTCTACTGCAAATTCCCCATCTTCCCTTCTTCCCCATCAACTGTCTCCAATTTACAATGAAAAACCAAACCCTAAATGTCTCTAATCAACAATTCAAGACTGAAATTCAAATGCAAACTTTGTTTAATGATCCAACTCCAAAAACCCAAACCCCGACTCTATCACCTCGACCAAGTTTCACAGAGAAAGAAACTTTCATCCACCAAAGCACCAATGTTTCATCAAATTAGGGAAAAGATTAAGTGATTACTAACCCGTGTAGCTTAAATCCACTGCTAATTGCCACTATCCTTCGGAGGTCTGGACCGCCGCCAACCGTCGCAATCCAATTAAGGAGGAAGAAAGGGTTAACATGTTTTTACTTCAAATGTGTTGGTTGTGAGGAATTTTATGTTTTACGCAGAATAGAGGAAGAAAGGAATAAAGAGTTAAATTGTTATGAAACTAGGTGGGTGAGGAAGCTGAAGAGATGAATTGGAGATGAGACGAATGATTTTCGATTGGGCCCTGAAGTGATGCCTCTTCCGTGTGTTTAAGAGTTTGTGGGCGGTGGGCCAACTTCGGTGTGCTTAAGAGGGCCCTCACTAAGGCTAGCTGATGGATGAGCGGTTGCCCTTTGGGCTTCCCCCAGGGCCGGGCCTGAGAGGAGGGAGAAGTGAAGCCAAGTGTGCGTAGATGACAATGAAGGTGATCTGGAAATATGAGTGTTGCGATTTTCGGTGATTTTCCGGTGAACAGAGAGGAAGGGAAATCAGCAGAGAAAAAAGATCAATTAACCCGGTCAAATAAGAAGATGAAATGAACAGCAGGAGAAGGACTGGAGTTTGTCGAAGTAGAGGATTGTGTTGATGAAGATCTTGATCTGAGGTCACCACAAGTCCCGGTAACTCGACTAATCGGGATAGTGTTCAATAAACCACCGTTCGAAGGATGGATGTAGATAACTCACAGAGAAGGCCACAGATCTCCTATAGGAATGTACTTCAAAGGAATAATCCGGAAGCCATGTTCGAAGCAAATCTCAACTCTGGAGTTAATAATACATATTGGGATCTCTCTGAGGATGATGAGCCTCCTGAGGAGGATGACCCAACATGCCCCATCATCCTGTTATTAGCGCAAGAAAAGAAAATGCTAAGAGAACCTTAGAAACTCTCTCTGATCATAAAGTTATTTGATAAGGGAATTGGTTTCGGTCGGCTACAGAAAATCTTGAAGACAAAATGGACAATCAAAGGAGGCTTTTCTCTGTTTGACATAGGGCTAGACTATTATGTGGCTTGGTTCACCATGAGGGAGGATTATGAGCACGTGCTACTTGATGGCCCTTGGATGATAGGTGACAACTACCTAGTGGTGAAGGAATGGTGTCCCAACTTTGTGCCGGAGGAGGATAAAATCACGAAGCTGCTAGCTTGGGTCAGAATTCCACGTTTAAGTGTAGAGTATTACAACAAGGGATTCCTTATGCATAAGGTGGGGGAGAAGATTGGTAGAGTTGTGCGTCTAGATAACACAACTGCAGTAGTGGAGAGAGGTCAATTCTCGCGTATGCGCGTAGAAGTGGATATGAAAAAGCCACTTTTATCCAAATTCCACATTCAAGGACGAGTATGGCGAATTCAATATGAAGGTTTGCGTATGATTTGCTTTCATTGTGGAAAGCAAGGTCATAAGGAGGATCTCTGTCCTCAACTCCGCCAGGGAGAAGAACAAAATGATAGAAGGGAACATCCGGCACGGAATCCATCCATGGGAAATGATGATGGTTTGTATGGCAGTTGGATGTTAGATAAAAAATAGACTAGGAAGAGAAACGCCAAGCAGCAGCCTTCTTCCGGAAAAGATATAGGAAATTTTGGAGGAAGACTTGAGATATCACCGGAAGCGGTAACCCGGGGAGTGGGGAGATTGGAAGTCGCCGGAAATTCGGCGGGAACCAGGACGAGTCAATCAAACCAGCAAAAAACCGGCCAATCTAGGAAGGAATCGAGCGGTTCCCGGTTTGCCGCTTTGGCGGAAATTGACTTGAATTCGGAAATGGAAAAGAATTCGGAATCGGATTCTGCGGCGTTTATTCAGGAAGGAAATCAAACGGGCGGGTTAGAGAAGGAGGCCATGATTTCTGCACATGCGGATAGAAATATTAAGGAAAGTAGAATCAAGGGAAAGGAGAATGTTCCTAGGGGCACAAGTAAGGATAAGGAGAATATCCCTTTAGAAATCCCAATGAGTGGATTGGATAAAGCCCAAAAGCAACCAACATGTCAAAATGGCCGACTAAAGACAGGATTCCAAAGCTTTGTTGTACATGAAACTAAGCCCATCAACTGTTCTTCAGTTCATGATCAGGGAACTAATAAAAGTCTTGGTTTATTACAAGGAAATTTAGAGTGGGCCTCAAATAATAATGGGCCCCATTCTAATTTATTTTCTCCTGCTATGGGCCATGTAGAGGGTCAATGCTTTATGGCAGAAGCTAAGAATAGGCCGCCTGATCCGGGGGTTTTTGTTCAGCCATTGGACCCAAACCGGCTGGAAGCAGAAAATAGAAATGGAAAGGATGGCATTGGGCCGTTAGGAGTGGATATGAACTCTGGTCATGACCTCATGGTCAGTTAGCTCCATCCATTGTGATTAATGCGTTCTCGTCTTTTTCATGTAAGCTGTTATGGATACAGGTTATTCTTATAATGTTATTCCTAGGAGGGGGGCCCAACTAGGAATTTTCGTATTTTAACCTGGAACGTTCAGGAGGCGGGTAGCAAAGAATTCCTAAGAGGGTTCAAAGACTTAGTAAATAATCATAGACCAGACATTGTTGCTCCTTTTGAAACTCGTATCAGCGGCAGAAAGGCTGAGTCGATATGTCGTCGAGCCGGTTATAGTTCCTGGCACCGTGTGGAAGCCAGACGTTTTCAAGGTGGAATTTGGCTTCTCTAGAATGATATTGAAACACGTCTCAAGATTGTCCACTCTCATGAACAGTGCATCACAGCCTGTGTAGATGAAGGGGGGGGGGGGGGAGAGGGGACAGGCGTTGGTTCCTCACAGTTGTGTATGCGAGCCCTCGGGAACGAGAGAAACATGCTTTATGAGACTTCCTTTTGGACTTCTCGAACTCTCTCACTGATCCTTGGGTCCTTTCAGGGGATTTCAACGATACAGTGAGCCTTCTTGAAAGGAATCACGGAGGTATGGATATGCAAAGGAGATGTGATAAGTTCAAGTTTTGGATAGAAAATCTAGGACTCATAGACTTGGGTTTCCGAGGCGACATCTATACTTGGTCGAGGGGAAACTCTCCCCAACTCTGGAAAGGTACAAGGTTAGATAGAGCTCTCTGTAATTCAAATTGGAGACTTAAGTTTCCAGAGGGAGTTGTGTATCACCTTCCTCGTGTATTCTCAGAACATTCGCCCATTCTCATTGACTCTAAGGGTTCTGGTGCGCGTCCGAGGTCTACCCCCTTCCGTTTCCAAGTGGCTTGGATGCTTCATCGTCGGTACAAGGATATGGTTTATGGAGCTTGGAAATCCGATCTCCCGCTCATTCCAGCCCAGCATGCTCTTGCCGAAGATTTGCAGCATTGGAATAAGAACGTTTTCGGTAATCTCTTCCAAAGAAAGAGAAAGCTCCTGGCTCGAATATCGGGTGCTCAAAAGGCCCTCTCTCTCAAGCCTAATAACTTCCTAGTCAATTTGGAGGCTTCTCTCCGAGCTGAATTGGATGAGGTTCTCCATCAAAGTGAACTCCTCTGGTTCCAAAAGGCCATAATGGATTATGTTAGAGATGGAGATAGGAATACGAAATATTTCCACCTCTCAACCATCATCATCAGAAGAAGAAATAAAATAGACATGTTGAAAGATGATTGTGATAATTGGATCACTCATCCTACTGATCTGAGGGTCTTTGTTCGTGAATATTTTGTGGGATTATTCTCAGATCCAGGTCAAGAGGGTCATCGAGTCTTCTTGTAGAGAGGTAAGTTCCCAGTTCTAGATAAGGAAGATTTGGAGCTCCTTGATAAAAGTTTCTCCTCCCTGGAGGTTTATTCCGCGCTGAAGAGCATGGCCCCGTTTAAAGCCCCGGGGCCGGACGGTTTTCAAACGATATTGTATCTAAAGCATTGGGATTTGGTGGGTCAGGCAACCGCAACCATGGATCTTGACCTATTGAATATGGGCATCATGCCAGAGGATCTCAACAACACCCTCATTTTTTTGATCCCAAAAGTGGACAACCCGACGGAAATTTCACAATTTCGTCCCATAGGCCTTTGTAACACAGTGTACAAATTGGGGACAAAGTGTATTGTTCAGAGGTTGAAGATGATTCTCCCGAAGATAATAGCTCCCACACAAGCAAATTTTGTCCCGAGACGCCAAATCACTGATAATATCATTTTAATGCAAGAAATTGTCCATTCGATGAAAAAGAGAAAAGGTAGTAATGGTTGGATGGCTTATGACCGCCTGAGATGGGATTTTGTTGAGGAGACCTTGAGAGAAATCAACACCCCTAACCGTCTCACTGAAGTGATAATGAAATGTGTCAGGACTAGCACGTTAAGTGTGTTGTGGAATGGGGAAGCTACAGATTATTTCACACCAAGTAGGGGGATCCGGCAAGGTGATCCTCTTTCCCCATACCTTTTTGTGATGTGCATTGAGAGGCTTAATCACATAATCGAGGAGGAAGTTGGTAGGGGCAATATGATGTTTGCCGATGACATTGTGCTTTTCGCGGAAGCAACCACTAGTCAAGCGGAAGTCATAGCAAAACGCTTGGAGAAGTTTGCCAGGCTTCGGGTAAAAAAATCAGTTTGAACAAATCTTGCATTTTTTGTTCTCCAAATACCCCACCAGAAGAAGCAGACGCTCTTTCTTTACGGTTGGGCATGCAGTTGACGGATGACCTAGGTACGTACTTGGGTGCACCGATTCTTCTCAAACGGGTGACGAAGGCTACATATAAGGCTGTGATTAACAGAGTGGATGGCAGACTTTCAGGATGGAAAACCAAAGTCTTATCTATGGCGAGGAGGCCGACCCTTGTGAAATCCACGCTCGAAGCCATCCTGTCATACACCATGCAAAAAGCTAAATTACCTCGTTCGATTTGTGATGAGGTTATTAGGAAAATTCGTCGATTTACTTGGGGAGGATTGGATTCTAAATGTAAGATCCATTTGGTTGCTTGGGCTGAGCTTCTAAAGCCCAAAGATCAGGGAGGTCTCGGCCTGAGATCGATGAGAGACCTAAATCTAGCCTACCATGTAAAGCTGGGGTGGCGACTTTTAAATGAACCGGATACTCATTGGGTTAGGGTTTTCAAGGGCAAATATCTGCGGGGATCCTCTCTCCTTGACCCTAACCCGAGTTTGAGTAACTCTACCGACTCCCATATTTGGAGGTGTGTAGTAGAGGCGATTCCCATATTGAAGAAGGGTGTACAAATGACAGTCAATAATGGCAAAGTGACTAAATTCTGGACAAATGTGTGGCTTATGCCAACACCCCTGATTGATATGGCGACGACTCCTTTACCACCTTTGGAACTTCAGAAGACAGTAGTCGATTATTGGACAATTGATTTATTTGGGAGGATCTGGCAATTCTCTTACCTGTTGAAGTGCTTGATAAATTGGGTTCTTTTATACTTATGGACGAGGGAGAGGGAGACATTCCAGTGTGGGCTCCGGAATGGATGGTAACCTCCGCCTCAAATCAGTCATAGCAATCATTAGAGGGGAGGAGAAGATTGGAACTCGAGATTGGAGCTAGATTTGGAAGATTCCACACACCCACAAAGCACATGTTTTTATTTGGCTAGCTATTCAAGAAAAAGTTCTCGCTAATGAGAATAGGGAAAGGCGAGGTCTGACCCACAACCCTTTCTGTACAAGCTGCAACCAAGAATATGAAACAATGGAGCACATGTTTTGTCGCCGCCCGTATGCCCGTACAGTGTGGGATGACCTGGAAAGCCTAGGTTTTTTCTTCAACAATCCTGGGGAGCAGCTTTGGGTTGGGTCAAGAGGCACTCAATTTGGTTGTGATCCAACCTCTCAAAAAATGCAAAAAGGGACCTGTCCCACAACACGGAGGCAGAGGCCTTGTGAGAAATTGGTGTTTTTGAGTAGTTAGGATTGGAGGCGAGGATAGTTCGAAGAGCAGCACTGAGGCCATGCCAGTTGTTGAGGGTAGTGAAGATGTGGTGGGATGTTATCTGACCCAACTGGATGCCCCTCTCAGCCATGGATTCAAGACACTTGTGGAGATGGGTTGTGAGGAGGGAGAGAGGAGGCATTGGTGCTGGCCAGGAGGAGGACCATGAAGACCATGGAAAAGAGTCGCCATTAGAAGGGTGGTAACCTTGAATTGATCGGGCGAAATCAAGGTAGGCAGTCAAGTGGGGTCCCTTGTTCCAGTTGAGGATTAAGCGTTCAAGGATTAGAGTGCTTTTGCCAACTCCACGAGGACCGTGAAGAATTAGTGGCTGGTGGACGCGGTGGTGTTGGGCATGGTTGTTGAGTGTCGTTTCTAAAACAGGTCTTGGTATTATCCGCCATGCTTTTCTAGCACTCATCAGTCAGTCCTTAGTCTTGGGATACACACAGAGTGAGAGAGGAGGGAGAAGTGAAGCCAAGTGTGCATAGATGACAATGAGGGTCGACGGGGAGTCTGGCGGGGCTGACAAAGAGCAAACTCAATGTTGGACTACACTCTCAAAATCGCAGTCTAACGTACTCTAAACTCATCATTTTATTTATAGTTACTGAACTGTCCAACCTTACTTAAACTCCCAAAGGTTGGGGACTCAAATCAACTCTCGCCACCATCCTTGGCCCAAAAGGAAAATTAATAATGTTCCTCCTCCCTTGATCCCTCTCCATACTCCCTCTTTTTTTTGGAACAGAAAAATGAGAATTAGAATGCTGAAAACGCCTTGACTTTCCCCAAAACCCTCGAGTGGAAAACTGATGAGATACAAAGTCCTTTCCCCCACCCTTCCTTTTATAGTTAAAACAACAATATCCATTTCTCTGTAGACTTCTTCTGTCTCCCCTTCTAAAAAGGGGGATATGAAATGGCATTTTGGTCTTTGTATCCCTTTGGTAAGAACCGGCTAAATTCCCCATTTACTGCCCCAACTACTCGCTATTACTCCAGCACAATCACATCATATTCGCAGAGCTCAGAAGGAAAAACCCCTCACACACGCCTGCCTAAGTCTTCTCATGTCAGCCTGCTTAGCAATAACTACACTAGCCGCCCGTTGAAAAAATCCAACTACCGTCGACTCGACTTCCTGCAAAATAACTCTCAGCTTCTTAAACACGCAAATCTTCCAAACACCCAATTGGGCCACAGATGGATTCAGCCCAACTACATTACTTGAGCTTTGCATATAGGAAATCACGAATCCAGCCCAATAGAGAAAAAAATACTCGGGGCAGACCATACAATCGACCCCCTTTAGAATTTTCTAGATTCAATCCAACAATTCACCACCACCACACACCGCTCCTTACTCGCCGGAAGAAAACCTAAAATTTACAGCACCCAGCCCCAAACTTGAATTCTATCCAACCCCTTCAAGACAAAAACACTAAAGCAGATTCACCTTGTTTCCAAACCTTACTGGACAACATTCCTAAGCAAACCACTTCACAAATCTACCTTTCTGCAAGGATTCTAACTGAAAGCACTCCTAATGAACCGTTGTGCTCCAAATAACACAGTGCACCCCCAGAACACTAGCAAGAACAAACCTCACAAGACTATTAGCACTTGAAGCTGATATCTAGATGATGAGCTGAGTTGAGCTGATCTAAGAAAGCTAACGACTTGAGAATCCAATTGACAAAGAAATTTATCAAAGAACGAAACAAACTGGAGACGAAATTTAGTGAACTTATAGAGAGAAGGCAGAGCTTCTCTCTCTATAACGAAACTCAAGACCAAAACTTTTGAAGACTGTACTACAACTGAATGTTATCTTGGGTATGCATCAAAATGAGTTAGCATCATGAATAATCATACTCCTTGTATTTAAGTTCTAGGGAGCACTATAACAGTGTGTATCGAAAAGTGGGAGTTACTAATCAACTCAAGGAGCTGCCTACTTACCTTACTGTCAAATTTCTCGATTTCTCAACAAATTCACGATTGCTCAGTACAACAAAATAAGTCTACAGTAACCAAATCGAGCAATCGATTAATTAACAGTCAGTCTTTTTAACGAGCGATCGATACCTAGTGTGGTGATTGATAAATTATCAATCGTAAGGTATACTTTATCGATCCCTGATTAGCGAACGATAGGAAGTACCTTGCGAGCAATAATCTATCGGTTGCCATACAACAACAGATAGTTATCGGTCATTGGTTTTAAAAAGAACCAGCAAACTCAATGGTTCCCAAAGACCCTAGTCTCTCTCACTCCTTGGCATGCCCCCTCTTTGTTCGACGCTGCCCAACTCTCAACGAGCCGCCACCGATGTCGTCGATGCCTAACTCCCTGCCTACCTACGCCGGCAACCCCGTCGTCCTTCCACCCCCTGCTCCCTCTTTTCCAATGAGTTTGGTGTTTTTTATTTGGTTAATTTTGGTTGTAATTCCTTAAGGGCCTGTTTGGAGAGAAAAATGGAATGGAATGGATATGGAATTAGATATTTGGAGGGTTGAGAATGAAATTTGATTCCAAAATAGAAAGTGTTTGATCAGAAAAGGGAATGAAATTAGTCCGTAAAGCTTTTCATTTCCCAAACTAAAACCTTAGTCAGTAAAGCTTTTCATCTCCCACCATCTCCATCTCTCCTCCTCTTCGTTTATGTCTCCGTGGCGGTCGGTCACCGCCAACAATGGTTGGTCGGATCCCCACCCCTAACACCCATAGTCATGGATCTACAACCGCTGCTTTCAACTCCAGATCGTTCAACAACTCCAAATCTGAATTGTTGTTAGACTGAGCATCATATGTCTGATGTCGATTCAACTTTTTTGGAAGGAAAAAGAAGGTCGAAATCGAAACTCCGATCGGTGAAGAACGCAGGGGTGAACGGAGATAACAGGAAAGAGAATTGGAGACCACAAAATTAGGCCACCATTGTTGTAACTAGACATAGTCGCCGGAAAATTTGAAAGGAAAAATGGAAAAATGGAGTGCACGCAGGCCACCATTGTTAGAAGAAAGCAAGGGTTCTAATTCCACCCTTATGGTACCCCCCATATTTGGGAGGGTTCTAATTCCACTCTTTTGAGGAGGATTAGAAACCTGGGGGTTTCCTAATCCCATTCCAGAAATGGTTCACCAAACACAAAGAAAAGGAATTGGATACCTATCCCACCCTTATTCCATTCCTTTTACCTCTCTAAACAGGCCCTAAATTGTATTGTTATTTCTTAAATTGTTGATATTTAGTGTTATAAAATTTATTACTTTTGATTTATTTGAGTAATTTACTTGTTAATTTGTTGAGTTTTTAACGTGTTTAGAGTTTGAGCTTGATTTTAGGTTAGAGGTTTGTGGAGTAAATTTCGATAAATTGTGGATGCTTAGATTTTTTTTTTTCAACGGTAATAGAGGAGGATTTGGAAGCTCTTCTCTCAAGAGATCTACCTAGCCTATCTTCTAAAATGATACAATTAAGCTCTCTAGAGGATCCGGGGCACCAAAATCTAGGATTAGTTGTGTTGAGGCCATGTTTTGCGATCTAATCCGTTGCCCTATTAGATTCTCTGAAATCATGATCGACCGAGTGAAAGGAGCAACAAGCCAGGAACTCCTTTATACCAGAAATAATCTGACGGATAGACCAAGGAGCCTCGATCCGACCATTGACAGCATCAACAATAACCCTATTATCACCTTCAATAATGATATTGCTAAATCCCAACCTGAGTGCTTCTGATTTGATTTTGCTAAATCCCAGCCTCAAATCAGTCATTTCAATCATTAGAGGGGAGGAGAAGATTGGAACTCGAGATTGGAGCTAGATTTGGAAGATTCCACACACCAACAAAGCACAGGTCTTTATTTGGGTAGCTATTCAAGAAAAAGTTCTCGCTAATGAGAATAGGGCAAGGCGAGGTCCGACTCACAACCCTTTCTGTACAAGCTGCAACCAAGAATATGAAACAATGGAGCACAATTTTTGTCGCTGCCCGTATGCCCGTACAATGTGGGATGACCTGGAAAGCCTAGGTTTTTTCTTCAACAATCATGGGGAGCCGCTTTGGGATTGGGTCAAGAGGCACTCAAAGTTGGTTGTGATCCTACCTCTCAGAAAATGAAAAAAGGGCCCTGTCCCACAACACGAAGGCAGAGGTCTTGTGAGAAATTGGCGTTTTTTAGTAGTGAGGATTGGAGGCTAGGATAGTTCGAAGAGCGGCACTGAGGCCGTGCCACTTGTTGATGGTAGTGAAGATGAGGTGGGATGTTATCTGACCCAACTGGATGCCCCTCTCAGCCATGGATTCAAGACACTTGTGGAGATGGGTTGTAAGGAGGGAGAGAGGAGGCATTGGTGCTGGCCAGGAGGAGGACCATGAAGACCATGGAAAAGAGTCGCCAATAGAAGGGTGGTAACCTTGAATTGATTGGGTGAAATCAAGGTAGGCAGTCAAGTGGGGTCCCTTGTTCCAGTTGAGGATTAAGAGTTCAAGGATGAGAGTGGTTTTGCCAACACCACGAGGACCGTGAAGAATTAGAGGCTGGTGGACGCGGTGGTGTTCCGTGTTGGGCATGGTAGTTGAGTGTCGTTTCTAAAACTGGTCTTGGTATTATCCTCTATGCTTTTCTAGCACTCATGATTCAGTCTTTGGTCTTGGGATACACACAGAGTGAGAGAGGAGGGAGAAGTGAAGCCAAGTGTGCATAGATGACAATGAGGGTCGACGGGGAGTCTGGCGGGGCTGACAAAGAGCAAACTCAATGTTGGACTACACTCTCAAAATCGCAGTCTAACGTGCTCCAAACTCATCGTTTTATTTATAGTTACTGAAGTGTCCAACCTTACTTAAACTCCCAAAGGTTGGGGACTCAAATCAACTCTCGCCACCATCCTTGGCCCAAAAGGAAAATTAATAATGTTCCTCCTCCCTTGATCCCTCTCCATACTCCCTCTTTTTTTTTGGAACAGAAAAATGAGAATTAGAATGCTGAAAACGCCTTGACTTTCCCCAACACCCTCGAGTGGAAAATTGATGAGATACAAAGTCCTTTCCCCCACCCTTCCTTTTATAGTTAAAACCACAATATCCATTTCTCTGTAGACTTCTTCTGTCTCCCCTTCTAAAAAGGGGGATATGAAATGGCATTTTGGTCTTTGTATCCCTTTGGTAAGAACCGGCTAAATTCCCCATTTACTGCCCCAACTACTCGCTATTACTCCAGCACAATCACATCATATTCGCAGAGCTCAGAAGGAAAAACCCCTCACACACGCCTGCCTAAGTCTTCTCATGTCAGCCTGCTTAGCAATAACTACACTAGCCGCCCGTTGAAAAAATCCAACTACCCTCGACTCGACTTCTTGCAAAATAACTCTCAGCTTCTTAAACACGCAAATCTTCCAAACACCCAATTGGGCCAAAGACGGATTCAGCCCAACTACATTACTTGAGCTTTGCCTATAGGAAATCACGAATCCAGCCCAATAGAGAAAAAAAATACTCGGGGCAGACCATACAATCGACCCCCTTAGAATTTTCTAGATTCAATCCAACAATTCACCACCACCACGCACCACTCCTTACTCGCCGGAAGAAAACCTAAAATTTACAGCACCGAGCCCCAAACTTGAATTCTATCCAACCCCTTCAAGACAAAAACACTAAAGCAGATTCACCTTGTTTCCAAACCTTACTGGACAACATTCCTAAGCAAACCACTTCACAAATCTACCTTTCTGCAAGGATTCCAACTGAAAGCACTCCTAATGAACCGTTGTGCTCCAAATAACACAGTGCACCCCCAGAACACTAGCAAGAACAAACCTCACAAGACTATTAGCACTTGAAGCTGATATCTAGATGATGAGCTGAGTTGAGCTGATCTAAGGAAGCTAACGACTTGAGAATCCAATTGACAAAGAAATTTATCAAAGAACGAAACAAACTGGAGACGAAATTTAGTGAACTTACAGAGAGAAGGCAGAGCTTCTCTCTCTATAACGAAACTCAAGACCAGAACTTTTGAAGACTGTACTACAACTGAATGTTATCTTGGGTATGCATCAAAATGAGTTAGCATCATGAATAATCATACTCCTTGTATTTAAGTTCTAGGGAGCACTATAACAGTGTGTATCGAAAAGTTGGAGTTACTAATCAACTCAAGGAGCTGCCTACTTACCTTACTGTCAAATTTCTCGATTTCTCAACAAATTCACGGTTGCTCAGTACAACAAAATAAGTCTACAGTAACCAAATCGAGCAATCGATAAATTAACAGTCACTCTTTTTAACGAGCGATCGATACCTAGTGTGGTGATTGATAAATTATCAATCGTAAGGTATACTTTATCGATCCTTGATTAGCGAACGATAGGAAGTACCTTGCGAGCAATAATCTATCGGTTGCCATACAACAATAGATAATTATCGGTCATTGGTTTTAAAAAGAACCAGCAAACTCAATGGTTCCCAAAGACCCTAGTCTCTCTCACTCCTTGGCATGCCCCCTCTTTGTTCGACGCTGCCCAACTCTCAACGAGCCGCCACCGATTTCGTCGATGCCTAACTCCCTGCCTACCTACGCCGGCAACCCCGTCGTCCTTCCACCCCCTGCTCCCTCTTTTCCAATGAGTTTGGTGTTTTTTATTTGGTTAATTTTGGTTGTAATTCCTTAAGGGCCCGTTTGGAGAGAAAATTGGAATGGAATGGATATGGAATTAGATATTTGGAGGGTTGAGAATGGAATTTGATTCCAAAATAGAAAGTGTTTGATCAGAAAAGGGAATGAAATTAGTCCGTAAAGCTTTTCATTTCCCAAACTAAAACCTTAGTCAGTAAAGCTTTTCATCTCCCACCATCTCCATATCTCCTCCTCTTCGTTTATGTCTCCGTGGCGGTCGGTCACCGCCAACAATGGTTGGTCGGATCCCCACCCCTAACACCCATAGTCATGGATCTACAACCGCTGCTTTCAACTCCAGATCGTTCAACAACTCCAAATCTGAATTGTTGTTAGACTGAGCATCATATGTCTGATGTCGATTCAACTTTTTTGGAAGGAAAAAGAAGGTCGAAATCGAAACTCCGATCGGTGAAGAACGCAGGGATGAACGGAGATAACAGGAAAGAGAATTGGAGACCACAAATTTAGGCCACCATTGTTGTAACTAGACATAGTCGCCGGAAAATTTGAAAGGGAAAATGGAAAAATGGAGTGCACGCAGGCCACCATTGTTAGAAGAAAGCAAGGGTTCTAATTCCACCCTTATGGTACCCCCCATATATGGGAGGGTTCTAATTCCGCTCTTTTGAGGAGGATTAGAAACCTGGGGGTTTCCTAATCCCATTCCAGAAATGGTTCACCAAACACAAAGAAAAGGAATTGGATACCTATCCCACCCTTATTCCATTCCTTTTACCTCTCTAAACAGGCCCTAAATTGTATTGTTATTTCTTAAATTGTTGATATTTAGTGTTATAAAATTTATTACTTTTGATTTATTTGAGTAATTTACTTGGTTAATTTTTTGAGTTTTTAATGTGTTTAGAGTTTGAGCTTGATTTTAGGTTAGAGGTTTGTGGAGTAAATTTCGATAAATTGTGGATGCTTAGATTTTTTTTTCAACGGTAATAGAGGAGGATTTGGAGGCTCTTCTCTCAAGAGATCTACCTAGCCTATCTTCTAAAATGTTACAATTAAGCTCTCTGGAGGATCCGGGGCACCAAAATCTAGGATTAGTCGTGTTGAGGCCATGTTTTGCGATCTAATCCGTTGCCCTATTAGCTTCTCTGAAATCATGATCGGCCGAGTGAAAGGAGCAACAAGCCAGGAACTCCTTCATGCTAGAAATAATCGGACGGATAGACCAAGGAGCCTCGATCCGACCATTGACAGCATCAACAACAACCCTATTATCACCTTCAATAATGATATTGCTAAATCCCAACCTGAGTGCTTCTGATTTGATTTTGCTAAGTCCCAGCCTCAAATCAGTCATAGCAATCATTAGAGGGGAGGAGAAGATTGGAACTCGAGATTGGAGCTAGATTTGGAAGATTCCACACACCAACAAAGCATTGGTCTTTATTTGGCTAGCTATTCAAGAAAAAGTTCTCACTAATGAGAATAGGGCTAGGCGAGGTCTGACCCACAACCCTTTCTGTACAAGCTGCAACCAAGAATATGAAACAATGGAGCATAATTTTTGTCGCTGCCCGTATGCCCGTACAGTGTGGGATGACCTGGAAAGCCTAGGTTTTTTCTTCAACAATCCTGGGGAGTTGCTTTGGGATTAGGTCAAGAGGCACTCAATTTGGTTGTGATCCAACCTCTCAGAAAATGCAAAAAGGGCCCTATCCCACAACACGGAGACAGAGGCCTTGTGAGTAATTGGCGTTTTTGAACAGTTTGGATTGGAGGCGAGGATAGTTCGAAGAGCAGCACTGAGGCCGTGCCAGTTGTTGAGGGTAGTGAAGATGTGGTGGGATGTTATCTGACCCAACTGGATGCCCCTCTCAACCATGGATTCAAGACACTTGTGGAGATGGGTTGTGAGGAGGGAGAGAGGAGGCATTGGTACTGGGGAGGAGGACTATGAAGACCATGGAAAAGAGTCACCATCAGAATGGTGGTAACCTTGAATTGATTGGGCGAAATCAAGGTAGGTAGTTAAGTGGGGTCCCTTGTTCCAGTTGGGGATTAAGCGTTCAAGGATGAGAGTGGTTTTACCATCACCACGAGGACCGTGAAGAATTAGAGGATGGTGGACGCGGTGGTGTTGGGCATGGTTGTTGAGTGTCGTTTCTAAAACTGGTCTTGGTATTATCCGCCATGCTTTTTTAGCACTCATCAGTCAGTCCTTGGTCTTGGGATACACACAGAGTGAGAGAGGAGGGAGAAGTGAAGCCAAGTTTGCGTAGATGACAATGAGGGTGATCTGGAAATATGAGTTTTGCGATTTCCGGTGATTTTCCGGTGAACAGAGAGGAAGGGAAATCAGCAGAGGAAAAAGATCAATTAACCTGGTCAAATAAGAAGATGAAACGAACAGCAGAAGAAGGACCGGAGATTGTCAAAATAGAGGATTGTGTTGATGAAGATCTTGATATGAGGTCACCAGAAGTCCAGGAAACTCCTCAAGATCAAATGAACCAAAGGATGGACGTCGATAACTCACAGAGGAGGCCGCAGATCTCCTATATGAATGTACTTCAAAGGAATAATCCGAAGCCATGTTCGAAGCAAATCTGAACTCTGGAGTTGATAATACATATTGGGATCTCTCTGAGGATGATGAGCCTCCTGAGGAGGATGACACGACATGCCCCACCATCCTGTTATCAGCGCAAGAAAACAAAATGCTAAGAGAACCTTGGAAACTCTCTCTGATCATAAAGTTATTTGATAAGGGAATTGGTTTCAGTCGGCTACAGAAAATCTTGAAGATAAAATGGACAATCAAAGGAGGCTTTTCTCTGGTTGACTTAGGGCTAGACTATTATGTGGCTCGATTCACCATGAGGGAGGATTATGAGCACGTGCTCCTTGATGGCCCTTGGATGGTAGGTGACAACTACCTAGTGGTGAAGGAATGGCGTCCCAACTTTGTACCGGAGGAGGATAAAATCACGAAGCTGCTAGCTTGGGTCAGAATTCCACGTTTAAGTGTAGAGTATTACAACAAGGGATTCCTTATGCATAAGGTGGGGGAGAAGATTGGTATAGTTGTGCGTCTAGATAACACAAATGTGGCAGTGGAGAGAGGTCAATTCTCGCGTATGTGCGTAGAAGTGGATCTGAAAAAGCCACTTTTATCCAAATTTCACCTACAAGGACGAGTATGGCGAATTCAATATGAAGGTTTGCGTATGATTTGCTTTCATTGTGGAAAGCAAGGTCATAAGGAGGATCTCTGTCCTCAACTCCGCCAGGGAGAAGAACATAATGATAGAAGGGAACATCCGGCACGGAATCCATCCATGGGAAATGATGTTGGTTTGTATGGTAGTTGGATGTTAGATAAAAAATAGACTAGGAAGAGAAACACCAAGCAGCAGCCTTCTTCCGGAAAAGATATAGGAAATTTTGGAGGAAGACTTGAGATATCACCGGAAGCGGTAACCCGGGGAGTGGGGAGATTGGAAGTCGCCGGAAATTCGGCGTGAACCAGGACGAGTCAATCAAACCAGCAAAAAACCGACCAACCTAGGAAGGAATCGAGCGGTTCCCGGTTCGCCGCTTTGGCGGAAATTGACTTGAATTCGGAAATGGAAAAGAATTCGGAATCGGATTTTGCGGAGTTTATACAGGAAAGAAATCAAACAGGCGGGTTGGAGAAGGAGGCCATGATTTCTGCACATGCGGATAGAAATATTAAGGAAAGTAGAATCAGGGGAAAGGAGAATGTTCCTAGGGGCACAAGTAAGGATAAGGAGAATACCCCTTTTGAAATCCCAATGAGTGGATTGGATAAAGCTCAAAAGCAACCAGAATGTCAAAATGGCCCACCAAAGACAGGATTCCAAAGCTTTGTTGTACATGAAACCAAGCCCATCAACTGTTCTTCAGTTCACGATCAAGGAACTAATAAAAGTCTTGGTTTATTATAAGGAAATTTAGAGTGGGCCTCAAATAATAATTGGCCCCGTTCTAATTTATTTTCTCCTACTATGGGCCATGTAGAGGGTCAATGCTTTATGGCAGAAGCTAAGAATAGGTTGCCTGATCCGGGGGTTTTTGTTCAGCCATTGACCCAAACCGGTTGGAAGCAGAAAATAGAAATGGAAAGGATGACATTGGGCCGTCAGGAGTGGATATGAACTCTGGTCATAACCTCATGGTCACTTTGCTCCATCCCTTGTGATTAATGCGTTCTCATCTTTTTCCTGTAAGTTTTTATGGATACAGGTTATTCTTATAATGTTGTTCCTAGGAGGGGGCCCAACTAGGAATTTTCGTATTTTAACCTGGAAGGTTCAGGGGGCGTGTAGCAAAGAATTCCTACGAGGGTTCAGACACTTGGTAAATAATCATAGACCAGACATTGTTGCTCTTTTTGAAACTCGTAGCAGCGGCAGAAAGGCTGAGTCGATCTGTCATCGAGCCGGTTATAGTTCCTGGCACCGTGTGGAAGCCAGAGGTTTTCAAGGTGGAATTTGGCTTCTCCGGAATGATATTGAAACACGTCTCAAGATTGTCCACTCTCATGATCAGTGCATCACAGCCTGTGTAGATAAAGGGGGTGACAAGCGTTGGTTCCTCACAGTTGTGTATGCGAGCCCTCGGGAACGAGAGAAGCATGCTCTATGGGACTTCCTTTTGGACTTCTCGATCTCTCTCACTGATCCTTGGGTCCTTTCAGGGGATTTCAACGATACGGTGAACCTTCTTGAAAGGAATCACGGAGGTATCGATATGCAAAGGAGATGTGATAAGTTCAAGTTTTGGATAGAAAATCTAGAAATATAGACTTGGGTTTCCGAGGCGACATCTATACTTGGACGAGGGGAAACTCTCCCTGTTTATTCCGTGTTTTTGTATGATTTTACCCCTTTGATTCTATGACTTTTTGCTTGTTTTAATAATTAAATTAGGTTTATTCTTTTGTTTTTATTGGTTTTATTCTTTTATTAGATTCTATGTCTTTTTATCATTTTAGTTATTATTTTTAATAAAATGAAAGACAATTATAAAAATTAGAAATAAAACCAAAAACTACTGCTATTCTACCCAAATCCAAACCCAACGCCTAACCCCACTCATTACCCAACCCAACTCTCTTCCCTAATCTACCCATTCAATCTCCCTCGGCCCACATAATACCCAAACCCCAACCCAACTTTCCTAAACTACCCAGAACTCCCTAAGTCCCCATTAACCCAATTACCCACTAACCCAAACCCTAATCCCTTTTCCCCTACCGAATACCCAGCCACCCCCTACTAAATTCCTAATCCTTTCCTTTTCATTTTCATTTCCCCATTTTTTCCTCTTTTCCCTTCGTCCCTTTCTGTCTCTCTGACTCTTCTTTCTACTGCAACCACAAACACCCACCACCACCATAAACATGTCTCTCATCTCCTCTTCTCTTCATCTCTTCCTCTCTCTCATCTTCTTCTCATCTCTTTTTTATTTCTCATTTTCTCGCGATGTTCTCAATGATTCACTCTCTTTCTCTCATTTTTGTGCAGATTCAGTCGAAATGAATAGAGAAGTACAAATTCGCAGATGCAAAACCCACCATCAGTGCACACCACCACCATCCTCGTTTGCACAAGTAGAATTCATCTCGTTCGTCCACCTAGAAGGATTCGAACGGCTCAAATTTGAAGGAGAAGGCTGGGATTCGAGTATATAAGAAGAAGAAAGAGCTGATCGAGATTTTTATGGTTAGTTTTGGGGAAAGTGACGCCCCTAGCTTTCCATCCAATTTTAGGGTTAGTTTAGAGTAATTTTCAGGATTAGGGTATTTATTTCTATTTCACTCCATGTTTATATACGAATTTCATGTTTAAATTGGGATTAGTTCCATGTTTTCATTGTAAATCGTTTAGTCTAATTCTATGCTTTTCTTTGGTTTGTGATATGATTTTCGTTTCTCCATTCTCTATTTCTCTGATTTTTATTACTGTTCTTAATCTGTGATTTGTCTTGTTACTCTGTTTTTCTTTTCCTTTTTCCTATGTTTTCTTCCCTTTGCCCGACTTCCTCTTTTTCTTCTTTCGTTCCTTCTTTTCCCCCTTTTCAGCTTCATCAGTAGCAGTAGTAGTTCCCTTTTTTATGATTCTTTTGTTTTGTTATCAGGTTAGTTTAGTTTAGTGATTATTTTAGAATATTAGTTATTGCCAAAGTTAGGTTAGTATTGTTCTTTTAGTTGGGCCATTAGATTAGTATAGGGTTAGTTTTGTTTAGTGGGTCAGTTTTGTAGGTTGGGCCAGTCCATGTTGGTTTATTTTAGGGTCTGTTTAGGGTTAGGATTGATTTAGGTCTTTATTTAAGTCATTAGGTTTTCGGTTTTAAATGATCCAAGTCCTTAGGTCACTAGCTTAGGTAGTTCAATAAAAACAAAGTTCTAATTTTGCTAATTGAGTTTCTCTTGCTCACCACATAATTTGATAAATGTTTAAGCAATTAAAGTTGCCAAGTGTGAGTAGGGAAGGATAGTTTGGGTTTTGTCACGAGAATATTCAAATCTTTAGCTAGGTTGTTGAGATTATCATCTTGTAGTTTGATTTGATTAATTGCATGAGAATAGTAATTAGGAGAATTACACTAGCCTTTACATCCTCGAGAGAGGAGCATTGGTGAGCTAACACGGGCGATTGATCACTTAATTTACTTAAGTTGGACTTGGTGATTAGGTCCTCTTTTATTTTATTCCTGATTAGTTCATTTTAGACTTTATTTGCTTTGTTAGTTGATAGTTCTTTGACTCTAAAGTTTATGAAAAATCTAACATAGTAGGTGAGAGTTAGAGTGACTTTTAGGTTCGGTACCCCAACTCCCTGTGGATACGACAATCTAAACCCGCACTATATTGCGAATGAACAAAATGGTGTCATTGCCGGGGAGTTGCGCCAACCGACCTTTTAGTTTTCCTTTAGCATTCCCTCTAGGTTTTAAAAGAAAAAGTAAAAAAAAAATTGAAAAATTAAAATCTGGAAAAAAAAAATAGAGAGATGGCATGTTTTAGCTTCCCTCAAGATGAGCATGAGTTATTTTGTGATTATCGTGATAGATTGGATGCTTATCTTGATTATTGGGCTTCATATGGTTATGATTTTTCTTATGGGGAAGTTTTATGTGTCTTTAAGGAGGGTGTGAATTTTGAGACTCGTAAGCTATTCATTCACTATGGTTTTAATACTAAAAAAGATTACGAGGCTTGGGATTTTCTTAATTGGTTGACCGAGGATACTCATGTTTTTTTGAAGAGTTGTCATGTTTCGGGTTATTATTCTGATAATCTATGTGCTTATTATGTTTGATCTCACTTTGAAAATCTATGTGCGGATGTTCCCCCTTCCCCTTGTATTGATTTGCATACTAATTCTCCATTTGCGGATCAACCATGGGAAGCATCTTATGAATATTCATATGTGAGTACTTCTTCCCTTCCTCCTTCTGTTCCTATGCATGTCCCCTCCCTGTGTGATCAATTTGAATCATCTATTCATGCTTCCTACTCTTTTACTCATGTTGTTGACCCGACCTTTATTGAAAATAACATGGATTAAATGCAACAACTAGTTAGAGAGCAGAGGGAGCTCAAAGAAGAGCTTAATTTGATAGTTTCTAGAATGTGTGAAACCCGGCCTGAGTATGCTCACATGTCAAGACCTTCCTCTCCCAAGGAATGTGCTTCAAGTAGAGTTGAGTCTTTTTCCCCATTATCCCCTGAGATTCATGTTGACCCCCCTTTGTATGATTATGGTGATGACGACTCTTTGTCTTCTACTTGTGCGCTTCATTGTCATGATGTAGAAACTACCCCTCATGATGCATATGTGTATGATTATGATTCATTTTCTATGGATTACAAACCTGAGTGATACACTTCCACCATTGATATTCATGATGATGAAACTTTATGCGATGATGAGAGTGTTGTCATAGGGAGTAGTCGTACTTTTTCTTCGCACACATGTGATGATGTTAATGAGTTAGATGATAATCTTGGATTGGGACTTGCTAGTGATGATATTGTTGAGGAAGTTATTGACTCTTCTATATGCTTTGAATGTGATGATGTATCCCCCTCTCCCGATCATGTAATCCCCCATCATTCATTGTCTATCACTCCCTCACCCGACCATACATGCCTTGAAACTCTAGGTCCCCTTAATGGATACGATCCCCTCCTTGACCCTTATCTTGTTTACCTAGATGAGTCGCCTAGAAAAATCATGTTTATCCACTTATCTCATCACTTTAATGATTTTTCTAAGGCATTTGATAAGATGTTGAGAACATTTGTTTATACTGACTCATTATTTTATATGTTCTCATACATCCACCATTCTGAGATGCATTCGAGGATGCATGATCTTCTCCTATGGGCATTGAATTCTTCTGATCTTGAAGGCTTGAATCTTGAAGAATAAGGAGCGGCTGATGCTCCAAGTATGATCGAGGTTATCCAATTTCATTTCTTGTTCTTTGAAGACTACGCGGTAACCTCGTTCCACCCTTATCTTTTTGTAAATATTTCTTTGTTTTTATTTGTATAGTTTGTTTTCTTTTTGCATGCTTTGTTTTACTTTTTGGTGGCGTACCCCGTAGTATGCTTTATGTTGGGTTTTCTTTGTTGTTGGAGCCGTGTGGGCTCGGGGCGCCACCCCTTTCTATGTGTTAGATGTTTATATATATGCTTGCTTGTTACCCTTTAGGTGTTTGTATATATGTTGTTTCTAGTTGTTCGTTACCCTTCATGAGACACCCTTCCACAATGAGGACTTTGTAGATTTTAAGTGTTAGGGGGGGGGGGGGAGATCTTTATGTTTTGGGTAGCCCACATAGTATTTTTAGGTCCCTTTAGTTGCATTTCTTTCTTAGAAAAGTTCGTGAAAAAAAAGAAAAAAAGAAAAAGAAAAAAAAGTGAAAAAGTGCTAATTTTTTTTTTAAAAAAAGAAAGTGAAAAGTGTTGTGACAAAGGAGAAAAAAGGGAGTGAAAAACCTTAAAAGTTTTTGTTTTTGCTTTGTTTTTGTTTTTTGCTTCGTTTCTTGGATTTTGTTGTCAAAATTGGGAAGTCGTTCTTAATCTTCTTTAAAAGAAACCGGTTTGAGCATTTTCGACCCTATCTTGGGCGGTTGTCATGACTCATTTTAATTAGATTCTCTTAATTGAGTGTCTAGCGAGACCCTAGGGGCTCGCATCCGAGCTTGTTTTCTGGAAAAAAAAAAGCAAAAGCAAACAGAAAAAGAAGTTAAATAAATGAATTAACTGGGGCGTGTCGGCTGAACGACATTAACCAACATAAAGTTAGTCGACCTATACGGAGCCGGTATTAGCTGTACGGCGCTATCACCCTTTAAACCTCCTTCTATATCGTTCGCGGCGAAGAGGTGAATGGAAAAGCCTGTGTTGGGAGGGTAAACCCCGCATTATGGGCCGTCGCAATTCCCGCAAAGCTAACCTCGACCTTTAAGCTTTAAAAAATTGTTGGGAATATCCAACCCAAAAAGAAAGTTAAGTGTTAACAAAGTGACGAGCCTTTCCTTGCATCACCTGCGGCCCTCACCAAGCCAAGGGCGACCAAATGCGGGGGAGGGCACCTCTTTTCTTTCCTTGTTCGTTTTGTTTTTAAGCTCGGGTGTGCGTTTTTGGGTTTAGTTTTACATGAGGTGTTAGGGATCGAAAACCCCCAAGATTAGCAATCGCTTGAGTTAGGTGTATGTGAGATGCTCATAACGGTTCCTTTTGGAGGATTAGTAACGTTTTCTTGATCGAGATTGCATGATTCCTTGAAGCAAGTTGTTTTTTCTTTTCCTTTTCTTTCTTTGGTTTTGTTTTGTTTTTCACTTTCCCTTTCTCCCTTTTCTTTGACTTTTGTGGGTAGAGCCGCTACAAACCCTCACGAGACCCACCTCGTCCACCTGGGATACCAGGGGGTTTAAAGAGCTTGGTGCATACGCTAAATGCACCCGTTTCCTCCACGAAAGTGAAGTAGTTGCTAGGTAGTTTGTTTTGTTTGTTTTGGTTTCGGTTGGTTTTGCTCGGGACGACCAAAAGTCTAAGTGTGAGGGGTGTTTATTCCGTGTTTTTGTATGATTTTAGCCTTTGATTCTATGACTTTTTGCTTGTTTTAATAATTAAATTAGGTTTATTCTTATGTTTTTGGGTTTTTGGCTCAAAATAATCCGAAGTCGGAGGTCATTGGCTTAAAATAATCCAAACTCACTTTTTGGCTGAAAATAATCCGAACTTTTAACCTATTTACTCGGACTAAACCGAAATCGATTTTTGACGTCAGATTGCTGACCGGTCAGCTTATGTAGACCCCAGTCGGCATAAATTCAAAACCAAAATCAATTACAGAAACATGTGCTCCGGCTACCCAGTCAAAATTCTGACGCCGGAAAACGATTTCGGTTTAGTCCGAGTAAATAGGTTAAAAGTTTGGATTATTTTCAGCCAAAAAGTGAGTTTAGATTATTTCATCCAATGACCTCCGACTTTGGATTATTTTGAGCCAAAAACCCTATGTTTTTATTGGTAACTCTTTTATTAGATTCAATGTCTTTTTATCATTTTAGTTATTATTTTATTAAAATGAAAGAAAATTATAAAAATTAGAAATAAAACCTAAAACTACTCCTATTCTACCCAAATCCAAACCCAACGCCTAACCCCACTCATTACCCAGCCCAACTCGCTTCCCTAATCTACCCATTCAATCTCCCTCGGCCCACATAAACCCCAAACCCCAGCCCACCTTTCCTAAATTACCCAGAACTCCCTAAGTCCCCATTAACCCAATTACCCACTAACCCAAACCCTATTCCTTTTTCCCCTACCGAATACCCAGCCACCCCCCTCCTAAGTTCCTAATCCTTTCATTTTCATTTTCATTTCCCCATTTTTTCCTCTTTTCCCTTCGTCCCTTTCTGTCTCTCTAACTCTTCTTTCTACTGCAACCACGAACACCCACCACCACCATAAACATCTCTCTCATCTCCTCTTCTCTTCATCTCTTCCTCTCTCTCATCTTCTTCTCATCTCTTTTCTATTTCTCATTTTCTCGTGATATTCTCAATCACTCACTCTCTTTCTCTCATTTTTGTGGAGATTCGGTCGAAATGAATAGAGAAGTACAAATTCGCAGATGCAAAACCCACCATCAGTGCACACCACCACCATCCTCGTTTGAATAAGTAGAATTCATCTCGTCCGTCCACCTAGAAGGATTCGAACGACTCATATTTGAAGGAGTAGGCTGGGATTCGAGTATATAAGAAGAAGAAAGAGCTGATCGAGATTTTTATGGTTAGTTTTGGGGAAAATGATGCCCCTAGCTTTCCATCCAATTTTAGGGTTAGTTTAGAGTAATTTTTAGGATTAGGGTATTTATTTCTGTTTCACTCCATGTTTTTAAACGAATTTCATGTTTAAATTAGGATTAGTTCCATGTTTTCACTGTAAATCGTTTAGTCTAATTCTATGCTTTTCTTTGGTTTGTGATATGATTTTCATTTCTCCATTCTCTATTTCTCTGATTTTTATTACTGTTCTTAATTTGTGATTTGTCTTGTTACTCTGTTTTTCTTTTCCTTTTTCCTCTATTTTCTTCCCTTTGTCCGACTTCCTCTGTTTCTTCTTTCGTTCCTTATTTCCCCCCTTTCGGCTTTATCAGTAGCAGTAGCAGTAGTTCCCTTTTTTATGATTCTTTTGTTTTGTTATCAGGTTAGTTTAGTTTAGTGATTATTTTAGAATATTAGTTATTGCCAAAGTTAGGTTAGTATTGTTCTTTTAGTTGGGCCATTATATTAGTATAGGGTTGGTTTTGTTTAGTGGGTCAATTTTGAAGGTTGGGCCAGTCCATGTTGGTTTCTTTTAGGGTCTATTTAGGGTTATGATTTATTTGGGTCCTTATTTAAGTCATTAGGTTTTATGTTTTAAATGGCCCAAGTCCATAGGTCACTAGCTTAGGTAGTTTAATAAAAACCAAGTTCTAATTTTTCTAATTGAGTTTCTCTTGCTCACCACATAATTTGATAAATGTTTAAGCAATGAAAGTTGCCAAGTGTGACTAGGGAGGATAGTTTGGGGTTTGTCACGAGAATATTCAAATCTTTAGCTAAGTCATTGAGATTGTCATCTTGTAGTTTGATTTGATTAATTGCATGAGCATAGTAATTAGGAGAATTAGATTAGCCTTTACATCCTCGAGAGAGGGGCATTGGTGAGCTAACACGGGCGATTGATCACTTAATTTGCTTAAGTTGGACTTGGTGCTTAGGTCCTCTTTTATTTTATTCCTGATTAGTTCATTTTAGACTTTATTTGCTATGTTAGTTGATAGTTCTTTGACTCTAAAGTTTATGAAAAATCCAACCTAGTAGGCGAGAGTTCGAGTGACTTTAGGTTCGGTACCCCAACTCTCTGTGGATACGACAATCTAAACCCGCACTATATTGCGAATGAACAAAATGGCGCCGTTGCCGGGGAGTTGCGCCAACCGACCTTTTAGTTTTCCTTGAGCATTCCCTCTAGGTTTTAAAAGAAAAAGTAAAAAAAAATTGAAAAATTAAAATCTGAAAAGAAAGAGAAATTGCATGTTTTAGCTTCTCGCAAGATGAGCATGAGTTATTTTGTGATTATCGTGATAGATTGGATGCTTATCTTGATTATTGGGCTCCATATAGTTATGAGTTTTCTTATGGGGAAGTTTTATGTGTCTTTAAAGATGGTGTGAATTTTGAGACTCGTAAGCTATTCATTCACTATGGATTTAATGCTAAAAAAGATTACGAGGCTTGGGATTTTCTTAATTGGTTGACCGAGGATACTCGTGTTTTTTTGAAGAGTTGTCATGTTTCGTGTTATTATTCTGATAATCTATGTGCTTATTATGTTAGATCTCACTTTGAAAATCTATGTGCGGATGTTCCCCCTTGCATACTCAATCTCCATTTGCGGATCAACCAAGGGAAGCATCTTTTGAATATTCATATTGAGTACTTCTTCCCTTCCTCCTTCTGTTCCTATGCATGTCCCCTCCCTGTGTGATCAATTTGAATCATCTATTCATGCTTCCGACTCTTTTACTCATGTTGTTGACCCGACCTTTATTGAAAATAACATGGATTACATGCAACAACTAGTGAGAGAGCAGAGGGAGCTCAAAGAAGAGCTTAATCTGATAGTTTCTAGAATGTGTGAAACCCGGCCTGAGTATGCTCACATGTCAAGACCTTCCTCTCCCAAGGAATGTGCTTCAAGTAGAGTTGAGTCTTTTTCCCCATTATCCCCTGAGATTCATGTTGACCCCCCTTTGTATGATTATGGTGATGACGACTCTTTGTCTTCTACTTGTGCGCTTCATTCTCATGATGTAGAAACTACCCCTCATGATACATATGTGTATGATTATGATTCATTTTCTATGGATTACAAACCTGAGTACTACACTTCCACCATTGATATTCATGATGATGAAACTTTATGCGATGATGAGAGTGTTGTCATAGGGAGTAGTCCTACTTTTTCTTCGTACACATGTGATGATGTTAATGAGTTAGATGATAATCTTGGATTGGGATTTGCTAGTGATGATATTATTGAGGAAGTTATTGACTCTTCTATATGCTTTGAATGTGAAGATGTATCCCCCTCTCCCGATCATGTAATCCCTCATCATTCATTGTCAATCACTCCCTCACCCGACCATACATGCCTTGAAACTCTAGGTCCCCTTTATAGATACGATTCCCTCCTTGACCCTTATCTTGTATACCTAGATGACTCGCCTAGAAAAATCATGTTTATCCACTTATCTCATCACTTTAATGATTTTTCTAAGGCATTTGATAAGATGTTGAGAACACTTGTTTATACTGACTCATTATTTTATATGTTCTCATACATCCACCATTCTGAGATGCATTCGAGGATGCATGATCTTCTCCTATGGGCATTGAATTCTTCAAATCTTGAAGGCTTGAATCTTGAAGAATAAGGAGCTGCTGATGCTCCAAGTATGATCGAGGTTATCCAATTTCATTTCTTGTTCTTTGAAGACTACGCGGTAACCTCGTTCCACCCTTATCTTTTTGTAAATATTTCTTTGTTTTTAATTGTATAGTTTGTTTTCTTTTTGCATGCTTCGTTTTACTTTTTGGTAGCGTACCCCGTAGTATGCTTTATGTTGGGTTTTCTTTGTTGTTGGAGTCGTGTAGGCTCGGGGCGCAACCCCTTTTTATGTGTTAGATGTTTATATATATGCTTGCTTGTTACCCTTTAGGTGTTTGTATATATGTTGTTTCTAGTTGTTCGTTACCCTTCATGAGACACCCTTCCACAATGAGGACTTTGTAGATTTTCAGTGTGTGTGTGGGGGGGGGGGGATCTTTATGTTTTGGGTAGCACGCATAGTATTTTTAGGTCCATTTAGTTGCATTTCTTCCCTTTTTCCTATGTTCGTTACTCTGTTTTTCTTTTCCTTTTTCCTATGTTTTCTTCCCTTTGTCCGACTTCCTCTTTTTCTTCTTTCGTTCCTTCTTTTCCCCCTTTTCGGCTTCATCAGTAGCAGTAGTAGTTCCCGTTTTAATGATTCTTTTGTTTTGTTATCAGGTTAGTTTAGTTTAGTGATTATTTTAGAATATTAGTTATTGCCAAAGTTAGGTTAGTATTGTTCTTTTAGTTGGGCCATTAGATTAGTATAGGGTTAGTTTTGTAGGTTGGGCCAGTCCATGTTGGTTTATTTTAGGGTCTGTTTAGGGTTAGGATTGATTTGGGTCTTTATTTAAGTCATTAGGTTTTAGGTTTTAAATGGTCCAAGTCCTTAGGTCACTAGCTTAGGTAGTTCAATAAAAACCAAGTTCTAATTTTGCTAATTGAGTTTCTCTTGCTCACCACATAATTTGATAAATGTTTAAGCAATGAAAGTTGCCAAGTGTGAGTAGGGAGCATAGTTTGGGTTTTGTCACGAGAATATTCAAATCCTTAGCTAGGTTGTTGAGATTATCATCTTGTAGTTTGATTTGATTAATTGCATGAGAATAGTAATTAGGAGAATTACACTAGCCTTTACATCCTCGAGAGTGGGGCATTGGTGAGCTAACACGGACGATTGATCACATAATTTGCTTATGTTGGACTTGGTGATTAGGTCCTCTTTTATTTTATTCCTGATTAGTTCATTTTAGACTTTATTTGCTTTGTTAGTTGATAGTTCTTTGACTCTAAAGTTTATGAAAAATCCAACATAGTAGGTGAGAGTTAGAGTGACTTTTAGGTTCGGTACCCCAACTCCCTGTGGATACGACAATCTAAACCCGCACTATATTGCGAATGAACAAAATGGTGTCATTGCCGGGGAGTTGCGCCAACCGACCTTTTAGTTTTCCTTTAGCATTCCCTCTAGGTTTTAAAAGAAAAAGTAAAAAGTAATTGAAAAATTAAAATCTGGAAAAAAAAATAGAGAGATGGCATGTTTTAGCTTCCCTCAAGATGAGCATGAGTTATTTTGTGATTATCGTGATAGATTGGATGCTTATCTTGATTATTGGGCTCCGTATGGTTATGATTTTTCTTATGGGGAAGTTTTATGTGTCTTTAAGGAGGGTGTGAATTTTGAGACTCGTAAGCTATTCATTCACTATGGTTTTAATACTAAAAAAGATTACGAGGCTTAGGATTTTCTTAATTGGTTGACCGAGGATACTCGTGTTTTTTTGAAGAGTTGTCATGTTTCGGGTTATTATTCTGATAATCTATGTGCTTATTATGTTAGATCTCACTTTGAAAATCTATGTGCGGATGTTCCCCCTTCCCCTTGTAATGATTTGCATACTCAATCTCCATTTGCGGATCAACCAAGGGAAGCATCTTATGAATATTCATATGTGAGTACTTCTTCCCTTCCTCCTTCTGCTCCTATGCAGGTCCCCTCCCTGTGTGATCAATTTGAATCATCTATTCATGCTTCCGACTCTTTTACTCATGTTGTTGACCCGACCTTTATTGAAAATAACATGGATTACATGCAACAACTAGTTAGAGAGCAGAGGGAGCTCAAAGAAGAGCTTAATCTGATAGTTTCTAGAATGTGTGAAACCCGGCCTGAGTATGCTCACATGTCAAGACCTTCCTCTCCCAAGGAATGTGCTTCAAGTAGAGTTGAGTCTTTTTCCCCATTATCCCCTGAGATTCATGTTGACCCCCCTTTGTATGATTATGGTGATGACGACTCTTTGTCTTCTACTTGTGCGCTTCATTCTCATGATGTAGAAACTACCCCTCATGATCCATATGTGTATGACAATGATTCATTTTCTATGGATTACAAACCTGAGTCCTACACTTCCACCATTGATATTCATGATGATGAAACTTTATGCGATGATGAGAGTGTTGTCATAGGGAGTAGTCCTACTTTTTCTTCGTACACATGTGATGATGTTAATGAGTTAGATGATAATCTTGGATTGGGACTTGCTAGTGATGATATTGTTGAGGAAGTTATTGACTCTTCTATATGCTTTGAATGTGAAGATGTATCCCCCTCTCCCGATTATGTAATCCCCCATCATTCATTGTCTATCACTCCCTCACCCGACCATACATGCCTTGAAACTCTAGGTCCCCTTTATAGATACGATTCCCTCCTTGACCCTTATCTTGTTTACCTAGATGACTCGCCTAGAAAAATCATGTTTATCCACTTATCTCATCACTTTAATGATTTTTCTAAGGCATTTGATAAGATGTTGAGAACACTTGTTTATACTGACTCATTATTTTATATGTTCTCATACATCCACCATTCTGAGATGCATTCGAGGATGCATGATCTTCTCCTATGGGCATTGAATTCTTCAAATCTTGAAGGCTTGAATCTTGAAGAATAAGGAGCTGCTGATGCTCCAAGTATGATCGAGGTTATCCAATTTCATTTCTTGTTCTTTGAAGACTACGCGGTAACCTCGTTCCACCCTTATCTTTTTGTAAATATTTCTTTGTTTTTAATTGTATAGTTTGTTTTGTTTTTGCATGCCTGGTTTTACTTTTTGGTGGCGTACCCGTAGTATGCTTTATGTTGGGTTTTCTTTGTTGTGGGAGCCGTGTGGGCTCGGGGCGCCACCCTTTCTATGTGTCAGATGTTTGTTTATATGCTTGCTTGTTACCCTTTATGTGTTTGTATATATGTTGTTTCTAGTTGTTCGTTACCCTTCATGAGACACCCTTCCACAATGAGGACTTTGTAGATTTTAAGTGTGGGGGGGGGGGGAGATCTTTATGTATTGGGTAGCACACATAGTATTTTTAGGTCCCTTTAGTTGCATTTCTTTCTTAGAAAAGTTCGTGAAAAAAAAGAAAAAAAGAAAAAGAAAAAAAAAGTGAAAAAGTGCTAAATTTTTTTTAAAAAAAAGAAAGTGAAAAGTGTTGTGAAAAAGGAGACAAAAGGGAGTGAAAAACCTTAAAAGTTTTTGTTTTTGCTTTGTTTTTGTTTTTGCTTCGTTTCTTGGATTTTGTTGTCAAAATTGGGAAGTCGTTCTTAATCTTCTTTAAAAGAAATCGGTTTGAGCATTTTCGACCCTATCTTGGGCGGTTGTCATGACTCATTTTAATTAGATTCCCTTCATTGAGTGTCTAGCAAGACCCTAGAGGCCCGCATCCGAGCTTGTTTTCTGAAAAAAAAAGCAAAAGCAAACAGAAAAAGAAGTTAAATAAATGAATTAACTGGGGCGTGTCCGCTGAACGACATTAACCAACATAAAGTTATTCGACCTATACGGAGCCGGTATTAGCTGTACGGCGCTATCACCCTTTAAACCTCCTTCTATATCGTTCGCGGCGAAGAGGTGAATGGAAAAGCCTGTGTTGGGAGGGTAAACCCCGCATTATGGGCCGTCGCAATTCCCGCAAAGCTAACCTCGACCTTTAAGCTTTAAAAAATTGTTGGGAATACCCAACCCAAAAAGAAAGTTAAGTGTTAACAAAGTGACGAGCCTTTCCTTGCATCCCCTGCGGCCCTCACCAAGCCAAGGGCGACCAAATGCGGGGGAGGGCACCTCTTTTCTTTCCTTGTTCGTTTTGTTTTTAAGCTCGGGTGTGAGTTTTTGGGTTTAGTTTTACATGAGGTGTTGGGGATCGAAAACCCCTAAGATTGGCAATCGCTTGAGTTAGGAGTATGTGAGATGCTCATAACGGTTCCTTTTGGAAGATTAGTAACGTTTTCTTGATCGAGATTGCATGATTCCTTGAAGCAAGTTGTTTTTCCTTTTCCTTTTCTTTCTTTGGTTTGGTTTTGTTTTTCACTTTCCTTCTCTCCTTTTTCTTTGGCTATTGTGGGTTGAGCCGCTACAAACCCTCACGAGACCCACCTCGTCCACCCGGGCTACCAAGGGGTTTAAAGGGCTTGGTGCATACGCTAAATGCACCGTTTTCTCCCACGAAAGTGGAGTAGTTGTTAGGTAGTTTGTTTTGTTTGTTTTGGTTTCGGTTGGTTTTGCTCGGGATGAGCAAAAGTCAAAGTATGGGGGGTGTTTATTCCGTGTTTTTGTATGATTTTACCCCTTTGATTCTACGAATTTTTGCTTGTTTTAATAATTAAATTAGGTTTATTCTTATGTTTTTATTGGTTTTACTCTTTTATTAGATTCTGTCTTTTTATCATTATAGTTATTATTTTATTAAAATGAAAGAAAATTATAAAAATTAGAAATAAAACCTAAAACTACTCCTATTCTACCCAAATCCAAACCCAACGCCTAACCCCACTCATTACCCAGCCCAACTCTATTCCCTAATCTACCCATTCAATCTCCCTTGGCCCACATAAACCCCAAACCCCAGCCCACCTTTCCTAAACTACCCAGAACTCCCTAAGTCCCCATTAACCCAATTACCCAGTAACCCAAACCCTAATACCTTTTCCACTACCGAATACTCAGCCACCCCCTCCTAAATTCCTAATCCTTTCCTTTTCATTTTCATTTCCCCATTTTTTCCTCTTTTCCCTTCGTCCCTTTCTGTCTCTCTGACTCTTCTTTCTACTGCAACCACGAACACCCACCACCACCATAAACATGTCTCTCATCTCCTCTTCTCTTCATCTCTTCCTCTCTCTCATATTCTTCTCATCTCTTTTCTATTTCTCATTTTCTCGTGATATTCTCAATCACTCACTCTCCTTCTCTCATTTCTGTGCAGATTCGGTCGAAATGAATAAAGAAGTACAAATTCGCAGATGCAAAATCCACCATCAGTGCACATCACCACCATCCTCGTTTGAACAAGTAGAATTCATCTCGTCCGTCCACCTAGAAGGATTCAAATGACTCAGATTTGAAGGAGAAGGCTGGGATTCGAGTATATAAGAAGAAGAAAGAGCTGATCGAGATTTTTATGGTTAGTTTTGGGGAAAGTGACGCCCCTAGCTTTCCATGCAATTTTAGGGTTAGTTTAGAGTAATTTTTAGGATTAGGATATTTTTTTCTGTTTCACTCCATGTTTATATACGAATTTCATGTTTAAATTAGGATTAGTTCCATGTTTTCACTGTAAATCATTTATTCTAATTCTATGCTTTTGTTTGGTATGTGTTATGATTTTCGTTTCTCCATTCTCTATTTCTCTGATTTTTATTACTGTTCTTAATCTGTGATTTGTCTTGTTACTCTGTTTTTCTTTTCCTTTTTCCTCTATTTTCTTCCCTTTGTCTGACTTCCTCCGTTTCTTCTTTCGTTCCTTCTTTTCCCCCCTTCGGCTTCATCAGTAGCAGTAGTAGTAGTTCCCTTTTTTATGATTCTTTTTTTTGTTATCAGGTTAGTTTAGTTTAGTGATTATTTTAGAATATTAGTTATTGCCAAAGTTAGGTTAGTATTGTTCTTTTAGTTGGGCCATTAGATTAGTATAGGGTTAGTTTTGTTTAGTGGGTCAGTTTTGTAGGTTGGGTCAGTCCATGTTGGTTTCTTTTAGGGTCTGTTTAGGGTTAGGATTGATTTGGGTCCTTATTTAAGTCATTAGGTTTTAGGTTTTAAATGGTCCAAGTCCTTAGGTCACTAGCTTAGGTAGTTTAATAAAAACCAAGTTCTAATTTTGCTAATTGAGTTTCTCTTGCTCACCACATAATTTGATAAATGTTTAAGCAATGAAAGTTGCCAAGTGTGAGTAGGGAGGATAGTTTGGGGTTTGTCACGAGAATATTCAAATCTTTAGCTAGGTCGTTGAGATTGTCATCTTGTAGTTTGATTTGATTAATTGCATGAGAATAGTAATTAGGAGAATTAGACTAGCCTTTACATACTCGAGAGAGGGGCATTGGTGAGCTAACATGGGCGATTGATCACTTAATTTGCTTAAGTTCGACTTGGTGATTAGGTCCTCTTTTATTTTATTCCTGATTAGTTCATTTTAGACTTTATTTGCTTTGTTAGTTGATAGTTCTTTGACTCTAAAGTTTATGAAAAATCCAACATAGTAGGTGAGAGTTCGAGTGATTTTTAGGTTCGGTACCCCAACTCTCTGTGGATACGACAATCTAAACCTGCACTATATTGCGAATGAACACTCCCCAACTCTGGAAAGGTGCAAGGTTAGATAAAGCTCTCTGTAATTCAAATTGGAGACTTAAGTTTCCAGAGGGAGTTGTGTATCACCTTTCTCGTGTCTTCTCGGACCATTCGCCCATTCTCATTGACTCTAAGGGTTCTGGTGCGCGTTCGAGGTCTACCCCCTTCCGTTTCCAATCGGATCTCCCACTCGTTCCATCCCTGCATGCTGTTGTCGAAGATTTACAACATTGGAATAAGAACGTTTTCGGTAATCTCTTCCAAAGAAAGAGAAAGCTTCTGGCTCGAATATCGGGTGCTCAAAAGGCCCTCTTTCTCAAGCCTAATAACTTCCTAGTCAATCTGGAGGCTTCTCTTCGAGCTGAATTGGATGAGGTTCTCCATCAAATTGAACTCCTCTGGTTCCAAAAGGCCAGAACGGATTATATTAGAGATGGAGATAGGAATACGAAATATTTTCACCTCTCAACCATCATCATCAGAAGAAGAAATAAAATAGACATGTTGAAAGATGATTGTGATAATTGGATCACTCATCCTACTGATATGAAGGACTTTGTTCGTGAATATTTTGTGGGATTATTCTCAGATCCAGGTCAAGAGGGTCACCGAGTCTTCTTGCAGAGAGGTAAGTTCCCAGTTCTAGATAAGGAAGATTTGGAGCTCCTTGATAAAAGTTTCTCCTCCCTGGAGGTTTATTCCACGCTGAAGAGCATGGCCCCATTTAAAGCCCCGGGGACGGACGATTTTCAAACGATATTTTTTCTAAAGCATTGGGATTTGGTGGGACAGGCAACCACAACCATGGCTCTTGACCTATTGAATATGGGCATCATGCCAGAGGGTCTCAACAACACCCTCATTTCTTTGATCCCAAAAGTGGACAACCCGATAAAAATTTCACAATTTCGTCCCATAGGCCTCTGTAACACAGTGTACAAATTGGTGACAAAGTGTATTATTCAGAGGTTGAAGATGATTCTCCCGAAGATAATAGCTCCCACACAAGCGAGTTTTGTCCCGAGACGCCAAATCACTGATAATATCATTTTAGTGCAAGAAATTGTCCATTCGATGAAAAAGAGAAAAGGTAGTAATGGTTGGATAGAGATAAAACTTGATCTAGAGAAGGCTTGTGTCCGCCTGAGATGGGATTTTTTTGAGGAGACCTTGAGAGAAATCAACATCTCTAACCGTCTCACTGAAGTGATAATGAAATGTGTCAGGACTAGCACGTTAAGTGTATTGTGGAATGGGGAAGCTATAAATTATTTCACACCAAGTAAGGGGATCCGGCAAGGTGATCCTCTTTCCCCATACCTTTTTGTGATGTGCATTGAGAGGCTTAATCACATAATCGAGGAGGAAGTTGGTAGGGGTAACTGAAACCCTTTCAAGACGTTCCGAGGAGGACCATCGATTTCGAATATGATGTTTACCGATGACATTGTGCTTTTCGCGGAAGCAACCACTAGTCAAGCGGAAGTCATAGCAAAAAGCTTGGAGAAGTTTTTCCAGGCTTCGGGTCAAAAAATCAGTTTGAATAAATCTTGCGTTTTTTGTTCTCCAAATACCCCACCAGAAGAAGCGGACGCTATTTCTTTACGGTTGGGCATGCAGTTGACGGATGACCTAGGTACGTACTTGAGTGTACCGATTCTTCACAAACGAGTGACGAAGGCTACATATAAGGGTGTGATTAATAGAGTGGATGGCAGACTTTCAGGATGGAAAACCAAAGTCTTATCTATGGCGGGGAGGATGACCCTTGTGAAATCCACGCTCGAAGCCATCCCGTCATACACCATGCAAACAGCTAAATTACCTCGCTAGATTTGTGATGAGGTAGATAGGAAAATTCATCGATTTATTTGGGGAGGATCAGATTCTAAACGTAGGATCCATTTGGTTGCTTGGGCTGAGCTTCTAAAGCCCAAAGATCAGGGAGGTCTCGGCCTGAGATCGATGAGAGACCTAAATCTAGCCTACTATGTAAAGTGGGGTGGCGGCTTTTAAATGAACCAGATACTCCTTGGGTTAGGGCTTTTAAGGGCAAATATCTGCGGGGATCCTCTCTCCTTGACCCTAACCCGAGTCTGAGTAACTCTACTGACTCCCATATTTGGAGGTGTGTAGCAGAGGCGGTTCCCATATTGAAGAAGGGTGTACAGATGGCAGTCAATAATGGCAAAGCGACTAAATTCTGGACAGATGTGTGGCTTATGCCAATCCCCCTGATTGAGATGGCGACGACTCCTTTACCGCCTTTGGAACTTCAGAAGACAGTAGTGGATTATTGGACAGTTGAAGCTGGTTGGAGATGGGAGGATCTGACAATTCTCTTACCTGTTGAAGTGCTTGATAAATTGGGTTCTTTTATACTTATGGACGAGGGCGAGGGAAACATTCCATTGTGGGCTCCGGAATTGGATGGTAACCTCCGCCTCAAATCAGTCATAACAATCATTAGAGGGGAGGAGAAGATTGGAACTCGAGATTGAAGCTAGATTTGGAAGATTCCACACACCCACAAAGTACATGTTTTATTTGGCTAGCTATTCAAGAAAAAGTTATCACTAATGAGAATAGGGCAAGGCAAGGTCTGAACCACAACCCTTTCTGTACAAGCTGCAACCAAGAATATGAAACAATGGAGCACATGTTTTGTCGTTGCTCGTAAGCCCGTACAGTGTGGGATGACCATGAAAGCCTAGGTTTTTTCTTCAACAATCCTGGGGAGCCGCTTTGGGATTGGGTCAAGAGGCACTCAATTTGGTTGTGATCCAACCTCTCAGAAAATGCAAAAAGGGCCCTGTCCCACAACACGGAGGCAGAGGCCTTGTGAGAAATTGGCGTTTTTTAGCAGTTAGGATTGGAGGCGAGGATAGTTCGAAGAGCAGCACTGAGGCCGTGCCACTTGTTGAGGGTAGTGAAGATGTGGTGGGATGTTATCTGACCCAACTGGATGCCCCTCTCAACCATGGATTCAAGACACTTGTGGAGATGGGTTGTGAGGAGGGAGAGAGGAGGCATTGGTACTGGGGAGGAGGACCATGAAGACCATGGAAAAGAGTCACCATTAGAATGGTGGTAACCTTGAATTGATTGGGCGAAATCAAGGTAGGTAGTTAAGTGGGGTCCCTTGTTCCAGTTGGGGATTAAGCGTTCAAGGATGAGAGTGGTTTTACCATCACCACGAGGACCGTGAAGAATTAGAGGCTGGTGGACGCGGTGGTGTTGGGCATGGTTGTTGAGTGTCATTTCTAAAACTGGTCTTGGTATTATCCGCCATGCTTTTTTAGCACTCATCAGTCAGTCCTTGGTCTTGGGATACACACAGAGTGAGAGAGGAGGGAGAAGTGAAGCCAAGTGTTGGTAGATGACAATGAGGGTCGACGGGGAGTCTGGCGGGGCTGACAAAGAGCAAACTCAATGTTGGACTACACTCTCAGAATCACAGTCTAACGTGCTCCAAACTCATCGTTTTATTTATAGTTACTGAACTGTCCAATCTTACTTCAACTCCCAAAGGTGGGGGACTCAAATCAACTCTCGCCACCATCCTTGGCCCAAAAGGAAAATTAATAATGTTCCTCCTCCCTTGATCCCTCTCCATACTCCCTCTTTTTTTTGGAACAGAAAAATGAGAATTAGAATGCTGAAAACGCCTTGACTTTCCCCAACACCCTCGAGTTGAAAACTGATGAGATACAAAGTCCTTTCCCCCACCCTTCCTTTTATAGTTAAAACCACAATATCCATTTCTCTGTAGACTTCTTCTGTCTCCCCTTCTAAAAAGGGGGATATACAATGGCATTTTGGTCTTTGTATCCCTTTGGTAAGAACCGGCTAAATTCCCCATTTAGTGCCCTAACTACTCGCTATTACTCCAGCACAATCACATCATATTCGTAGAGCTCAGAAGGAAAAACCCCCCACACACGCCTACCTAAGTCTTCTCATGTCAGTTTGCTTAGCAATAACTTCACTAGCCGCCCGTTGATAAAATCCAACTACCGTCGACTCGACTTCCTGCAAAATAACTCTCAGCTTCATAAACACGCAAATCTTCCAAACACCCAATTGGGCCAAAGACGGATTCAGCCCAACTACATTACTTGAGCTTTGCCTATAGGAAATCACGAATCCAGCCCAATAGAGAAAAAAAATACTCGGGGCAGACCATACAATCGACCCCCTTTAGAATTTTCTAGATTCAATCCAACAATTCACCACCACCACGCACCGCTCCTTACTCGCCGGAAGAAAACCTAAAATTTATAGCACCCAACCCCAAACTTGAATTCTATCCAACCCCTTCAAGACAAAAACACTAAAGCAGATTCACCTTGTTTCCAAACCTTACTGGACAACACTCCTAAGCAAACCAATTCACAAATCTACCTTTCTGCAAGGATTCCAACTGAAAGCACTCCTAATGAACCTTTATGCTTCAAATAACACAGTGCACCCCCAGAACACTAGTAAGAACAAACCTCACAAGACTATTAGCACTTGAAGCTGATATCTAGTCGATGAGCTGAGTTGAACTGATCTAAGGAAGCTAACGACTTGAGAATCCAATTGACAAAGAAATTTATCTAAGAACGAAACAAACTGGAGACGAAATTTAGTGAACTTCTTGAGAGAAGGCAGAGCTTCTCTCTCTAGAAGGAAACTCAAGACCAGAACTTTTGAAGACTTTACTACAACTGAATGTTATCTTGGGTATGCATCAAAATGAGTTAGCATCATGAATAATCATACTCCTTGTATTTAAGTTCTAGAGAGCACTAAAACAGTGTGTATCGAAAAGTGGGAGTTACAAATCAACTCAAGGAGCTGCCTACTTACCTTATTGTCAAATTTCTCGATTTCTCAACAAATTCACGATTGCTCAGTACAACAAAATAAGTCTACAGTGACCAAACCGAGCAATCGATGAAATAACGGTCATTCTTTTTAACGAGTGATCGATACCTAGTGTAGTGATTGATAAATTATCAATCGTAAGGTATACTTTATCGATCCCTGATTAGCGAACGATAGGAAGTACCTTGCGACCAATAATCTATCGGTTGCCATACGGCAACAGATAGTTATCGGTCATTGGTTTTAAAAAGAACCAACAAACTCAATGGTTCCCAAAGACCCTAGTCTCTCTCACTCCTTGGCATGCCCCCTCTTTGTTCGACGCTGGCCAACTGTCAACGAGCCGCCACCGATGTCGTCGATGCCTAACTCCCTGCCTACCAACGCCGGCAACCCCGTCGTCCTTCCACCCCCTGCTCCCTCTTTTCCAATGGTTGTAATTCCTTAAGGGCCTGTTTTTTATTTGGTTAATTTTGGTTGTAATTCCTTAAGGGCCTGTTTGGAGAGAAAAAAATGGAATGGAATGGGTATGGAATTAGATATTTGGAGGGTTGGGAATGGAATTTGATTCCAAAATAGAAAGTGTTTGGTCAGAAAAGGAACGAAGTTAGTCAGTAAAGCTTTTAATTTCCCAAACTAAAACCTTAGTCAGTAAAGTTTTTCATCTCCCACCGTTTCCATCTCTTCTCCTCCTCGTTTATGTCTCCGTGGCGGTCGGTCACCGCCAACAATGGTTGGTCGGATCCCCACCCACACCTATAGTCATGGATCTGCAACCGCTGCTTTCAACTCCAGATCGTTCAACAACTCCAAATCTGAATTGATGTTAGACAGAGCATCATATGTCTCATGTCGATTCAACTGTTTTGGAAGGAAAAAGAAGGTCGAAGTCGAAACTTCGATCGGTGAAGAACGCAGGGGTGAACGGAGATAACAGGAAAGAGAATTGGAGACCACAAATTTAGGCCACCATTGTTGTAAGTATACATAGTCGCCGGAAAATTTGAAAGGAAAAATGGAAAAATGGAGTGCACGCAGGCCACCATTGTTAGAAGAATGCAAGGGTTCTATTTCCACCCTTATGATACCCCCCATATATGGGAGGGTTCTAATTCCACTCTTTTGAGGAGGATTAGAAACCTGGGGGTTTCCTAATCCTATTCCAGAAATGGTTCACCAAACACAAAGAAAAGGAATTGGATACCTATCCCACCCTTATTCCATTCCTTTTACCTCTCTAAACAGGCCCTAAATTGTATTATTATTTCTTAAATTGTTGATATTTAGTGCTATAAAATTTATTACTTTTGATATATTTGAGTAATTTACTTGGTTAATTTGTTTAGTTTTTAAGGTGTTTAGAGTTTGAGCTTGATTTTACGTTAGAGGTTTGTGGAGTATATTTCGATAAATTGTGGATGTTTAGATTTTTTTTTCAACGATAATAGAGGAGGACTGGGAAGCTCTTCTCTCAAGAGATCTACCTAGCCTATCTTCTAAAATGATACAATTAAGCTCTCTAGAGGATCCGGGGCACCAAAATCTAGGATTAGTCGTGTTGAGGTCATGTTTTGCGATCCAATCCGTTGCTCTATTAGCTTCTCTGAAAAACATGATTGACCGAGTGAAAGGAGCAATAAGCCAGGAACTCCTTTATGCCAGAAATAATCTGACGGATAGACCAAGGAGCCTCGATCCAACCATTGACAGCATCAACAACAACCCTATTATCACCTTCAATAATGATGTTGCTAAATCCCAGCCTGATCGTTTCTTGAAGACCATTTCGCAACGCCGTCGGCCGTCGCTTTAGCAACTAAAATGGAGGAATGACCAAGGTTGAAAGAGCATATCAAAATTCAATTTAAACAAGCCGATTGGGGGGGGGGGGAGGACTTTCCAAGAGGTCCAATTTGACTGTCTTTGTCTATAGACATTTGTAGGGACGACAAGTAACTCCAAGTGCAGAGGGTCTATCTTTGAGCCCGTCCGCCATTCTTCAGCAACCCTCTTAGCCCTGATGAGAATACCGTCAGGGTTTGTTTTCCTGTTGCCGAAGACCAATTCATTTCTAGCTTTCCAAAGACTACATTACAGGGTAACCAAACAGTTTAGATTTGCAGGATCAAGGTCATGCTTAAATTGAGTAAGGAGGTTGATAACATCTGAATGGAGGAAGGGGAGCAGGGAAGCCAGTTGTGAGAGGCAACACGACTCCAAACCTCCTTAGCCTTTGTACAATGCAGGAAAATATGATCTTGATCTTCACTAACAGCTTGAAAAAATAGACAAGAAGTTTGAATTTTAATGCCACGACGGGCTAGGGCATAGTTTGTTGGAAGGGCTTTACGGCACAGGAGCCAGAGAAAATCTTCTAGTTTGGGTTGGGTATCCAAGCGCCAGATTCAGTGATATTCCCAAGGAGGGGTATCTTGAGAAAGACCATGGGCTAGCCAAATCGCCGATTTGGTGGTAAATTCTCCACTGCTGGAGAGGTCCCAATAGCAATGGTCCCTTAAATCATTAACTAGTATGGGAGTATCTCTAATGAGCTCAAGAGATCGCTCATTAACCAAGTTTCGGAGAGTATCAAAATTCCAGCTCTTATCGGAGGTAATGAAATCTGCTACTGTCCGAGACAGGTCTATATTATCACAATCTTAAATATTGTTAAGTGCCAGGAGGTTGGAGGAATGGCACCAGTTATCAAGCCAAAAATTAATGTCTATGCCGTTACCCACAGTCCAACGGAAACCGTTTTTAAATAAATCGCGATATTTTAGGATGGCTCTCCAAGCCCAAGAGTCATTATTGATTTTTCTGTTAAAGAAGTTGGCAGAAAGCGGATACTTGGAGTGCATGAGTTCCGCCTAGAGATCAGAGCCAAAGAGATATTTCCAGGAGAGCTTGCACAAACAATCTTTATTTACAGCTCCTGATTTACGGAGTCCAAGCCCTTCGTATTTTTTAGGAGCGCAGATTTTGTCCCAAGAGATCATGGCCAAGCCTTTATTAGAGTTGAGATTTTTTCCAAAAAAAAATTCCTGTTATTGGAGTCTAAAATGTTAGAAGTACAGCTTGGAATTTTAAAACACTGCATAGCGTGGGTCGACAGTGCTTCCAAATTTGATTGGATGAGGGCAATTCGGCCAGCCTTAGAGATGAATTTGGATTTTCATCCTTGCAGCTTATGGGATGAGTTGGTTATTAGATTGGAGAAAGTGTTTAGGGATGGTCTACCAGAGAAAAGAGGGCAACCCAGATATTTTCCAAAGGATCTTCTATTAGAGACGTTGAGAATGTTTGAAATTAATTGTTTCTCTTGTGAGTTGGAGTTCTTGGAGAATATGAGAGAGGATTTGTTGAAGTTGATTTTCTACCCAGAAAGCATTCCAAATCTGTTTAAAAAATGCTTTAGGAGTTTGCAAGTGCTGTCAGAGGTTTTACAGAACAAGAGGCTGTCATCGGCAAAAAGAAGGCAAGGAATAGGTTTGGCGCGAGGAGAGAGCTTGAGCCCAATGTCTGACCCTGGGAGACCAGTCAAGGTTCTGAGATATGTTGTAAGAATTTCCAATTGATGATGAAAAGATAAGGGGAGAGCGGGTCTCCTTGTCTAATACCTCTAGAAGGTTTGAAAAATCCACAAACTTCGTTATTGATGAGTAGAGAGTAGGAAATCGTTGAGATGCATTCATGGATCCAATTAACCCAACGCTCATCGAAACCGAACTCTCTCAGAGCTTGTAAAAGGAAATCCCATTCCATTATATCAAAAGCTTTTTCCAAGTCTAATTTAAAGGTCACACAACCTTTTTTTCCTTTTATTTCATTAAATTTATGCAGGAATTCATGGGCAACTAAGATGTTGTCATGTATCGATCTACTAGGGACAAAGGCAGACAGGACATGATTGGTAATCTTGGGCAAGATGGGCCTGAGATGGTTGGCAAGGACTTAGATATAATTTTATATATGCTATTACAAAGGCTGATAGAACGAAAATGAGAGGGGGAAGACAGATTATCCGTTTTAGGAATGAGGGTGATAAGGGTATGGTTGAATTGCTTAAGCACCTTTCCGTCTCTGAAAAAGGATTTTACAGCTTCGCAAACATCCTTTTTGATAATACTCCAATAGTCTTGGTAAAAGGCCATGCTAAAGCCATCCGGGCCTGGGGCTTTATATTTGTCTTGTTGAAAGACTGCTTCCTCAATTTCAAGGTCCGTTATGTCCCTAATATGGGCAGCATTATCCTCTGGAGTTAAGCGGGGAGATATGTCAAGACCCTAATTGCGGTTTGGGTCCATTTCTTTTTTGTATCTTTTCGTGAAGTCGTCTAAGAGTATACGTTTGATGTCATTAGAGTCAGCAGTCCATTAACCAAGTTCATTTTTTATATGAGCGATGTGCGTTTTAGCTTTTATCAATTTAGTGGAAAGATAGAACAATCTAGAATTTCTGTCCCCATTAATAAGCCAATTTTTTCTGTGGAAGGGACCCTAAAATTTTTTGTTGAAAAGATGAAGTCTTTCTCTTTGCTTTATGAGCCGGGAGACCTAACTGTTAAGCCTCAAGTTGTTCGGGTTAGCAATGAGCATTTCTTCAACGACATGAAGTTGGTCACAGTTTTTTTGCAATCTATTCTTATAGTTTCCAAAAGTGTTCTTGGACCAGGATTTAAAAACACATTTGATGCTCTGGAATTTCCTTGAGAGGCGAAACATTGGAGTATCGGAATGTTGTGAGGCCCAACATTTTCTAACAAGATTATGGGCTTCCTTATAGGAACCCCCATGGGGCTAGTATCTGAAATTGGGTCCTTTGGAAGACGATCTCTCATACTTTGTTTTCAAAAGAACATAGGAATGATCAGAGATGGTAAATGGGCCATTAGAGACCTTGTAATTCGGAAACAAGGATTCCCACGACGGGGAGAAGAGAGCTCTGTCAAGCTTTTCATCGACAAGGTGGCCTTTACAGGCTTTTTTCAATGTATAGCATCTCCATGTGACAACTGCATCTAAGCATTGGGAGTTAGCTAAGAAATTATTAAGCCTATGGAATCTGTCAGGGTTGGGAAGGGCCCTACCGTGTTTTTTAGAGGGGCAGATGAGTTCATTGAAGTCACCAATAAGGCAACAAGGGAGGGAGACATTATTGGCTAATTGGAGCATGCAGTCCCAGAAAGCGTTTTCTTAACGAGCTTGCACAGGTCCATTGATAGGCCGCAAGTGCACGGGTGAAATTGTAGCATAAATCAAGGTCGTTCCCACAAGGACTTTTCCTTACAACGCACTGAACTAGCCTCCTAATTGATCGCTAAGTCGATCCGTTTTTGGTTTGAAGTTACTAATTCTAAATCTAATCACAATCAAGAACTAAACAAACTAGTATTCACACAAACTTTTCTGATTTAATCAAGGTAAAAAGGCGTTCAGGGGATGAAACCTAAGTCAAATAACGAATCAACGATGTGGATTGAACATTCATTTCATTAATTTGCACAATCAAGGTTCGATAATAGCATAAAACACTTCGCAATGAGATTTTGTCACTAGAGTGAATTGCCAAGACTAACCAAGCACCTACTTTCGTGGTTATTTCAATTTAGTCAAGGTTAAAAATCAAATTATCTCAAGAACCCTAATTATAACTTCTAAGTCTAGACAATTTTAACTAGTTTAGCCTAGGTTTTCGGGTAATCAAACTTCTCCTTTCGGTACTTCATTCAACAACCTATTAACTTGTAATTGGTGATCAAGCAAAAGCAATAAAGATTCAATTCAAAGACCAAATAGATTGAAACAAACTAAATTCATGATAATTCAATCCAACAAAGTCAATTCATCAAGCAACTTCAAAGGTTCATCCCCTAAACTAAAAAGAACTACTCACTATTCATGTTTAAAACTACAAAGCAATTGAAATCTATTCTAGAAAGCATATGAAAATCTATGAGAGAATGAGAAATAAACCAAAGGGAAGAACAATCTTGCTAGGAATCAACTATGGAGAACTTTTGCTCCTCCACTTCAAAGTGTATTCAAGATGCTCTTCGATCTTCAATCTTCTCTCAATCTTCAGTGGTGGATGGAATATGGATGATGAATGATATGATTAGGGCATGGAATGGAAGATGGTGGAATGATGATTGCCTTCTTCACAGCCGGAAATAAGCATAATATATGCAAATAGCAACTCAAAATCGCCGAAAATGAAAAGACACAAGAGACACGAACCGTGCCAGGGGTGACACGGACCGTGCCCCCCCAGGCACTACCCGTGTCAGCTCCCTGCACAAATTTCTTCAAGTTCTGGTCATAGGCACTACCCGTGCCTCCTCTGGCACCACCCGTGCCACTGCTTTTTCAGGCCTAGGAGTCCTTTGGGCCATTGTTTGGGCCTTGGGTGATCCAACATCTCACTTCTTGGTCCTTTAAGCTCATAACTTGGATCTACACTTGATTTTTAGCTCAGTTTACATCGATTCTTCACAAATTACCTACAAAACTCACCAAACTCCAAACCAAGCGTAATATGGGAAATTCGGGCATAAAATAATATAATCAAATCAAATATTCCCCAAATTCCAATCAAAACAACCAAGTATTCATATATACAAGAAGCACTTATCATCCATAGCAAGCAGTAACAAGAAATCTACAATTCTTGAGTTTGTCAATCACTTCACAATGGATGAATCTTTGATTAGAGTTGATAATGCAAGCGTATTGGTCATGAATCTGAGAATTGTTTCACTATCATCGGCTATCCTGAATGGTGGGGTGATAGGCCAAGAAGCGAGGCCGCGACAAAGGACATATGACTCAAGGAGCCCGTGGAGGTGGTCGAGGAGGCAGAGGCACGACTCGTGCTTACGCTGCTCAAGCTGAGGCTAGTACATCAAGTAATGTGGCAAATGCAGAAAATAATGTCAAATCATTGCCCAGAGTGAATCCCGAACAGTGGGAGGCGATTCTCCAATTGTTGAGTGGTTCAAAGCCTACAACTATTGAGAAGATGACTGATAAGCCTGTTCCTTGGATTATTGATACAGGAGCATCGAATCACATGACAGGTACAATTGATGCTTTCTGTGATTTGAAGGAAATTTAACAATATTGCCCGGTGGGTTTGGCAGATGGGAGTGTTGCTCTTGCCACCAAGGAAGGAAATATCATCATTCATAGAGATTTTTGGTTGAAAAATGTCCTCTATGTGTCTGGATTAGATTGCAACTTGATTTCAGTTTCACAATTGACTGATGACAGTAATTGTTTTGTCATATTCTTTGATAGAATATGTGTTATACAGGACCGTGCCTCGAAGATGTTGATTGGTGCGGGTGAACGACGTGATGGACTCTACTATTTCCACGGGATTCCTCACAATCGGGCGATGAAAGCTGATCATAGAGTCTCTCTTGGTATGTGGCGCAAACGACTCAATCATCCATCCCTATAAGTGATAAAGTTAGTTCCCGGAGTTGATTTTGAGCATTATCAACATACATTGAATAAAAATTGTGATGTTTGTTTAAGAGCAAAGCAACGTAGAGATGTGTTTCCTGTTAGCGAGCATAAGGCTTCGGCTATTTTTGAACTTGTCCATTGTGACTTGTGGGGTCCTTATAGAACCGCCTCTTCTTGTGGTGCTTCCTATTTCCTAACCATCGTTGATGATTTTTCTCGTGCTGTTTGGATATATTTTATTGTTGAATAAACGGAGGTTTCTCGTACAATTCAAATGTTTTTCTCTATGGTTAAGAGACAATTTGATACACATGTTAAGATTGTACGCAGTGATAATGGGACTGATTTTACTTTTATGCAAAAATATTTTCCGGATAATGGGATTATTTTTCAAACCTCTTGTGTGGGAACACCTCAACAAAATGGGTGGGTAGAAAGGAAGCACCAACATATTTTGAACATAGCTCGAGCATTAAGATTTCAGTGCTCTCTTCTTATATAATTTTGGGGTGAGTGTGTGTTGACGGCTGGGTACTTGATAAATAGAACCCCCTCCTCAATATTGAAGGGAAAAACGCCTTATAGTGTATTGTACGGCAAAGACCCTACGTACAATCATCTCCGTGTTATGGGCTGTTTGTGCTTTGCTCATATAAGGACAAAGGACAAATTTGCAAGCAAAAGTCGCTGTTGTGTTTTTGTTGGATATCCATGTGGGAAAAAGGGATGGAGGTTATATGACTTAGAAAAACATGAATTTTTCGTCTCTCGTAATGTTATGTTTTTCGAAGATATTTTCCCTTTTGCAAACCAATCTGGTGAAGGTTTGCCTTCTATCGAGGTGAATAATGAAGATTTTGGGGACTCATCAATGTCCGTAGTAAGGGGGGTGATGAATGCTTAGCTCGTGAGGAGTGTGCTCAGCCACAACAACAAGATGATCCAACAATTGAACAGCCGGAGCATGTAGGCCAAGATGACAATCAGGATGCCAACTTCACTCCAGAACAACAAGAGGTGTTGGGTCGAGGGCAACGTAGGAAGGAGGCTCCAGTTCGTCTGCGTGATTATGTCACTTACAGGGTTCAGAAAATGAGTCCATCTTCGTCAACACCCTCGCCACAACACACTTCAAGTACACCTTACCCTATAGCACACTATGTGAATTATGACAATTTCTCTATGAGGCACAGGATGTTTCTTGCAGCTTTGACGATAGAGCGAGAGCAAATTCATTACTCTGAAGCGGTAAAGGACAGGCGATGGCGCGATGCCATGCAATGTGAAATCGAAGCTCTTGAGAGTAATAATACCTGGGCAATCACGGATTTACCACAAGGGGAGAAAGCTCTAGGATGCAAATGGGTGTACAAGATCAAGTACAACTCAGATGGCACCATTGAGCAGCTAAAGGCCAGGCTAGTGATTCTTGAGAATCATCAAACTGAAGGGATTGACTACACTAAAACTTTTGCTCCGGTCACCAAGATGGTCACAGTTCGTGCGTTTTTAGCAGTTTCAGCCGCCAAGAATTGGGAAGCTCATCAGATGGATATGCACACGCATTTCTACATGGTGATTTGACATAAGAAGTCTACATGAAGCTACCACCCAGATTCAAATTGGAGACTCCAGGGACGGTCTGTAAGCTTTGTAAATCGCTTTATGGATTGAAGCAAGCTCCTCGATGTTGGTTTGCCAAATTGTCCACTGCTTTGAAGTCTTATGGATTTATACAGTCGTATTTCTGATTATTCCTTGTGCACATTGCAACAAGGAACCCTTCAGCTGAATGTTCTGGTTAACGTTGATGATCTTATTATTTATGGAAGTAATTCGAAGGATATTCATAAATTCAAAGCATACCTTAGTTCTTGTTTTCATATGAAGGACTTGGGTACTTTGAAGTATTTTTTAGGTGTGGAGGTAGCTCGAGGGCGTGAAGGATTTTTTTTGTGTCAACAGAAATATGCACTTGACATCATCTCTGAAGTTGGATTATTGGGGGCTCGACCAGCCAAGGTGCCGATGCAGCAAAATCATCGACTTGCCATGTCCACAAGCAAAGAGCTAACTGATCCAGAACGGTATCGTCGCTTAGTGGTCGGCTCATCTACTTGTGTTTCACACGCCCAGAGTTTTCCTACAGCGTGCATATTTTGTCTCAATTTATGCAACACCCTCGTGAAGAACATTGGGACGCTGCCTTGCGGGTGGTTCGAAATTTAAAAGGAAATTCGGGTCAAGGTATATAATTGAGTAGTAACTATAGCTTGGAGTTACATGGGTGGTGCGATGCTGATTGCGCAGTGATGTATGCAAGGTCACAATGATCAGAGTATTGACCTCACAGTACACCACATTAACACACAAACACACAATTCTGGCCTCACAACAGAGATTCAAGCACAAACCACTGTTAGTTAAAACACGTTTAATAAACGTATAAAACGCGTATAGACAAATTGACTGTTTAAAAAGCGTGAATCCGTCTTCTATGGAGACCGCCGAATAATAAGGGAATTTTTTTCACCTCGCCGAATTACAACGTTTAATATGCGTTTAATACACGAATTATTCATTTTCAAATGGGGAAGTAAGATTTATTGACATAAAATCAAAATAATAATAAAAAAATTTTAGTGTTCCCGAATAAAAAGCTACCGTATAAAATATGAATTTTTCATGAACCACCGTTTAATAAAAGTCAACGTTTATATCAATGAATAATTGACCGTATTTTTATATAATGTTGCCGAATAAAACACGTAACGTATTTTATCCATTAAATTCCCGCACCAAATTTTACTAACAGGAGCACAAACACACCAAAACTGAACCTCACGACAAGAAATCAATTACAACCTCCTCAAAACAGAGCACAAACACCAGTGAACGATTGGATGAAATGGATGATGATAAAATGATGATCGGATGAATAACTTACAATCAAACAGTAACCGAAGATAGTCTTAAGGCTCGAGCTGATACAGGCCCACCACAGCTAGAACTTCAAGGGCAATGGACTGGATGACCTCAATGGATACAGGCACACCACCATTGAGATTACCAAGCTCTACACCCACCACAAGGATTGCCAAATCCTTGATACTGTAGTAGAATTAACCAAGGTTGAGAGTTTAACGTCACTCACAAACAAGAGGCTCAATTAAGGCACTCAAAATGCTATTAAATTCACTGATAGATGATCCTCACAAGCTGCCGATTACAAAGTATATAAAGCTAGGGTTGAGCTAGATGATTAAGGGTTTCCCCTTGCTCAAGAAACTTTCCTAATCCGGCATTAAGCTACTTAACTAACTTAGTAAGCTAATTAAGGCTCATTACAAACTGGATAATACCAAAATAAAATGAAATAAACTCTAACAAACGCGTTTTCTTTATTACAAACGATTATATCACTTCACAAGCTGGAAATGGCCTCAACAGCTCGGAAGTGAGTCTTCATGGAGGACCTCAGTGCAGGATCACCTTATAGAACTGGAATATCCTCAACAGTCCAGAAGTGATGTCTTCAAAGAGGACCTCAAAACTGGCAGATATCTCCACTGAGCTAGAATGTCCTTAACAGCTTTAAAGTGAAGTCTTCAAACATGGGTGAGGACCTCAATCCAAAGATATGGAATTGAGAAATAACCTCACTGGCTGGCTGTTGTTGTTGATGTTGATGTTGTTGCTGCTGGATGACCTCATGACCTGCTGGACCATTATGAAACACTCCTGGATGTCAGTGTTTGATGCTGTTGATGATGGCTTTGGAGTTGGTGTTGGTGAGGTCGTTGTTGCTGCTGGTTCTGGACTCTGATCTTCAGATGGAGGACCTCCATCATCCTCCCTAGGTTGAGGAAAGTTTGTCCTCAAACTTGGACGGTCTTCATGTTGTGGAAAATAAGGCCTCAAATCTGCAACGTTGAATGTAGCACTGCCTCCATAGTCTTTAGAAAGGTCTAACTTGTAAGCATTGTGTAACACCCCAAAACCCTTAACCACAAGATTAACTTAAACCGTCAATTAAACCTGTGATTAGCGCAGCGGAACACCAGGGTTGAGGTATTACCGCCGTCCCCACTCGGGACAAGGCAAACACAAACACAAACACCAAACACAACCCAAAAAAAAATATACTTAACCCCATACAAAACAATCACCAAACTTTGAAATACAACACTCCATACTTAGGAACCATCAAAACATGGGAATTAGACTTTATACAACCATCAAAGATATATATATAAAAAAAAAAACCCCTTTCCATATATAAAACGACCTTCGACACCATAAAGGCCACCGGAGTCGGCCAACAACGTCGTTCATGACTACATTGGTCGGGAAAACTCCTACTTTTGCTTATCCTTGCCTTTAACTTGAGAGTTCGGACCGCCTAAAACAAATCATTAAAACAACGCAAAGTGAGTGGGGAAACACTCAGTACGTAAACCTCCAACACGTCAAACCGTTCGAAAACGGTTTTAGTGCCGGCATTTAAATTCATTTTAAAAACGGGGAAAGGAATAAACAAGAATAAAATAACTTGATTCATCAACGTAAAAGGTAAAGTACATGAAAGGTAAGATAGGTACTAAAACATAAGTATTTGGTCCCTTACGATCGATGCAATGCATCTCACACACGCGCATGCCCAAACCGATCGAAGTTTGGATTGGGTGATCGCGAGCGATGACATCGACCAAGTCTGGACACTCTGATCAGGAGTATCATACATAAAAAGAGAGCTACCACCTATAAGTAACTAGCACAAAGAAAACATAAAACGGGACCTTTTAAAACCGTAACATAAACATTAAAGCACAACTTAAAATAACCATGAAAACATTAAATGATAATAAGGAGCGAAAAGTTGGACAATTCGCGTACCTTGGGTAGTAGAAAGATCTAGCGACGTGCCTCGAGCTTGGGACGGTTTGGGCGACTTGGAAACTATAATAAGAGCATAAGAAAATTGAGAGTTTAAATAAAGTCCTTGCATTTACAAGCTAGGATGAAAGTACTTAAAACTTGATAACTTAAAAGGGATGAGAAAAATAGAAATTTCAGTTTTTGATCAACTAAAAGATTTGGTGATAATTTGAGCTAGAAAACTCGGAATTTTGCAAAAGAGTACTTTTCGGAAAGGGAAAATCACGCCCTACAACTTTGTCAACTGGCCCGAAGGCTAAAAATGAAATGAAGGGCTCGGAAAAAGGCTCGGACAGAAGCAGAGCACTTGGAATTAATCATGCGGTTTGGAAATTTAAAGCGAAACTTATGGTGAAACTTGAATAGGATCAAAGAGGCTTATGATGTAAAAAGCATCCTTAATAACCAGCTTCGATGAGCAAAGAATTGGAGTCCTTGAAGGCTTAAGAAGAGAAGATGTTCGGTCATCGAAGACATGAAAGAAACGTTGTCAAGCGACGGAAATTAGATAAGGACATGATTATGAATTTTGGAACGTTTACGAACCGATGACCGGTGATTTGAAAACATAGAAGGAATGGTCCTTGGACTATTTAGACATCGAGGAAACCCATAAACTTGTTAGGAAGTCAAGGTACCACTTAGCCATCAACACCACTTAAACGAACTTAAAACCTCATCACTTTATCCCATGGTTTGCTAGTATTTCCATAAACCTTTAGGAGGTAAAACCAAACACTAAAATAGCTTAAATCAACTTAGAAAACCTACTCAATCCATCTTAATCAATGACACAAAGGTCGACAACTCATTAAAGCCTCCTAGGAGATCAAAATGCAACCTTAAAGTTAGAATTAACCATTAAAATTCTGGGCAGCGACTTTGCTGACGGCCCTCCTTCTTAGCCTCATATCTCACTCACCCGATATCGTATGAATGCAAACTTTATGTTTCCGGAAAGCTTGAAGAATGACCTAAAACTTTTATGATTATCACTAAAGCCAATAAAGTCTCCAAATGGATGAAAACTTAGCAAGAAGTTACTGACTCAGAAAACGTATATAATTGCACTCTTGCACGGTTTTGCTCGTATTTCGGGCTATACATATCGGATTCTCGAAATTTCAAAGCCTAGAGTTAGATAATCACTTGGGCTATCATTTCCAGTAAAAATCCGGGCAAAATTCACAATTTTCATCCTTTGTAAAAATCAGATTCCCAAACAGAAACTTTAATGCCCTTAATCCCACTTCTAAAGTTTGTTTAAGCTTCTAAATCATACCGATTCACAACCAAACTTCAAATTAGCTAACATTCATCATATTTCCAGAAATGAACATTCAAAACTTACTCAAATAACATCATAAATCTTACATGCAACCATGGATTAAATCATGCTACTTGAAACAATGCTTGTACTAGCATTCCTTCCCCAAATTCTCACTAATTCATATCATTTAAGCACAAAATCACATAATTAACATAACCAATACTTATAATCAGTCCCAAAATTCAATATTCCTTCAACAAACTCACATGCACAAAGGTAGAATCATCATCCACCATAAATCTATCAAGAACTCTTCAAGAACACCCAAAATTTACATGCATTCAACCCAAAACTTAAACCCTAATTAACCTAACTTAACCACAACATAAATTCATGCTTAGAAATCATAAAAGAGATGAAGAACATCAAGAAAACACAAATTAGAAATGAAATTTCAGATTAGAACATAAAGAATAGAGTTAGGGTTTGAGAATTATACCTCTTGGAGAAGAAATTGAAGGAGAAAAATAAGAGGGGAGATGGAAGGGAGCACGGCCATCACTTGTGGTCGCACAGTGACGCCGCACTGAATTTGGCCGGAGCAGAGGGGGGCGTGGCTGGCTGGAGAAGAGGGAGGAAGAGAGGAGTGAAGAGTGTGGTGTTATTGTGATAAAAATCTGAAAATGAAAAGGAAGAATACCCCCTAATGTAAATAGATATATGGAGAATACTCCCCTTAAATAATTAACTTTCTAGATTGGAAATTAACTCAAACAATTTTAGTAATATAAACTAGCTAGGTAAAATAATTGGTGTTGACTAAATAAAATTAATGAACATAACTTGGTAAAATAATTTAGTATATGATTAAATAAGATTACTTGGAAATAAATTGGGTAAAATTAACTAGTATTAAACCAACATAAAATAAATTGGTAGGATAACACTCATAAAATAAATTGGGCGATAAAATATACTTAGAAAGGTTGGATAATATAAATCGTAACTGAAACGAAAATTAAAATTAATATAACCTTCTTTGGTTACGAACATAAAATTGAGAACGATAAAATAAATTATATAACTTATCGCAAAAATATTCATAAACTCATAATAATATTTATAACTTTTAAATTCGAGATAACATAAAATCAACCCGTTTAACCAATGCCTTGCTCGAGACCTGTCGCGCATAAAAATAAATAATAATAATAATAACAGTAATAACCATATTAACGTAAAAGAAAGAAAAATTTGAACAACGTAATTTCGTTAATCACTGGGATTAAGGCCTTAATTAATACGGGTTTAGGGCGGGTTGTTACACCCTTCCCCCCTAAAAAGAAGTTTCGTCCCCGAAACTTGCCGTTGGATTACTCGCGTTCGAAAAAACTTAAAAGAGGTGCGGGTAGCTTTTCTTCATGTTTTCCTCGGCTTCCCAAGTGGATTCCGAGGCGTCTTCTTGATATCGTATGTCATCCTGAGGTTACGGTCATCATTGTGACGAACACCTTACGCTGGTTATTCATAAAACCTTGAATTCATTTCTCTTTGCATCGCTTTCTAAGACAAGTCATTGTCAGGGGGCATTACTATCTCTCAAAAACCCCAAAACACTGGGTTTTACTTCTATTAATTATCTGAACACTCTCTTCCTTTCATAATTTCTATGGTAAGAATGTTTTCTTTCTCAGATATATCCATATGACTTTTATTCCTCTGGAAGAAGAGCTAATCTTTCTCCAAGCGTTCTATACTCTTGACTTTATGAACAACTTAAATCGTAAAAAGTCTTGACTCGAAGGTCCCTAGTATCTCCTTGAACAACTATTTCTCTACATTTCCCACTTTACCTCAGATATCTCGAAATTTCCATACAAACTAATACCTTTGTACCTCGCTTTTCCTTACTTTATTAAACTTCCCTCCTGACATCTATTTCCTATAAAAGGTACTAACAGGCGCGGAGGAAAAACATGATAATAGGAAGATGCCATCGATAAGAGGTAGAAACATGAATTCTGAAGTCAACGACGAAGCAAAGGTTCACACTGATGGATTTAAAGCTTCATGGAGGAATATAAATATTCTCTAGTCCAACGACACATGTATATACATTAAGAAAACGAGGATCAACAAAATATAGCACATTTGATAAAGATGATGATTACAATGATTTCATGAACAAGGAAATTCGTAAGTACATCGAAATGAGCTTGCTTTGAAAAGGAAAGATATTAGGATCAGTCTTCCGATTTCTGAATTAAGGGAATTAATGTTTGGAATGCATGAATATTTTGCAGTAACTTCCTGGAGTGATAGAGCATAAGTTATTGATCTTAAACCGAGCATGACTTTTATTGAAGCTGAGTTTTGGAAATAGTATGCAGATTCATGGTGGAACATGACAACCACTTGAAAAAGATAAATCTTAGCGAATAAAAAGGATCATATGAATCTAACGAAGTCTATCTCTGAAGAAATAGCGAGTTAATAGCAGTCAAGAGTTGGTAATGGTCATGAAGGAATTGATCACGAATTGGTAACAAGTCGATAAAGGCAGATTATTGAATGCCTTAACGTACTGGACTGATAACAATGATAGGATTTGATAAAGATTCTTGAGAATAAACAATGATAGGAAACAAGAAGCTTGGATTTGATATTGCGATGAGGGGGTGAACTTTACCATGAGGATGTACAATGAGAGCATGGAATAAAGGTTGAATTCGAGCAATGAACTTGAAATATAAAGGACAAGCAGAAGAGGTTTGGTCCTCACAATGGTTGTTCATTAGTAGCTCCCCGCCAAGCTTTGCTTGTCCCTTGGTACTCTCCCTTAATAGTTTTCCCCCAAATATTAGCTTCTCCTTTCAAATAAGAGGTCCCTATTGTCAGCTTCTTATCTTAGGTACCGCAACTACTTCAAATATCTTTCCCAAATCTCTAAATCATTCTCCTAGTATCGCGGGATCAGAACTTCCCGCAAGAGGTCGGGTTTCTCTTGGCTACCTTATTAGCGTAGTTCTCTTCCCTAGGCTGGCTTGCCTGTCTCACGGGCGGAAAGGGATGCGCCTGAGTAACTTTTTGAATTAAAACCCAAAGTAGTCAGGGTCACCATTGTGATCCATCTATATTATATATATATAACATGAACGCGAGGTTTTAATAAACTTAGCAAATAAGAGCTCGTTAAAATTAATAAAAGAAAAAATCAAGGCAAGTTCCAAGACTTAACCAACTTGAACCTCATTTGATACTAATGGAACTCTTGTTCCCTCTTAAGATCCCTGTGACTTCACTTACTATACTTGGAGCGTACTACTCACTCATATCATCTAAACGCTTTTAAACATTTCACAACACACCATGATAAGGCACTTAACACTTCCTTTGCCCTCTACATCAATCCCACTTGGAACTGGATTTGTATACTTTTCTTTGAATGACTCAAATTCTCCTTTCGAGACTAATTCCACATGCCTCGCATTCTCAAAAGCGCTTAGCACGCTTCACTTGCATCAAACTATTAGATTACTTGCAATTTGTACTTAAACTTCCTCAGATTTTTATACTAAAGCTCTCTAAACTCTGGAGAAATTTCGACAGCACTTCCCCTATAAATCGGACTATCCCAAATTTTTACATAACTTCATTCCTGCAAGAAAACAACTTACACTTCATAAACACATCTAGAGCTTCAAACTCAACATTCATCCCCAACATATTCACAATTTCCAAATCTCAATCCATAAGGGTGCATATATCACACATAACATCCATATTGCTCAAATCCGTATCACAAATTCCTATGAAACTCTAAATCCTCAAGTTCTTCTTATAACTCTGCTCTGATACCACAACTGTAACACCCCAAAACCCTTAACCACAAGATTAACTTAAACCATCAATTAAACCTGTGATTAGCACAATGAACACTGTGGTTGAGGTATTACTGCCGCCCCCACTCTGACAAGGCAAACACAAACACCAAACACAACCCAAAAAAAAATATACTTAACCCCATACAAAACAATCACCAAACTTTGAAATACAACACTCCATACTTAGGAACCATCAAAACATGGGAATTAGACTTTATACAACCATCAAAGATATATATAAGAAAAAAAACCATTTCCATATATAAAACGGCCTTTGACACCATAAAGGCCACCGGAGTCGGCCAACAACGTCGTTCATGACTACATTGGTCGGGAAAACTCCTACTTTTGCTTATCCTTGCCTTTAACTTGAGAGTTCGGACCGCCTAAAACAAATCATTAAAACAACGCAAAGTGAGTGGGGAAACACTCAGTACGTAAACCTCCAACACGTCAAACCGTTCGAAAACGGTTTTAGTGCCGGCATTTAAATTCATTTTAAAAACGGGGAAAGGAATAAACAAGAATAAAATAACTTGATTCATCAACGTAAAAGGTAAAGTACATGAAAGGTAAGATAGGTACTAAAACATAAGTATTTGGTCCCTTACGATCGATGCAATGCATCTCACACACGCGCATGCCCAAACCGATCGAAGTTTGGATTGGGTGACTGCCGAGCAGTCGACACTGACCAAGTCTGGACACTCTGATCAGGAGTATCATACATAAAAAGAGAGCTACCACCTATAAGTAACTAGCACAAAGAAAACATAAAACGGGGCCTTTTAAAACCGTAACATAAACATTAAAGCACAACTTAAAATAACCATGAAAACATTAAATGATAATAAGGAGCGAAAAGTTGGACAATTCGCGTACCTTGGGTAGTAGAAAGATCTAGCGACGTGCCTCGAGCTTGGGACGGTTTGAGCGACTTGGAAACTATAATAAGAGCATAAGAAAATTGAGAGTTTAAATAAAGTCCTTGCATTTACAAGCTAGGATGAAAGTACTTAAAACTTGATAACTTAAAAGGGATGAGAAAAATAGAAATTTCAGTTTTTGATCAATTAAAGATTTGGTGATAACTTGAGCTAGAAAACTCGGATTTTTGCAAAAGAGTACTTTTCGGAAAGGGAAAATCACGCCCTACAACTTTGTCAACTGGCCCGAAGGCTAAAAATGAAAGGAAGGGCTCGGAAAAAGGCTCGGACAGAAGCAGAGCACTTGGAATTAATCATGCGGTTTGGAAATTTAAAGCGAAACTTAGGGTGAAACTTGAATAGGATCAAAGAGGCTTATGATGTAAAAAGCATCCTTAATAACCAGCTTCGATGAGCAAAGAATTGGAGTCCTTGAAGGCTTCAGAAGAGAAGATGTTCGGTCATCGAAGACATGAAAGAAACGTTGTCAAGCGACGGAAATTAGATAAGGACATGATTATGAATTTTGGAACGTTTACGAACCGATGACCGGTGATTTGAAAACATAGAAGGAATGGTCCTTGGACTATTTAGACATCGAGAAAACCCATAAACTTGTTAGGAAGTCAAGGTACCACTTAGGCATCAACACCACTTAAACGAACTTAAAACCTCATCACTTTATCCCATGGTTTGCTAGTATTTCCATAAACCTTTAGGAGGTAAACCCAAACACTAAAATAGCTTAAATCAACTTAGAAAACCTACTCAATCCATCTTAATCAATGACACAAAGGTCGACAACTCATTAAAGCCTCCTAGGAGATCAAAATGCAACCTTAAAGTTAGAATTAACCATTAAAATTCTGGGCAGCGACTTTGCTGACGGCCCTCCTTCTTAGCCTCATATCTCACTCACCCGATATCGTATGAATGCAAACTTTATGTTTCCGGAAAGCTTGAAGAACGACCTAAAACTTTTATGTTTATCACTAAAGCCAATAAAGTCTCCAAATGGACGAAAACTTAGCAAGAAGTTACTGACTCAGAAAACGTATATAATTGCACTCTTGCACGGTTTTGCTCGTATTTCGGGCTATACATATTGGATTCTCGAAATTCCAAAGTCTAGAGTTAGATAATCACTTGGGCTATCATTTCCAGTAAAAATCCGGGCAAAATTCACAATTTTCATCCTCTGTGAAAATCAGATTCCCAAACAGAAACTTTAATGCCCTTAATCCCACTTCTAAAGTTTGTTTAAGCTTCTAAATCATACCGATTCACAACCAAACTTCAAATTAGCTAACATTCATCATATTTCCAGAAATGAACATTCAAAAATTACTCAAATAACATCATAAATCTTACATGCAACCATGGATTAAATCATGCTACTTGAAACAATGCTTGTACTAGCATTCCTTCCTCAAATTCTCACCAATTCATATCATTTAAGCACAAAATCATATAATTAACATAACCAATACTTATAATCAGTCCCAAAATTCAATATTCCTTCAACAAACTCACATGCACAAAGTTAGAATCATCATCCACCATAAATCTATCAAGAACACCCAAAATTTACATGCATTCAACCCAAAACTTAAACCCTAATTAACCTAACTTAACCACAACATAAATTCATGCTTAGAAATCATAAAAGAGATGAAGAACATCAAGAAAACACAAATTAGAAATGAAATTTCAGATTAGAACATAAAGAATAGAGTTAGGGTTTGAGAATTATACCTCTTGGAGAAGAAATTGAAGGAGAAAAATAAGAGGGGAGATGGAAGGAAGCACGACCACCGCCTGGTGGTCGCCGGCGTGGCCGCCGGCCGCCGGAATTTGGCCGGAGCAGAGGGGGGGCGTGGCTGGCTGGAGAAGAGGGAGGAAGAGAGGAGTGAAGAGTGTGGTGTTATTGTGATAAAAATCTGAAAATGAAAAGGAAGAATACCCCCCTAATGTAAATAGATATATGGAGAATAATCCCCTTAAATAATTAACTTTCTAGATTGGAAATTAACTCAAACAATTTAGTAATATAAACTAGCTAGGTAAAATAATTGGTGTTGACTAAATAAAATTAATGAACATAAACTTGGTAAAATAATTTAGTATATGATTAAATAAGATTACTTGGAAATAAATTGGGTAAAATTAACTAGTATTAAACCACATAAAATAAATTGGTAGGATAACACTGATAAAATAAATTGGGCGATAAAATATACTTAGAAAGGTTGGATAATATAAATCGTAACTGAAACGAAAATTAAAATTAATATAACCTTCTTTGGTTACGAACATAAAATTGAGAACGATAAAATAAATTATATAACTTATCGCAAAAATATTCATAAACTCATAATAATATTTATAACTTTTAAATTCGAGATAACATAAAATCAACCCGTTTAACCAATGCCTTGCTCGAGACCTGTCGCGCATAAAAATAAATAATAATAATAATAACAGTAATAACCATATTAACGTAAAAGAAAGAAAAATTTGAACAACGTAATTTCGTTAATCACTGGGATTAAGGCCTTAATTAATACGGGTTTAGGGCGGGTTGTTACACATTGTCTCCAATCCTCTCTAGCACTTCAAAAAGTCCATCTGCTCTTGGTGTCAACTTTCCCTTCCTCTTGCTTGGAAATCTATCCTTCCTTAGATGAATCCATACTAAATCTCCTGGTTTGAAAACCACCCTCCTCCTATGCTTGTTTGCTGATGTAGAAACTTGCTCAGAATACTTGATGATCTTCTCCCTGACTTGCTGATGAAGCTTCTTGATGTCCTCTGCATGTTTACCTGCTTCATAACTAAACCTCACAGAATTTGTTAGTGGGGATAAATCCAATGGAGTTATAGGATTTCTACCATAGACAACCTGGAATGGGGAAAGGCCAGTTGCCTTTGATGGTGCTCTATTGAAAGCAAATTCAGCATGAGACAAGAGGATGTCCCATCCTGTTTTGTTTTTGGATATCAGTGACCTCAATAGTGTTCTGAGTGTCCTGTTTGTGACCTCTGTTTGCCCATCAGTTTGGGGGTGACAAGTTGTGTTATACTTCAATTGAGTACCCAACTTCTTCCAAAGAGTAACCCAAAAATGACTTAGGAACTTCACATCCCTATCTGAAACCATGCTCCTAGGAACTCCATATAACCTCACTACCTCCTGGAAATACAATTCAGCCACCCTCACAGCATCATAGGTGGTATGGCATGCAATGAAATGACCATTTTACTGAATCTATCCACAACTACCATAATTGAATCTTTTTCTCCTTGAATTCTTGGTAGACCAACAATGAAGTCTAGGCTGATGTCCTCCCAAGGACTGTTTGGTACTGGCAAAGGTGTGTATAGCCCTTGAGGTAAGCTATGACTCTTTGAAATCTGACATGTAGCACACCTCCTGACTCAATGCTCAACATCCTTCCCCATTTTAGGCCAACAATAATGTTCCTTCAACATAAGAAGGGTCTTCTCAATACCAAAATGTCCTGCCAAGAAACCTCCATGAACTTCAGAGATCAACAACTCCCTAAAACTGCTCCTTGGAATACATAACCTTGTTCCTTTGAAAAGAAATCCCTGGTCTATATGGTATAGACTTTGAGGATGTCCTTGACATTTCTGGGGCAACTCTCCAAAATCTTTATCATTCTCATACAAAGCTTTCAACTGTTCAAAACCAAGCACTCTTGCATCCAAAACTTGCAACAACAAATACCTTCTGGACAATTCATCAACTCCTTTGCTAAGACGTTTGCCCCCGATCCAATCGGCTTCCCAGGTTTGTGATGGATCACAAAATGAAATTGTTGCATGAATTCCACCCAAGTAGCATGCCTAGTGTTGAGTTTATGCTGCCCATGAATGAATTTAAGGGCCTCATGATCACTGTGCAGAATAAATTCAGCTCCAATAAGATAATGCCTCCAATGTTACAAAGCTCTAATGATGGCATAGAACTCCTTATCATATGTACTGTACTTCCTCTTGGCCTCATTGAGTTTCTCACTGAAATAAGCCACTGGTTTGCCTTCTTGAGTCAACACTACTCCAATGCCCACGTCTAAGGCATCACACTCCACTTCAAAGACTTTGGCAAAACAAGGTAATGCCAAAATTGGTGTTGAGGTTAATTGTCTTTTGACCTCCTCAAAAGCTTTCTGTGCAGCTGGTGTCCAAATAAAGCTCTTCCCCTTCACTAACTCAGTCATAGGAGCTAAAATAGTGCTGAAGTTCCTCACAAACCTCCTGTAAAAAGATGCTAAACCATGAAAACTTCTTATCTGCTGGATTGATGTTGGAACTGGCCACTCTCTGATGGCTTTGACCTTTTCCTCATCTACTTGAAAACTCTCTGATGTCACAATATAACCAAGGAATATAACATGGCTGGTGAAGAATTGACACTTCTTGAGGTTCCCATACAACTGTTCTTTACTCAAGATCTCCATAACACTCCTCAAGTGATTCACATGCTCCATTTCAGATTCGCTATAAACGAGTATGTCATCAAAATAAACAACACACTTCCCAATCAAAGGTTTCAAAACTTGGTTCATAAGCCTCATAAATGTTGAAGGTGCATTTGTCAAACCAAAAGGCATGACTAACCACTCATACAGACCTCCCTTAGTCTTAAAGGTTGTCTTCCACTCATCTCCCTCATAAATTCTGATCTGGTAATACCCACTCCTCAAATCAATCTTTGAAAACACAGTTGAGCCATGGAGCTCGTCAAGCATATCCTCAAGTCTTGGAATAGGATATCTATACTTAATAGTAATTTTGTTGATGGCTCTAGAATTAATACACATACTTTGACTTCCATCTTTCTTTGGAACCAACAAAGCTGGCACTGCACAAGGGCTCAAACTCTCTCTGATCATTCCTTTCTCCAACAACTCATCAACTTGCCTCTGGATCTCATTGGTTTCAGTTGGGGTCATTCTATAGGCTGGTTTGTTTGGTAAGACAGATCCCGGGATGAGGTCAATTTTATGCTGGATGTCTCTTTTAGGGGGTAAACCTGGTGGCATTTCTTCTGGAAAAACATGTATAAACTGGTTGAGGGTGGGTTGGAATAATGGATGGCTATTTTGTAGAGCTGGTTCATTTTGTGAGGCTGGTTCTTCATCGAGGTTAAGCAAAAGAAACTCCTTCTGTTCACAGAACTCATAATGTTCAACTAGTAAGATCACATCAAGGGATGGTTCAACAATGAGGTTCTGGGTTCTTTTTGTGAGCTGGGATGGTTTAAGTGGGGTGAGGACAATTTTTTTGTGGTTTAGGTTAAGGGAATATGTATTGGCTCTTCCATCATGGTTAATAGATCTATCAAACAACCAAGGTCTTCCCAACAATAAATGACATGCATCCATAGGTATAACATCACACCACACTTCATCTTTGTAAACAAAACCAATTGAAAAATTCACAAGGCATTTTTATGAAATTTTGATACCTTTGCTTTGACTCAACCACTGGATGGTGTAAGGTGCTGGATGAGGACATGTTTGCAAATTCAGCTTTTGCACCATAGTCTGTGAGGCTGCATTGGTACAGCTGCCTCCATCAATAATCAAGGAACATATCTTCCCATGAACAGTGCATCGAGTGTGAAAAATATTCTCCCTCTGCTCAGCTTCCTCATCAACTGTTGTACTGCTAAGGACCCTCCTGATCACCAACATTTCACCTTCATCAGGTCTGGCCTCAACTTCCTCTTCATCATACACAGGATCTCCTTCAGGTTCATCAAACTGTTCCTCCTCAACAACTGACTCAAGTTCAACAAACAGTGCTTCTTGATATTCTGCTAAGGTCACTGCTCTTCTGTTTGGACGTTCTGAGGCTAGATGTCCAAGTCTTTGACATCTAAAACATCTCCTCTCAGGGAATGGTCGATTGGTAGGGACTGGGGTTCTTTGTGGGGGATTTTGGGATAGTGTTTGAGGTGGTTTAGGGGCTGGATATTTGGTTTGTGGTTGTGGGGATGGATAGTTTCTTTGAGGTGGGTTATAGGATTTGTGGTAATGGTCTGATTTGGTTTGAGGATAGGTTTTGGCTGGATACTTGCTTCCATACTCCTTCCTTTGGGCCTTCTTCTGCTGTTCCACCTTATGAGCCAAAGAACTCAGCTCATCAAGTGAATGATACACCTGTAGCTCAACAACATTCTTGATATTTTCATTCAATCCTGCAAGATACCTTACATAGGTCTGAACTTCATTCTCCTTCATGTTACATTTCCATAGCAGATGTTCAAACTCCTTGGTGTAGTCCTCAACAGATTTGCTGCCTTGGACCAAGTGTTGAAGCTTGAAATAATTGTCCTTCATGTAACTTTCAGGTAAGAACTTCTCCTTGAGCTTTTGCCTCATTTCGACCCATGTACTGACCTTAGGTTCATCTATCTCCTCTCTCCTCCTTTGCAAGTTATTCCACCATGTAGATGCATATTTCTTCAATTTTAATGCAACCAACTTCACCTTGTTCTCATCAGACAACTCCCTCAAATCAAAGACCCTCTCCACTGTTTGCAACCAATCCAAGAACACATCAGAATCTAACTCCCCTCCAAACTCAGGAATATCTATTTTGAAATCCAATTTCTCAACTCTTCTATCCTCCCTCCTTTCTTCTCTTGTACTCCTACTCCCAGATTCTCCTCCACTACTCCTGGGTGACCTTCTTATATACCTCCTTCTTCTGTGATACCTAGATCCTCTGCCTCCTCTCCCAATTTCACTAAAAGGGTTCTCTTCTTCTTCTTCTTCTTCTTCTTCAAATTCCACATCAGATTCTCTATTAAACCTATTTCTGTGCAACCTTATATAATATTGCAACTAATCACTCACAAATTTTAGTTTCCCCTCCAATTCCTCCTTCTCCCTCAAGGCTTGTTCTGCTACTTCCTGATGTGTTTTACTACAACCCGACATTATGAACTACACAAATTACACAAACAGACCTTCCTCCAAGATGAAACTCAGCTCTAATACCAATTATGATGTATGAAAGGTTACGATGATCAGAGTATTGACCTCACAGTACACCACATTAACACACAAACACACAATTATGGCCTCACAACAGAGATTCAAGCACAAACACACCAAAACATAACCTCACGACAAGAAATCAATTACAACCTCCTCAAAACAGAGCACAAACACCAATGAACGATTGGATGAAATGGATGATGATAAAATGATGATCGGATGAAAATCTTGGATTTCGTTTCCCTTGTGATGGACCTGTAAGAGGGGGAACATGTCAAGTATCCGCGTGAATAACTTACAATCAAACAATAACCGAAGATAGTCTTGAGGCTCGAGCTGATACAGGCCCACCACAGCTAGAACTTCAAGGGCAATGGACTGGATAACCTCAATGGATACAGGCACACCACCATCGAGATTACCAAGCTCTACACCCACCAAAGGATTTCCAAATCCTTGATACTGTAGTAGAATTAACCAAGGTTGAGAGTTTACCGTCGCTCACAAACAAGAGGCTCAATTAAGGCACTCAAAATGCTATTAAATTCACTGATAGATGATCCTCACAAGCTTCCAATTACAAAGTATATAAAGCTAGGGTTGAGCTAGATGATTAAGGGTTTCCCCTTGCTCAAGAAACTTTCCTAATCCGGCATTAAGCTACTTAACTAACTTAATAAGCTAATTAAGGCTCATTACAAACTGGATAATATCAAAATAAAATGAAATAAACTCTAACAAACGCGTTTTCTTTATTACAAACGGTTATATCACCTCACAAGCTGGAAATGGCCTCAACAGCTCGGAAGTGAGTCTTCATGGAGGACCTCAGTGTAGGATCACCTCATAGAACTGGAATATCCTCAACAGTCCAGAAGTGATGTCTTCAAAAAGGACCTCAAAACTGGCAGATATCTCCACTGAGCTGGAATGTCCTCAACAGCTCTAAAGTGAAGTCTTCAAACATGGGTGAGGACCTCAATCCAAAGATATGGAATTGAGAAATAACCTCACTGGCTGGCTGCTGTTGTTGATGCTGATGTTGTTGCTGCTGGATGACCTCATGACCTGCTGGACCATCATGAAACACTCCTGGATGTCAGTGTTTGATGCTGTTGATGATGGCCTTGGAGTTGGTGTTGGTGAGGTCGTTGTTGCTGCTGGTTCTGGACTCTGATCTTCAGATGGAGGACCTCCATCAGGCAGGGTGTCCATTGAGTAGGCGTTATCTCACTGGCTGGTTGGTCTTTCTTGGAAGTTCGCCGGTGTCCTGGAAGACGAAGAAATAGCATGTTGTATCTCGCTCCTTGACTGAAGCTGAATATAGGTCTATGGCCATGACAACATCTGAGTTAAAATGGTTTAAAGCCATTTTGTCCAGTCTCGGGGTGTCTCATCCTCGCCCTATGACCCTGCATTGTGATAGTCAAGTCGCCCTCCACATATCACAAAATCCTGTCTTTCATGAGCGAACAAAGCACATCGAGGTTGACTGTCACTACCTTCGTGATGAAATTGTTGCTCGTAATACCAGGCTAAAGTCTTTCCCCTCCCATGCACAGCTTGCTGATTTTTTTCACAAAGGCTTTGGGACAACGCCAGTATGATTTCTTCATTTGCAAGTTGGGCGTTGGGGATCTTCATGCACCAACTTGAGGAGGGGTATCACAGGATATTGTATTTTTGGTGTAAATATTATTTTTTTTAGGAAGGTTGTTTATCTGATTAGATAGTTAGCTAATTTTCCTAGCATCTTCTATTGTATAAGTAGAGGCAATATCAATGAAAAGAGGGAAGCAAATTTGCTTCACAAAACTATATCCTTTGCAGTTTGTTAAATTACAAACAGTTTATTTGAAATTTTATGTTCGAGTTCATTTTATTGTGCGTAATGAAAAAATGAGTTTTCAGATGTTTGAAAATAATTGATATGCAATTTTAGTCAAGATGTTTAGGAGTTATATGATTTAACATGTTTATTATTTATACATATTCATGTCCTTATTTATTTGTCATTTTACATTTTAATATAATTTTTACCAATTTGTTATGATTTGAATTGTAATTACAATAATAGAGAGAAGAGATTGAGAGAAGAGAAAAATAAGAAGAAGATAAATGGGAGAAATAAAGGATATGGATGATTTTATTGCTCATACTACATGGCTATTTATAGAGGTACAAAGCTTGGGCTCCAAGGTATGTATAACATAAATTAATGCAATTTTAGCACATGAAAAATGGTATTCACAATAATATTTCATAACACTCTCCCTTGAATATCCATTTTTCAAAAGAATATGTCTCGTTAAAACCTTACTAGGAAAAACTCATTGGGAAAAATCCTAGTGAAGGAAAAAGAGTATATATGCTGCCTCATTAAAAACCTTTCCAAGGGAAACCCAATGGGATAAAACCTCGGATAAGGGAAAAAGAGCATAGCGCAAATAAACTCCCCTTGATATGAGCATCAGCAGACATCTCTGAGACGACACAACTCGATTTTACTGACTAACTTCTCATAAGTTGCAGTTAGAAGAGACTTGGTAAATAAATCCGCCAAATTCTCACTAGAACGGATTTATTGAACATTAATCTCACTTTTCTATTGTAGATCATGAGTGAAAAAGAACTTCGGTGAGATATGCTTTGTTCTATCACTTTTGATGTATCCTGTTTTCAATTGTGCTACACAAGCAGCATTATCCTCATATAAAATTGTGGGAATATCCTTACCTGAAGATAAACCACAAGATCTCTATATGTGTTGGATTACAGATCTTAACCAAACACATTCTCTACTAGCCTCATGAATTGCCAAAATTTCAGCATGATTAAATGAGGTAGCTGTTATGGTCTATTTCATAGAACGCCATGAAATAGCGGTTCCACCACAAGTAAACACATATCCAGTTTGTGATTGGGTGTTATGGGGATCAGATAAGTATCCGGCATCAGCATAGCCAGTCAAATATTCCTTTACTTTGTGAGGATAAAATAGACACATATCCATCGTACCTCGAAGGTATCGAAAAATATGTTTAACTCCATTCCAATTTTGTCGTGTTGGACAAGAACTAAATCTTGCCAGTAAATTCACAGAAAATGAAATATCTGGTCGTGTATGACTAGCAAGGTACATTAGTGCTCCAATGGCACTTAAATACGGTACTTCAGGACCGTGGAGTTCTTCACCATCTTCTAGGGGCCTAAAAGGATCTTTTCTCACATCAAGTGATCTTACCACCATTGGAGTACTTAAAGGATGTGTATTGTCCATGTAGAATCGTTTTAGCATTTTTGCTACATAAGCTGGCTGATGCACAAAAACTCCATTCTCAAGATGTTCAACTTATAAACCAAGATAAAACTTATAAGCTGACTGGTGCACAAAAACTCCCCTTGATATGAGCATTTTACCATTTTTACCAAGATCTTTCATTTCAAATTCTTTCTTTCTCGAGCTCTTCTGGAGTCTCAATCATGTTTAAATCGTCAACATAAACAACGATCATAATGAATTCGGATCCGGATCTGTTTATAAAAATGCATGGGCAAACAAGATTATTTATATATCCTTCTTTCAATAAATACTAACTAAGGCGATTAAACCACATGTGTCCGGATTGCTTTAACCCATATAGCGATCTATTCAACTTGATTGAGATCTCGCGGGTTCTTATTATGTGCTTCAGGCAATTGAAATCCTTCACGGAGTTTCATGTAATTGTCGTTGTCAAGTTTCCCAAACAAATAAGCAGTAACAACATCCATAAGATGCATAGTGAGATTTTCATGTATTGCCAAACTTAATAGGTATCGAAAAGTAGTGGCATCAACTACTGGGGAGTATGTTTCTTTATAGTCGATACCTGGTTTTTGTAAAAACCCTTGTGCAACTAGTCGTGCTTTATATCTCACGATCTCTTTTTTCTCATTTCGTTTTCGCACAAAAACCCATTTGAGTCCCACAGGTTTTATGCCTATTGGCGTATGGACTATATGTCCGAATACTTCCCTTTTTGTAAGGGAATCTAATTCTTCATTAATAGCATCTTTCCATTTTGGCCAATCTTTTCTTTGCCCGCATTCCTCAACAGAACTTGGCTCATGATCCTCATTTTCATTCATGATATTCAGTGCTAGATTATTTGAAAACATTGTATCGACATCGGTTTCACTTTGGTCCATCTTGCACCAGTCATGACATAATTGATTGAGATCTCATCATTATTGCAATTTTCAGGTACCTGAGTTTGTGATGCAACTTCCACATTTGTCATGTCTGGGGACTCTTCTGGGGGCAATATTTCCTCGTGTGGTTATCATTATTCTTTGCTCCTTTTCTTTTTCGAGGATTTTTGTCTTTCGAACCTACTGGTCTGCCACGCTTCAAATGTGGTCTAGACTCATTAGCAATAACACTTTGTCCTGCTGAGACATCAATTCTAATAGGAGCATTAGCAGCTGGAATGTAAGATCTAGTGACTCTCCTTGGGTCAGTAAATGTGTCTGGCATTTGATTCGCTAGAGATTGTAAACGAATTATGTTTTGAACTTCCAGTTCACATTGCTTTGTACGAGGACCAAGATGCTTTAGCAGTAATTCGTTCCAACTTATCTCTTTGCCCAACTGCTTAGATTCTCTCCCTAATGTTGGGAAAACTGTCTCATCAAAATAACAGTCGACAAGTCGTGCCGTAAACAAATCTCCAGTTGATGGTTCTAGATACTTAATTATAAATGAAGATTCGTGTAACATCCTGCCCCCATCCGGGCCGTGGACATTACCAATAACCGCTTCAAGGATCGTTGGCTGGCCCAACAAATAACCACGAGTCTTTCCAGCGTGCTTCGTCCTCGCTCACACACTACCTGAGAAAACTTCTCAGGAGGTCACCCATCCTGAGACTACTCCCAGCCAAGCACGCTCAACTGAGGAGTTCTCAACGGATGAGCTATCATAAAAGAAGGTGTACCTTGGTGATATAAGTAGTCATTTCAATCCTTTTAAGCCACACTTTAACCACATAACCGGGGTACTACAGTCACCCCCATTTAAGCGCACAACGTCCTCGTTGTGCCGCAATCCATTCCAGAATCTTTGCCCTACTAGGTGACTGCTCATGGATCTCCCGTCCACTGGCGCAACTCACGGTCGCAGGTCGGTTCTGATACCATCTAAAACGCCCCGACCCCTCCCCGGTCATGGACATTACCGATAACTGCTTCAAGGATCGTTGAATGGCCCCACAAATCACCACGAGTCTTTCCAGCATCCTCGCTCACACACTGCCTGAGAAAACATCCCAGGAGGTCACCCATCTTGAGACTACTCCCCACCAAGCACGCTTAACTGAGGAGTTCTCAACGGATGAGCTACCATAAAAGAAGGTGCGCCTTGGTGATATAAGTAGTCATTTCAATCCTTTTAAGCCACACTTTAACCACATAACCGGGGTATTACAATTCGTACCCTGTAACAGCCCGTATTTTTAAGTATAAGTTTATTTTGCTAATTAAATTTTCATTTTCAATTATCATAATCCATTTAATTTAAACCCTTTTTATTAACTCTAATATTCGTATTGAATTATATAGGATCCAGATTAATTTTTAAATTTTATTAACTTAATATAGTGCTTGCTCAAATTTATACATGGACTTGTTTTATTTCATCTATTGAAATACAGTGAGAAAAGGGAGATAACCTTGTTCAAATCAACTTATTATTGTTTATCGTACTCCTTGTTCCACGCCAAGCATGAGAGTCTAGCCACCCCTTGACTTCCATCATGTTCTTCCCCACCTACCATAGCTTTAGGTCAAGGTTTCATGGTAAATTTGTCTACTACAACAAAATTTACTGCTTTCTTCACCTTCTTTTCTTCTTCCACCACCCAAGATCCCAAGTCAAGCCACCCCTTTCACCTTTCCACCTCCCTTGATTATCAAGTCAAATTTCATAGCAAATTGAATTACTACTCACTTCATCAATTGACACCAAGGATATGTTGGTGAGTCACCATATCTGAATTTGGGCCTATAAATCAGAATTGCTAGCAAGATCTCAGGATAACAGTACAAACCAATATACCCCAACACTAAAAAATCACCATCTTCTTTTTTCTGGTTCTTCGATCATCACCACCATCCATCTTCACCACCACTAAAAGCCACCACTACTGCCACCAGTTGCACACAAACCACCACCCAGCACCACTAATTCGACCACCACCAGCCACTATTTCCGCCACGCACCAACACCAAGAGAACCCAAAATTCATTCATATCCATCTCTCACCCACCTCAAAACCATCTCAAAATCAAACCTAAAATCCAATATCACAACTCTAATTCATCAATTGGGGATTATACTTACCAATCTCAGCTGAAGAACTGCCGGGAAACACCCAGTGACCACCGAACACCACCCACCAAATCCTCCGGCCTTTCTCCTTTGTTCTGCGTCGCGAACCATCGGTACCACCGCCCCTGTTTCTGGTGGTCCGGTCGCCGTCTCTGTCGTCGGGGTAGCTTCCAGCCACACCGGCCACCATCGCAGCTCCCTTTTCGCTTACCCCTCTGTGTCTTCCTTTGGCTCTGCTGGGCATGCGATCGAAGAGAAGAGAAGACAAATAGAGGCTCAGGCCTCTTAAATTTCATTTAAACCCTACCCAAAACTCTCTCTTGGGCCTCTCATTACTACAACCCATTTATTTAATTTGGGTAATCTTCTATCTCCTTTTTACATCTCAACTCCTAATTTATCCCTTTTAATTTAATTATCCTTTATATTAATATTACTACTATTTATTTATTATATCTATGTAAATCAGATTTGTCAAGTTGAAAAGTGAGGATTTATTCATTTTATCCGTGAATCAGGTACATTTCGATGACTGTAACCTTCGAAACTGTTTAAATGTAAAAACCTAAACTCTAATTAAATTGAAATATATATTGTTTTTATTATTTATAAAACTGTTGTTTTATGACTAATACATGTGGACCGATCCATTAATTTGTTTATTTTACTAATTAATTGTAGTGTGATTGTTTACCTTTCCATTGATGTGTTTTTCATTATTGTCTATTATTCCTTGTTATTGTCCATTGTGAATTGTTCATTGATGTTGGTATACCGGTTCATGTGGGTTGATCGGCCCGCGTGCGCGCATTGTCGGGATTACAATATTCTATAGAGTACTGCAATCTCAGATCAAGTCTTTGTCCCCGGGTCATTGATGCTGGTATACCGGTTCATGTGGATTGATCGGCCCGCGTGCGCGCATTGTTGGGATTACAGTATCCTGCAGAGTACTGTAATCTCATATCAAATCGTTGTTCATCGTTCAATTGTTATTGTTTATTGATTGTTGTTTACTATTCCTTGATGACTGATGATTGTTATTGTTTATTGATTGTTGTTTATTGTTCATTATCATTGTCATCGTTGCTTTAATTGTTTTACTGTTGTCTTTACTGATTGTGTTTATGAAAAATATGGTAAGGTTCCACATTCAGATAATAATCTGCAACTGTTTGACCATTTCTCCTCTCCCTCATTTCAAAATGAATTTACACTGGGCCCCAATAAAACTATTTGTTTTTAAAATGTTTTTGCATTACAGTGTCGAATATATTGAGCTCCGTCTCATTTTTCTCCATGTTTTCAAATGTTTTGTTTTTAGGTATCAGCAGAACATTTTGGGCAGATTCGTGACAAGGATAACTCAAATAGCATATCAGGCCGCCACCTAGTTATTTAGACTTAAGTTCCAATATTAGTAGTTGGCTCACCTAGATAGTTTAACCACAAATTTTATTATTTTCATTGTAGTTAAATTGTTTGTATATTTTCTTTAATTTTTTTATATGAAATATATTTTATTTAAGTCACTTACCTAGCAAAAGTCTTGCTTTTCCTCTTGGGAAAGCGGCGTAACGCTCTCGGCTTTTTATTACGCTTCCGCTAAATCAAGATTAATTGGATTAAAATATTGCTAAGTAATACCCCAAAAGCCTGGGTTGTTACATACCCAACATATATTCCCAATCTCCTTTGGGGTCTCATCTTAGTGCGTTGTGGTGGGGCAATAGGTACATACACCGCACATCCAAAAGTTCGTAGATGGGAGATATTTGGTTCATGGCCGAAAACCAATTGTTGGGGAGAAAATTCATGATAATCAACTGGCCTTATGCGGATCAATGTTGCAGCATGCAATATAGCATGTCCCCAAGCACTAGTTGGAAGCTTTGCTCTCATAAGCAATGACTTTGCAATTAGTTGCAAGCGCTTAATAAATTATTCTGCAAGACCATTTTGTGTATGAACATGCAGCACGGGATGTTCAACTTCTATGCCAATTGACATACAAAAATCATCGAAGGTTTTAGACTTAAATTCACCCACATTATCAAGACGAATTCTCTTGATAGAATGATTTGGAAAATGTGCTAGTAGTTTAATAAATGGAGCAAGCAATCTTGCAAATGCCAAGTTGCGGGTTTACAATAAACGCACATGTGACCATCTAGTTGATGCAATAATTAATACCATAAAGTATCTAAATGGTCCACATGGTGGGTCTACAGGACCACAAATGTCACCTTGTATACGTTCCAAAAATGCATGGGATTCAACCCCAATCTTAGCCAGTGATGGCCTTATGATTAATTTCCTTGAGAGCAAGCGGTGCATGAGAACTCATTAATTTGAAGGATCTTCTGGTCTTTTAAAGTATGTCCATATGAGTTCTTTAGGATTTTGCGCATCATAGTTGTTTCGGGATGCCCTAATCTATCATGTCATATGATAAATTCTTTATCATTAGTAAACTTCTGGTTTACTGGAGTATGTGCATCAATTGAGTTAATTACTGTATAATATAACCCGGAGGAGAATGATGATAATCTTTCTAACACATATCTTTTGCCCAAGGCAATTTTCGTGATATGCAAATACTCAATATTATTTTCACTAGTTGTCTCAATGTGATATCCATTTCTGCGAATATCCTTGAAACTCAGTAAGTTTCTTTGAGACTTGGTGGAATAAAATGCATCATCAATGTGCAAGCTTGTTCCACCAGGTAACACTATATGGGCTCTTCCGGAGCCTTCAATTAAATTTTAGTTACCTGATATAGTACTAACATTTGCATCTCTCATTAATAAGTAAGAGAAATATTTCTTACTTTTCAAAATAGTGTGTGTTGTTGCACTATCTGCTAGACATATATCTCCTCCTCTATTCATTTCTTCAATCAAAGAGGTTTCCATGATCTTAGATTATGAATGGGATAATGAAAGGTAGAACTTGGTGCTGATAACGTGTTATGATTTGAATTGTAATTACAACAATAGAGAGAAGGGATTGAGAAAGAGAAAAATAAGAAGAAAAGAAATGGGAGAAATAAGGGATATGGATGATTTTATTATTATTTTTTTTGTTGAGAAAACCTCTGTCGAGATAAATTTATTCAAAACTAGCCTCGGTGGCGACCAAAGAGGCCACCTCCAAAGGGCAAACACCACACCAAGTCTTTGACAATTTATGGACTCTTGCAAGGTTTGCTAAAGTGTGGGCAACCTTGTTACAATTTCTTCTCACAAAACTAAAACACACACAAATTAAAAGCTCTAGCTATATCTAGGCAAGCATTGACAATGTTTTTCGACTCCAGTGCCACTGTATGTTTGAGCCTCATCCCATTTATCACTTGCATACAATCTGACTCGATCACCACATATTGTAAAGCCTGTTCCTTTGCCGCCATGAGTCCTTTCCAAACCGCCCCCGCCTCCATTGCTTCCACCGACCAGGCAATCTCCTTGTAAACCGTCTCCACCCATTTCACATCTCTCCTCGCATCACGAATTATTATACCCCATCCACCATCCCCATCCTTCATGATTGATGTATCAACGTTCACTTTGTGTCAATTTTCCTCAGGTTTTTTCCACTGATCCATTCCCCCCTCTTCTACTTTCTATGTCAGCTCGTCTTCATGGGCCCTTAAGAAATTGTGGTGATACTCCAACGCCTTTGCTGCCACCTCCCACGAGCTACACAATTTTCCTTCAAAAACCTTCACATTCCTTGCTCTCTAAATGCTCCACACCAGGGTTACGAACAGACCCCCCGTTTAAGTGTCCATCTCTAAGAGCTACTTTTCAATCCACTTTCCCACATCCATCTCTTGTCGGTTGCCCATCTCGATGTGAAAACCCGAGCATTTCCAAATGGTTTTTGCCCATTCACAATCAAGAAAGAGATGAATGTTTGTTTCATACCCGTCCTCACACATAGAACATACCGGGTCCAACTCCATTCTCCTCTTTAATAGGTTTACTTTTGTCGGCAAAATGTCACGCCACACAGGCCAAACACAGTGTTTCGATTTTGGAATTTGCATCAACTCTCCAGATTTTCTTTGCCTGTCCCTCGTCAATTCATGAACAAGAGCTGTCCGGGCATCCTTCCTTCTCCATGCTCATCGCCAATCGGTACGTCGATCACCGTAAACTCCCCACTGTATGTTGTCGCCCAGATTAGTCTGTCACTTTCAGAGCAGTTCACCAGTGGAATCATTTGGATGGCTTGTTTGGTGCGATTGTCAAAGCATGCATTCAACAAAGCCTCATTCCAGCCATTTCCCCCTTGATTAACGAGTTCAGACACCTTGGCTTCCTCACTTAGTATCTTTGGTGACGTTTGGATAATACCATTTGGTATGTTGGGCACCCAACTGTCCCCCCATATTTTCGTTCCACATCCATCCCTGATGCATCGTCTTGTTCCTCGCACAAGAAGGCCTCTCGCACCTAAAATGCTACGCCACGTATAGCTTGGTTGGTGTCCCAAATTTTCCTTCCAAAGATCACATTTTGGGTAATATCGAGCCTTTAGGACTCGCGCCGCCAGTGACATCGGTTGTTGGGCTAATTTCCATGCTTGCTTCGCTAAGAGCGCTTTGTTGAAGCATTTGAATTTTCTGAAACCCATTCCACCTGCATGTTTCAAGAGACACATCTTATCCCATCTCAGCCAGCAAATACCTCGTTGGTCTCCCTCTCTTCCCCACCAAAATTCCCTACAGTAACTTTCGATCGCATTGCAAACTACATCCGGCAGTTCAAAGCGTTGCATTATATATGTAGGGATTTCTTGCGCCACAGATTCGATAAGCACCTCCTTCCCCTCCTTCGATAAATGTTGCTCCTTCCAACCTTTTATCTTTTTCCAGACTCGATCTTGGACATGTTGGAATACCGCTTTCTTTGACCTTCCAATAAAGGTGGGCATACCCAAATATCTATCATGGTTCTCCACTGCCTTGAATCCCAATCTCTCTTGCAGCTTATTTTTCATTTGTTCACTCACATTTCGGCCATAGGAGACCTCATATTTGTCCACATTGATAAGTTGTCCCGCAGCTAACTCGTAGAGTTTAAGGAGCTCAAGAACTTGTACGGCTTCTTCCTCCGTTGCTCTGACAAAGAGGAGACAGTCATCCGCAAAGAACAAGTGTGACACTATCGGCGCACCTCTTGCCACTCTGATTCCATGGATGTGTTTTGCTTCTTCTCGTTGACGAATCAGAGCTGATAATCCTTCTGCACATACTAAAAAGAGGTACGGAGATAATGGGTCCCCTTGGCGAAGACCCCTATGGGAAGTTACATCCCGCGAAGGCTTCCCATTTATCAAAACCCTGTAGCTTACTGTTGAAAGGCAACGCATGATAAGATCAACAAAATTTCCATCAAAATCCATAGCGCAAAGCATTTTTTCAATGAGAGACCATTCGACCCTGTCGTACGCCTTACTCATGTCAAGTTTTACCGCCATATGCCCCTTTTTAACAGATTTTGGTCTCTTCCTGAGGTAATGGAAGTGCTCAAAGGCCACAAGAATATTATCCGTTATCATTCTCCCCGGGACAAAAGCGCTTTGGGTTTCGTGAATAATATGAGGGAGGATGACCTTAAGCCTATTTGCAATGGTTTTTGAAATAAGTTTGTAAACCACGTTACACAGGCTAATAGGTCTAAAGTCCTTTGTAGTCATGGGGGTTTTAGCTTTTGGGATAAGGGCAATAAAGGTCTGGTTGACCATCTCAGGGGAGTGGCCCTCATTCAGAACACCCAAAACAAAGGAAATAACATCACTACCAACAATATGCCAATATTTTTGAAAAAAGAGAGCATGCATACCGTCAGGCCTGGGGGCCTTTGTAGGGTGCATCTGGCGTAAGGCAAAGTAGACCTCATCTTCGGTGTAAGGTGCTTTGAGTTGTTGGTTCATATCCTCCGTGACTCGAATTTTGACTAGGTTGGTCACCGGGTCCATTTCCAGCACTTCCTGGGTTTGAAAAATGTGCTCAAAATACCTTACAAAGACTCCTTCCACCTCCTTATCTTCATATCTCCAACCCCCTTCCTCGTCTTTTATGCAAGTGATTATGTTTCTCTTTTGCCGTTGGGATGCTTTTTCATGGAAGAAACTCGTGCTTTTATCCCCTTCATTGAGCCAAACTTGTCTACTTCGTTGGGCCCAGTATGCTTCCTCTTTCCCCTCAACATTTTCTAGCTCTCCCACCAACATCCTCAAACGATTCAGATTTTCAACCGACGGTTGCTTGCATTGGGCTTCACTTATTTCTCGTTTCAGCCGAGCACAATCATCTCTTATCTTCTTTATGTTCATCCCCAGGGATTTCTTCGCCTGTCTACAGCAATTGGCCAACCTGACCGATATATCCCACATCCTCCCCCCTCCCATCCAGGCTTCCTTGATCACATTTTCACTATCTTCCTCCTTTACCCATCCTTTCTCAAATCGCCATGGTCTTTCCGTCGGGCTAGTTTTTCTTGAATTAGTAACATGAGGTGAGCTTGAAAGAGTCAGAGGTAAGTGATCCGATCATCTTTTGTGAAGATTGACAACATGGTTCCATGCAAACATTTCCCTCCATGCATTATTGGCTACAAAATGATCAAGCCTCTCTTGAATGTTTTCCTCGCCTTCCCTACCATTATTCCAGGTATAGCGATGCCCCTCCCATCCTAAGTCTTGCAGATCGCAGTAGGTTAGGGTATCTCTAAAACCCTCTAGCATTCTGTCCGGCTTTTGTACTCCTCCTTGTTTTTCCTCATTACTCACAATATTGTTGAAATCACTACCACACAACCACGGGAGGTCCTCATCCCCACATAACAGTTTGAGTAGTTGCACACGTCTTTTCCTTTTCCTCCTCGTTTGGAAACCCATATATGCATGTAAAATGCCATTTCTTTGCATTTCCCCCTCCTACACAGACCATGTCAATATGATTGGTTGATTTTGAGGCCAAACTAAGCTGCACAGACTTGTTCCACATCATAGCCAAACCTCCTCTTCGTGCCCTACCCTCCCCATCATAGCTCACAATAACACCGTTTTCCATACTCACTTGCCTACCTAGTGTCGAGCATTCCCACTCCTTTTGTTTGGTCTCACTCAAGAAGACCACATTGGGGTGTTCATACTGTATGAGGCGCTTCAGGCCTCTCACTGGCCATGGGCTCCCCATCCCACGACAGTTCCATGCTAGGAGTTTCATTTTTGTTCGCGGGGTCGATCAACGAACTCCACTACTTCACTGGTACCCACTTCTATTTCCACATGGTGTTCCTTCCTTGCTCTTTTCCCACTATCAATCTCAATTTCCATCATCATATCAGCTCCTCTTTTGTGTCCCACCTCTACATTCATCTCCTTTTCTCCCCCCCATCATGGTGCTCTCTACTCTTCCTACACCAGGTACCTTCCATCTTTCCTTCCCTATTCACCACTGCCGCTATTATGTGTCGGGTCTCATCCCCTCTGGATTGTCCTCCTTCTTCTCTGACATTCATATTACTTAGCTCCTCCACTACTTTTACGTCCCTCCTATGGTTTCTCCTCTTCTCTCCTCCCTCTTTCAGTCACCGTTATCTTCTCGATCCCCTCTAAGACATCCTCCGCATTTGGCGGAACTTCCTCACATTCCTTCTTCTAGGTTTGGAAAAATAATTTTCTCGCCGTCCCCTTCATGGTTCGGTGTTCTATAGTACTCAGACTTTTGCGTGAATTCCATGGCCAAGCTTTCATCTAGTCACCATATTTGTACTGCACTTCTCCCCCTTCTTCTTCTTTTTCCATGCAATCACGCTCACTGTGACCAAGCCTCCCACAAACATAACAGATAGTTGGGAGGCGCTCATACTTTACTTGGAGATTTAGCTTCTCCCCTTTGTCTCGATCGGTATCTCATGAGGAAAAGGCTCACACAAGTCCATCATGACCCAATAGACACCGGGATTTGGCACATAAATATATAGCATTTCTATATAAATGAAGAAAACAAAGAAAAGAGGCCGGTCGATAAGCTAGTTCAAGCGTCGGATTTTAGCATAGGTTTTATATATTTTTAATGTAATTTTTAATATTTCCTCTTTATGTACTTTAGTTATGTACTTTAGTTAGAATTAGGAAATTAGGGAAGCCAAGCCAAGCCAAGGATAAGCGGGACACTTGCTCGCATGCACTCTACATGCACAAGTCCGGATAAAAACGCATGCATCATTATATACGGATGATCTCGCCTATTGCATGCACAATCTTTACGTAATGAACTAAGCTTCATGGAGCCATGAAAGCCATGCAAAAGCTAAGTAAAGATCACATGCAAAAGCCTACAAGAGGTCTCAAGTACAAGACCTCACAAGAACATGCATAAAGCTTGCAAATAAGCTCCCACCGTCCAGTGTGAACAAGCTGACTTCGAATACATCCCATTCAAACCCCCACCGTCCAAGAACACGTGAATAAAGCTTGAGTCAAGCCTCCCCTTTCCTAAGGCCGGTCGTCCTTAGGCTTATTCACACCCATATTCATTCATCTTTGAGTTGTCGTCCACTCCAAGACACCCCCCTAGCCACCTTGCAATATGTGTTGATTGACCGGAGATTACAAGGTGTGCAAGCATGCATGTACATGTATCTCCAAGCCTCCTCTAAGCCTATAAATACCCTCCTCTTGTTGAAACCAATTCACTCATCATTTATCCCTCTCTACTCACTCTCTAATCTCCTCTCATAATATCCCTACTTCTTATACTTCTTATCTCATATTCATCTCTTATTCTATCCATCCTCTATTTTATCCTACTTTCCATCATCTATCTTACCATAATCTTCACCATTCTTCCATCACAAAAAGCCTAAATACACATCTTACCTTTATTCATCCCAAACTCCACAAAAAACCCTAGCCTAAACACAACCAAAACCACAAAAAAGCCTTCTTATTCCCCTCTTTCTACCCCTTCTTCTTATCATCTTTTACCACCCTTTTTTCTATCATCCTTTTAGCACTTGGAAAGGAAGGTTTTAAGGCATCAAGGAGGATTCAACAAACATCCAAAGGCTAGGCAAGGCTTTTCCCAACAAAGTAGCAACGTAAGCTTTTAAGTGTTCTTTTTGTACATAATTGTGTATATTTGTATTTTCTTTATCTTGTATATTACATTCTTGTTGCATGATTCAATGAAATAATTCTATAAAGTATTCCTTCAATTTCCTTCCAAACTTTATCAAAAGTACATTTTAAACTTTTAGTAGAGTCTTTCTTTTTGTGAGAGGCGAACTCTTAAAGTTTACTTTTCGAGTTCGTAGCCTTACCCCCGAATTCATTCTTGGGTTTCGCAGGCGGAGTCTTTCTTTTTCTTTTGGTTTTGTCTTGTTTTTCCCTTAAAAAGTCGGATGACTACTCCCATTTCAAACTAAAATACATCGAGGATTGCATAAATTATGGTTAACATGGTTTTACAACGTATCGATGCAACTTTAGGGTTTTCTTTCTTATATTTCTAAATAATACTTGCATAAATCACTCTCTTCCGAGCCTAACATTTAAATGAGCAAATTGGATTAAATTTAGAAGAGTTGGGAACAAATGGATGTTCACTCTTAAAGGTTTAAATCCATGACTCATAAAATGCATAAGTAAAGGGAAAGTGATTTTACAAAATATTATTCATGAAACACAAGTTTGATTTCCTTAAAGAGTTTCTTTCAAAGGTTAAACCCCAGCACAAATCAACGAATTACACCCCAATCCAAACGTGGACGTTCGGAAGCCTGAACGGTGAGAAAAAGTGTCCATAGACGCAGAATCTCAGAGATCGTTCCCATCCTCCGAATTTTGCCTTGTCCATCTCCATTATGATTCCCAGATGATCCGCAAGGGATTGTATGTTGCGTTCGTTTCGACCTTTGAACGACGGATCGTAAACCCTAACCCAGAAGGGTGTATGTGTGAGTGACTCAACTTCTTTTGACGACACTGTATCCCCATTAATCTCCTTTAGGCACACTACCGCCTTATCAAAAGTCCAAGGCTTTCCTTCCAAGATTTTAGCTTTGTCTTTCCAATGGAAGAATTGGAAAAGGAAAAAATTATCTGCAAGTTCTTTGATCTTAACCCCATGCCCTAAATTCCAAATCTTCTCAAGGGTATTCATGAAAGCAAAGGCGTTGAACTTCTTTGTTGTCCAGAGTCTCCCAATCAAGCACAATAATATTTGTGATTCCTCCTAGTCAGAAACATCATCTTCCCAAACCACCGCCTTCTTTTCCTTCACCTGTGAACCCTTCATCCCGTGCGAACTCCCTTCATCAGTTATCCCCTGCGAACTCCTTCCCCTATCCCCTCCATGCGAACTCCCCTTCTGATCTGTACTCGCCATATCCACCCTTTGATCCGACAACCCTTCGCCGATCGACTCAAAGACCCAGCCGGTGCTAGACAAAACCGCGGAGAAAACCCACGATAAAACCCTAGTCGCCTAGGACAAAACCTCTCACTTAGGAAACCCTAGGAGATACTAACGTTAAAAAAATAAATAATAGAGAGAAGAGATTGAGAGAAAAGAAAAATAAGAAGAAAAGAAAGGGGAGAAATAAGGGATATGAATGATTTTATTACTTATACTACATGACTATTTATAATAGGGGTACAAAGCTTGGACTCCAAGATATGCATAACATAAATTAATGCAATTTTAGCACATGAAAAATGACATTTACAATAATATTTCATAATCCAATCAAAAATCTATATTTTTCACCGCCATCTATTAAATTTTTATCAATTTAAATAATTTTATAATTTTTCGCTTTATCATTATTTCTCACTTTTGTAGGGAGACAAATAAATAGAGATGAAGAGAGAGTCCAAATGAAAAAACAAAAATGCAGCAAGTCACGCGCCCACGCGCCAGGCAAGTCCCCTCCCCCTCCCTGTCATTGAAAATTCACGGTGATGGAAACTTCTGAGAAAATTGAACGAGCCGTTGAACTCTCCATCTCCAATCCCAACACAATGAAATCAATTTCAATTTCCTGTCAATTGGTTTCAATCGGAATGGAAAAACCGACGAGTTAGGGCACGAATCATCATCGATCGATTGAAAAGTGCCGAAAAACCTAGCCATAAGAAGCTGTATCGTTCTTTGCGTAAGGGTGGAGAGATATTTTACGTACACACATACAGAGAGAGAGATGGATCCGGAGCAGACGTTTATTAGGGTTCAAGAGAGGTTCTCTCGAATGGTGACGCGCAGAGTTAGAACTACTCTTGAATACTTCTATCTCATCACCGCCATTACCTTGTTCTGTATTCTTGTTGTTATGCACGCTAATTATGTACAGCAGGTATGTTTCTTTATTTCTATCATTGTCAATTTTTCTTCGAAGCTCCGTTTTGAGCTTGGAATTATATTTACTATATTGAATTTTGATAGTATTAGGCATGGCATTGAAGAATGATTAGTCTGCTGGCGCTTGAAATTTCTGAGTAAGAAACAAAGAGAGAGTTCAGTTCATAGTTCGTAGGAGTGCAACTTATGTTGCAGAATGGTGCATTTGTTGCGTTAATGATGCATTTCCCGCTAGTTCTCAGGTTTTTTTTTTTTTTTTTTTTTTTTTTTGTGTGTGGGGGGAGATTCTCCATGTAATGTGTTAATTGTTTTCGGTGGAATTTGTCTCAAGAACCATTTGGAACAATCCAAAGCGGTATCTTCAAAGTTGATGGTTCTAGGGCGGTAATCTTTAAATAGATTGCTTTAGCATTTGATGTTCCAACAACAATATGTAGAACTACTTGGACAAGCCTGCGCGTGAGGTATCCGGCATTTGATGCTCTTACAGCAGTATCAACAGTTCCTTCGTGGGCTCTGTAACAAGAAATTATATATTCTGTTAAAGAGAGTCGCGTAAATTGCTTTGAATAGGTAAATCAATCATTTGTCCTTGTGGATCCGACATCGATCCTCTCATACCTACTAATTGATGTACCTGTGACACATTTCCTCTAGCTCCCGGAAAAGACATTATATGGACTGGATTATAAGGGCCAGTCATCCTAAAATTAGGATTCATTTCTTGTCGCAAATATTCACTTGTAGAATACCATATCTCAATGGATTGCTGTAATTTTCTACCGCGTGTACATTTCCATAATGATGGTGTTTTTCCAAAATAGAACTTTGCTCTATAGCATCCTGGACTAGCTATCCTTTCGAATGTATTGTTAAAAGATTATCAATTCCTAAGGAAATGGATGTAGCAGTGGCTTGCTAGAACCCAGAGTCATACTTGTGTTAAGTTGAAATTACACGTCTTAAACTTTTTCAGTTAGATTAGATCTACCATTTTGGGGTTGGCATGGTATATTTTTAAATAATAGCCGAATATGTGGAGCCAACGTTCCCCTTATGGGATTTATAAATACTGATGTCCTTGCATCTTGTTTTTGATTTATGTTGTGCAGCCTGGCTGTTCGAGTGAATTATCTGGAGTTCAAACATCTGATGCTCAACTGATTTACATCAAGGTAAGATTATGCTGTTTTCTTAGATCATATGGTGCGCGCTTTGTGTATACTGTGACATAGCTTCTTTGTTTGCTATTCTATGGCATTAGTGGTGCATGCTTTATTTATCCTGTGACATAGCTTCTTTGTTTTCTATACTATCAGGTTACTTTTATTCTAGTTTTACATATATACACTGGGTTACTCTCTGGTGCTAATACCCTTACCATTTACTGCAAGTGATCGACATGCTGTTGCTGCATCTTCCTTGTCATCTGTGTGTGTGTTTTGGGGGGGGGGGGGGGGGGGCGGTCCTTGCTTCTTTGGTTTTATGGATGAAATGAAAATTGTGTTCATTTCCATTCCTTAGCTGCAGCAATCGACTATAAGACTGAGGCATTAGTAGGATCTTGAAATCTCACTTTAATTCTAAACTGAATTTAGCTCAAATAGTTTGCGAAGCTCTCTTTGATTTCGAGGAGAATAATTAGTCTGATACACAATGTTTTACTTTGTACATCAAAATAGTGGGGGAAAACTTGCACCAATGTAGTCCTGAAAAATATGGGGATGAATCCAAAACTTGTGTGCAATGTCACATGATCAATGAACTGCCTTCATTTTCCATACCTTTGATAACCATGTGAACACATAACTAGCACATTCCTCAATATAGCAATTAGGACTCATTGCGGAATTTGGATGACCCTATTTCGAGATGAGCTGCTTGTTTCTACATTGATGCAGGCCTCAAATCTATTTTCACTAGAACTAGACTACATAGGTGTGTATGCTTGTGGTTGAATGGGTATGGAGTAAAGGACTGCCCATTGAGGGGAGGAAATGTGGTCATTCAGGAGACTAAAGCAGAATGCCTGTGGGGTGAGGAGAGAGAACAGAAGGTGGTGTGGGGGCATGGCTGTGAAATGACAAAATGCATCTTGTCTTATAAAAGATGAGGTGGGAGTGGAGGAAGATTATGTGTTAACTCCTGTGCTGATGGTTATGGGATTTTGTAGAGCGATGCTAATAATTAGTACACATAGTAACTAGGTTGCTTTGGTGCTTGGTGTTATCCTTTGGGTTTAAGGATCAGTTTCATGGTTTGTTTTTCTCTCATCTTCCTTCTCAGTTTCTGATTTCAGTTTGAAAAGAATTGAATTATAAACTGATAACAAGGCAGAAACTTATAATTTCATTGAGTTGATTAAAAAAGGAAGAAGTGAGAGTGGGATTTCTGGTTTACTTTTAGTGAATGGATTTTGGGAGCACACAGTGAATTGAACTTCATTCATGATGAGGGAGAAGTAAAAATGGTCGGTGATGCTGGTTAATGGCTGGTTGCTGGATACACTTGACTAGAGATAAGGCTGGCTAGAAAAATTCTACATACATTTGAATTTGAATCTTAGCATGAGCTTTAGTTGATTGATGATGAATTGGAAGCTAGAGAGGTGCCTTGGGGCTACTGTATCAAAAGGCTCCCAAACCTCTAAAATTGCTTGTACAGATCCCTGAGATTTTTAGTTGTTTAATGCAATCATTTGCCAATTCGTAAATTTTTAAGTGTAATGCCAAGATACATAAGACTAAAAGTGAGACATTATCCTCATATGCAATGTGCTCATATGATTAACAAAGTTCCTAAAGTTTCCTTAAATAATTTAAGGAATCCTAAAAAAATTGAAGGAACCCGTACTATGATATGGTGACTATCGGACAACTTAGATATTCTCACAAGTACAAAATCAAAAGGGCTATAAGAGTTTATTTTGAGTATCCCAATGGCTCTTTCACCACATCGCTATAGAAAACTCTTTTGATCTTTCTCCCTTGATCTTCAATCACAGATTTGGTTTAGTCTTTTGTGAATAGAATTAGCTGTTCTGTAATCCATATATTGATGTGCAACATTTTTAATGTGAAAGTACATTTTGCAAATATGGTTTGTTCTTAACGTATTCACTTGATGTCCATGTTGCTTATTGGATGAATTCTAATGCGATGATGCAGATAACTGGTGTCGGCTTGTTACTACAAAATGCTTCTGAACCAAATCTTGTATATGTTTCTCATGGGCAAACTACAATTGATAAGCCCACAGAGGCAGAGGCTCATGGGGAGGATTTGAATTTGTTTGCTGTGAATTACTTGTTCAACTGGATCAGTTCTAGTGCTAGGAGGGGACATTTGAAATTCAACTTCTGGGAAGCATATGATGAACTTTTTGAGGCACAGTCAGAAACTGTTGATGATGGAAAAGCCCCGAAATTGTTTGACTCTGATGGTAAAGTCGATTCAGAAGAGCCATATGAAACGTTTCCTATGTTCTCTAAACAGTCTTTCAGAGCTATAGTATCTCACATGTTCAGAAAGGGGCATCGACGCCTATCATTTATTTGGAAGCTTGCAACACGTGTCCTGGGGAGTATCTGGGTATGTGGTTGAATTTTGCAAAAAGTTCAAGTCCTCTTTTCTTTGGCTGTTTGTGCATCTGTCAGACTTGCTCCCAACTCTTCGTTTTCTATCAAAGGATTTGTATTACTCTCAAAATGTAGGTTTAATTATATGGAAGACTTCAAGTTTAATTGGGATGATGAATCATAGATTGGTTATCTTGAATCTGAGCTTTATGTTGATGAATTACAAAGTACAAATCATAGTTCTTTTGCTTGAGTGTTCATGTTTGAATATCTTTGTATGCATGACTTTGGTTTAAGCTGCTCTACAGAGTTTTGAATTTCTGTGCATATTATTTTAATCCATTACCCATTTATAGCTTTGTTTTAGAATACCTTCATTCTTGTAGTGACATGTCTGGTCTCACCTCCTCTGTTACAGGTTGTAAACTACTCTAGGTTTCATTTACTAATAAAAAGAACCAAAAACTACTCTAAGTTCCATCTACAGCATTTTAGCTACATAGCTTGGCAAATGCAAGTTATCATGGCTTACTGAAGATTGGTTTTGGTGTAATGAAGAGTAGAGCAGTAATATTGCCTTGTGTAGTAATATTGATTACGATCATGGTTTTATTCAACATTTCTGTTTTGAGACCGGGATTGTCTGTGGCTTCCTCTGTAAAACTTACATCATTCTGATGTGGTGTGAACTTTTGTTCTTTTTGATAAATGTGATGGAGCCTATTGTGTTTGAATTATGACAATTGAAGAACAGAATATTGCAGGTATTCATTTGAACCTTGACATTCCCAAGTGGTTACATGTTCTCCACTTGGATAAAGTCAACTCTATAGCAGGTAGGTTGACACTACTTGACATTCACTTGCTGGCAATCAGTATTAATTGTTTAGTGTCTATCATTAGTAGTTTGTTACTATGCTTCTGGTTGGGTCTTTTGAGTTTCCTATTCTTTTGTGTTAAGAGGTTAGAGCCTACTTAGCTATCATGAAGTAAGCTCTTGTTGATCTGAACAAATTATGAGAGTGATCAAAGAGTTGTCGTTATGGAGTTGTACGCTCTATTCTGAATAAAGGAGCCTGGCAAAGTGACCAAGAACAATGGATGTTGCCCTTCACTGATTTGTGTTAGGCACCGACACTTTCATGCATTCTTGGACTCCCTCACGAGCTTGTCAAATACTTACGAAATTATGACTCGAACTTTATCATTCTCGTTTTGCATAGCACCTACATTGGAACTTTGTGGCGGGCTGGTGGTTCACTGCTGGTTCACAGCCAGTTCACAGCCCGTTCACTTTTAACTCAAACATGTCATAATGCATTATTAATCAAATGAAGCATTTTCTTAAATAAACATGTCTGCTAATTGGGCGGCATCCAGTCTTTGAAAATTTGTGCATCCATTTGTCAGTAGCCTGTGAATCTGTGTTGTCCATGTCTTGTAGACTGGTCTTTGCTTCTTAGAATAGCAAAAAATGAAAATGATGTTCTTGCTGTGTACAGTAAATGTTTTGCACTTTTGTCCGATAAATGGTTGAAGTCAAAGAGTTCAAAGTTGTCACCACACTAGATACATAGAATGGGGAATTTGTATTTTCTGTCACATTGTTGCTTTGTTTTCTACATAAAAATGATAAAATGGCTTCAGAATATCCTGTTGGATGTGTGATACGTTGTGAATATGCATTGTTTGGCCAGCTGATAGTTTCATACATAGGTGCAATCTATCAGTTCAAGTCTCAAGGGCTAAAATAAAAAAAACTAGGACATTATGTGTATTTGGTTCAAACTAAGATACTTCCTCTTTATTTATTTTTAATTTTTCTTTTGCTTCTCAGTGCAGTGGCTTGAAAAGAAAATCAAAGCATTTGAGCCCACATATCTTTACACCATGGAGAAGGCAAGTCTGGCCCAATCCCTGATGCACTATGTTTTCTTTGCTCTGCTCGCAGTAGTTAGTGTTGTGGTAGTATTTTGCATGTCAGCATGTGTCCAAACAGATCTGTGTAATACTGTGACTCATATGATCAATTACTCATCTGTAGGGCTACTTCTTGCTCCCTGAAGAAGCCAAGGCTCGTCATAACATCCAGACAGCTAACATTAGTATATCAGCTCGTCATTCTTGCTTTGGTAATAGGTCAGTGTCAGTTATCTTCCCTCTTAACTTTGTTGTACTTCAGATTGCTTGCACATTGTGCTTTTTTATTTATATTATTTAGTTTAATGTAAGTTAATATTGAACACAAAAGAAAGCACCTCTCACTTTCTCAACCATCCTACTTAAAGGTGTCTTTTCCTGTTGATATTAATCTATCAACTTGTCTAACTAGCGGACATACCCGTGGTTGACAAGGACATGAATGCGGGATACGTTTCTGGCACCCACGTTGAGAATTGGCTACGGTTGGTCATGTTAGGTCAATCCAAGGCAGAGCAAGCAGAAAAACAAAGTAAGATGAGAAATTTTTGAAATCACTGTCAGCCGTCATTTTGACGGCAGCTGGTGGCGGTGGCAACCAGTCACTATTCTCTCTGTCTCCCCCCCCCCCCCCTGCGATTTGCTGCAATTGCAGGATCGAGGGAGGGTGAGGGGGAGCAGGTCAAGGGAGAGAGGGATGAAGGGTGAAGGAAAATTGTAGAGAAGAGAGAAACTGAAGGGAGGAGAGAAGCAGTTAAGCAGTCAACATGGAGAGGGAGTGTGAGGCAGCAAAGGAAGAAGAGGTTAATATGTGAACGATTTGTTCTTTTTTTTTTTGTTTTTTTGAAAATATAACTTACTTTGCTCTAGGAGTAAGAAAGAAAAAAAAACCTGCCTTTGGAAAGTGGCAAATTCTTTGGAAAGTGGCTGAGGCTTTGGAAAGTAAATACTGAAATTATGCTTTCCAATTTGCTAGTTATTATTTTTCCATAATTCATTTTTTCGCAATTGGCAAGACTTCATTCCATGAACTTTGTGATTTGTGAAACATTTTGTTATTTTTCTTTATGAACTTTTGAATTATTTGTGCTACCATAAAAAAATTTTAATTTTGCCTCCATACTCATACCTGTGTCCCCCTACCGTGGCCAAAGTGAAGACCCTGCCCCTGAGTCCTACAAAAGCAAACAAAATTGTATCTGATCCACGGATATATGTCCGACACACTGTTGTGTCCGTTTCCAACATTCGTACCCGAGTCAGAGTATCATAGCCTATGTAGTCATGTACACCTGATTCCTTGCCCATTATAGGGTAGGCCTCACTTCTTGAACAAGAAGTTAATCTAGAACAAAGTTTTTCATTTCAGACCTTTGTTTTCTTCTATCAAGTGACGCAATACGTTGGAAACTTTTGGAAGTCATTTTGTTCCCCCCCCCCCCCCCCCCAAGTCTAAAAATAAAGGTGTTTATTTATGTGATGGTGCATCTTTAACCTTAGATTTCATTTGGGATATTTTTTTTCTTGTGCTCTTTTTTGCTTTTCATTTGGACTTGGTTTGGTGGTAAAAAATGAGATGGATAGAAAAATAAAATTTAAAAATGATTTACTTTCATTTAGCTTCAAAAATAAAAAGAAAATCAAAAGAATTGGAGTTGGAGTGGAAACACCATGGGAAGTTTGATTGTTTTTTTGCCAGTAATATTTTCCTTCCAAATTTGAGAGGAAAATGGGAGGTGAGGATTGGAGATGAGAAAATGAAAGGATTTTTGTACGAGGTTAGTGAGGAGAGACACATAAATTCTTTCCATCTTGTTTTCCAAAAACCAAATAAAACCTTGGTAACCTACATGAATGATTAGTTACTTATTCGTCATGTCTTATATTAGCTCTATGGATGCTCTCTATTCAGGTGGCAACAACTTCTGATAAATAGAGTGGTGGGATATGATACAATCTTGATGAATAGTTTACTTGATTCTCCAGGACAAGGTAAGCCATGGGTGTTCATCTCAGTATTATCCTTATCGGGTTGTGGTGTATTATGTGTCCTTTTGTCCGATAAAATATGAAGCTTAAATAGTGATACATAAATTTGTTACTGCAGTTGCTTAATGTTTCATCAAAATCTCAAGGCTTGAAGTAAATTTCTGCGTGGGGTTAATTTTGAATTTCTGCTGGAATATGTTGCTCTTTTTCTTCTTTTTGCCATTTTTTTAATTCCTTGAACAGACAGATTCGTTAAGTCCAGTCTACTAGGAAAGAGGAATATGTGAGTTAGTTCTAATGATTTTTTTTTTCTTATGACAATAACATGGAATTTGGTTCTGACATGAACTGTGTAGTGCTCTTGTTCCTTAATGTGCTCACTGATATATTACTATTAATTAGCTTTCTATTGGCGTTCAAACTGTTATTGGCATTCAAACTGTGATTTTTCTCTTGCTGCATGTGATTGCTCCTTTTGTCTTTTAGATGGGAATGTTAAAGCTTATTTGTGGTTATGTTGTGGATTATGTACATAATTATTTAAAGTTCAGAGAAGTTTCTTGATCTGTTTGTTTGTTATATTGAGGGTTGTTGCATAGCATGGGATGATAGAGTGATGTAAGATGATTATGATTTAGTATAAGAATAAGCTGACTTCTATTAGGTTTGTGCACTGAAATCCACCAAAACACTGATTTTCCCAACTGAAAGGCTGATTGACATTTGCTGTAAGAGTAACCTGTCTTTTAGATGATACCAAAGTTGATATTATTATGGATGTTGTGGTAGTGTGAAGAACAAAGTGGAAAAAAAAGTGCAGATGAAGTAAATCCATCGATTATCCAGTTACTGCTAATGGATTGTGGGGCAAAATAGACTGATCATATAAATGACGACCCTGATAATTCGATGCATTATTCAGTGATTCTACATAAAAGAGGAGAATAGTAAAGTGTTTCTTATGAAAGTCTCTTTTTATTTTAGTCTTCACACATCATGGACACCATCCTTCCTTATCGTGGTGTCTTTGCTGTTTATAATTTCTGTTTAATCCTGGGACATGTTCCTCATATGTGATCTTGTATGCAGGGTACCTATATAACTATCAGACAAAGGAGTTTTACAACCTGAGTTATGCCCATGAACCAGCAAAAGGTTCTGTTACTTTTGGAGGTTTGTCTAACATCATTTATAATTTGTTACTGATGTGATTTAAGCTCTATTCATGATTCTTTTATTCCTGAAAAGTGAACAGGAAAAGAAAAATAGCATATTTGGTCTCGTTGATATGCTCTATGTTACTCTGACTCAATTACCCAACTGTATCCGTGTCGAACCCTTTACATTGGACAAGATTGCCACACTTAACACTTCAAATTACAATGAAAATCTGTATAGTTTCCTCAAAATATCTGAGTCTGACACCCACATCTGTGTCCATATTGGACACCTGTACTGGTGACTGAGTAACATAGGGTTTTATCACTGTTGAAAATATCTATCTAGATTGTTTGTTGCGTGTTTTCAAAGGTGTGTGTGTGTGTGTGTGTGTGTGTGTGTGTGTGTGTATTTATATATGTTGGGACTTGAAATGTAATATGTACGGTGATATTAGAGGATTATGGCTCTGTTTGCCCAAGTTCACTTTTAAAAAGTGCTCCCTCCATGCCTTTCTAAATCTCCATCTAACTAATTTTTTTGTCCCTAGTTGTCTGTCATTTTGAATTCGCAATATAAATTTCCACTTTTACTCCTAATTAATTCCAACAACCATGCTTTAAATAAAGGATTATTGGACGATAATACATTGAACTTTAGGGTTATTGGACAATAATGCACTGAACTTTTTTTTGGGACTCTAATACACTGAACTTTGAGGGTATTGGACAATAATGCACTAAGACCAATTCTGGTGGTGGTTGACGCGATGGTTGTCCTACTTTGAAGTGTCGTTTTTCTATTATTTTTAGAAATTTTTTTTTGCCGTGTAAGAAAGTACACATAAACAGGATGACTAATTTATTTTTTTTTGAAAAAAAGAAAAACGACACTTTAAAGTAGAACCACCACCAAGTCAACCATCACCGGAATTGTTATGAGTTCATTATTGTCCATTACCCTCAAAGTTCAATGTATTAGAGTCTTAAAAAAAAAAGTTCAGTGCATTATTGTCCAATATCCCTAAAGTTCAGTGTATTATCATCCAATAATCCTTAATTAAATTTATGGGTAGTTAAGTAATTCTATGCCCTTTCTCCCCACTTTTCAAACTGCCGTTGGCATTCCCTCCTACGGTCCTACCCTCAAAATGTCCCTTAAAAAAGGACGGAGGTAGTATCTTTTTCAAAATATATCTACAGAAACTGTTTTCGAGAGATTGTATATTGTTTGGTAATTTGTATTATAGAAGTATTTTTCAGATACAACACTTGTTTAGATTGTTTGGCTAGCTTGTTCATATGCATATAGATACATTATATTTATATTAACTGCATTAACGACTTGTTTGGTTGGGTGTATCAACCATGCAATCATAATTACATTGTTATTTGCATTACAATGTTATTTGGTTACATTTTGAGCATTGTAATCTAAATTACATTGTAAACAAAATAACATCTAGAAATGCAATTGTGATAACATTCACATACCTATGTTATTTTGATAACAATGTTAAGCATACCTTCTCATATCATCATACATGCCTTATATATTGATATAATATTTCACTATTCAATTATTATTTTTTTCTTTTCCCACAAACTTCAACACCTCCCACCAATTTTATTCTGTCTCTTGCACACCCATTTTACTCTCTTGCACACGTGCGTTCAGCCGCTCATTTTACTATCTCTTTCTATCTCTCGCACCCATTTTACTCTCTCTCTCTCTCTCTATCTAACCCACTCAAACTGACAAAAGTAGGTATAACCAACTTATTACATTGTAATTACATGCGCTAATTAGCTGTTTTAGGTAGCTAAACATAGTAATGCAATCACTTTCCATTGCATTAATTATTTGATTACATTACATCGTTGATTGCATTACACCCCGATTATAGTACATCCAACCAAACAATATGTAAATTTAAATTTTCCTTCCTTTACAAACAAAATTTAATCCAAGCCCGCAATGACGCAAACAGAGAAGGCTAGGGGTTGGGGACGGTGGATTCAGGATGGAAGGAGAAGGGAGGAGAGAGAGAGTGGTTGAACTCTATGAAGACAGTGAATTAGGGCACATCGTCAAAGAACAGAGAGTGAAGATCTCAAAATAGTCAAAGAACAGAAAGTGAAGATCATTGAGATTCTTTTAGTGAAATTTCCCAGAAGTTTATGAGCTGATAAGGGTGTTGTATTGTTAGTAAAATTCATTAATGGAAACTTGGAGCTCACGAGAAACAGAAACTAGAAGCTCCAATCTGTAGCTTCTGTTTTTAGGCGTAAAAAGCTGTTTTGGGTTCCTCAGAAGTCAGAGTAATTTTCATCATTATTTCTGTTTGGCAAATTTCTGTTTCTAGAGTTGAGAAGCCTTTCCTAGAGCTTGGCCATATATGCACTATGTATGTTTATCCTTTGGGATCAGGATATTGTAGGGTTAAGCTGCAGAAGCAGGCATTTCATTGCATTGGTAAGCTTGTGGATAATTGATGCTCCTCATTACCCATATAATGTGTTGGATTCCTTGCTGCAATGGGCTGCCTATTTTCTCTTTTTTTTAACCTGTCAATCCCCTGATGATTGTACAGGTTGAAACTGTAGTGGATGTGTAGCTCTCACGTGAGTCGGAGTGACTAATCAAATCATTTAGACCATCTACTATGATAAAGAATTAATGGAATTTGCAAAAGGGGAAGGACAGTCTATATATTTGATACTGAAATGCACACTTTATTGAAACTGAGTGCTGCATTTATTCCAAGCCTGCAATGACGCAGACAGAAAAGGCTAGGGGTTGGGGACGGTGGATTCATGATGGAAGGAGAAGGGAGGAGAGAGAAGAGGAAAAGGTGTGGCCTGCCTCATTAGGTAAAGGTTTTTTGAAAAGGATTTTGTTGGAAGTACAATTAAGGAGGTGATTCTGAAAAGTGGTCCTACCATTGGGATGAGTTATTGGAAGAATGGCGACCTTTATTTTGATGTTCTATTTTTATTTGTAATTTTGGGGGGGGGGGGGGGCATTAGAGGTGCAATCACACAGTTGTCATGCCATTTTTCTTCTTACTCTTACCTTCATAGGTAATAACTCATAAGCTAGTTAGGTTCCCTCCCCCTCCCAGTGCCTGGGGTGTGCGGAGGTTTCTGAGTTTGTCACTGTTCTGTGGGCAATGGTTTACTCATGTTGGCGTTCATCAAATGTGAGCTTATGGCTTTTTTTTTTAATGAATTATGCTGGATTTTTGCTCCATGTAATTTATACAACATCCAGGTGCATATTTTAGGGGGTTGCGCTAGCAGTCAATTTCAGGTAGCCACTGTGGATTTAGTGTGTGCTTGTGTTAAGTGAATAGCTCTTGGTATATTATTTGCCGAGCATAGCTGAACCATTGCAACATCTTTTGTATGCACATCTCCTATGCTTGCATGCATTTTGAAAATGTAATGACCATGTTCAGGGAGCTCATTCTTTGTAGCATAGTTATGTCGATTGAAACGATTAGGCTCCATGCTCAACTTGTTCTGGTATTTCATGGAAAGTTTCTAACATGTTTTTGTTTGATAATTTCTTTCTAATGCTTTTAAGTGATAGTTCATGCATTTACAGATGAATGGTGCAAGTTCCATTATATATTTTTTGTGCTATATGGACTAAGTTCTATATTTCTGACAGATCACACATTTGTTGACTTGTGTCTCTCTTGCTCTTCTGCAGATTATCTTGTAACTAAGTGTGGAGTGCTTATGATGTCACTTTTTGTTTTCTTTACAACAACAATGTCAGTTTCATTCACTTTGAGAGAGACACAGACTCGTATGCTCAAGTTCACAGGTTGCTTCGTTTTCAGGTTTATAGTTCTTTGGCAAATTGCAGACATGAACTATTTGTCACAAGTTTTGCTATGTTCTGCTGGTTGTTTGCAATCAGCCAAGATGCTTTTCATCTTTTAATATATATATATATATATATATATATATTTGGTTTTGGGGGCTTTTTTGTTTGGGGGGGGGGGGGGGGGCGTGTGTTAGAATCCTGTATTTAGTTTGTTTTGGAATTTTGCTTTCTTGTCAGAAAGCCAACAGCATAGAATGAAGAGAGTAGACTGCGAAATCCTCACTCACCTGAATGAGGTCTGCTATAAAAGGAAAAAAGAGGGATAAAGAAAGTGAAAGTTTCTTACAATTGCAAATCGTTGATGTTACTGGACTGCCTTAGTTATGACTATATTAGTTGGTGTATCTTTTCACTTGCCGTTTATTGGAGGATTGTCTTCGCAAGTATTCTATAGTTTAGACTATTCAGCACTGGGGCAAAATGTGAAGTTATAATTGGATGCCAACTTCTCTTTTTTCACTTCAATCGTTAGTACTTCATTCACCTGGGCATTGCTAACCCATAACACTTGCATCTGAACTTTGTTTTTCACAATTTATTGCAGTGCAACTTCAACATCATGCTCGATACCGACTTCCAACATTTCAGTTGATATTTGTTCATGTCATTGAATCACTTGTCTTTGTTCCTGTAAGAATGCCAAAGCTTAACACTTGTTTGAATTAGAAATCTGGATGTTTGAATAGCGTGTATTGCGGAGCTCTTTATGATAACTTGCATTCATTGATGTGCAGATTATGATTGGTATTCTATTTTTCTTGTTTGAATTTTATGATGATCAAGTTCTGGCTTTTGTGGTGTTAATATTAGTATGGGTATGCGAAATCTTTACCCTGATTAGGTTGGTCACATGTTTTTCCTGCTGCTCCTCATCTCCTCTTTACAGTTATCCATGAATTATGCTTCTTGTGCTTCTATTTTTCCTTAAATTGTCTAATATATAGTTGCCCTGTCTTGTTTGCAGTGTTCGCACACCAATATCAATGAAGTTTTTTCCACGCTTCTTCTTACTTTATTTCTTGGTGTTCCACATCTACTTCTTTTCTTATACTTATGGTACGGTCATCACCTTTAATACTATTATTTTTTACTTGTTTTACTTTTCTGAAAATTTGTACATTTTACCCAACCAGGTTTTTCGTATTTGGCTTTATCAACCACTACAGCATTTATGCTGCATCTTATCCTCTATTTCTGGAACAGATTTGAGGTAAACAATTTTTGCTACCCTTCGTTCATGCATGGCTAAATTGTGAAATGCTCATCTGATACTCATTGCTTATCTAGTTTTGCTAGTTGCAGATTTACTTGTGCACATCATGTACTCTATAGCTGTGATTAGTTTCCCCCCATGGAGGTTGCATTGAAGTCCCCTGTGTTTCTTTTTGATCTTTTTCCATTGATTTTTGTATGTTTGTTATCATCTATGGGTGGAAACTTTGACAGGAAGTGGTGCTTTAAGTACAGTTTATATTAGCTGTCCTGCTGTTGCCTAGAGATAGATTGCTGCAACTTTGGAATATTTAAAAGCTATGTAATCTTCATTACAAATTTTCTTCCATTTAGGCTCGGTTTTAAGCCTTTAATTTCTGGCTTTAATTAGTTTTGATATTAATATATCTTTTTATATTTTATAAGCAATCAATTCAAAGTTTTAACTGTGGTCATTAAATTGTTTGGATATCTTTGTAATAAATAATTACAACTTAATCTTCTCTTCCAAGAAGCGGGAAAACCCCAAAATCAGTGCAAATTCGTTATGATCACCACCTTAATGGGATACTAGTACACTTACAGCTTCATTTGTTTCAACAAATGTAGTGTTGAGAGGTGGATACTGAATCCTTACCAAGTGAATCGAGGCTCATTTGTTTGGATCATTTCTTTGCTCGTAGAAGCATTCATCTCTGTTGTTCGACGTCTGGTTCTTTAAATATTATTTGCCTGACCTTTTGTTTCAGGCTTCAGCATTTCGCAATTTAGCGTATGCCGTTTCTAGAGATGCTAAAAAGTTCTGATTACCTTCCATCGTGTTTGTTCTTTTCTGAGGTTGTCATGGGTTACCTTTGTGAATATTCTACTGCTTTCAGGTTCCTGCATTACAAAGATTCTTGCAGAATCGTCGGTCACAGATGCAGCAGCACCCAGACTTCCACATCACATCCTCTACTATACTTGCCTCTACATTCCACATCACTAGATTGAATACAAGGATTCCTGGCCCGATCCATATGGATGCTGTCTCTGGGTCTGGAACCTTGGGGATGAGACCCAGTGCTGGTGTCCCAGTACCTCCTAACTTACCGGACGAAGGTTCCTGGCCTCCAGAGCATTTTGGGCCGGCAAATCAACAGAACGAGAATATCAGGGGAGACCCCCTTCCAATGCCTGAGCAACCGGAAACAGCTCAAAACCCTGCAAGCCTGAATTCATTGAGCTCTTTGTTGCTGTGGATACTGGGTGGAGCTCCCTCAGAAAGCCTCAACTCCCTTTTCTCTTTATTTAGAGATATGAGAGATCACGGCCATTTCTTTGCTGAACCTCGCAACCCTGGCCAGGAAACGAATGCTACCCAACAACAACCACAATCATCTGGTACGGACACTGCTGAAACGCAACTTGGAGAGATTGAAAGGTGAGCAGCCTTACTGTTGAGTATCGTAGGGACTGTTAACTGGTGTTTCGCAGAGCCATGAAAATAGCAGTGAACTGCAGAGTTGGGTGAGGTTTGGAAGATGATGAAGGCTTCTTTGTTAGCTTTAGCATCCTGGCATGACTGTTATTCTGAATGACTAAACCAGAGAAGGCGATATTGGCATAGGGATATCCGGTGGTATAATCTTAATCAAAACGAATATTTCCCAAAATATGTAAATGTTGATGAGTGAAAAGAGTGAAGCTGCAGGAAGCTGTATTTTCCATACAGGTTAAACGTTTTCTTGATCCACTGTGTTATATTCAGTGAGGGCATTGGTGTGTAGGGTTGAGCAGAGGCGTTTTGTACGAAAGGATCCCTTGTCCCTCTGTAATTATTTCATGTAAAAAAAAAGTTTAACCTTTGTGGGTGTATTGTATGGAGTTTACCACACTTACATTACATGTTGAGTGAGCAAAAGTTTCCAACATCCTGTCAATTGTCATCCCCTTTCCTGGTATTCTCTTTTTTGTTTTCAAATGGAATTGGTTGAATTGAAAACAGCGAACTTTCATGGCTGGGGAATCCTACGAAGAAGCCAATCTCTATACATAGGCACTCAGCAGCGAAGTTCAAGCAGAAAGAGACGAGAAATGAATGTGACAATGAAGTAGATAGTTAACATTCGTAGTGATACATATTACATACTGATACTAGCTCGCCAAGCAGGTAGTACAACAGTTAATTCACTCGTAATAGAACTTGGAAGAAGAATCTAGCAAGCAAGCTTAATTGTTATTGGATACAAGAGAGGGTAACTAACCACTTGGCTAACTTAATTGTTGTTGGAAGAATTACTGTTGCTAATGGTATCATTAGGAGGAGAGAGGCCAACATTGGTGTCATTGTTTAGATTGTTAACAAAATTCTGCTTGTTATTATGCATCCAAACCTTGAGAACTCTTCTCTTAATCCCAATTTCTTGACAAAATTGTTGGACTAATCCCTGATCTAACTTGTGTATCTTCCAACCAGCCTTCTGGGCAAACCCTATCAACTTGTGTTTTTGTTCAATTGTAAATTTGGTCCGATGCCGCTTCTTTCTAACCTCACTTCCCGTCCCCGCCCCTCCGACATCCTCCATTAATGTGTCGTTATCACAGGGACAGGGAGAGGTGGCGGGGCCCATGCTGATTGTCAAGTCATGGGGACCTCCTGGCCTTGACCTTAGGACCCCAGTAGGGGCAGTAGTACCACCACCCAAATAGTGGCATTGTGGTAAATAGGGGCTCCAACCAAGGGCTCCACGGTCATGAACTTCTTTGCGGTGGAAGTTGCGGTGGCAGCCACAGGCAGAGCAGCGGAGGGAGTCACCGCCATCAGCAATGAACTCACCACAGCCATCGGTTGCGTGGGCCCCAAGAGAAGCTGCATGGTTCTTCAGGCACTCCTTGTATGATATTACCACCTCCACCTCTTTGTTGGCCCTTGACTGTAAAGCTTGGGCTTGGGCTTGGGCTTGGGTTGGAGTAACCGGGTCAGGGTCACCCTGTTGCTTTGGAGTAATTGGAGCATGGTTGTCATGATGATGATGATGATCATCACCAACATTGCTTATATTTGCTCCCCTTGCCATGTTTGCCCCTCCTAATTTGCCTTCACAACTTGAAGAATCCTTCATCTCTCTTTCTCTCTCTCAAGGTGAAAGATATGTTGGCTAGAGTGGATAATGGGGTGTAACTATATATAGAGACTAAGAGGAAGAAAGTATTATTTTATATGTTTAGTAGTTAGTTATGAGTAATGAGGTGTAGATGGGAGGGGGGTTTTGCTTTTGAAATAGACAAATAGTACTTGGTTAGTAGGGATAATGTAGGATATAGATAGGTACTAGTGTATAGTATATATGTTGGTATGTAGACAGAGATGGGCACTTGCTTTGCTTCTACTATTGGTCATGACTTATATAGGGCTACAGTGGGGGGAGTTGTAAGAAGTACTACTAACTAAATGAGGTCAGGTGGCAAAATTTTGAACATCTATTAGTTAGTTTTGCTACTTCTTAAATGAGTTGGTTGCTAAGGTTCATTTCCCTTTCTTTCATTCTTTTTTTTTCTTTTTTTTTTAAAAAGAGAAGATTTCTCTTTCCAAAACAAGTTAATTTTATCAGCTTATTTATAAAATTTTCTACCAACATTTTCTCTACTGTTTGAAAATTTTCTAGATTTAACTGATTGGTATTACATATAGTGCATGAAAAAAATAACTCCAATTTAATAAATTTATTACAAATAATTTTTAATAATAACTAAATTTAATAATAAACACTTTTCCTATGCATTGTACGAAATAATCAATGCAAGTTATACATTCACTTTTCGGGCAAATATCATATCTAATAAATTAATGCTTCACGTTAAGTTGGACAACATTTATTTCACTGTGAAACTAAATTGGAGATCAACTCTGCTAGAGTCATTTGTTAATCAAATGATCCTTTCATTTTTTTTAATCTAATTTTTTGAGTAGCTTCTTTTAATATATAATATTTGTCACTGTACAATCTCAATGATATATTAATTGTTAATTTTTCTATTTAATTCATAATATTAATTTAATTAAGTATTAGGAAGGGATGGACGGAGAAACTAAGGATATATCTAATAATTTTCTTACTAATTATCTCATAGTTTTATGTGATTAATTTTTTTTAAATGTGATTAGTTTAACCACATAGACGTCTAAAAGTCACATTAAGAAATTGGGGTTGTTCAAGTTTTACCATATGGTATATATTTCTAAAAGAATTTTTGGGTTATAATCTTTATCTTTGGGTCTTGACCTACATAATTTATATATTAACTTTTTGATATATGACCATTTCATGTACTTTTCCTACTTATTAAACCTCCACCACATTTTGATACTAAAAAGTTAACATGGTAGTGACAACACATGATAAAATGCTAAGTTGACTTATTTTGGGAAGCGTCACTGTGAACGTACCTTCCGGAAATGAGTAACTAGGAGAGTATTTTCCATATATTTGGAGGTTTTCTATAAGTTTGGTAGAGTGTAATGTACATAACCACGTTGATTAAAAAAAATCAATTTAACATTTTGACCATATATATGTTGCTATTGTCATATCAGTTTTTCAATATCATACAGTGGTGAAGGTTATCGTAAAAACATAGTATGTTAAGCATAAAACACAAGAAATTATAGATTAATTTCAATCAAAATCCTAAAAATACAAGTTGTTATAGATAAACAAATCCTTCCTTAAATGTTTAGTTCAGTTGACTCATGCATAAAAACATTAGTTAATAATTAATATTGCGGAGTATTTTATTAAATTATTTAAGACGAATGAATAAGAGAAAATTAATGTAGGTTTAAGATGTTACAGATATTGACTCATATGGTTTGCTCAACGTTATCTTTCCAGTTACCTTGATGAATTTCCATGAGCTAGGTTATAAAAACTATCAAATTCTGAATTAAGTCAGAGAAATAAATGGTAGCAGTTTCTTGCAAATGTAGTTTGTCATATATTGTCTGATACGTTTTCTTTCTCTGCTCCATGCAAACTGTGCACTGTGCAGACCATTTGTAACTCATTAATACACCTTTCTCTAATCAAATATTTAATGTCTATTGCTCCATCCATACCCTGACAGCAAGTTTGAAAAATGTAACAGGAAGATGTAACAAAGTAACGAGCCTAGCATGTTAAACAATTATCTTCACTATATATATATATATATATATATATATATATATATATATATATGATGACATACATTAGCTTAATATAAATATATAACGAGAAAGCAAGGTGCAAATGCTATATAGGGAGGAAGCTATAAATTGAGCAAAAATCCAATTCAAGCAATTGAAAATGATGGCTAATGGCTGTCAAGGACAATTGGGGATAGGCTCTACTCTCTAGTCTAAGCTATCTAGGCCGGGAGAGAAGATAGAATTTACAGTAAAAGCCAGATCTATTTTTATTTTTTATTTGGATAAAAGTGTTCACAAGATTAAAATAATTGCAATGTTATTATTATAGTATTACTATTACCATGATTATTATTCTTATTATTATTATTAATGTAATAAATATTTATTTCTAGTATTTTGTTGTTACTTAAGTTTTTGTTCGTTTAGATGGTTGCTTTTTACGTTTCATTATACTATCTCCGTCCTGATTAATTGTCTTTAAAATTACTTTTATGAGACCAAGAAATATAGGGAATTGGGCAAAAATTTTGTACATTGTCCAAAATGTCTTTGAAAATATACTTGGAAAGGTGCAAAACGTATATTTATAAGGGATAGAATGAGAATTATAGTTATTGGAAATGTAAATGTTAGGTAATTGGACAAATAAAAAGGGACAGAGAAATTAGTTAATTAGACAATAAAAAGGGACAGAAATTGTTTCCCTAACTACCAAAGATACAATCTCTTCACTTTTTTTTTTATCCGATTAATATTTAACTAAGTTTTCTTTTTTATTTAATCCGTTACTAATTTTAGCACTTTATCCTTAATAGTTAATTTTGGCAATGAGGGAATATAAAAATCTAGATAGACATTTTGATAGTTATGCTAGTAAGGGTTTTTTTTTTGGATTTTGGACCCTCAACTTTGGGGTTATTTATTATTTGATACCACACTTTTCAAAGTTTATTATTTGGACCTTGTACTTTGTCTCCGGTGACATTGTTGACATTAATATAGCAGTCCGGTAAAAAAAAAGCCCTTAACTAAGTTTGACTATTTTTTCCTTCCAACTTTGCCCTTTAATTAATGATGAACTTCCAAGTTTGCCCTTGATTTATTAATTCTTTATTTTCCCTTCACTTATTTATTACTACCAAAATTCTCACATTTTAAATTTTTTAATTTAAAAATTGTTAAGAACTTCAAAATTTTAAAAATTATAAATTATAAATTAAAATAATAAAACATTTAAATAGTTAAAAAAGTTTAAAAATAAAAAAATTAAATATAAACTTAAAATTTAAAATGTTAAAATTTTAAGATTTTAAGATTTTAAAATTTTGAAAATTTTAAAATGTTAAAATTTTAAAATTTAAAATTTTAACATTTTAACATTTTAACATTCTAACATTTTAACATTTTAAAATTAAAAAATCAAAAATTAAAAATCAAAAATTTTCAAAAATTAAAATAAAAAAATCAAAAATCAAAAATCAAAAAAATTACAAATTAAAATTAAAAGATTAAAAAAAATTAAAAATTTTATAAATTTTACAATTTTAAAAATTAATAATTTGGAAATTAAAAATTAAAAATTAAAATCAAAATGAAAATGATAATTAAAAACTTAAAAATAAAAAATAAAAAATAAAAAATAAAAACTTAAAAATTAAGAATTAAAAAATTAAAAATTAAAAATTAAAAATTAAAAATTAAAAATTAAAAATTAAAAATTAAAAATTAAAAATTAAAAATTAAAAATTAAAAATTAAAAATTAAAAATTAAAAATTAAAAATTAAAAATTAAAAATAAAAATTTTAAAAATTAAAAATTAAAAATTAACAAAAGTCAAAAACCTTTAAAAATTGATAAGGGCAAATCGGGAATTTTATGTGTATTTTGGCCCTTTGACGGAGTAAAACTTAAGATTGGGCTAGATTTTTTGGGTACCGAAAGTACAGGATCCAAAAAATAAACTTTGAAAAGTGTGGTACCAAATAATAAATACACCTAAAGCTGAGGGTCCAGAAACCAAAAAACCCTGCTAGTAACTATATCAATTTTATGAACATTAGTATCTATCCCACCCTTCAAATATCGATTATACCCGAAGAGAGGTAGTATAATTTTTAAAATATATAACTTTGTCATGATTTTTTTATTAATATAAGGGTGATTAATAATTTATTTGAAATGATTCTAATAACAATGATCCTTTAATAAATCGTTAATCACATTCATATTTAAAAGTGATTCTTACATATCACTAATTATTCATAATAAAATGTTAAATATGTCATCTTGTCAAAAATATGTCTCATAATAAATTTATGTTAAATAATTTCATACTAGAATTTATGATATAAATTTTAAATCTAAATTTATTAGACCAGCAACATCTTTGTAATTTGGGATAAACTTGCTACATTTAGGACTTGTTCTTTAGAGCAGTAGAAAAAGTGCAGTTTGCAGGTAAATGTAGGTTAGTGTAGCTTGGTGTAGGTTAGTGCAAGTTGGTGCAGGTTTAATAATTTAAATGCACGTGGGATAATGTAAGTGTAAGTTATTGCATTTTTTTTCAAACTATAAGTAATTGCAATTTCGGGACTTGTTGATGACGTTGTTATTACCATATTAATTAATATTTTATATAGTTATATATATAAAAAAACTACAATTATTACAAACTTTTATAATTATGTACAAAACTGAGAAAATATGTAGAAACCTTTATTCATAATATGCATTTCATACAAACTACATAGTTTTTTTTCGATGCCATATAATTTGTCAAACTTTCACATAACTCATCCCTAAATTGATTCATTGCTTCCATATTTTGACTATCATGTTTTGTGACATTGGGAAAGTTACAATATCAATTGGTCTTTTTGAAATTACTAACCCTTTTTGCTGCATTCTTATGAAGTTATGTAGCGTGCAACTTGCTATAGTTACATGGATTTGGCGTCGCTTGTATACTTGAGACATTATGTATTTCAATATTTTCCAAGTGTCTTTTAACACTCCAACTATCATTTCAATTGTCAATATTTTAAGTGAAGAATGATAAAAACTTAAGACATCTTTATACTAAGTAGGACCACGATTTTGAAAACTTTAACACTCCAAATATCATTTCAATATCCTATAGTGTTTAGACATGCAGAACAGTCAAATAATATTTTTCTAATCATATAAAATGGATGTTAAAATTAGAAATTCTCTTGTGATCAACATGAAATACAAATGTACAATATTAAGCATAACTTTTTGGAGGATGTGAGAAAATGAACTGGGGCTTAAACATTAGAAATTGATTTTTCGATTGAGTGCAGGTTGTTGCAGGTAAGTGCAAATTGTGACCTAAAGAACAAACCCTTAATTATCACTCAACGTACGCAACTTAATCAAGACATTAAAAATAAATATTTGAATTTGGGATATAGTTTAGACCACACCAATAGTGGCGATACTGCCGATACACAGATTATGTCATTTAGGAATGGTGTAAGGAAACAAATCCATAAAAGAGAACTAAATGCAAATGAATTTGAAATTTAGAATTTTAATAAGTAGACATTAAACATACATTTGAATTCAGCCCACTAAATTGAATAGGAAGTAAATACAAATGAATTCGAAATTTAGAATTTTAATGAGTAGATAAAAAACATGAATCTCAATTCAAGCCACCGCTTTTTTAACTGCGATAAAAAAACATGCATCTCAATTTTAATAAAACCAAATGAAAGGCTAGGAATGTCATAGTTTTTCGAAATAAGTACGTCTTCCAATCCCCCCAACGTCCTCGTCTCCGCTAAGAAAGCTAACGGGGAATGAAAAATTCATCACAAACTCTCTTCCCTTCGTCAAGGTTTGTTGATTAGTTTTGATTCAACAACTAGAAATGTTGACTCTCGTTAGGTTTCATGGAGCCCACTGCCGAAGGGGTTGTGAAGATTAATTTCGACGATTCCAGGATTTATACAGGAGTTGCTGGAGGCTTTCTACTAGGATGGCGGGGGAACTTCATCTCAAGTCAGTCCTTTAATGTTGGTAATGAGCCATCCTTGCAGCGGAAGTGATTGCAATGCGCGGTATAAAAAGAGGGTTCTTTAACATCTGTGTAGAAGGTGACAACAAGATTCTTATTGATGTTGTTCGAGGACTTTTGCAGTGTTCCTTGGATGATTCATATGCTTGTAATGTTATAGATATCCGAGATTCTTGGGAAGTTGTAATTGTATTTTTATTAAACACAATTTTAGTGAAGCTAATAAAATAGCACACTGGCCGGCTTGCTTAGGCTAGTTTAAGTTCAAGTAATTCTATTCTTTGGGAGGATGTAGTGGATAAAAAGCTCTATAATATCCTTTGAGAAGACAGAAGAGAGGTAAAGCCCTTGAAAGAAAGACTATCTGATCTTTGTGTATTATGTTGATTAAAAAATGTTTGATATATTAAACTCTTCTTCTCATCTTTGTCTCTCCTTGGAAGTGTAAGAAAAATAGCAACACCAGTCGTGGAAGGGTCGCGCGTCAGTTGTCAAAAACTTGGAGATCAATTCAAGGTGGGAAGCACAACTTAGAATTCAATAAAACACGGACGACAAACTCAGTTGTACGATTAATTGACAAACTAATTGTCTATGTAAGTCATCATCTTATTCTGTGCAATACAACTTGAAAAGAAGGAAATCCAACCTTTGTTCATCCACCTCCATTCACTCTCCGAAATTTCCCATCCATTTTCATGGCCAACATCACATGCTTTCTTTTCTCCATATTGAATTCTTCAGTTTTGATTGAAGATTGATGCCATGAGACACAATATTCGCAAGTCTAGATTTCAACTCTAATCAATTAAGGTTAATGTTAAAGGGATAGGGTGATGATGAGTAAGAACCGGTTCTTTTCAACTTATAATAACTACAAGCACTTATCATCAACATTCAATAAATCAATATTGATCAGCACTGTTCAGTACTGATCAATACTGTTCAACATTGATCAGGGGCGGATCCACATAGAGAGGAGTGGTGTCAATTGACACCACTAAAAAATTTTTTAATAAAAATTCTGTTTAGAAAAAAAGGAAAAATAATTAGATATATACCAGTTGACACCAAATTGAATCATAAACAGATGTGTAGCCTATTGGTGTTGCGTGTGCATGGAATAAGAACTCCATTAATGAATTGCAATTTATGTAAATTACTCTATTATTCTTTTTTCAAGTTAATCTTTCCTCTTTATTGAATTTATTCTCATACTTGGTTGCAATTTATGATTAGATTTTTTTTATCGGATCTAATTAGATTTATGTGAGTAAGTCAATATTATTAAATTAGGGTTTGTTAATTCACTTAATTGCTTGTTGCATCACTTGTATGTATCAATTTTGTTAAACTATTGTTTGTACACTTATAAATCGAATTATATACTTTCCTCTTGATTGAATTTATTATCATATTTAGTTGAAATTTAGCGTTTATTTGTATTCAATATTTTTAAGGAAATTATCTGACACCACTGACTTTGAATCCTGGATCCGCCACTGACATTGATCAACACTGATCAGTACTATTCAACACTAGTTTTAAACCCATGCAATGCACGGTGTAGGAAAAAAAAATAGTTATTTTCATCGAAAATAAAAAAAATAAACTATATACAAATAGGAATATAAATTAGAAAGAGCGAAACATTAGTGATATTATCAAATGAAAATGTATCGTAACATAATTGTTCAAATAAAATATACAAAAAATCAAGATTATTATTATTAATCTCCTTTCACCATTTCTGGACCCATAAATTTACTATTATTATTATTATTATTATTTTGCCAAAATAATTATTGATATTTGGACCAATATAATTTAATTTGGTATTTATCTATATTCTGATTGGTCGAAATCCCTACAATCAATCTTCTTTCTCCATTGAGCGGGACCCACAAACTTTACTATTAATATTAAATAGATTATTATATCGATTATTATTATTATTATTATTATTATTATTATTATTTTGCCAAAATAATTACTGATATTTGGACCAAAATAATTTAATTCAGTAATTATCTATTTTCTGATTGATCGAAATCTCTATAATTAATCTCCTTTATCCATTTAGCAGGGTCCACAAACTTTACTATTAATTTTATATAGATTATTATTATATCGATTATTATTATTATTATTATTTTGCCAAAATAATTACTGATATTTGGACCAAAATAATTTAATTCAGTAATTATTTATTTTCTGATTGATCGAAATCTCTATAATTAATCTCCTTTATCCATTTAGCAGGGCCCACAAACTTTACTATTAATATTATATAGATTATTATTATTATTATTATTATTATTTCAAAATAATTACTGATATTTGGACCAAAATAATTATTATATAGATTATTATTATTATTATTATTATTATTATTTTTATTTTCCCAAAATAATTACTGATATTTGGACCAAAATAATTTAATTCAGTATTTATCTATCTTCTGATTGGTCGAAATCTCTAGAATTAATCTCCTTTCTCCATTTAATGGGACCCACAAACTTTACTGTTAATATTATATATATACATTATTATTATTATACTTTTATTATTATTATTATTATTATTATTATTATTATTTTGCCAAAATAATTACTGATATTTGGTCCAAAATAATTTAATTCAGTATTTATGTATCTTGTGATTGGTCGAAATCCCTACAATTAATCTACTTTCTCCATTTAGTGGGATCCAAAAACTTTACTATTAATATTACTAGGCCTCAACCCGTGCGATGCATGGAGTGAACTAAATTAGTTATTTAAAATTATATAAAAATCATGGATAAGTAACTGTCCATACAAAGTCGCGTTGCACGGGTATATTAAAAAATGTGTTTAATAATTAAAAAGCAACTATAATATAAATCTACGTACATATAAATATACATTCTAATTATAAGGAAAAAAAATACAAAAATAAAAATTTAATTAAAAAATATGCATATGCATACCAATTTAAAAGGAAACCAAAAATGACATTATAAATTCAATATACATATATGTACCAATATTAATACAAATATTTACATATCAATATCAAAACAAACAATAAATAGCTTATATCTCATAGCCTAACCTACGAAAAAAAATATCACGACTTATATGATAATATTAAATGAAAGATAGTACTATTGTGTTCCATGGTAGTAAGATATTTGAATGAAACTGCATAAAATACGTAATAAGTTATTCTAATGAAAAATTATATATGTACATACCAATATAATAAGTTATTCGAATGAAAATAATTACTGATATTTGTACCTACAGTCACGCTCGTGGCTTTATTTCGTGGCCCCACAATAATTTCTATTATAATATATAGATTTGCCAAAATCATTACTGATATTTGGACCAAAACAATTTAATTGAGTATTTATCTATCTTCTGATTGGTCGAAATCCCTACAATTCATCTTCTTTCTCCATTTAGCGGGACCCACAAACTTTACTTTTAATATTATATAGATTATTAATATACTGTTATTATTATTATTATTATCATTATTATTATTATTATCATCATCATCATCATCATCATCATTATTATTATTATTATTATTATTATTTTGCCAAAATAATTACTGATATTTGGACTAAAATAATTTAATTCAGTATTTATGTATCTTTTGATTGATTGAAATCCCTACAATTAATCTTCTTTCTCCATTTAGCGGGACCCGAAAACTTTACTATTATTATTATTATTATTATTATTATTATTATTATTATAGGCAACACCAAAATAATTACTGTTATTTGCACCAAAATAATTTAATTCAGAGTCTAAAGCAGTCAAGGATTAGTGATACTTTCTGGTTTTTTAATTTTAAAATAAATTCAGATTGAAAATAAAAAAATAGAAAATAGAAAAAAAAATTTTCTACGTTGTGATTAGTCAAATCCCCTACAGTCACTCCCGTGGCACTATTTCATGAGACCCACAATGATTTCTATTATAATATATAGATTATTATTATTATTATTATTATTATTATTATTATTATTATTATTATAGGGAACACCAAAATAATTACTTTTATTTGCATCAAAATAATTTAATTCAAAGTTCAAAGTAATCAAGGATTAGTAAGACTTTCAGGTATTTTTATTTTTAAATTAAAATCCGGATTGAAAATAAAAAAATAGAAATAGAAAAAAATATAATTTTCTACATTGTGATTGGCTAATTCCCCTACAGTCACTCATGTTGCTCTATTTCGTGAGACCCACAATGATTTCTATTATAATATATAGATTATTATTATTATTATTATTATTATTATTATTATTATTATTATTATTAGGACCGCGGGGGTTACCCCAAAATATGCAGCGTTATTATTATTATTATTATATGCAATACCAAAATAATTACTGTTATTTGCACCAAAATAATTTAATTCAGAGTCCAAAGCAGTCAAAGATTAGTGATACTTTCTGGTTTTTTAAAGTTTAAAATAAAATCCGGTTTGAAAATAAAAAAAATGAAAATAGAAAAAATATAATTTGCTACGTTGTGATTGGTCAATTCCGTTACATTCACTCCCGTGGCTCTATTTCGTACGACCCACAATAATTTCTATTATAATATATAGATTGATCAATACACCTAAATTTTTTTTAACTTTTTAAAAATTATATGGTTAATTTTTTAATGTCTAAATTAGATAAAAAAGTAATCATTACAATTACAATTTGTATATTCCTTACAAATTTGATTAATATAGAGTTACGCAAAATACATACACAATAATATGTAAAAGCTGATAAAAATTATGCTATATTTTCTACCCTTTCTACTTGTATAGGCAATCAAGAATATAAGTACTTTTTAGTTGCTTGCAATTATTTGCCAAAATAATTATACATTAATTATAGTCATATATGATCTATGACATCTATGGGCTATAAGTTGTTAATATATATCTCACAACTCCAATAACTTGACAAAGTAAAGATGCCATGGCTAAAACATAATCCATATAATTGTAAGCTACTATATTTGTTCACATGTTTCATGCATAATGAACTCGAAATTCAAGACTCGTTGGATGGTATTATAAGTTTTTGGGTAAATAACTGCATTATTCTTTGTTTGGAGTAATACTAGGGAAGCTCTCTATTATAGTAGTATGTATCATCTTCAATATTATTGTATGAATCATCAAATTAAAACACAAAAATTCTAAAAATCAATTGTAAAAGTTAATAAAAGTTAATAAATTCAAACTATGGTATAATTTTCAGCTGTGCTAACAATTATGCAAGTTCTCTCATTTGATTCCATTGATTAGGCAACTAAATTGTATACTTTTTTAAGACTAAACAAAATGGCATAATTAGCTAAAGCAACACATAGGACAATTAAAACATTGTTTCGGACAAACACATAGATTAGGAATTTAGGATTAATAAAGAACATGTTGCTTAGAAGGCATGACATGAATAGACTAAAAGCGAAGCTTGAGTTTACTCTCTGACGGCGCATTATATAGTCATTAGTCAAACACTTTATTCATTATCCGTAAAAAGTGTCCTCCACTTATGCCTTCGCTTAAACTTCTTCTAATCTCTTGTTACTTCTTAATTTCCCACTAAAATGCACTATTTGTCATACACTTAATTCATTGGTCAAACACTTGATTCATGTTATATAAAATTATTTTTCATTCTTGAAAATTATTTGTCATTCTTGAAAATTATGCCATCAAATTTTAAAAATTTTGATAATAAATTTTTCAACATATACAATGACTTGTTATATAAAATTACTACCATTAAATTTGTAATGGAAAATATTATCCCAAAATTATAATATTGTCATTGTTAATAAAATATTGTATGAGAAATCTCCAATCAAAGAGTGACATTAGAGACCCTGACAATCAACTAAGAGATTAATAATATGAAAAAGAGGGAGAAGATTTTATAGTGCTTGATAGAACATGTTTAATCTTCAGATTTATACAAATTTAATGTTCAAAATTTGTAATATAATATACAATAATAGTATTTATAATGTGTACTATAATAACCAAAATACATCAAGTTTTCAAACACAAAGTCTATTTTCTTACGAATGTGAAGATTTCAAAGTCTACAGAACAAAACCTATGCCTTGGAATGTTAGGTGTGTTGGTAGAAGATTATCACATTTTTATTCTCACTAATCACATGATACTTATCTCTATTTTTTAGGCTTTGAAGTTTTTAAAGTAATAGATACGTACCTTTTTCAATCTATCACGGAACTTATGGGTTATATGTTGAGATTATTTCAAGAGTATAATAAGATTATATGACATGAGAAATCATGTGGTACAAGTATAAGAATCATATATAAGTTAAACACAAGCAATATGATCACCATGGACCAAGTTGAGCCTGGCACGGATCGTGCCAACAACCAGAGAGCAAGATAAAGAGCACTGGGCTCACCATGAGTCGTGGTGACCTTGCCACGTTGCGTGGCAATGCCCAATTGCATACTTAATTTCCAACGGCTATATAGTCCGAATTATTAAGGCATAATCTCCAATTAACTTCAGAATTTGACCTCCAATAACTATTTTATCAATCTCCCATGTAGTCAATTGATTTAGTCGAGGTCAAGATTCTCATTAAGGACCATAATTAAGTCATTGACCAACGGGTTAAGGAGGTTTAAGATGTCTCCTATAAATGAGAGTCATTTGCTAGCCATTTGTGAATACATGCCAGATCTAATCGCAATCTCTCATCCTCCAATACACTTGTAGGGCATAGGGGATGGGGTTCCCAAATTTCACAACAATATCAACAACTCCAACACACTTGGAGATTCATAGGGGATGGGGGTACCCAAATTTCACAAATAACAACAAATTCAACAATGGGTATGAACCCTAACTTGAAATTTGAAGAACAACAACTCTAGCCAAAACCCTAACCTTGGCTCTAATACCAAATGGAACATGACATGGTGGGAAGGACTTGCTTGAGTTGAGGAGGAAGAAGACCTTGGACCCGAAAACTTTCAATGGAGCTTGAACACAAGAAATGGACTTGGTAATGGAGGGTTCCACCACCAAGAACTACAACTCCGCACCAAGATTAGATAAAAACTAGCACCACTAATCCATAAACGAATTGACTTGTTAACACCACCATAATGAATTAAGGCTAAAGTAAGAACAATTAGAATTTGAGCGAGAGAATCCCTTGGTTTTCATTAATCTCCAATGTTCAATCACTCTTCCTTCCCAATGTGAAGGAATATAAACGTTGAAGTGGAAGAGAAAGATACAAAAATTACAAGTTTGCCACCAACTTCACAGAAAAAATGAGAAAAAATGCTGAAATGAAAATAGGGAGTCACGTCGGTGGTGATAGGCGCGACCAATGCCTCTCCTAACGCAGGTCACGCCTCCTCCAAAGACTTCGGATGCTTGCAAAATCTAGAGGCGCGGTCTGCGTCTAGGAGGCGTGGGTAGCGCCTGTTTCTAGGGAAATTCGACACAAAGAGAAGGAAAGAGGGCCAACCTAGCGTGGTCACCGCCTTCCAAGTGGCCTGTGCCTAGTCCCAGTGCCTCATTTTCCTCTTCCTCGGCTTGTTTCTCCGATCCGGTCCATTTTCGACGGATGCTGAAATAACCATACTCCCTTGGGACGACCCAACATGACTTTAGGGTCCAAAAGACCTCGGGGTTGGTGACGTGCCTCGAGCCTCTAAAGGGGCTCGGGACCCATCCAAAGGATTGCCGAGACGATCTTGGATGGCCCGGAATCAAGGGAAAATTGAACCTCTATGTTTGGGCGAGTGGTTGCAACCCTCTTGGCGTGGGCAATAAGTGAGGAGTAAGGTATCCGAGCCTCTTCAGTTAGTAAATGAATAAAAATTTTAAGCGCTATATTTCACTTTAATCAGGAAACGAATAATGATCATTTTATTGTCATCTTAATATCGACTATCAAATTTTCGGTGTAAATTAGAAAAATCACATGCTCAAATAAAATAAAAAAGTCATAATAAAGAAAACGAAATCCTTATGAACTTTTCCTTCCAATAATAAGTGTAAAAGTATTCACTGGTAAAAGATGGTATCAACCTTCGATCCCATTGCATATTGCTACTTATCAAGTATAGAATAGATTTATTTCTCTTTGTTCCTACGAGCATAATTGTTCCAACATAATAGAATGAACATAAACTCTTGTTCCTGGATAATTCATTGAACAAAAGGGGTCTATTACCTAGTCACAGTCACAATCTTTTTTTAATGTAATGAAGTTATATAGTGTCATTTATCTTTGATAAAATGATAAAGGATTAATTTCTTTTAAGAAATAAATTTTTTGATTGAAATAGTAATCAAACCGGAAGAAGACTCTTTAACTATTAAAGGGTTAGTAGAACAAACATGATTTTACTACTAAACTATACCCGCTATAGGTTGATTAGTATATTGGAATGAAACTTTTATCAAACATGAAAATTGACCGCAATAAAGAATCAAGATAGAATTATATATATATATATATATATATATATATATATATATATATATATATATATATATAGGAATAGATATAATGAGAAGGGAGTTTTTGCGAGAAGAGAAGAAGGAGCAATCCTAGCCATTGATTGATAGATCTAGGGTTGAAATTAGGTAGTTATTTTATCTTTATTTTGTAGAGATTATGCTCATTTTGATTGGCTTGATTTTTTTGTTTTATGTATATTTTATTGAAGGTCACGTGAGTTGAAAAGAAAAAAGAAAAGAGAGAGAGAGAGGAGTTGATTCACGCATGCAAACATTAGCCTCCAACATTAACACACCACACAATTTCTAAAACCCATCATTTGAGTTTTGAAAAACTAAGCAGAATGGCCATAGACAAACAGCATGGCGAATTCATCTAGAAAATTGGTAGGGAGGAGGAAACCCTAGCGCGAACTCATTTGGGAAAATTGAACGGTAGTTCGTTGGTTGTTTCAAGGTTTGTTGTTTAATTTTTTTCTTCATCCCCAGAGTTTCTTCATCCCATGAGTTTGTCAATTTATAAGTCTCTTAATCATTTCTTCTCAATTCTGATTTTAATTTCTCCAGGAACAATCGCAGCCTCTTCATCTATCAACATCATAAACCTTAATTTTTTTTTGTTTTTGATTAAACAATCTTCATAGACTGAAGGTCTGCAGTTTGTTTGCCCAAATCGTACCATTCCATACATAATTGGAATTTTCTGGGGTTAGGTGGTCAACTATGGAGGGAGGAGATGCATGAATGAGGTAATATGAATCTCGTTATGCGTTTTGAATGCATACATTGGATGTTAATTGAATATATTGAAAGCATGGGTTTCTTGAGATGCATCTTTGAATTGGACGATGATGTCCATTCGTGGGTTTAGAAGTTTGATAGTAAAGATGATGATCATGGGCTTGGACAATGTTATTTAGTACTTATTCAAAGATGACGAGTGAATGTTCATATTTGGCCCAATGATGTTCATGAGTCTTTTTGGTGGATATTCATAGCATTGGTTATATTGAATGGTCATTGAGGCTCTAAATCAGTACGTTCGATGTTCGTGACCCATATAATTGATGTTCATGTTTTGTGTTATGGTTGTTCATAGATGTCAAGCTAGATGTTCATAGTTACAATTCTGATGTTCATATTGTTAGTGTGCAGTTCATGTTGTTAATATAATAGATGTTCAAAGATGACGAGCGAATGTTCATGTTTGGCGCAGTGATGTTTATGAGTCTTTTTTAGCGAAAATTCAGAGTATTGATTATGTTTAATGGTCATTGAGTTCCAAATCAGTATATTTGATGTTTATGGTCCATATAGTTGATGGTCATATTTTGTGATATGCTTGTTCATGGTCGTCATGCTGGATGCTCATAGTTACAATTCTGATGTTCATTTATGTTATGGGTGGATGTTCATAGTGTGAGTGTGCAGTTCATGTTGTTAATGTAGTTGATTTTCATTGTAATATTGGTGATGCTCGTAAATGACATATTGGATGTTTATGGTGAAATCTTGATATTCATGTTCAACATATTGGATATTCATGATGAAAATGTGATGATCATGTTCGACATATTGGATATTCATATTCAATATATTGGATGTTCATGGTGACATATTGGATGTTCACGGTGAAATCTTGATGTCCATGTTTAATATATTGTTTATGATGTTTAAAGTTGGTCAATTATGGGGAAACGCTGATGTTCATTGTTCATAATTGATGTTCATTTATATTATTGGGGCATAGCCATATAAGCTTAATGTTCAAACCTGATGTTCAATTTTTAGTAATAGTTGTTCAATCTGTGGGTTTGGTAAAGGTAAGGATGAACACACATTATTGTTTATCTCAATACATCCTGATGTTCATTTATATTATGTACAATGTTCATGTTGTGTTGTGTTGTGTTAAATTAGGCTAGCATAGTTGATGATAGTCATCTTGATGAATATCTATGTTCATCTAAATTGAAAGACACATCTAACTTTAGTGTTTTGTCATATAGGTCTGCGCTTGAGGTGAACCGCTTGAAGGACACTGTTCAACCGAGAGCAACACATCGAAATAGAACGAACAACCTCACACCGTTTTGATTTGTTTAGTGTTTATAGTTGACTAAGTTTATTTCTCACATTCTCTTTGTATGGAACTTGAATTTGTGTTCGTTAGCTTTTGCATGACATTTTGTCAGCTAAGATATGTCTTGAGGGGAACTTGTATGCACTGCGTTCGTTTATGGTATGCAAGTATTCATTTTGTGAACATATATGTGTAATGAGATGAACATCAAGTGAAAATGAAATGAACATCAAGTTTTACTGGAATGAACATCAAGTTTTACTGGAATGAACATCAAATGCTCGTTGTGAACATTGAAACTTGATATATACTCGATGAAAATGAACATCAAGTGAATTTAAAATGAACATCAAGTGACAATGAAATGAACATCAAGTAATCATGAAATGGAAATCATGACCCATATAACGAACATAAAGTGACAATGAAATGTAACCATTAACTTATAATTAAGTGAACGCCAAATGAACTCCAAATTAACTTATATAATCAAGTGAACCCATGTAATGAACATTGAAACTGGATATAAACTCGATGAAATGAACGTCAAATGAATTCAAAATGAACATCAGGTTATAATGGAATGAACATCAAGTGACAATGAAATGAACACCAAGTTATCACGAAATGGACATCATGACCCACGTAATGAACATAAAGTGAGAATGAAATGTAATCATTAACTTATAATCAAGTGTTGTTATCTCTTCTGCCCTTGTTGTTATCTCTTCTTCTGTCCATTGATTCATTGTGGGGAAGTTCCTTTTTTCTTTATTTTCATGATCAGGAGACTCTACAACTCTATCAAAGTACAACATCTACAAAAAAAGAGTAGTTTGTTAGTTTTAGGAGCACCAATATAAACAGTGGAAAAGCAGTATTGATTCTTACCATAAAAAAGAATGTTGATCCTTCACATGATTTTGTTACCCCGCTCTTCATTTTCCTTACGCTGGTGCACAGTTCGTCAAGCAAATACTTGCACCAGTTCATTGATTTAACCTTGTCTAAATCGACTAGGTTTTGGAAGAAATGTCGGGGAACAAAATTGTTGTTAGAGCCGCTAATGCATTGAGACACAACATAGATGAGGAAGTTCCTCTTGAATGCGTCTTTCCCATCTTTGCGTGCCAAAACAAACTCACGTAAGCTGGATAAGTTTAAGTTCTGTTTTGACCCATGATCCTTGCGGTAGAGGTCAAGAACTTTTTTGTAATCATCCCGTGCTTCCGTTTTGTCTGGCTTCACTTCTATAGGACCCATTGGGAAGCCGGTTGTGAGATGGACATCTAGTGGGGTGATGTGTATTTTGTTCTCCCCCCCATCCAGATTTAGGCACTTCTCATCCGGGTCAAATTTTTCCACTAGCCATTTTGCTAGCGGTGCAGGCATTGTTTGTACTCTCAGCTCCAAAATGTGCTGAAATCCAAGTGATTTCACAGCTTGTCTTTGTTTCTTTGAGAGCTTTTCCATCATAGGCACCAGCTTTTTTGTGCTCATCCTTGTTTGGAAAATTTTCTTGGGAGCTTGTTTTGCCTGCTTTTTGCTCCCTTCTGCTACCTCTTGTTTTTTTGGTGCCTGCTTTCTGCTCCCTTCAGCCACCTCTTGTTCTTTTCTTTCCTGCTTTCTGCTCCCTTCTGCCACCTCTTGTGTTTTTGTTGTTTGTGGCTTTTGAGGTGTCCTTTTCGGTTGGCATTCCTCTCTTCCTTCTTCCAGTTCGCCATTCCTCTCTTCCTTCTTCCAGTTCGCCATTCCTCTCTTCACCATTACCATTCCTCTCTGACAGTTCGCCATTCCTCTTGCTCTTCTTTGAAAGCTCAGCTTTGGCTTTCTCTTTTGCTTGTATGGGTTCTTCAGCCCTCTTCCTCTTGCTCTCCTTGCCTTTTAACACAAAAAGAGATGAACACCAGAATCAGAAGAATCAGAAGAATCCAAAATGTCAGTTGCACACCATGTACTGATAGTTCCACACAGGAATAAAAGTAAAGATGCACACCAACTCACCAGAATCAGAAGAATCAGAAGAATCCAATATGACAATATCTGGATCTCTTTGGTCTTCTTCAACTATGTCAGGATCTACAGCAGCCTCTTCTGAGCATCTTGAAGCTGAATAATCCTCTGCTGTCCCATGATGAGTAGGCGGCCCCTTCGGATGAACTGGAGGAGAAGAAGGATGGTCTGTTGTCCCCGCTGGATGAGGAGAAGGAGCCTCTTGTTCTGGTTGTTGAGGACTAGAAGCTTCTTCTCTTTGTGCTTGTGATGATTGAGGAGCAGAAGCTTCTTCTCCTCGTGCCTGTGATGATCGAGGAGCTGAAGCTTCTTCGTCTTGAGGCTGTGAGTATCGAGGAGCAGAATCTTCATCCTCTTGAGGCTGTGAAGATTGAGGAGCAGAAGATCCTCTGGCTTGATATTGGGCCCAATTTTGATAGTATTGAGTCCAATCTTGATACATTCCAATTTTTGCTTCATTAAGCAACTGATCACGTGCTGCAAAATCAATCAATTCAAATTTAATAAACAGAACACCAATGAAAACATAAAAGTAACAAAGAATGAATCGTACAATACCATTAGTAATTGCTTTAAATTTTTCAGCAGCTGCATCCTTTTGCTCTTTAGTCCCTTGGACTTTATCAGGATGGTATATTAAGGCCAATTCTCTGAAAGCTTTCTTTATTTGTGCTTTAGTTGCATTCCTTGGCACTCCCAATTCTTTGTAGTAATCCATTTCTGCACTAAACATAAAGTAACTTATATTTAGAATCAATCATGCATACTAAAAAACATCTCATACTCATTTAGCACACAACAAAATACATTTATGTTAAAATTCCATTTTTGCACACCAACACAATTTTGCACACCAAAGAATCAGTTTTTGAAACACTATGGATCCCTTTTCGCACACTGAATGGTTTTTGCACACTGACTTTTATGCAAACACTACTTTATACATCGTTTTAAGGATCGATTTTGCACACCAACACACTTTTGCACACGAAACAGTTTTTGCACACGAAACAGTTTTTGGCATTCTATTGGTCTTTTGATATCATCTTTTTGAAGAGACAATTTTTGTACACCAAGACATAGTTTTGAACACCAATATAAACTCATAAACAGTTGTACATCACAATTCAAAAAATCAGGAAAAAATTCTAAAAATAGGTCAAAATTCGAAAAAACTAGAAACAGTTTACACAACACCAACTCATAAACAGTTGGACACCAAAATTCAAAAAATTAGGGCATAAACACAAACTCATAAATAGTTGAACACAACAATTCGAAAAATTAGGGCCGAGAAATAGAATTTCAAAAATTAGCCCAAAATTAGGGCAAAAATTAGGCCACAATTAGTGCAAATATCTATTGATAAACAATTGCACACTACTATTAGTCCACAAATTAAGCCAAAATCAGGATGAAATTTACCTTGGGAACTAGTAGAAAAATTAAATTGAAACGAAATGGCGAACTGTCAGAGAGGAATGGCGAACTGTCAGAGAGGAATGGTAATGGTAAAGAGAGGAATGGCGAACTGGAAGAAGGAAGAGAGGAATGCCGCGCGTGGTGTTTGGGGTGGGCTGGGCTTGTTTTTCCTTTTTTTTTTGGTTTTCCTTTTGTTGGGCCGGTCCTGGTATGTGTTTTGGGGACCGCCTGGGCCGTTTTTTTTTGCTCGTTGGGTTGGGCTGGTATGCGGTCCTGGGATGATTTCTGAGGACCCGCAGGTCTCTTGTATAAGGACTGTATCTTTAGTAGGTTTGTCTCAACACAATGATCATTAGAACATGCTTTAGCTTTCAATTAGCTTATGTAAATTATTAATTAGTACAATTAATCAAGTTACTAATTAGTAATTTGAAAGTTAGCATGCATGCCGCTTTACTCCCTAGTCAAGTGACAAATGAATGCAATAGCATATTAGATGTTATCATGTAATATGCTTAATTATTCTCTTGTCATACTTTTGAAATTACATACTTTCTAAGGTGGTGGTTAATCAGGGTAGGAAATAAGGAGGTAGACTATATTACGAGGATACAAAGTGATGGAGAAATTAGTGAGGATATTACTCATCGAATTGCGGTTGCTTGGCAAGAGTGGAGGGCAGCTTCAAGGGTGTTATTTGAAATGAGAATCCCTCTAAAGTTAAAGGGTAAGGTGTATTGTATGGTAGTTAGACTGACGATGTTGTATAGAGTTAAGTGTTGGGCAACTAAGAAGATACATTGTTAGAAGTTAAACATAGCGGAGATGAGGATGGTTCAATGATTTGTGGTTATACTAGGTTGGATAGAATCACGAATTAAGTTTGCCCAGCTAAACTAGAATAAGTTGAGAGAGACTAGACTGAGATGGTTTGAACATGTTCGTAGGAGAAGTGATGATGCCCCCGTGAGGAGGTGTGAGAAGATTAGCATACCGCTTGAATGTAAGGAGCGTGGGAGACTAAAAAAAAATCCAAGAAAGAGGTAATTCTGGTAGGTAATGTACTTTTTTTATTTTGTTATTGCTTCGTGTCGTCATTTAGATTGTGTTATATAGGAACACTTAACCCTTCCTCAAGCGCGTGGGGAAGATTGCCTACACTTGGGTCTTCCATATTGCGCTTTAAACGTATTCACTGAGGAAGTTGTTGTTGTACTTGGGAGGGACCTACTATTCTGGGTTTTAAAACCGTATGAATACAGGAATTCACCCGATGAGGGTCATCACACGGGCCAATTTGTTTCAACCCAAACATCAGCAATTATCATCAGGGACCCACCATAGAACACCGGTCTCTCCAACCTCCCAACTCACAGACACACAAAAGTAGATCTCCTGATCAGCTTGTTTCAACTGGATGGATCAATTCACTACACTTCAGGATCTAACTCACATTACGGATCACACATCCTTACCAAGCAATGTAATGAAAGCACGAGAGGGAGAGTCTTGAAAGTTGATTACTTTCAGTAGACTTGTAAATACTTGTTAACAAATTAGCTTTATTCTGCTGGAACTAGTTAGAAACATGCTAGTTACGAAGATATGGAAAATCCATACAGCAATCTCATACTCCCATCCCACACAAACATAGGGAAAGACAATACATACACAAAACGTGTTCTCTTTCTTGATAGGCTTCTTGTACACGCTCCATATCTACATTCAGGGTCCAGGGAGCCTCAGGAAGGACTAAACAGCAAAATTGACCGCCAGAAAATTCATGCATACCTCCCACTCTCTCTCTCTCTCTCTCTCTCTCTCTCTCTCTCTCTCTCTCTCTCTCTCTCTCCCCTCGAATCTCTGATACTGTGTTCACTTACATATGACGCTAAAACTCAGTGTCAAAACAAGCAACCAAGACTTTTGTGACCATGGCCCGAGCAAATGGAATGTAGCTCAAACTGTACCTGCAGCTCCAACCAAGCACATACAACACATGGTGAACATCATATTGACTCCAGCCAAGTCATGAGATGCATGGAAAAAAAATTGAAAATGTAGTTCACCCACAATGAAGAGAGAAGTTGCTAGTGTCGCATGCACCAATATTTAAACCCACAAGAACACCGTGGAATTGGCTAAATTAATTTAGAGGCAATTGATTAGCATGGGTTATTGAAATAATTTTATCTTTGGCACAGTGAAGTACTAACTTAGCAAGAAGCAAAGGCAAGCTTTCCCATTCCATCATTAGCTTTGTCCCAAATCATGGAATAAGTGAGCAAAGCATGAGAATGTAATCAGGCAGCTCCTTAAGTCCCCATCCTAATGCATGGCACAATCAATTTTCTTTGCAAGTTTAATTGATCATGAGTTGGTCAACCAGGCTTTTTTTTTTTTTTTTTTTTTTGGGGGGGGGGGGGCGGGGGTGTTGGCGTGGGAAAAGGGGGGTTGGGGGGCAGAGAGAGGATGTGAGCGAAATACCATGTGAGAGCACCAAACTCTAGAATAATCGCGAAGACTGTTAAGAACTTGCTGTGTATCTGAACACAACCAAATAAGGAAGAATTCGTTATATTAAGAAATAAGAGAAGGAAAATGAGAAGGAAAGACAAGAACCAAAAAGAAGGCTGAAGATGCTTACATAGAGTGCACAGAACAGGGCAATTATCATACTTGCAATGTACAAGGCAGTTGCATATATACGGACAGGATCAAGCATCATTGTTACCTGCCTTTTTGGACCTATAAGGAAAGCTGTGCTGCCACATGAAAGATACAAATTAGGACAAGGAAAGGGGGCAACCCACTAGGACCAGGAAAATATCAATAATGCCCAACAGACGAGCACCTCATGCCACTGTTCTAAGTTAGTGAGCCTGACGAAATTGAATTGTGTTATGATTGTACCATGAGAATCAAGTTTAGCTAGGTGGATCAATGAGCTTGTGTATATCTGAAGTGTACTTTTCATGAAAATAAAAATATAGGGCATATAAGTTAGATACAGACCTTCCAATAGAAAGCAGATTTCCAAGAGTGAAAGCAAGGCCAAACTTTATCGGATTGAAGAAGACAAGCATAGACTGCATAGGAGAAGAATAGGAGTGAAGGTTTAGCACCAGTAGAAAAGTCAATAGTTGAACACTATTCAGAGTCCGAGATTGTTGAGACCATAATATAAGCTATCCAGAAAAAATGTAGTGGATCAGAACAAATTTCTCTGCATCTCTGCTCATTGATCATTTTTAGTCTTCCATAGTGTTTTCCAGCAGTTCAGGGTATTTCTAAAGGATATTAGAATTCATGGTCCATAACCGTTTACCATTCCCTATGCATGGTTTTTGTGCCTTCAATTTCTTATGGTATCTTGAAAGTGAGCATGGGTGCAACAAGAAGAAAAGAAGGCACAGAGCTAAACCAATGTTCATGGGATCGTACAGTCTAATATGCATTTCAAGTTCTCAACTGCAACAGCAAGCACATGTATCTTAACATATTGGGGAAGCTAGTGGCTAGGCAGCTCCTCGTCAGATGATTATACAATTTTAGGCTTGATGAAGACTGAAGAGGAAACGGATGGCAAAGGCGTTAAAGCAAGGTTCTGGTCTTGGGATATGAGGACAAGAAACAAGGGATTGGGTACAACAAATGAACTCTGTTTGTGAGTCATTACAATGGAGAATTATACAATACAAAAAATTAACATCAGTCTGCCAAAGTTAAACTTACCAAAAATGTACAAGTCAACCCAGCGACAAAGCATATGACAAACCCTTGAATACTCTGTATACAGGGGAAAAAAAGAGAGGGTGAGACACAAAGTCAATGCTAGCATGCTTTTAAAAGAAAGTCTGAAACCCAAACGGCTGAATCAGCCATCAATATGAACAACCCAAAACAAAGCACATTAGAAGCTCAAAATTTGGGACAAAATCAATTTGACACCAATGGGTATGGTTATGCCTGACATAGGCAGCGTTCCTGAACAAATGGAATCAGGAGCAACAGACCAATGGCATGGGGAAAAAGGGACTAACTGTTCATGGTTTTAATTTAAGTCTTCTTCACACGCCTGATCGTGGCTGAAATTGATGCATCCTACCACATGAAAGAGCAATAGAAATTGGAGTCATTAGTTACTGCCATTGCTCTTCATATGGTGTTTATAGATTTAAAAAAAAAGCTTATGATACGGTCCCCAAGGAAGTGATGTGAGAGTGTTTGGGGGTGAAATGGGTACAAGATCCCTATATTGGGGTCATTAAAGACATGTATGATAATGTAAAAACTAGCGTACAGACAATTGTGGGCACCACGAGAGAGTTTTCGTGTGATATAGGGTTGCATCAAGGGTCGACGCTTAGTCTGTTTCTTTTCAATTTAGTTATACACGAGTTGACGAAGGAGATCCGGGATGAGTTACAATGATGTATGCTTGTTGTAGATGATATTGTGCTTATAGATGAGTCGAGAAACAAATTAAATGACAAGATGGAGGTTTGGAGAGATACCTTGGAGTCTAAGGGTTTTAGACGGAGTAGGACAAAGACAGAATACTGAATACATAATGTGCAATTTTAGTGGGCTTGAGGATGAGAGTCACAGGCAAGAAATAACGATTGGAGAGGTGACCATTCCACGGGTAGTAGAGAAGTTCAGATACTTAGGTTCTGTCTTACAAAGTGACGGGGAAATCAATGAGGATATTACACGTCAAGTTTATTGTTAAAGTGGGTTGGCAGAAGTGGAAAACAACCTCGGGTGTGTTTTTTGATAAGAGAATTCCGCTTAAACTCAAGGGGCAAGTTTACCGTAAGGTAGTTAGACCAAGAATGTTATATGGCGCTGAGTGTTGGCCTGTCAAGAAGATGCACTGTCAGAGGTTTAATGTTGCCGAGATGAGGATGGTTCGATGGATTTGCGGCTATACCAGATTGGATAGGATTAGGAATTTCGACTACCAAGCTAAATTAGGGGTAGCACCCATTGCAGAAAAGTTGAGAAAGACTAGACTGAGACGGTTTGGGCATGTCCTAAGGAGGAGCGAGGATGCCCCTGTTAGGAGATGCGAAGGGATTGGGATATCCTTTGGTCGTTGGGGTCGTGGGAGACCTAAAAAGTCTATGATACAAGTTATTAGAGAAAGACCTATGACACCTGAGTTTAGCGGAGTACATGACTCTAGATTAGGGGGGGGGGGGGTGGCGGGCTAGTATTAAGGTCGTAAGATGAGGAAGACTGCTGTGCTTTGAGCTGGTTTGTCGTCTTTTGTTTCTACTTGTTTTGCTGTGCAGGTACGCTTTAGCTCCACCAATTGAAATGGAACACATTGGTAAGCAACTTCTTACCCTAGCAAGCCTCTTGATTTATTGACATTCCTTTTGGCTTTAAAAAAAAAAAAAAAAGTCTTCCAACGAGTTTTGTTTTACTGTCCTTTTGTTTTACAAAGGGGTTTTTGAAATTGCTTTTTTCCCAACGAATCTACTGAAATCAGTTTCTCTATGAACTTCCGTTCATGGGGGTAACACTGCCTACATTTAGATTGCCCAGATCACGCTCAAACGAGTTTCCCCTGGAAGTTTACTGTTGTTGTTGTTGTATTACTGCCATTGCCCTATGTCTCCTTGGTCCAATTTCATTATGACCAATCCATAGCCTAAATTAAACTGAAGTTGTGAACAAACTAGGAATCAGTGCTCCAGCATCAGCGACCTAGGGACCTTTCATGGTAATTATGCTGATCCACTACAAGCACTATCATCCATTGGATTTTTGCATGGTGTTTTTTGGTGATATTGGAAGCAGGTAATCTAGATCTAAACTCTCTTCCCTAACTAAGTAATCAGCCGCCAATAGCTCCTCACCTGGAATTGAAATGGTCGAATCTTCATATACCTTAAAAATAAATCTACAGAATTGTTTTACCAAGTACACATCCTTATAATACAGGATACACTGTGATAGCTACTTCCAGTTCATGGAGGAAGGCTGCCTGCATTTGGTACTACACTCAAACAGGATTTTCCTGGGATTCTGATGATGATGATGATGACGCAATCATAGCTGACTCCAAACCCAGATAGATGTGATCAATGCCACTTACACTTCGAATCCGATCTCTTCCAATATGGCACTAGAATAAAATTCCAACAGCAATGGTACTTTCAATTGATAAAATTTTTGCATAAAAGACTGTGTACACCAATGCCCAGGGCTCACCAAATCAGGCAAAATCAGACATTATATATGGCTTAACAAGAATTATAACTAAAAATCTCTATCATTTGATGACTAGATTTCAACCATTGTGGTCACTCTATGCTAACTTGACCAGAGTCTATAGTACCAAGCGCATTGATTTTCCAATAATCAAATAGGCTTCTTTCAATCGATGAGTAGATCAACAGAACAGGGTTGAAGAAATATACCGAATTCACTTCAATTAAGAAAATTAGGGTTTATATCAGAGAAAGGGAAGGGACGAGAATAGAGACCTGGGTGGTAGACAAAGAGCAATTACGATTGAACTCGTCCATGAAAGTATCTTCTTCAGCAGCAGTAGAAGTAGCGGTTTCCTCGTCGACTTCCATACCAACAAGCATCTTCATCTTCTCAACAGGTTGGTAATTCTTCACCTTATCAAATGCGGAGCTAATCTTGTCCATTTTGGTCTTACTGAATCAGGATTCTGGGATCGGAGTTTGGGAAGGCTGGATCTACTGCAACTGCAAGATCAATGGGATATGACGTTGTGATGTTAGAGCATCAACAACGAGAAAGAGAGGGAGAGAGACTGAGAGAAACGATCAGTCGAAGGAAACTGAACCGTAAGTGATCTGCGCCCTGCGGTTCCAATTTCGGTGACCCGGGTCTGATTCGGTCCGGGTACTCTCCGTCAGTTTTACGAGGTAAATTAATTTTTACGACAGATTCCATCGTAAATTCGTAATTGAAAAGTTTTCCAATTATCATTGTTAGAAAAGTATATTTCATTTTAAAAGGTCAAATTTAATATATACTCCCTTCCTTCAAAATTAATTAACATATTTCATAATTTTGCACATTTATTAAGGTTTAACTAAAAAATGTATCCGCATAATTAAGGTCACGTTCTTTTATACTGTTGGTTGCGGTGTGGTAATGGTGCGATGCGGACCATGCAGTGGTATTTGAAAAAGTGTGGTGAATTGTAGTAAGTTGTGGTGAGAATTATGGTAAGTGGGTAGGAGAAGACATAGAATGTAAAAGTAGAGGAGAAAAGTGAGAACAGAGAAAAATGAAAGAGATATATTGTTAATGATTGTAGTGTAATGTGGTAAAGTGTAATATAAATTAAAGATTTGCGGTACGGTGTGGTACCGCACCACAATATACCGCATAAAAGAGAGGGGCCTAAATAACATTGTTTTCCAAGGTATTTTTTCGCATATTAAGATGTGGTTAGTGAGAGAATATGTGTATGAATAGCTTTTAATAATTTAAAAAGTAAAAATTTAACATAATTATTAACGTTAAAATAATTAAATTAGGTATTCGGAAGTGGAGAGTAACAATTATTTCGGAATAAAAAGAAGTTATTTTAAGCGTCAATTAATATGGAACGGAGAGGGTATTCAGTTCGTTTTTATTTATGTGTCTACGGTTAATATCTTAATTTAGTATAATGATTTATCAAATAAAATTTATATCATTACATTTATAATAAAAAAATACTATTTGAAAAGTATAATATTGTATTTTTTATAAAAGTATTATGTGAAAATTATTGATCAAAGATTAATCACAAAAGATGTGAATGACAAATAAAACCATTGATTCTACCTAAAATATTGAAATTGATATATTTTAGTCAAAATAATTTGTTGAAATAGTTAATCGTATCTATTAACAGATAAATCTTTTTAATGGATGTGATTTATCTTAGTCAAATTAATAGTAAGAAACTTTCAACTACCATAGTTGAAAACCAAAATCAATTATGGTAGAATTTTCAAATTTTTATCACTTGTTTCACACGGACATATTTTAATCTTTATTTTATGTAAACTAGCAAATACCTGGACGTTGCCCGGTACTAAAAAAATAAATACATGAGCATTCATATATAAATACTTTGCGCCTTCAATTAAAAACTATCTGAACATTACCTGAGTCAAATACGATCATATATCAAGATGAAATTCAAAATATTATACATTGAACAACAATGTCCATACACTACTACGCGATTGCTCATAACCTCATAATACAAATGCTCATAACTTACAACTACTATTCTCATAAACCCGAACATCGTCGTTCATAACCCTGAACAACAATGCTCGTAAACGAAACGGGACAACCTTTTTTTTCTCACCACAGGCTTTCATTCTCTTCTTGGGTTTCTTCCGCGCCTCTTCCTGGGCTTTTTCGCGCGCGAAAATGGATCGGACACATAGTAGCATCATGCACTCGAGCTCATAAGTGAATTTCTAGATGACCATAAGGATGGATATTTGTGGCAATGTAGTGGCAATTTCGTGAAATGTCGCAAAGGTTATAGTAGAAACAGTTGATCATATTGTGGCAATATTTCAAAAAAAAACTTTCTTATAGTGATTATTTTAAATTTCAAGTCAAATATAATTTTGAACAAATTTAATTAATTTTTATTTTTATCCCATGCACCAATGCATGTAAAATCATAAACATGTACAAGGTATTTTACCCAAATTAACTTACATTGAGATAAAATTTAAGTTGATTTGCACTAAGCCAACCATATTTTCATTATTGATTCAAATTTAACTTAGAATCGTAACCAAAACCTATCCAAACCAACAATGATCCAATGCAAACTAAACTTTAATTGAACCAAATTATAATTTGAGCAAAATTAATTGATGTGCATTGTATATCAAGCCAATCTGCACATCAAACCTGAACCGTAGATATTAACCTAAATTTAACTTTAAGTCTTTGTAGACACAGTAAATCTTGTTATTTTAGTTGTCTGGTTGGAAAACACTAAAATATTGTCAACTTTGGAAAAATTGCGTATGGGAGAAGAAAATAGGTTTTTTTTTTTTTGGGGGGGGGGGGTTGTAAAGTTGGTGGAAAAGTTTATTACTGGAGTCACTCTAATTAACTAATGCAAATGGAAAGGCATAATTTTGGGGCATTATCTCGTGATAGTTATTGTTTGGGTTTGTTAATAAGGGGGCATACAACGCATTGGTCTCTCCATCATCCATGTTTAAATCAATAACTAGAAATGCTCCTCCATCATTCATCTTAATTCTCTTCTCGTATCACCATGCAAATCAGTTTCTTTTGCTGCTCATTCTATCCACGTTATTTAATTATCAACTTCATTAATTAATGTGTATATAGCTCTGCCAACTTTATTTATCATACTTTTATTGAAAATATATTCATGTATTGTGATAAAAAAAAAAAGTTTTACATGACATTTAAGATACCTATACATATATGCAATTTTTAAGAGCACACCCAATTTTTTCAATTGAGAAAGTTAAACTAAGCTTAAAATAAACTTCTGCTTATGTGTGATTTTAAACTTTTTTTTATTAATTTTAAACATTCCTTATGAACTGAATTTCATTCATTTAAGATGGCAGTTAATTAGTTTATTATTCATAAAATATAAATAGCTTGGAAATTTTGGTGTAGGTATGATTGTTAACTATTATTCTTTCTTGAAATTTAAATGATTTGTTATTAAATCAATTAATTTCATTCATTAGAGGCGAGACTTAATATTGATTATTCATAAGATATAAATAGCTTATTAAAATACATACTCTACATTTCTATCATCGTTATATATCTTTATAAATTTTAAACCATTCTAAGCGCATTACACATATATGGTTAAGTTTGCAAAATACATATTCATATTACCCACATTTCCAGGAGAAGTGTATTTTTAAATAATGTACTTGAAAATGAATAATAAAAACGTTAATTGTGCATGAAAGAGTTGTTCAGACAAATGCTTTTAGCAAATCAACTTACAATTAAAGAATGTTCATTACAATAAAGGATAAATTTAACATAAATGTTCTTACGTATATACATGGATAACTTTTGTTATGTAAAAAGATGACGCGTCCGTTAAAAGAAAACTAACTACAATAACAAATACGACAAGCTAAGTAACTAATTAGAACTTCACTTTAGAGGCTCATATCCTAGAAAAGAAGGGAAAGTGCTTCAACAAACATGCTTAAACTTTGACATAAAAGGAGGGAAAAGTAGTTGATCAAAGCAACATTTAGAGCCATTGTTAGGGCAAAGTAATCAACTTTCTTGATAAAAAGAACAAAAAACAAGCACTCCCATGCTTGATAGACATCAATTATCATTCTCTACCATTCTTTGAAATTATTTGGCCTATATATAACTACATGCACCTCAATCACCCTACACAAACAAATTAAAGAAAATATTATATTCTATAAAGCACATCACTAGCTATTACATAAAAGATGGAAAAATCATGCATGATGAGAAGATTGTTGATGAGATGGGCAAGTATTAGTGTTATGATGTTGATTGTGGGGCTGACATGTCTAAATGGTGGAGTGGGAAGTGAGCCACAATTCTCTGCAATGTTTGTGTTTGGAGATTCGCTCATTGATAATGGAAACAACAACTACATAAACTCCCAAGCCAAGGCTAATTTCTGGCCCTATGGCATTGACTATTTCCAAGGTCCTACTGGACGATTCACCAATGGAAAGACCTGCATCGACTTTCTTGGTAATTTTATTTCCTCATATTTTCTGCAATTTAACCTTACTTCTACTGTTTTTTTTTTTTTTGCATTTAGGACCCGAAATATAGGGTAATTTATTTTTTGAATCTTTGGTTTTCAATATTAATTTTTTAGAACCTAAAGTTTGTAGGGGTTTTTTTCATTTTGGACCCCGAATTTTAGGGGTATTTACATTCTGAACTCTTGGTTTTCAACTTTAACATTTTGAACCCTAAAGTTTGTAGGATCAATAAAAAAAGGACCTTAAAATTTGTGGACTGAAGAAAAAGACCCCTGTCTCATTTTTTATTTTCCTCCCATGTTTGAATTTAACTCCCGATTGACGTCAAACTTTAGGTCTATGGTTAAAACTAATATTGAAGCTATAATACACCTCTCTTATTCGTGTCGAGGCTACTTAGACCCCTGAGTACATGGTTTTAAGTAACTCTAACATGAATAAAAGAGGTTTATTATAACTTTAATATCGGTTTTAACCTTAGTCTTGAAGTTTGATGTCAATCGGAAGAGAAATTCAAACATGGAAAGAAAAAGAAAAACGGGAAACGAGCTTTTATTCACCTCACAAACTTTAGGATCCTTTTTTTCCAGCCTACAAACTTTAAGGTCCAAAAAGTTAAAGTTGAAAACTAAGGGTTCAGAATGTAAATACCCCTAAAATTCGGGGTCCAAAATGCAATACTGAAAAGAGGACCCTAAAGTTTGTGGACTGAAAAAAGGTTTGTTTCCCGTTTTTACTTTTCTTTACATGTTTAAATTTCTCTCCTGATTGGCGTCAAACTTCAAAACTAAGGTTAAAACTGATATTAAAGTTATAATAAACCTTCTTACTTAGGGGTCTAAGTAGCCTCGACATAAACAAGAGAGGTGTATTATAGCTTCAATATCAGTTTTAACCTTACTTCTAAAGTTTGACGTCAATCGGGAGGAAATTCAAACATGGGGAGGAAGACAAAGAATGAGACAAAGGCGTTTTTATTCAGCCTACAAACTTTAAGATCGTTTTTTATTTAGCCTACAAACTTTAGGTTGTAAAAAATTAATGTTGATAAGTGATAACCAATGGTTCAGAAAATAAATTATCCTATACTTCGAGGTCCAAAACGAATAAACCCTTACTTTCTATGCATTAAATTGTAACCTTGTATATGAATTCAGTATCAAATATTCATGACTCATGAGTTAAAAAAGTGATAACTAATTGACTTTTAATCTGCATATACAAATTGAAGTTTTATCTTCCACACTGAAATACAAACATCTACTTAATCATACATTTCAAGTGTTAAGTGAAGTTTCTAGGAGCAGAAAAAGTTATTTTGCATGGGCTGGTAATGGAAATAAGTTATTTTGGGTGAGCCATGCAGCTGAGATGCTAGGGCTTCCATATCTTCCAGCATATGCAAATCCTTTTGCTGCAGATCGAGACATCATATATGGAGTCAATTTTGCCTCAGCTGCCGGAGGAATCTTGGAGGAAAGTGGACAAGCCTTGGTATTTTCCCCCCCTTCTAATACAGTCCTTATACAAGAGACCTGCGGGTCCTCAGAAATCATCCCAGGACCGCATACCAGCCCAACCCAACGAGCAAAAAAAAACGGCCCAGGCGGTCCCCAAAACACATACCAGGACCGGCCCAACAAAAGGAAAACCAAAAAAAAAGGAAAAACAAGCCCAGCCCACCCCAAACACCACGCGCGACATTCCTCTCTTCCTTCTTCCAGTTCGCCATTCCTCTCTTCCTTCTTCCAGTTCGCCATTCCTCTCTTCACCATTACCATTCCTCTCTGACAGTTCGCCATTCCTCTCTGACAGTTCGCCATTTCGTTTCAATTTAATTTTTCTACTAGTTCCCAAGGTAAATTTCATCCTGATTTTGGCTTAATTTGTGGACTAATAGTAGTGTGCAATTGTTTATCAATAGATATTTGCACTAATTGTGGCCTAATTTTTGCCCTAATTTTGGGCTAATTTTTGAAATTCTATTTCTCGGCCCTAATTTTTCGAATTGTTGTGTTCAACTATTTATGAGTTTGTGTTTATGCCCTATTTTTTTGAATTTTGGTGTCCAACTGTTTATGAGTTGGTGTTGTGTGCAGAAACTGTTTCTAGTTTTTTCGAATTTTGACCTATTTTTAGAATTTTTTCCTGATTTTTTGAATTGTGATGTACAACTGTTTATGAGTTTATATTGGTGTTCAAAACTATGTCTTGGTGTACAAAAATTGTCTCTTCAAAAAGATGATATCAAAAGACCAATAGAATGCCAAAAACTGTTTCGTGTGCAAAAACTGTTTCGTGTGCAAAAGTGTGTTGGTGTGCAAAACTGGATCCTTAAAAACGATGTATAAAGTAGTGTTTGCATAAAAGTCAGTGTGCAAAAACCATTCAGTGTGCGAAAAGGGATCCATAGTGTTTCAAAAACTGATTCTTTGGTGTGCAAAATTGTGTTGGTGTGCAAAAATGGAATTTTAACATAAATGTATTTTGTTGTGTGCTAAATGAGTATGAGATGTTTTTTAGTATGCATGATTGATTCTAAATATAAGTTACTTTATGTTTAGTGCAGAAATGGATTACTACAAAGAATTGGGAGTGCCAAGGAATGCAACTAAAGCACAAATAAAGAAAGCTTTCAGAGAATTGGCCTTAATATACCATCCTGATAAAGTCCAAGGGACTAAAGAGCAAAAGGATGCAGCTGCTGAAAAATTTAAAGCAATTACTAATGGTATTGTACACAGTTCATTCTTTGTTACTTTTATGTTTTCATTGGTGTTCTGTTTATTAAATTTGAATTGATTGATTTTGCAGCACGTGATCAGTTGCTTAATGAAGCAAAAATTGGAATGTATCAAGATTGGACTCAATACTATCAAAATTGGGCCCAATATCAAGCCAGAGGATCTTCTGCTCCTCAATCTTCACAGCCTCAAGAGGATGAAGATTCTGCTCCTCGATACTCACAGCCTCAAGACGAAGAAGCTTCAGCTCCTCGATCATCACAGGCACGAGGAGAAGAAGCTTCTGCTCCTCAATCATCACAAGCACAAAGAGAAGAAGCTTCTAGTCCTCAACAACCAGAACAAGAGGCTCCTTCTCCTCATCCAGCGGGGACAACAGACCATCCTTCTTCTCCTCCAGCTCATCCGAAGGGGCCGCCTACTCATCATGGGACAGCAGAGGATTATTCAGCTTCAAGATGCTCAGAAGAGGCTGCTGTAGATCCTGACATAGTTGAAGAAGACCAAAGAGATCCAGATATTGTCATATTGGATTCTTCTGATTCTTCTGATTCTGGTGAGTTGGTGTGCATCTTTACTTTTATTCCTGTGTGGAACTATCAGTACATGGTGTGCAACTGACATTTTGGATTTTTCTGATTCTTCTGATTCTGGTGTTCATCTCTTTTTGTGTTAAAAGGCAAGGAGAGCAAGAGGAAGAGGGCTGAAGAACCCATACAAGCAAAAGAGAAAGCCAAAGCTGAGCTTTCAAAGAAGAGCAAGAGGAATGGCGAACTGTCAGAGAGGAATGGTAATGGTGAAGAGAGGAATGGCGAACTGGAAGAAGGAAGAGAGGAATGGCGAACTGGAAGAAGGAAGAGAGGAATGTCGCGCGTGGTGTTTGGGGTGGGCTGGGCTTGTTTTTCCTTTTTTTTTGGTTTTCCTTTTGTTGGGCCGGTCCTGGTATGTGTTTTGGGGACCGCCTGGGCCGTTTTTTTTTGCTCGTTGGGTTGGGCTGGTATGCGGTCCTGGGATGATTTCTGAGGACCCGCAGGTCTCTTGTATAAGGACTGTAATTTAAGAGTAGCCAAACCTCTCTAAATTTGTAATTTAGCTTTGGATTCTTGCTTGTGTTTAACATATTGATAGATATACTCACAAATTAAATTATTCTCATTAAAATAAATAATAGAGATTAATAAAAAAACTAAAAATAATTAGTAATAAACAATTATTGATTAGAAATAATATAGAATGGTAAAGATATTTTAATAATAAACTGAAATATATTTGATTGATGAAGTTAGTTTTGGGAATTCTTAGTGTTACATAATGATTAATGATAGGATTAAAAAATGTTCAAGTGAAGAGTTTATTTATAAATTGGATCCATAACTCATCAATTTAAATTTTTGGATTAAAGTGGTGTTTAGCTCATAGAGAAGTTCCATCATTTATTCAACTCCTTGGGGCCTGTTGAGGCCCAATAGGCAAAACCTATTTCGTTTGCTTATCACTTTGTAGGTAGTGGACAAAAGGTTAGATCAGGCTGGGTCAGGGTCGAGTCATTAGCTATGTCGGATCGGGTCAAGTTTGATACATTACAGTTGTCATGGGTCGGGTGAGGGATTTCTAGAAAAATAAACTTTGGTCCATGAATAGATCTATTTTGATCGTTAAGTAAAAATGAAGTGTATTTGCATTAAAAAAAAGTAGTTACGCTAATATTGTTTATTGGTGTGCATGACTAATTGTGCCACCCAACTTTTACTTTTGATCAAAATTGCCACCCAACTTTTATTTAGTCAAAAAACCACTTAATTTATTGAATTAATCACATTAGTCCATGACAATCTAGTATTGTGGCTGGAAAGAGAGTGTGATCTTCAAGTGTCAGTGGCATAACATGTGATTGGAAGAACATATATGTTACTTCCCTTGAGCATTGATTTCTCTTTCTTTTTCTCTCTAACTCTTCTTATTGTGCACGAGTTATTCACACTTTCTCCGATAGTCCCAAACATTTAGGGTTAAATTTGCTTGAAAATCACTAGTCAAACAAAACATCTAACTCAATTTTGGGTTTTCCAACGACATTAAAAGTAAAGTTTGACAATTAGGACTCTTGAGAAAGTTGAAAGAGAAGAAGAAAGAGGATGAATAAAAAGAAGGGGAAGTGTATAGCTGGTGCTTGCATCGAAGACTCTCAATTTTATTTACGGTACCTACAAAAAAAAGATAAATTTTTTAAAAAAAACCTACAATAGCCATTGGTGTGATAATTTTAATCAATTTAAAAAGTCGTGTGCAATATAATGAATTTAAAAAGTTGAGTGGACTTTTGATTTTTAAAAAATATTTAGGGTGACAATTTTGGCCAAAAATAAAAGTTAAGTGGCACAGTCACTTCTGCACACTTGTTTAGTGTGGAGCATTAATAAGATATTTCAGTAAGTTTAATATTTAAAATAGAGCAATGATACATAACTTGGGTACATACATTGTTTAACCGTCTTGATTTTTATAAAATTAATAATACTTCTTACAATTTTTTGTGACAATTTTTTTTATAGATATTATTAATTGTGAGAAGCCTGAAATATGTTGGATACGTTAACAATTATAAATGACACCCTAATTAAAGGAACTTCATCCATTATGTATATTTTAGCAATTTGTTTTAAAACATTTAAAAGATTATGGATAAAAAGATAATTTTATGTAATTTATATGTGATATTATAGTTGCAGTTTTCAATTATATTTTTCACTTTCAATTTAGTATTCAATTATATAAATTTTATTGAAAGACAAGGCACTTAAAAGGTGTCTAGCTTATCTCAAGACTCATATTATTTTCATTTAAATGATAGCAAAGCCTATTTATTTTGAGTCATTGATAGGCAGACCTGACTTGGCCTATTCGTCGACCCTTTAATATTGGTTAACAGGCAGACCCATTAATGCCCGAGCGTTTAATGGTCCAACCCTTTGATGACCTCCATTTTATGTAGCTGACCCACTTGACCCTATGGGGAACTAACGTGTTGGTCACCCCTATCACTCTGCTATTATTCATTGTTTATCCAAAAATTACATTGTTAGTAGGGTTTTTGGCCACAAATAATACGTATTGAGAAGCTTGTGATTGGAAATAATCCAAAGTGACTTTTCGGCCACTAGCAGTCTGTACTTTTTCACTATTTTTTCATAGCAGTGCAGAAGCAATTTCCGTCACCGAAAAGCTGACATGGCGGCCGGAAAGTATGTTTTTTCACACTCCAAAAAGGAGATTTCCGGTCGCCACGTCAGCTTTCCGGTGCCGGAAATTGATTTTGGACTGCTACAAGAAAATAGTGAAAAAGTACAGACTGCTAGTGACCAAAAAATCACTTTAGATTATTCCCAGTCACAAGTCCCTTAGTATGTGTGGCATCATGATGTAGGTGAATAATGATGTTGTAAGAATTGGGCATAAATTGATGGAAAATGAATGCAGGGGGAGAGATTTAGCTCGAGTAAACAAGTAAAGAATTTTGGGATAGTGAAGAGGGAATTGGAGAATCAATTAAGCGACACGGATCTACAACACTACCTAGAAAGGGCTTTGGCAGTTATGATTCTTGGAAGCAATGACTACATCAACAACTACCTGGTGCCTTCGTATGGCACCGCGTCCAAACATAAGCCGGAGCAATTTGCCGATCTTCTTATAAAAGAATACACTAAGCACATTATGGCACTGTATGATCAAGGCTTAAGAAGGTTCTTCATAGCAGGAATACCAGCCCTTGGTTGCTCCCCTGCACAACGAACCGGGGCTAAATCCCCTCCTGGAAAATGTGTCAACTTCAGCAACGATGTGGCTCAGATGTTCAACACCAGGCTTAAGACCCTCGTTGACCAAATCAATAGCACCCATCCCGACGCTACTTTTATCTATGGAAATACCTTTGATTCCTTCATGGAAATCCTTGGCCATCCCTCTAAATATGGTAATGCTAACTTGCTACATATACATTTGTCTAATGTCTAAATCTCAGAGTTACTGATGATCAAAGTTAATACATATATATGCAGGGTTGAATAGGGTAAATGAAGCATGCTGTGGAAGTGGGAGAAATAGAGCAGAAAAGACATGCATTCCCCTGTCAATACCATGTATGAACAGAGACCAGTATGCATTTTGGGATGGTTATCATCCAACACAAGCTGTCCATCGACTCCTTGCTATGATGGCTTACAATGGCCCCGACTATCTCTCACACCCAATGAATATCAAACAGATGGCTAAGATCTAAATGATGCTATCTCCGACATATATACCAAATTTCCCTTTAAACTTATAGCATATTTATAGGACTTATCTAGTTTAAGTAATATACTAATTCGTGTTGCCTGATATATTATTTGGATAGTAATGAGACTTTAGTTACAGTTATGCATGTTGATGTCAATGTGAGATAATTGTCTTATGCTGCTATATGTATAATTGTATATTAATAAGATTACCATTTCAAGACAGATAACAAAGAAGAAAGAAAGAAATATCTTCTTTGAAGCGACATGCCAATTAATGATATATTAAATCGTTTATTTGGAGTCCAACTTTATTAAAAAAAAAATACAACATGTATAAATTGTGTGCTTAGAATGTGGAAGTATTAAATTTGACTCAAGTTACTCTGAACTGAAGCCATTTTTCTAAACTTGTTGTAAACCTATATTTTGAATTTATTTTTGACATTTTGTGACAACTTTTCGAGCAACATATTCTAAATGTATTTTTGAAAAATAAGGTGAAAACTAAGAGGTGGTCCTTACGTTTACCCTTATATTGCCTATGCTTGTTTAGAATATATCTAAAATAGGAGTAAATAAGATTTATCAAAATTCAACCCAGGCTTTTCAGGATAAGGAGAAAGAGTAGTGTTTCCCCTTTTTGGTAAGGTTGGAGGTAGTATAATTGTCGAAGTTGTTTTGAGGTTTGTGAGTTGGGATTTGGAGATTTTTAATCATTCTAATGAAGAGTTAATGCTTGCTTCTCAATTAGGGATGACCATGGGGTGGGGAATCCCCCGTGCCGCTCTGAGGAAAAATCTTCATCCCCATTGAGGATGGGGACGGGGACGGGAACGGGGACGAGGACGATTTTTCAAAACCGCTCGGGGACGGGGCGGGGATGGGGACAACATTTTCCCCATCCCCGTCCCCATTTTCCCCGTCCCCATCCCCGAATCCCCGTCCCCAAAAATTTTAAAATTACCAAATAATATTTATTCTAATTCAATATATGTATTATGATTTTGCTAAATGTCGCCTTAGGGACAATGGTTAAGAGAGAATCTAAGTTATTTTTTTATTTGTAAAACCCTACATAATCTAATATATGTGATAAAAGATTACCTTTTTAATAAAATATACCTTATTATCTAATCAAATCTACATAAATCTTATCATTACCTTATTAGCAATTTCCCTTTCTTCCTTCCCGAAGTTCACCTTTCCAGACAATGTCGTATGTAATAATACTTGTAATCAACCCCATGAAACACAAGTACGTACGATTAATGCTAGAGATAAATAATTACTGATTATTTAACTCACTTATTCTTTTATTAAATATAGGATTATTGGAGGATAATACACTGAACTTTAGCGGTATCAAATAATAATGCATGAACTTTTTTCTTGGACTCTAATACACTGAACTTTGAGGGTATTGGACAATAACGCACTCAAACCAATTCAGCTGGTGGTTGACGCGGTGGTTGTCCTACTTTGAGGTGTCGTTTTTCTATTTTTTTCAGAAAAAACTTTTGCCATGTAAGAAAGTATACATAAGCATGATGGCTAATATATTTTTTTGGAAAAAAATAGAAAACGGGACAGCCACCGCGTCAAGGCAATGAATTCATGGAAACCCAAACATCTCATCCTAAACACATTCGAAGATGTTGAGGGTCCGATTCTGTCTTTACTCCGCGAACATTGTCCAAGGATTTACACAATCGGTCTGCTACATGAACACCTCAAATACAGACTGGGCCAGACAAAAGAGACGATATCAACTAGTTTATGGGAAGAAGACCGTAGTTGCATATCATGGTTGGATCAGAAGCCAGACAAATCGGTTGTTTATGTGAGTTTTGGGAGCCTCGCTACTCTTACAAGAGATCAACTCATGGAAATCTGGGTAGGATTATTGCAGAGAAAACAGTACTTATGGGTGATAAGACTGAATATGATTATTGGAAGTGACCTAGATAGTCCAACCCTGAACCAACTGTTGGAAGGGACCAAAGAGAGAGGACTAATGGTGGGTTGGGCCCCACAGCAGGAGGTCCTATCCACCGAGCCGTGGGTGGCTTCTTGACTCATAGTGGCTGGAACTCGACACTGGAGAGCATAGTAGCTGGAGTTCCAATGCTTTGCTGGCCTGCATTTGCTGACCAGCTAGTAGACAGCAGGCTTGTCAGTCAAGTCTGGAAGATTGGGCTGGACATGAAGGATTCGTGCGATAGAGCCACTGTAGAAAACATGGTCAGAGATCTCATGGACGTGAGGAGGGAGGAGCTGCGGAGAGCAATGGTTAAACTGTCAAACTTAGCTAGGAACAGTATCACACAAGGAGGGTCCTCCTTTTGTAACCTCAATGCCTTGATTAACGACATAAAATCAATGTCGAAGAAGAGACCGTGTTCTTAGATCTTAATCCTTTCATCATTATCATCAACAAAACCGCCACAACTGGAATCCAGAGCAGTGTATTTCCCTGCTGGAATATCTCCCAGGTGCAGGAAATTCCATGTATCTAGGTCTGTAAGTCTCAGTTGCTAGATTCAGAGAATACATGTTCCACAATACAAGTGTTTCATCATTTGAAAACCAAAGAACATATTGCAGCAAGACATTTCATAACACAATCAACCAATTCACACGATATTCCTGTCCAACTGGTCTTGAGTCTCAGAGTTTGGACTCTGGAACAAAATTAGTCGTATCCACTATCCAACCAACTTTTTCGAACAACAATGTTAGGGTCTTACCAAAATCACACTGTAACAAACTCCCTTATGCCTATAATGTAGGAGTAAAATAAAGAAACACCCATAATGCATTGTACAATGAGGTCGATCAAGTACAAAACAAAGTGTTATTAATAACCCGATTGTAGTGTAAGGTACATCACATCTGCTCTTCACCAGCCCGCACCACCTTGATGAATGCATGACTCTGGCTTCTTGCTGAATTCATTCTAAACGCGTCAAATTTAGCCAAACAAGTGTAAGATATGGGAAAGGAACTCATACAACACTTCTCTGCTGGAAATACAACAAGCATGGACTGGAATTTTTCACGTATGGTGAGACAATTGTAGGCGTATCTACTCTCAATAGACTTTCATATCAAACACATTAGGCACACGAATAGGATAACAACTTTAGAGATGCTCAAGTTCAAAGCTACCGAAGCGTGTTTTGGTTGAATGAGAGTGAATTAACAACTAACTTTAAGAAACGACAACCATGATACCCTGTGATAGGCCTCAAATAGGCACAAGAATAGGATAAGACACCTTTGAAAAATAACCACCAAGGTTTATGTCTCTTCATGGTTAATAATTAGATTAACAATATATATTACATACACGAGGAGCATGTGCTCCAGATATTTGCAAGTAAATAATCATAATAATCATAGTGAACATTCATAATAATTAGAGTGAATAATATAATATATGTGACTATGTGAGTGAACAATTGCAGAATTTGGAGGACATGCTCCGGTTGCACTTGATAAATTGCAATTAGATTATGATGATAATTGTCATCCAACAATGACGTGTGAAAGAAACAAGCGAAAGCTTAAACCAACAAAAACTTGAAACCATGCATCGTTTGGGCCAGGCACGGCCCATGTCAACGCTTGTCCTACTCCTATCAAACAATGCTTTCGACATGCGACAAGGCCCATGTCATACCAGACACGGTCTACATCACCCTATTTTCTTCAAAATCCACCTTAGATTGAACCGGTTGAGCACTGAAGGCTCAACACACTTAAACTTAAGCCTAATGTTAACTTATGAGTGAATTTTACCTTAATAATTTTATCTCAAATTTAGTTAGCTCCACATACACACTTGAAATCATCCAACATTCTTTACCACAATGATTTATCTCAATTCTCAAATTTAAAAGTTAACTTGCAAATTCTTCCTTTGAGAAATATCTTATATCTTACATGTACAAACAAGGCCATTAAAATGTACGAAGTATTTACTTTTTCTTTTTTTTTTATAAATTAGTTTAATTTAGCGGGTCAACTTGTATTAACCCTGATAGGCTATTAGGACATTGTAGTAGTAGTAGAAACCATAATAAATACAATAACAAAAATAGAAATTGACATAAAATTTTAACGTAGAAAAACTACCATCGAGAAAAAAAATACGAACAATGGACTATCAGAGTGTTACACTATTTAATCAGAGATCCCCGGTCTCTTATAATGGGTTGCAACACAAAGACTCAACACGCACAGTTAATACGCCTCACATAGAAATTAGAGATACAATTATTGTGCTACAAATAAATCTCACACCAATACAATACGACCTTGGCTAAGCATCTCCATAAGTATGCAAACAAAATATCAAATCGAACAAAATTAGGAAAATGTACGCCAAAATATATTTCTGCGACCGTCATAGCAACACAACTCGTGTCGCCCTTAACACGGCCCGTGTTAGGCATGACGCGATCCATGTTGAGCCTCTGCGTCAATTTCTTACTCTCTACCCCCCCCCCCCCCAGACACATGCACACGCACACGACCCATTTCAACTGTAGAATAGTCCTTCTTTGAAGGGACTTAAACGAGCCAATCCGAAATCTGGGGCTGCACACAAACCCTAACAAACCTTAGGGTTGTTACCAATTGTTGGTCTTGTTGCTAACTAGTTATAAATAAAGATAGAAATAAAAACACAATATGTAACACATTTGGAGCCCAACACATGCAGTGAATTTTAGGGATTCTTATGAGGTCTTCAAGTAGACAAATGCAACCTTCTAAGCAAATGAAAATTAAAGTGAATCATGTCATGGGAGGTCAATATCTCTAGTTAAAAGGATCACTATTGTAAAGTCCAGAAACTGGCACTAGTCTCACACCTCAGTTGGATTTACATAATTAATGCAGTATGCACATGACGGTAAACTCCAAATTGTAAATGGAATTTCAAGAGTATATGCTTGAGGGGTCTACTGAGTTTGAGTATGAGAATATGAGAATGTGAAATCTATGGCTAGCAATCGTAGAACTGCAGACAAATTAAAGGGTCCCCGCTGGGAGAAATATTAAGCACAAGAGACTCAAATCATCAAAACATTGACAAGATCGATAGTCAATGACGGCAAGTTAGCTAGTGGGAATACACATATGCAGTTACTTAAGACAAATGTTTCACCAATATGAAGATACAAAAATGATAAACATCTTGACACAAGATGGCTCTTAACCATCTTGCATTTCTTCTAAATTATTAATAAAGTGAAATGTAAGTGTATATAAATCATTCTAAAGGTATGTTTCATTATTTTTAGGGTTACTACAACTTATAAACAATTTAAAAATAAATATTTATTTTCTATTATGATTGATAAAATTAGACTATTATTATATTTTTTCACATAGCTAATAAGTATTATATTATTATAATTGATAAATATATATCATTATTAAAGAAAATATTAATAAAAATTACAAAAATGTGAAATATAAACAATTCAAGATGGTTAAGAACCATATTGAGTCGAGATGATTATCAAGGTCCATGAAGATAAAGAAAACAACTTCACGCAAACGATGCAGAATCACTATTGGCAAATTCTGCCATAATTAAAAAATTTCAATATATTATAATAGGGAGTAGTTGAAAAATATATTCTACCTTTAAAAAGTCAAAATTAATCTATATTGATCAACTGACTAGTTGTAATTAGTAATGACATTCATTGAGATATTCTACTATAATTAGAGCTTTTCAACTATCATAGTTATAAAATATAGCAACTATTCATTGACCCTAAAAGATTGAAATTAATATATTTTGATTGGAATAACCTATTGTAATAGTTAATCATATCTATTTTCAAATAATTTTTCTTTTGACGAATAACATTTAGGCCTCATTCTTTATGCGGCTGGCAGTCTGCGGTGTCATACCACTCCTCAACTTTTCATATTCCACCACAATCCACCATAATCTACCACAATCTGCCATAACCCACCACAATCTATTACAACCCACCACAATCTACTTTTTCTAATTTAAGTTATCTTTTTATTAAAAGTTAAATTTTTCATATTCCACCACAACCCACCACAACTTTCCTCAATCCACCACAACTTTTCCCAACCCACCACAATCCATCACATTTCCTCCACACTACACCACACCGCACCGCATCGCAACGCACTGCAACCAGCCATATATAAAAGGACGGGCCCTAAGAAGAAAGTTTTTAACCTTGACATTTTAGTACGAAAATTCCGAATCATGAGATTATAGAAGGGACTATAAAATTTGTAGGCCCTGTTCTTTGGTCAGGTTAAGTTCATATTAGATTATTTTATTTTTCTCAAATTAATAATAAGAAATTTTCAACTACTATAATTGATAAAAATATTCTTATTTTCAATACCGATTGGGAAGCCGTACGTTTCACAATTAAATTAACAATGGATCTGCATTATATGACTCAGCTAACAGTCAATGATAAAATTACAACACGGATGAACTATGTAGCAATAGCCCAAGCCATTTTTTTTTGTTTGTTTTCTCTTTTAGGTTGAGAACTCAAAGTAGATTTCCATTAATTATGAAAAGACAGTAGTGGAGAAGATGGACACGAAGGATTCATGTGACAGATGAATAGTGTAGAAGATGGTCAAGGAATCGATGGATGGGAGGAGGGATGAGCCCCAACGAACGAAAATGTCAGCCCCTGCGGAGAAGAGTTATCACTCAAAGAGTGCCATCAATGATTCCAAAGTGTCCGGAGGCTGGACTCTTGTGTCCATACCATGAGTCCACCGTATGTAGAATGTGATCGAGGTGTGCCAGTTTTTATATCTTCTAATTTGACAATGTGCTCGACGTGTGTAGAATGTGCTTGAGGTCTATTGTTTTTTTGGAAATTTTTTTTTGTCGTGTAAGAAAGTAGATATATGCAGGACGACTAATATATTTTTTTTGGAAAAAAAGAAAAAAGTCACTTCAGAGTAGAACCGCCACCAAGTCAACCATCTGAATTCTTCTGAGTGCATTATTGTCTACCTTCAAAGTTTAGTGTATTATAGTAAAAAAAAAAGTTCACTGCATTGTTGTCCAATACCCCTAAAGTTCAGTATATTATCATCCAATAACCCTAATATTTAACATACGAATATGGAAGCATGATATTTCTCAAAAAAAAAATATTAAGAAACTATATATATTTCTAAAAAAAAATATTTCTCAAAAAAATATTTAACATACGAATATGGAAGCATGAGTTTGACAATGAACACAAATATTAGTATAGTCTATTGACTAATAATATGTTTGGACTGGGGTTATGGGAGGGGAAGGGAAGGAAAAAGAGGGGAAGAAGATTAATTAACCTCCCTTACCCTTGTTTGGAAAAATAAATAAGAGGGGAGGATAATCATTTACCTCCATTCCCCTCCATTAACCCCCAATATGAGGGTTAACCGAGAGGAGGGGAACTCATTATATATAAACAAAGGAAATAATTTTATTAATATAATAAATACTTCATTTTTCTCTCTTTCCCCCTCCTTCCCTCCCTTTTTTAATCCAAAAAACAACAATTAATCCTTCTTACCCCTCACTCCTCTCTACTTATAATCCAAACAAGATAGAAATAGATCTCTTCCCCTCCACTCTCCTGCCATCCCCTTTGATATCCTCCCCTCCCTCCCCTCCCCCTTTAATAACCAAACAGACCCTAAAGTAGCAAAAGGGTGATTATAATAATAATTTCTTAAAGGAATCCCAAAGAATATCACAATCTAAGCTTCCATGTATGATGTAAACAGCACCCTATCTGATGCTATCTTGTTATATAAACTCCTTGTCTACTGTCCTTCACACAGACATTACCCCATATTTTGAGTAAGATATGGGGTCTTCACCTCATGTACTCATGTTTCCAATTCCAACGGTGGGTGATATGGGGTCAATGCTGAAGCTAGCAGAACTACTATGCGTAGCCAATCTGAAGGTGACTTTCATCAACACAGTTCACAATCACAAACGTCAGACTAAACATGCCGACATCGAAGCCCGTTTTTCGCAGTACTCAAGCTTTCAGTTCAAGTTAATACCGGACGGGCTGCCGGATGACCACCCACGATCAGGTCCCGACTGGTTTCCGCAACTGTTTGAGAGATTGGAGTCCAATGCTGTGCCCTTTCTCAGAGAGGTAATGTCAGGTCACACGTCTCAAGTCACATGCTTGATTGGAGATTCTACGTTGGCCTTCGCTTTTGAGGTTGCAAATGAAGCTAATGTACCAGTGATTGAGTTTAGGGCTTTTGGTGCTTCCTACCTTTGGATTTACTTATGTTTGCCCAGGCTTATGGAAGCTGGGGAAGTTCCCTTCAAAGGTGCCCACTTACTCATCTCTCTTTTACTTGTATGCCAATTTGGGTACGTAGGGGTTTTGAATGGTAAAATGATATATAATATGAAATGAAAATGTTAATTAAAAAAGAGGGAGTATACACCACTGCTATAGTTTAAGCCTATGGTTTAACCTATAAAGGGGGAGTATTTTCAATGCCAATTAATGGTTATTGTAGATTGCATTGCAGTACTAGTTAAAGAATTTATGGGTATCCTTAGAACCTTTAATATCAGTCTTTTTTGCCCAGTTGAGGGGAGAAGAAGAAAGGAATTAAGAAACTATATATATAGTAATGCACAGGGGGGGCTAAGGTGAAAAATAACTGTAGAATGTCTAGCTCACAAAAAAGGGGAATGGTAAATAACCCATGGAAAGTACATAAAACATAAGCGGGCAATAGGAGCATGAAACTTGTTCCTTAATGGACTCCAAATATAGATGGCATGCCAAAGAAGCATCATCCCTAACATTGCTTCTCAGAAAGATGGATATCGAATACCATCAAAAAAACACTGACCATTTTGATAATGTCATCCTGCAGTGTCTAATACTTGAATGAAATATATAACAGATGAAGATATGGATCAGCTCATTGCAAATGTACCCGGAATGGAAGATTTTCTCCGGCGTCGTGACCTTCCCAGTTTCTACCGAAACAAGGACAAACTTGTGGTAGATCTCCAACAGATTGCGCAGAGCATCCAAAGCTGGAAACCCCACCCAGTCATTCTCAACACATTTGAGGATCTAGAGGGTCCAGTTCTCCATCACCTCCGATCTCATTATCCAAAGATTTACACAATCGGCCCCCTACATGCTCACCTTAAACAAAGACGCACCCTACCGGAGAGGATCATATCGAATTCCTCAAGTAGTTTGTGGGAAGAGGACCGAGGTTGCATATCATGGCTAGACCAGAAGCCAGACAAATCTGTGATTTATGTCAGTTTTGGGAGCCTGACTATTCTTGAAAGAGATGAGTACATGGAGATTTGGAGTGGACTAGTAAGGAGTAAAAGTTATTTCTTGTGGGTATTAAGGCCTGGTATGATTAATGACACTGACGACCCAGATAGCCTGGTCACAGACGAATTACTTGAGGGGACGAAAGAGAGGGGACTCGTCGTAGGCTGGACTCCACAAGAAGAGATCCTGGCTCATCGAGCAGTAGGTGGCTTCTTGACACATAGTGGATGGAACTCGACAATAGAGAGCATCACATCTGGGGTGCCTATGCTTTGTTGGCCTTACTTCGCTGACCAGCAAGTTAACAGCCGGTTTGTGAGCCATGTCTGGCGAATTGGGCTTGATATGAAGGATACATGTCACAGTTCAATAGTGGAGAACATGGTCAGGGAATTGATGGATCACAAGAAAGATGAGCTCCAACAATGTATGGCCAAAATGTCAGACATGGCAAACAAGAGTATTACTCAAGGAGGGTCCTCGTCTAGCAATTTCAATCGCTTGGTTGAGGACATACACCAAATGTCTAAACTGACTCAGACAAAATAATTCTTCCACCATGGGTTTCATTCATTCTGTGCTTCCAGCACTCGTAAAAAAAATCATTTGTGCAATTCTTTCTTTGATGTGTAACACGCAAAATACACTGCTTACAGGAATTATATTTGTGGATATAGCAGGAATATAATGTCTATAGTTAATGGTAATTATTTGCCTCCCGTTAGTGGAATACAAAAAGAAAACTGTACAGTGTACAAAGAACAGTCCTGTGTAGAAGTCTAGCTCTTCCTTTGATAATTTGATGCTAAAGATTCATATAAAATACCATCAATGAATTATCAAGCACGAGTGAAGTAGAGTTGAGCTTCAAAAACACAACGGCAAATTATAAAAATTTGTGTTCCACCATGAACCCCTGCCAAAGATACGAGTTTGACTAAAAGTGATGGTCTGTACGTAGGAAGCCCAGACACGGAGTGCTTATCACTAGATGAAGCAGAAGTTGTTTCCAATAGACTTGCCAAAAGATTTTGGTAAATAAAATGCAGTAGTACGATTAGTAATTGTTAGACCAGGCTCAGATAACCTAGATTCTGATATCAGTCGTTATGATCGAGGTAAAATATAGGGTAGGCCTAGTATTTGCAGCGGAAGAGGTAATTATCAGGATGTATAAATTGAGAAGAAATATAACAAGATTAGTAATTAAAATAGATAGAGAGTATAAAGACACACGATTTACGTGGAAACCCAAATCGGGAAAAAACCACGGACGGCAACGGAGCAATAATCCACTAGTATAAGGGGAGAGATTACAAGAGAGATCCCAAGGGGCTATATAACGCAAGGGGATCGATGGTCAGATCACAAAGGGGTTAATAGCACATGCTATATAACGCAAGGGGATCGATGGCAAATCACAAGGGGTTAATAGCGCAACGGGATATACTGAAGACAAAATAACTCTCTAAAGAACTCTCACAACCTAGGGATGGGTAGAGGTGAAGAATGCTCTGTTTGTGTTTGTCGTATGTCGTGGGTGTATAGGTTGACAACAACCTATATTTATAGTAGAATGAAGGAAAAAGGAAACTAGGTTAAATATTACTAAAACCTAGAAATAAACAAAAAAGCGCCGCCGCTGAAATAATGGAGCCGAGACGCTGGCAGCGTCTGAAGGAAGCTAGCCGCGTCACCTCATTGTTGATTACTGGATCAGGCGCTAGTGGCGCCCAAAAAACCCCGGCAGCGTCTTTGTTCTTCGTTACCGCAACAAAACGTTGGGTGGTGGGAAAGACCCCCTGGTGGCGTCAAAACACCCCCCACCAACGTCTCACTTCTTCAATCGATTTTGGCCATAAACGCAACAGTAATGTATTTACTGTAATTATACAGAAGCAAGTAGAGTGAGATATTAATATCGACAATAATAGTAATGCATTAATGAAAGAAAGGATGAATAAAAGGTTACAGGTTACATGTGAATAGCCAGGACCATTCGAATAGGAGAAGGAAAATCGAAAGGATTGGATTGGACCACCGGCTAATTAAAGCTGAGATGCTAAGACCTCTACGTAAACAAAAAATTATTATAAGCTGACAAATCATGAAAAGAAGGCTCCAAAAGACACTGCCAATATTGTCATAAGCCTGATCCTAGATCGCCGAACTCCTTGAAACCAAAGCCAAATCATAAACTACTACCAATATTTGCCACAACGCACAAAGTTTCCGCTAGCTATCATTATCATCGTTTGGTTTCATTCATTCTGTGATTCCAACACTCAGAAAACATACACCAAATGTCAGAAACTACCCATTTTTTGGCTGGGCGATGATGGTAGTCTTCTCGGGACATTTTTCTTTTTACGTGTTTTAGTCTTTCCCAAATTGCTAATTTTTATTGTTTTCTACACTATTTTTTTTAATAGTAAGTGTTACTTACCAATTATAAGAAATTTGGAATGCATAGGTTGCATAAGTAAGGATAAATAACACCCTAATTGAATTACCCACTTTCGTTAAGCTTATTTTAAGCATTTTTTTGAAATGTAAAAAATAATGGATAAAAGTATAACTTTATTCAATTTATATGTAATACTATATATAGTATTGGATTTTGTGGCCTATTAGATCCTCCTAAGGTCCAAAATCGGCAAGAGGAGAGGAGGAGACGTAAGTCGCGCCTCATGCGGTGCTACGAGGAATCTTGGGTGGCATGGAATTCCTCTCGTGGCTAATTTTGATTAACCTAGGTTCCCTCTTCAATGCCCTGTTCCGTATTAGCGTTTAGAATAGCGTTTAGCGTTTTGACTGAGTCAAAGTTGTATTTTATAAATTTTAAATTTTCGGTAAACCAGCGTTTTAAATTAGCAAATAGCATCTTAGCCAGCGTTTGATGAAAATTTGCAAACGTTAAGCTGGTTAACGTCTGGAAAATGTGAAGTAGCGTTTGAGGTTTTCTTTGGAAAATGCCCTCAACTTTTATTACATATTACTACTCCTGCCATTACTATAAAATACAGTGTCAGTGTTTCACTCTGGTTTCATCATCCCTCTCGCTTTACTGTTTGCTTTATTTCTTATATTCCTCCATAATCCCTAATTTCCAGTTATGAAGCACTAAGCAAGATAGAACAACTCACCTTTCTCTGAACCATCGAACACTTGGAACAATCCTCTTTTTCTAACCTATTGAACAAGAAAGAAGCAACCTTTTACAATAGTAAAAGTAGCTTAATATCTTTATTCAGATTTCACAAAGAATAAGTGGAAGATGGTGATGAATTTCATTATGTGGGGTTTATTGCAAGAATTGGGTGTGAAATTGAAGGTCACTAATGGCTACTAAGCTCTGAACAATCGGTGGGATATGGTGAGTGACTGAGTATCGTAGAACTAATAATAATAACAATAACAATAATAATAGATATGGTGAGTGACTGAGTATCGTAGAACTAATAATAATAACAATAATAATAATAATATTATTAATATTATTATTATTATTGTTATTATTATTAGTTCTACGATACTCAGTCACTCACCATCATAAATTATTATTATTATTATTATTATTGTTATTATTATTATTATTATTATATTTTGAAAAATAATTAGTAATAATAATAATATAGTGATCATGTCCGTTTTGGTCATTTTATGTCCATCAGTTAATTCAACAGCTAATTTTACCGAACACGTTCCTTATAAATAAATGCTTAAACAACTATAAGCTATCAGCTACCTTCTAACAGCTATCAGCTCCTCCAACAGCTATCCGCTACCTAAACAACTATCCGCTATTAAATACGCTATTGTTGCCGAACAGGGCCCAAGTCAGCTACGACTTGCAGTTATTTTAGTTTTAATGTAACTCTAATTTCTCCTAGCCCCCCTATACATAGGGTTCGGTTTTCTCCACTTTATGTCACAGCGACATCGATTGATTAACGGTGATCAATTAGTTCAGAGAAGAAAATATTCAGAGAGAGACAATTTAATTCACCAGTATTTTCCCAGTGTATCCCGAGAGATTGTGAGTTGAGAGTTTGAGAGATTTATATTATAATCTCCTTTTGTTGATCGTATCACACCCTGTGATAGTGATCGAGTCCTCCCTTCTCATAGTGGATTATTTTCTAGTTGTCGTCGTCCATGGGTTTTCCTCCGAGTTCTTTGGTTTAGCACGTATACCTGGTGTTCGTTTTATCGCTATTTTTTGTTCCCAAATTTTGTCGTAATTTCTGTCATTTTATTTATTTCGCTTCCGCTATAACATTGCACTTATTTTCCTAACTAATAGTATCAGAGCAAGGTTGGAGATGACTTAAATCATGAAATGTGAGATTCCAAAATTTGATGGAGTGAGGAGTTTCACGATGTGGAGACTGCAGATGAACACGATCCTGATTCAGCACGGGTTATGTGATGTGATTGAGTATCCCGACGTGAAGATCGATGAAACGATGAGAACTTCAAAAAAAGCTCCAGAAAGAGATCCAGGGTAGCTTGAGTTCGAGGTCAGCAGGATGAAGCTCAAGGAGGAGCCACCGGAACATGCAGTTAGGAGCCGGTTGTTGATAACGCTCCTGAAACAACTCAAGTTGATGAGCTTGAGATCGAAACCGGCGTTCTTCAGGTGGAGGAAGAACCTAGCATAGCAAGAGATCATTGTAGGAGAGAGATCAGGAGACCAACGTGGTATACAGCGGAAGATAATGATATGATCGCTTATACGTAGAGTGTTGTAGAGGAGACTCTTGAAGGTGTTGAACCTTCTACCTATCAGGAGGCCATCTCTTGTCCAAGTACCTCAAACTAGATAGGAGCTACGAGAGAGTATATGGAGAGTCTGCAGAAGAATCATACTTGGAAGTTGTGTGAGTTTCCCAAAGGGCGACGAACTCTTACTGCAAAATGGGTGTACAAGAAGAAAGAAGGTATCCCTGGTGTAAAGAGTGTAAGGTGGAAAACTAGAGTGGTGGTTAGAGATTGCAACTAGAAAGAGGGAATCGACTACAATGAAGTTTTCTCACCAGTTGTCAGGCATACGTCGATTCAAACCTTGATAGCCTTCATTGCTTTATTTGATGTGGAGTTGCTCCAAGTTCATCTAAAGACTGCGTTCGTTCATGGCGATTTAGAGGAAGAGATCTATATGAGGAAATCAGAGGGTTTCACCGTCCCTGGTAAGGAGGAACATGTGTGCAGATTGAGGAAGTCATAGTAGACACTGGATTTTGTACTGGAACAAGTGTACAAATCAGGAGCAACAAGAAAAGAGGCTAGAAGGAAAGCCAAGCCACTGCGGCTCCATCAATCAAAAGCTATCGGGCCAACCCACTACAGAAAGCTTTCATGTTCCACCCTTTCCACATACATATACCCACCATTTCAAATCTTATTTTTTCCACAAGTCTTGTTAGCCTCGTTTCTATTGATGAGAGTAAAGAACACATCATAAGCTTTCCAACGCCTTTTGAATTGCCACAATCAAAGTCCGGATGAAAGAGTTATGATCGTTCGAAGTTGCACTTAGCTAGTTTTAAAACCCAGACAAGTTTTAACATTTTTCAGGCCCAGAAATCTGGCCCAGCAAGCAACTCTGGCCCAAGAAAGACATCAAAACCCGCCTTGGTTTTAAGCGGAGTAGCGACGCATCCATGTCAGCGATCCGTGGGATGACTAATTAAAACCCGCCTAGGTTTTAATTGTTCTGGCGCCAAAATCTGCATGCATGCAATCCCATGATCATAGCCCCACGTGGTTGACTTCCCCTTGACTTCTCAAAACCCGCCTAGGCTTTGATCCGAGGAGGGCATGATTCTTGGGGTATGTTCCCCTCGGTTTCCCTCCAAGCCTCTCACTCCGTCATCTATAAATACCCCCCTCCATTTCACCCTCATATCATCAACAATCACCCTCTATCACCATTACTCTACCAAATTCTCATCAACTATTCTCATCAACCATCATCCATAATATACTAAATTTTCTCACTTACACCCTCTCTAATTTTCCATAATCATTCTCATTCCTATCACAATCTTCATCCTCACACCATCATTCCGGGTCATTTTACATTACTTCATCCAAGCTCCAAGTCAAAGGATCAAATCCATCACGTCCACCACCTTAAGTAAGGTTTGATTTCATTATTCATTTTATTATAATTAATCATGTAATTCATTCTTTGATTCCTTTATTTGTACATATTTTGTAAAGTAAAAATCGTATTTTATATTGCATGTTTTGAATAATAACTTCGAGAAATTAACCAAACTTCTTCCCGCTCTCTTTCTTTTCAATGTCGATTTTAGTAGAGTCTGTTTCTTTAACAGACGGATTCGAGAGTTCTTATAACTCTTGAATTCGTAGTCTTACCCCCGAATCTAGAAATCGGGTTCGTAGACCGAAGTCTTTCGTTTCTTATTTTATGGTTTGTCGATTTCCTTAAATTGGCTGGTGACTCTTTTACATTTTATAACTTCGTTTAATTATTTAAAATATTCGCCTTTGCATAAAATAACTTAAAAATGATTTAGTTCATGTCCAATATTAATTCAAGGCGGGTCCTGATAGAAATGGGCCAGAAAGTGATAAAACCTAGGCGGGTTTTATCACCTTCAACTCACTTTCTCTTTGGGCCGGAGAGGCAAACGGCCCAGCCCAGAGTCTGTTAAAACCTAGGCGGGTTTTAGCAGATTCTGGTGGCCCGCTTGCTCTTCTTTGGGCTTGAAATTGATACTTGTGCCGGGATTAAATTATTGTTAAATTATTTTGTACAATTTCAAATAATTTAAATAATAAAAAATGGATTTGTAAATAAATAAAGCTTCATCACCCCGAAGATGAATTTTGAAAATAAAAATATCCTTATTTAAGGATTAAGCAACCTTAATCGGCTCTCGATCATTAAGTAGCACATCCGAAAACAATTTCCCCGAACGAGAATTTTCCGGGGTCCTACAGATTAGGGACTCTACTGGGGACTAAACCTTAAAAAGAGGGTTAAACTTGAAAAAATCGAGTTGATTTGAAATTGTAAAAGTGAGAAGTTAATTTATTTCACAATTTTATTATTCTTTTGTTAGACATCCTTTGCATACCGGGCCACTAATCGGGTCTTTTGACACATTAGCACAAAGGCGACAATTTAAGTAATACCTAGGATTTTCCCTCGAGAGCGGGCGACCACTACTTGTGCGATACACCCTAAATCACCAAGCATTTGGTCTCTCCTCTCCCCGTGTTACACTCAAAGGGTTTCCTTGAAGTTCTTTGAGTCATACCTCACACTCCTTACCAGGGGTATCGAGCACCGGCCGGGGTGAAAACATGCGGTAGGCCATGTAACCCAACCATAGAAATCCATGAATGTAGAGCCTAGGTTTAGGGTAACCCTTCATGTTGTATGCTATGTGCTATGTGTACCCCTTCCCCTTTTCTTTGTTGTAACGAGTCGACCCCAGTTTGGAGGTTTTGTTCTAGTCCATATAAAATTCATTGGATTGAGAAAATGATTATTTATTAATTGATATAATTAACTCAAAGACATTATGGTTAGCCCAAGTGGAAGGGCCCATTTATGCTTGAAAGTTGATTATCTTAATTAATAAATAAAAATTGACTCAACTTTGATGATATTATATGACCCTTTACAAAATTCTCTTAACAAAGGTAAAAAAAAATTTAATTAAAAAAGTCCAACAAAGTTAATGGATAGCGTCTTAGACTGCAAAATAGTCACTAGGCTTGAGTAAATTAATTTATCGATTTAATTAATAAATCCATTACATTTATGGTCGGCCCGTTGTTAGGCCCAACCATATTGGATTTGTCACTTAAGCCCATAAATTAATTATGACTCGCTTATTGTTGACTTTATCCAGTCCTTTACAATATCCATTTTCCTTGAGTTAAAAAATAAAAAAAGAGAAGGTTAACAAAAAAAAAGTGGGTCGTCGGTTTTGTCGAATATTATTCTAGTCCGCATAATAGCGAATATGACTAGAGTTGTCTAAAGTTATTGGGCCAAGTTACGGATTCTCATTAAAACGGTCGGCCTGTGGATTGAGCCCATCCGAATTGAGAAACACTGACTTGTGCTTTCTAACTTATGACCAGCTCGCTATATTTAACTTTATTCGGCCCTTTATAATGTTCTTTCATTAGGTCCATGTAGAGTGGGTAAGTCTTTGGTCTAGGTCATAAGTGAGTCTTTTCTTGGGTTAATGTGTGTTTGTCTCTTTTAGAATGTCTAGTGTAAACCCAGGTCATGGGTGAGTCTTTGTTTTAGAGTCAGGATATGAGTGTCTTTTTCTTTAGAAAAGTGTCATATAAGGTTTAGGATGAATCTTGGTGTTAGTTTTTGCATGTAAGTGTCTTGCATTCATTAGAAAGCATCATATAAGGTCACTGTGGGTCTTTGAATTAGTGTTTACATGTAAGTGTCTTGCATTCTTTAGGAGGTCTCATACAGGTTCGTAGGGCATGTAAACCCATGTCATGGGTGAGTCCTTTTCCAGAGTCAACATATGAATGTACTGCATTATAAAAGTCTCCTATAGGGTCTACATCATGCAAACCCAAGTCATGGGTGAATCGTTAAGTTTCTTTCTTGAGTTACCATGTAAGTGTCTTGCAATCTTTAAAAAGTCTCATGTAGGTTCATAGGTCATGAACACCCATGTCATGGGCAAGTCTGTGTCTGGAGTCATCATGCAAATATCTGTCTTTTTATTAAGTCCAGTGTAAACCCATGTCATAAGCTAGGGTTTCTGGGTCAGCATATAGGCATTTGCACTTTAAGAGGTGTCATATAGAATTTAGGACATGTAGACCCATCTCGTGGGTAAGTCTTTTCCTTAAGTCAACATATAGAAGTCTTGCATCTTAGGAAGTCCCATATAGATCAGTTAGCTCTTTTAAACCCATGTCCTGGGTGAGTCTCTCCCAAGTCAGCATGTAGGCGTTTCTTCATTTTAGGAAGTCCATATAGGTCGTTTAGGTCATGCATGTATTGGGATGGGTTTTTCTTCATTTGTCCAGTGTCAGGGTCAAGGGCTGAGTTAACCATAAAGGGATGTTTGGATGACGAGAATTTCTGCAACTATCATAGATCTCGAGGGAACAACATGGAGAATTGTTAGACTTTGGAGCACGTGATCCATTCAGGGAAACTGCCCTCACCGAAAGCAGCAGAGAGGACCATACATAACATGGATTCCTCATACGAGGACAAGGAGGGCACATAATCAAATGAGCTTTAGAAGTAGCTACAATACTGGTTGTCAAGCATTTCATGCTTAGAGTCAGTTCTTCATTCATTTCTTTACTCTTGTTGCTATGTGATCAAATAGAATTTCGTGCTTGTGCTTTTGACTTGAGTTGAGATGTTCTCTCATCTATCCATCATCCGTACAAACCAAGTCTGACAAATTTCATTTTCTCTTATCCTTCCATCTTTGTTGTATACCTCGTTCCCGTCTTTTATTTTATTGAATCCAGAGTTTTAAAAAAAAGAAGAAAAAAAGAGAGAAAAAAAAAGAAAAAAGAGAGAAGTCAATCTGCATTCATCAAGCAGGCTGGGCAAAAGGAGAGAAGACCAAAACCACCAGTTTCTTGAAAATGGACATCTCTATGCTCCTACAACAGTAGCTTGAACAAAACGTGCCTAAGACAGGGGGCTACCGCCTCACCACCCACATCACCATCTGTGTAACCTGTTACCTTCTCATTCGCCCCAACATCTATCATCTACATCTCCATCCCAAGTTCCAATTCATCCCTCTTTGCATCACTCATAACAGACATCGTTCAAAAAACCATAGCCTTGTCCAACCCAATCATTCTCTTCATGACCGCTCCATATCTACCCCAAAGCCAAAAGGTGTGTTTGTGACTAATGTCATCAAAAGGAGAATAGGAGTAAACCCATGAAGAAGGAGTTTGAAAAAGAAAAAAAAGTGAAAAGGAGTGAAAAAAGTGAAAGCAAGAGAAAAAAAGGTGAAAAAAGCAACCAAAAAAAAAGCTGAGATAGATAGCAAAATAAAAAAGGAATTGAGAAGAAAAAAGAAAAAAAAAGGAGGAAATGGAAGAAAGCAAAGAGAAAAGAAAGAAGAAAAGGGGATTCGAAAAGAACAAAGAAAAGAGAAGGTGAAAATAAGAGTCATGCACACCTTAGAAAACCTCATCTCAAGCCTTCACCTGCATCATCCATACACCTCATCCTTCTATAACCTTCACAAACCTTTCATCCATCCATAACCTGCATATGAACCCTCAAACCTTCATAACCATCTTTTCGAACCGTTAAGCCTTCCTCGAGGTAGTGCCATCATCAAAGTTGCGCTAAAGGAACTACGACTGGCCTGATTCAACCTCGGATACGCCCGGCCGTTACATGAAGCATCCTTTGTCCTCAAAATGTTGGTCTTTGAGAGAAGAAAAAAAAAGAAGAGAGGATAGCTTGGAATCCCAAGTTAGGCAAAAGGAGAGTGAGAGAATAACAGAGGCTAGCTTGGAATCCCAAGCTAGGCAAAAGGAGAGTGAGAGAATAAGAGGGGCTAGTCTGAAAACCCGTCAAGGCAGGTTAGGCAGAAGGAGAGTAAACCCTGGATTTCATCATCTTCAACCCTCCATCTTCCTTCCATCAGACTTGGACATCATTCCATAACCATGCTCCAACCTTTTCCCAAGAGATGATATCTATCCCATTTGACATCTCTTCTCCCCTTCAACATACGATCATTCTTAAGTGTCTCCACATCCCATTCATTAATAAACCATCTTCCACCGTCTCCTTCCCCAAACACTTCCTAACCAACCCTTTCATCCCATATCACCCTCCGAGGACTTTCAAGCTCAGTCATTAATGCAAGTATGAAGCTCTGTGTGGCTTACTGGCAACCACATGATCATGAACAGACTCAAAAACAAGCTACTCTAAGCTGGAGGTAGGGGTGTTCATAAATAACCGCCCCGAAAAACCCGATCCGGAAACCCTCTACGGCTCTACTCGGTCACTAATTTAGGGTACCCGCCCCGGAAAAATCAATTTTAATCGGGTCGGGTACCCGCCCCCAAAATATTTTCGGTTAATCGGTTCGGTTACGGATCGGCCCCTAGACGTTTTCGAGTACCCGAATTACCCCAAATTAAATTTAACATTTAGGTCCAGATTTAATTTTTGCCTATCTTTTTCCAATCTCTAGTCTACTATCTAGGCCCAAATTTTAATGTTGGCGCTCAGTGCTCCAATTCCAAATCCTCCAAAAATTCAAAACGTATGGAAACTCAGTGCCTGTAGTGCTGCTGGCCTAGTTTTAGAACAATTTTAAAACATTATTTGTTACTGGAGTGTTAATTAATAATTACAAATTAAAAATAAAAATGGGAAACTCATATGATTATAATTAATCGGGTTTTTTGGTTAACCGGTATCCGCCCCGAAACTTTCGGGTACCCGGTAGTTTCGGTTACGTCAACATTATTTTGGTTTTTTGGTTTTTTGGCTTTTAAATTAATTTTTTAGGCCCCACCATTATTTTGCCGCTCTACGTCAACATTCACGAAATTTATTAGATGTCCCGGGGGAGTACGGATCCAAATATTACTCCCGCGTCCAGAATGTTATTATAATTATATTATTTGTTCAAATGCCACTTCATATCCTTGCCTATAGCTCCGTCATCATTGCTCATATTTTCAAGCAGAGGTCGCAAGTTCAACGCTTCTCGTTTACCATTTCTTTGTTTTTCAAATTTATTTATTTTCTCCATATTGTTTCCATCTAATCATTTTGCATCCTTCCATTCTTTTCTCCTTTTTTCTCCATTTTATTTTTTAACATGTCTTTTATTTTTTGATCATTTTTAATTTTATTATATTATCTTTTTAATTTCCTTTTTACCTTTTCCTATTACCAAGTCTCCTTTTTTTTTTTCAAACGTATAGAAACTCAGTGCCTGTAGTGCTGCAGCCGGTCCAGTCCATGATTAATGAATAGTTGATCACGCTCTAAATAACTAATAAGTCCCGAAAATTATTCTATAGTCCCCCGGGGCTACAGGTTCATTTCTTACTCCTGCTTTATAAAATATTACAGGAGAACAATATCTGCCCCTAGCACACAACGTGCATGGTTTGAACGTGTTATTAATTGAGTGAAGTCACTTGTTTGATTCCTTGTAGAGTGTAAATTTTATTCCCCTTTTTAATTTTGATGCTTGTGCTTCCTTTTTTTCCATTTTTGCTTTTTGTTGTATTGTTTCTTTTAGTTTTTTCGATTCTTTTAGTTTTTGCCCATTTTAAATTTTACAATTATCGTTTGGATTTTTACCCTTTCGTCTATTTTTATTTTTACGTCATCTCATTTCAAAAGTAGTTTTTTGCTTAGTATTTTGTATTCAGCTAAGACAATTTTGTGATATGTTTTTTAATTATTGATAATGCACACCAAAAATAGAAATGAAGCACACTAACACAGATTTCTTTGCTCACTAACACATACTGCTAGACCCATCAATTTTTGACCCGATCCGAACACACAGGAAAATTCTGAGTTTTGAATTCGATTTTCTCGACCCAAGCCCGAAATAAACCGAACTCCCCCGCAAATTAGCAGGTCAAACCTGACCTGCCCGTTTGACCTGAAAATTTTATTTTTAAAATTCAACTCTACTACTTGTGACTTTTTGTTGGAATTCATGACTATTAAACTATAAGCGTAATTCATTAATTTATTATTTCTCTCATTGAAGTTGAAACATGTACAATAATCTATCGTTACCAGAAGATAATCGTATTTTATTATGTTTATTGTACAAAAAATAGAGTAAGAGACAATTTTTTTAAAATTAAAAAAAAATCGCACCCAAAACCGAAATACACACTGACATTTACCGGTACTCGAATACACCCGACCTCTATTTACCCAAATCTGATATATGTCTGACTCTAATCCGCCCGCCCGCCCGAATTGACAGAGCTACATACTGCTTTACGCACTAATTTTTTGTGTGATACTTCTGGGTACTATCAATATCTACAATTGGGCATGCGCATTATGAATTTTGCACACTATAACAATATCTCCCCCCCCCCCCTAAAATAATACCATAAGCATACTAAGTTGACAACATATGCACACTAGACACGTTAAAATAATACTATAAGCACACCAAAATAATATCACAAGGACACTAAATTGACAACATATGCACACAAAAATAATACTATAAGCACACAAAAATAATACCATAAATACAATAAATTGACGACATAAGCACACAAAAATAATACTCTTAGGCTTAGCACAATGAAATTGTACCATAAGCTCATTACTCTTCTCAGCACACTATTTTACACACATTAGTACTAGAACACTAAACCATATGGAGCGTGTCGTGATGGGAATAGAAATAATTCATGCTTGAAGTAGATAATAATAATAATGTTGTTCTTGATGAAAATAATATCCAATGCCTTGATTAAAGAAGAAGAGAATATAAATCAACACCAACAAAAAGCACCAAAAGCTTGTTCACCCAATAACACTTCATATGTTCTTGGATAAAGGAAGTTCCACCACCAAAAACTAGCAATCCACCATTATTAAGTAAAAGAAATTCCACCACTAATCAATAAAGGAAAGACTTGTATCACCACCATCAACTAATCAAAAGATAAATAATACAAGATTTTGGAGAGAGTTTGAGTAGGTCTGAAAAATGTCTTCTATTCATTCAACTTGGCTGAGTCTCTCTCTTTTACCCATATATAGGTAAGGATAGAGATAGAACTCCAAGAGAGGTTAGCATTAAAAGGACCATTAACTCATAAGTTAATTATATTCCAAAGCCTAATCTAGCCTAGCAGTACATTGGGAAGGAAAATGCTTAAAACATAATTACATTGATTAGAAAAGAAAAGACAAAACTACCTTTAACGAAGGAAATGGAAAATCCAGATTAGTAGGGCCGTCGCAAGCGCGACACGAGTCGTCACTACTGCGACGGGTTGTCTTGCACAAGGGCCATCATCCTAGTGGGCTCCAAAAATTGGCTCCCGGTGTCACGGCAGCAACCCATGGTGTCGCGGGCGCGACGTTGTGACATGGGGCTGGTGTTACGGTCGTGACTCAGTTGTCGCGGTCGTGAAGGTTAGGAAGTCCCCAAGGGGTCGCAGGCGCGACTGTCCAAAAGTATGCCAAGGCTCGGATGGGCGCCGCGGTCGTGACTAGGCTATCGTGAGCGTGATGCCTTGCGGTCATAAAAGCCTCCTGAAATCTAACCAAGGCATGGGGATGGGAAAAACAGGGGTCACGGTTGCGACTAATGGAGTCGCGCTCGCAACGTCCTATCTCTCAGCTCAAGATGCCCAGAATTATTTGTCACGATCGTGACACTGAACGTCACGGCCGTGACACCCTTGATGCACTCCCTTAGTCTCCTTTCACCTTTGCACATCTTCTCTGGTTTCGCCCTCCTTATTTGTGCCGATACGGGAAAATTCCCCTTTAGAGGCTATCACAGCCCATCCATTAGATGGTTGTAATCATCCGACTCGGCCCGGGGTCGATGTAGAATTGGAGTTCTTCGGGTGCGCGAGAAGCAACCCCCTTGGCCCAAATTACGAGGGCCGAGAAGGGAACCCGAAATGCTTCACCATAGGCACACTGAAATAATATGGTAAGCACACTACATTGACAATGTATGCACACTGGAAATACTAAAATAATACTGTAAGTCACTCCAAAATAAAATCATATACACATTAAATTAAAAACATTAGTAAAATAATATTATAAGAACACTAAAATTATACCATAAACACATTAGTTTTAGTATACTATTTTATACAGATTACTCTGAGCACATTAATCCATATGCACACTAAGATAATACTATAAGTATACTAAATCAACAATATATGCACAGTAGAAACACTAAATATGATACTTATGGACATCGATATTTTACTTGTGTTCATATATATAAGAGTGTTTGATTTATTTATTCATTCTTTAGGTTATTATTATAATTATTTACAATAACTTTCAAATATATGAAGAATATACAAAAAATAATACTAATATATACTAAAATTAATAATTGTACACACCTTTTGCAAAAAATTTATTTGTACACACTATATATTATTGCATACCAATTATAATATGTATATATATCATTTATTTTTATTATTATTTTTGTTGGTTTTGCTCTCCTTTTTTTTATATTTATAGAATTATATATATATATATATATAAAAGGAGAGCAAAACCAACAAAAATAATAATAAAAATAAATGATATATATACATATTATAATTGGTATGCAATAATATAGTATGCTTCTTTTATAAATAATTTAAAAGGGACAAAAAACCATAATAAAATACAACAACAACAACAACAACAACAATGTCACAAAGGAAATACGTTAGAGCGTGGTATGAGGAATCTTGGTGTAGACAATCTTCCCCCATAAATTAGTGTTTATGGAGAGACTGATTCAAGTACCATAATAAAATAATTACATTAAATATAAAAAGCTTTTTATATTAACATAAAGTAGAAAAGAATGATTGTTATGTGTTCTGAAGGTTAGCCTGCCAGCTTGCTAGCATGTATTCACACACGTAATTACTTTTTCGCCCTTGAATATAATAATATCATCAGTAACTTGTCTGTATGCTTGAGTTGTAGCTTGTGTTTTCACACATGAATTTACTATTTTGCCCTTGAGAAAAGAATGATTGTTGTGTGTTTTGAAGGTTAGCCTGCCAGCTTACTAGCTTGTATTCACACACGTAATTACTTTTTCGCCATTGAATATAATAATATCATAAGTAACTTGTCTGCATACTTGAGTTGCAACTTGTATTTTCACACATGAATTTACTATTTTGCCCTTAAATATAATATAATAATAAGGAGTTTGTCTTGTAGTTTATGATCACATTCAAATTCGCAAATTCTAATATAAGACCGTCTCACGTTAACTTATTGTCAGACGGTCTGCATGGCAATTTTTATTTAAAACAAAGTACGCTGGCTGTGCAGGAGCGTGTATTCACACTGCCGTTTATTTTTCTTTTCCTTAAATATAAGCACAATTCGGAAAGTTTTGCTGATTACCAAAATTCCTAAAATCTCTATTAACCTTACCAAAAAACAGCTGATCTTCAATTACTTTATGTGAGGCAGTAATTGTTTGGCACGCTTTCCAAATTCCAACGGTGGCAACTTGCAATTGAGGCTAGAATCGCAATTGTTGTACTCATATTCAAATCAGAAGGGAATTGTAGTTGAATTCGTATGATTGTTCTTTGTTTCATACTTTCGCTAATCCATGAATATATTTAACATAGCATATCATGCTATTTATTAACGTTGTATGATATGTTGACATGTGATATATTGCACATTGTTCTACTCAATAGTCTTATTTAGGGGTTGATTTCTTGTTCTCAGTTTACTGAGATACCTTTAGGTTTTGAATTCACAATATGTCTCTTTCAATTAGAATATGGTATCTTTTGGAGTCGGATCATCGTGTTTAAAAGATGGATGGTTTTAGGATAAAGTTTTTGAGATGACTTTCCTCATAGTTAATGTATACGTGAGATGTAATAATAATTTTATCAAGGAGATTTCATTAGTCACCCCAAATAAGTTATTAGTTTATAAAAAGTCAATTTATGAACATAACCAGGATATCATCAGATATTAAAATTATATTAGTCATCCTTTTACATACTAATAGTCATGTGCATTGTTAGCCAAATGGTTAGGCAACTTATGGTTAACATGGGGTAATTAAAAGTTTATTTAAAAATGACATTTATTATAGTCATTCCTAAATAAAATAATAGTCACCCTCAATTACGGCCTAAAATTGTCATAAAAATATATCTAGTCTAATGTATCAAGACATGACTTTTATTAGTTACTAATGGAATATAATAGCATAATAGTCTTTATTTTATAGTATATTAGTTACTAATAATATATCAAGATATGACTTATTAAAACCACTCAAATTAAAATATTAGTTACTAATAATATATCAAGACATGACTTTTATTAAAGTCACTCTAGCTAAAATATAAGTCACCGTTGTACTTATAAAAAGTAATCACAAAAATGTGGTCATATCTAATGACAAAATTTACCAAATGAAAATAATAGTCACCAATTTGAAAAGGGTTACAAATAGACAAGTCTAAATCTCTAAATAAGTATACAATTTTAAATCAAAAAGTCATGTATATTATATGGTAAACAATAGTTTCTAATTTGTCAGTTATTTATAGTGAATCAATTGTTTAGGGATGACTTTTTGATGGACCTGATATGACTATCTAGTCCCTTAAGTGTGTGTATATATATATATATATATATATATATATATATATATATATATATATATATATATATAGATATATATATATATATATGAAGGCGACTTTAAATATGAAGGCCGGTGACTAATAATTTACTGACTTATAACTTTTATTATAATTAACTTAAATAAATTATTTGTTGTCTTCGTGTATATATATATATATATATATATATATAAAAAGTCACCATAAAAATGGTCATCTTCATCCACTAAACATTGGTAATATGAATAAACAAAAAATTAGACATGCATGCAAATCTTAGAAAAAGCATCTGCCATCGACACGCAGTTTAGATGTAATCATATTGAGTAATAATGAAGAAAAAAGAAAAATGGAGCCCACCATTAATCTATAACCCAAAAGACTGTTATCCTTTATTGTGCCACAACCACAATTATTTATCAATAAAGATTAATATTGATGAGAAACAAGACTGAGTCCGCTGTATGGATGAGCGAGAAACAAAGAGCGACATGGGCATATGGCGAGGAAGGTTACGGACCTGCGGTGCAATGATGGAAAGAAAGAGATTTGTAGGCTTTAAATAAGAACGTGTACTTCAAACGCAACAATGAAAGTGTGAGTTTGGCAATGAAAGGAGTGACGTTGCATATGCATCTTACATTAAATTATTGTGAGACAGTCTCCCATAATAATTACTTATTCAAATTTATCATCTTGTCCTTGAAAACAATTAATAACAAATGCCTTACTTTGTAGCTTATATTCACACTTGAATTTGTTGTTTTGCTCTCGAATACAATAAATAAGGATCATAATATCAATTGAAAATTATGTTTTTAGACCTATCAATTCAGACAGATGGGTTGAATACAGACTGTGCGTATATTTGGTAAAGGTCAGTACACATCATATACGTTTTTGGTTTGGAAATTTTGACATTAAAAGTACGAGTCGTTGTATCTAGATTCAAGTAAAAACTAATAATTTTAATAGTTACAAAACTTGGATCATGTTTTTTTTAGAGTGTAAGATAGTTGGAGGGTGAGATGGAGTGGGTGGATAGGATAGTGTTTAGAAATGTAAGTCATACAGTTAAAAACAAGAATTTTTAAATATAGTTTATAATTTTTAAAGGTATTGTGGGTAAGGAAAGTCACATCACTCACAATATTTATTAAATATATGAAGTTTTAAAAATATATTATATAAAATACGTAAGAAAGTATGAATAGTGTGAAAAATGTGGGATAAAGTAATAAAAATGTCACGAATAAGATAAATTTATCATATCACAAAAAAAGGGTACGTAGGACAGGTAACATAACTACTCCCTCTATTTTTATTTAAGTGTCACTTAGGTAATCGTGTTAAAAACTTTGACCACTAATATCTTAATTTATAATGATTTATCAAACAAAATTGATATCATTAGATTCGTAATAAAAAATACTCTTGAAAAGGTATAATATCGAATTAGTTTATAAAGTATTATGTGAAAAATTGTTGATTAAAGATAGAACTCAGAAAGCATGAAAGATAGATAAAACAAAATGGATGTAGTACTTAACTAGTACTATATTAATAGGTGCAAGCCAAGTATCATATATATATATATATATATATATATATATATATATATATATCATATATCATATATCATATATTTCTGGATACTAAAGGTGAGGATCGTAATATGTGTACTTCTATGAGGGCAATTTTGAAAAGCTCTAATTGTTCATTTTTCCTTTTTTTAAAAAATATTAATGCTTATTAATGACAAGGATGTTGTTTTTAATTATTTATTTGTAAGTTACTACTGGCCTATGTATATATCTTTTCTTTTTTTTAAAAAAAATGTTTTTATTAATTGACAAGGTTGATTACCTTAAATATTTTGTCAAACATAATAACTTTTATAAAAATAAGCGTCATTACTATAGTTTTTTCAATTTTTTTAGAAAAGAATAAATATAATTGCAAGTGTATTTTCCATCAATAAAAGAACTTGCAAATGTATTCTAATAATTATATATATACAAATATTAAAAGGTACTTCTTTAAGAGATATTAAAAAATAAATAAAATGGACAACTACGATGGAAATCTGTATATGTATTGAGGGTATTTTAGGAAAGATAAAATTAATCATTTTTCTTTTTATAAAAAAATGTTTAATACTCCACATTAATGATCATATGAGTTACCACAAGAAATAAATAAATAAAATTAACTAATTATAAAATATTGTAATTTAAACATGAATAACATTATCATTTATACTTCTTATAAAATAATTTACCAATAATAGGGATATTCACTAAAGTGAAAATTTGTAACATAAAAAAAAATTAAACAACAAACTAAAATTTCAATAACTAAAATATTGTTAAACTTTTAAGAAATTTAATAACAATATGCATATTAATAGTGAGATGGCAAATTTGTAGTGATCCATATTATTATAATATATAATACATCTCTATTATCATTGATAGAATTTGTTATATATATGTGTAATTATTCAACAGTGAAATATAGTGTGTCCTCTAAATAAAAAAATTGTCGACAAGAGTATATAATAAATAACTAAAAAATACTTGATGTAATAATTATTTTTTTATGTAAAAAAAAAGTCCTTCAACTTGCTTTTTAATTCCCATGTCAAAATAACAAAAGCTATAATTTCTTTAATAACTCACATACCAAAATAATAAAATTTACTTAAAAAAAAGTTTAAAATTGTATCTATAAATGTCAATTCCCATGTCAAAATAACAAAAGCTATAATTTCTTTAATAACTCGCATACAAAAATAATAAAATTTACTTAAAAAAAGGTTTAAAAAATTGTACTTATAACTGTCAATAATTAATATAGTTAATTCTTAATAAAAATGAATAAGTTTGTCGGTTACTTAGTTTAATTATTTGTAACATTCCATGAATACGTAATTGTCTACATTATTATAAATCATAAGCATTATTAGTTGCTAAAATTTTCTAATTGGCTTTCTAAGTAACTGACGATTCATTTTTAAAAATATTTCACTTAATTTCTACTCTATAGGTTGTATTCCAAAAGCTTTTCTCAAATAATATAAATACATACAAGTGCATGCCTCTATTTAGTTTATGAGGTAAATTATTGGAGGATGTCTTTTTAGTCCACTTTTATTTTTGTTTTAGATTATGTTAATTTTTTTGTTCAATTTTTCACTCTTCTTTCATTTAATTTGTGAATACTAAACAATGTTTGTGTAATTCTTGCAGGAAAATCAAAGAGGATTTCAGTTATCTATAAAATTTTGAAGTTGAATATAGTAAGAACAAATTTTAGCCATGTATAATTTGTGAAAAAGGTACTTGACATACATGTGATATTTTCAAATGTTAATGGCACCTCTTTTCATATGTCTCGAGTTTTGGATGATTCCTTGCTTGCAATGATAATGTCATATTGGAATGTTAATGCAGGTTGTTGAATATATTGTATAATAGATTGTGAGTATCTTGACTTATATTTAAAGGTAAATTTCTTAACTATACTATATATGCTCTAAAAGAAGGTTAGAGTTCAATCAAAAGATGTATATTACATTACAAAAAAAAAAAAAATATGTTGCTTCGTATTTTTTTTTAAAAAATCAAAGTGCATATAATGGATCAATAGACATGTATACTTAAGATTTTCCTTTTATCCGCAAGAAAAAGGTTTTCCTTTTAAAATATCATCAACAGTGTTATTCAATCATGATCCATATTTCCCAAGGGTCCTTAGCATCGGAAAACAATAATGAAAGCGGTTCCAAGCTAGTTTTCTTAAGTCAAGCTCGGGTCGCTTTTGAAGCCCTAAATTTACCGTCTAGGAAACGTAGGGGTGTTTTGATCATTATACAAAGGGTCGGGATGGAACCATGGAGGGTCAAGTCAAGCCCCGGAAACCAACCCCGAGGAGGCTACGAAGAAGTCATGAGGGAGCAAGGCCAAGTCAAAAGAATAAGTTGAAGAATATGATGTTTTTGGGCAAATTGGATGATAAGAAAAGATATGTCTTCACTCTTTTAATCATAACTCCTTCAATACAACTCCGATAACCTTCAAATTTTGGGAGCTTAAAGTACACACCGAGAGCTTTCCATCGATATCTTATGGGCCTAAAACGAAGTCCGGATGAAGAAGTTATGCAAGTTTGAAGTCGGCAGAAAAACTTCCCAGATCGTCACGCCCGCTACCCCTTGTCGTCACGCTCGTGACGACCCTGCTGCAGTGAAATTAAATTGCCAAAGCTCATAACGCCCGTGACGACCGGCGTAACGCCCGTGACGGGCCTGTCCGGAACTAAAATTTCGTTGTTTCTTCCCCCTTCCTATATATACCCCAATGTTATATTTTTGTAAAGACTTTTGATGAAGTTTTAGATTTAGACTCAAAATTCTTCTCACTTGGAGAGTTTGTAATTGTGGGTTTTCAAACCCTAATCAATGAAAGCTAATCCTTTGGGTGGAAATTGCTTGGTGATTTCTCTTCTTAGTGAATGGGTGTTCTTCCTCCACTCTTTGTGAGATTTCTTGGGTGTTTCAAGACTGTTTGCTTGTGGAAGGTCCTTGTGCAAGTGATTGAACATCTTAGTTCAATTGGGTAAGTGATTACTCTTTACAATTGTCCATATCCCTTTAAATTCTTGTTGTGTTTGTTGTTCATCTCTAAAACCCCAAAACCCTAAAAATTAGTGGTAGTTTTATGAGTTCTAAATTGGGGTTTTCTCAAACCCTAAGTAGTTAGTAGATCCTTGGCCTCCCATATTTATCCATTCGAAGGACCCCCGGGTTTCACGGATCATTTGGTATCAGAGCTTAGGATTAGAACTCATATTTGGGTAAAAAAAAATTCCAGATTTTTGTGGTTTTTGTTCTTGTCGATTTGGGCATTCTTCTTGATGTTTATGGATGCAAAACTTATACTTGATGATTGATATTGGTCCCTTGATGTCTTTAGAGTGTTGGGATTTGATTTTTATCATTTGGGTCCAAGTATTTGTTGAGTACTGGGTTGATTTGTGAGGTTGTATATGCCCAGAAAATTAATTCTCTGTTTTGGGATTTTGGTGGTTGTTGCCCTGTTTGGGTTGATTTTGTTGTGAATTTTGGTACCCAAGTGAATGTTATACATTCCCTCTTGTTGTTGGAAGTGATTTGTTGAGAATTTCATTGTTTTGGTGATCGATTTGGGTTACATTTGGGAAGAGTTCTTGGAGTGAATTGGAGATTGAATATTTTGAGGTTTGGTGTTTGTTCATACTTCTTCCATGGGTGAAAATGGTTGAATTGGGATTTTGTTGGATAACTTGTTGTGGCTATTTGTGTGTGTGAGGTGGTCACTTGGTGCATGCTCATTGCCTTGGTGACTATTTTCCATTGTTGCTCATTATTGTCATTTCCCATTGCCGAATTTACCCCATCTTCCCCCACAAAAAATAGCCTCGCAAAAACTCCACAAAAATTCCTTAGCCACAAAAGAACCCCAAAGCCTCATCCGAATGTATTTTCCTTAACCCATCAATCTCCATCAAACTCCTCAAATGGCCTCGTCGTCTAGTCAAGTGGGCGATCGAAAATTCCCTCCTCAACCCAACTCCCCTTCCAAAACCACTCTTGGTATGGCTCTTCAACATATCATAGATAGCCAGGAAGTGATACAACGTCAAGTGAGCGATTTGAGTTATGCCGTGGCAAAATTGCAAACCGGTTCCCCGAGAAAGATTCATGGTGATTCCTTTCGGACTTCTAGAGCTCGACATGGTGACTATCGGAGATCTTATGGTGAATACCGAAGGCCCTATGTTGAACCCCGTCGTGGTATTTTTACTTCTGGGTCTAGAGTTCTTGATCGACATGATTGGAGAAAGGAGAAGGCTTACTCATGGTCTTCTAGCAAGGAGGACACTCGGTCTCAGGTTAGCCCTTCCTCCAAGGGAAGTCGATCCAAGCCATCTTTTGGAGCTCAAGCGGAAGATACAGATTATCTTAGGAAGCTCAAGGGTAGAAAGTGCTTCAAGTGTAGGAAGTATGGCCACTACCAATCGCTATGCCCTGCGAAGATGGTTGAATCGCCCCAATCAAGTGTGATGGATGGTTCGGAATCCTCTATGACTATTGTTGAGACTCAAGTTCAAAAGGAAGAGGATTTGGCTCCTCGGCGATCCCTAGTCATGACCAAGGATCCCCATGATGATTCTCAACGGGAAATGCTCTTCCATACCCGATGCACCATCAACGATAAAGTATGCAAGATGATCATCGATAGTGGGAGTTGTACGAATGTAGCATCTACTACTTTGGTGGAGAAGCTTCAATTGCCCGTTCTAGCTCATCCCCGTCCTTATAGCTTGCAAGGGCTTAAAGATGGTGGTCATCTTCAGGTATCTCAACAAGCCTTGATATCTTTTTCCATTGGTTCTTACATAGATAGTGTTCATTGTGATATTGTTCCCATGGATGCTTGTCATTTGCTCCTTGGAAGACCTTGGCAATATGATAGACATGCTATCCATGATGGTCATGAGAACACTTACTCCTTCCTGATGGGAAAAAGACGGATTGTGCTCACACCCCTCACACCTACCCAACTCCATAAAAATCAAACCGTGGTGGGAAGTGAGAAGAGAGGCCTCCTCCACATGAGTGAAATACGCGATGAGAGTGCTTTGAGCGAAAGGAAGCCACATTTGGCTTTACTTTTGCGAAAGGGTAATCCTCGTGAGGTTGAGAGATCCATAGCTCCTCAAATTTTTCCTATCTCCCTCCCTTATCCCTCACCTTCACCCAAAAAAACCTCCCTCCACGCTCCACACCATGATTGCAAGCGTTGAGCCATGTTGCCATGCCCGAACCACAACTTGGAGGCGAATTGCATGTCGGCAAGTCCATCACCCCATGCCCTAGCTGACTCTTTCCCGCATCGAGATCGACCAAGGAAGAAGCATCTTTTACCAACCTTGACCTTGGCATCTCTTGTGATGACTACCTTGTGGCCTTCAACAAAATGATGAGCGCTAGGCATGCCAAAGTCCCTCTTGATGGCGAGTTGGTCCCTTTTTCCTTTCGAAATTGCTACACCTTTACGAAGAAGGGGTTCATGAGTGTCACTTTGATCCGGCTAATGGATTTTGTTAAGTTGATTTTACGTGAGCGGTCGGCTGGATTTGAACTCCCAAGAGTTGAGGGCAACTCTTCTCCAACAAGGGAAGTCTGATCCATATTTCCCAAGGGTCCTTAGCATCGGAAAATAATAATGAAAGCGGTTCCAAGCTAGTTTTCCTTAAGTCAAGCTCGGGTCGCTTTTGAAGCCCTAAATTTACCGTCTAGGAAACGTAGGGGTGTTTTGATCATTATACAAAGGGTCGGGATGGAACCATGGAGGGTCAAGTCAAGCCCCGGAAACCAACCCCGAGGAGGCTAGGAAGAAGTCATGAGGGAGCAAGGCCAAGTCAAAAGAATAAGTTGAAGAATATGATTTTTTTGGGCAAATTGGATGATAAGAAAAGATATGTCTTCACTCTTTTAATCATAACTCCTTCAATACAACTCCGATGGACTTCAAATTTTGGGAGCTTAAAGTACACACCGAGAGCTTTCCATCGATATCTTATGTGCCTAAAACGAAGTCCGGATGAAGAAGTTATGCAAGTTTGAAGTCGGCAGAAAAACTGCCCAGATCGTCACGCCCGCTACCCCTTGTCGTCACGCTCGTGACGACCCTGCTGCAGTGAAATTAAATTGCCGAAGCTCGTAACGCTCGTGACGACCGGCGTAACGCCCGTGACGACCGGCGTAACGCCCGTGACGGGCCTGTCCGGAACTAAAATTTCGTTGTTTTTTCCCCCTTCCTATATATACCCCAATGTTATATTTTTGTAAAGACTTTTGATGAAGTTTTAGATTTAGACTCAAAATTCCTCTCACTTGGAGAGTTTGTAATTGTGGGTTTTCAAACCCTAATCAATGAAAGCTAATCCTTTGGGTGGAAATTGCTTGGTGATTTCTCTTCTTAGTGAGTGGGTGTTCTTCCTCCACTCTTTGTGAGATTTCTTGGGTGTTTCAAGACTGTTTGCTTGTGGAAGGTCCTTGTGCAAGTGATTGAACATCTTAGTTCAATTGGGTGAGTGATTACTCTTTACAATTGTCCATATCCCTTTAAATTCTTGTTGTGTTTGTTGTTCATCTCTAAAACCCCAAAACCCTAAAAATTAGTGGTAGTTTTATGAGTTCTAAATTGGGGTTTTCTCAAACCCTAAGTAGTTAGTAGATCCTTGGCCTCCCATATTTATCCATTCGATGGACCCCCGGGTTTCACGGATCAAATCATATGTGTTAAGCGATGATGATTGAATAGGTTACTAATCAATCATATTTTTCCTTTTAAACGAAAAATATTGAGTGGAGGGAAAATTAGAGAAAAAGAAGGGCAAATGACTTCTAAATTTCTAATTACATAGTATAAATGTTGTATTATGTTATATTTTTTTAGGAAGACGTATGTGATATATAATAAAACTCTCAGATGTTTTTAAATTTCCTAATACTATTTGATCTAATAGTTAATAAGATGTCTAATTATATAAATGTATTAAGTATCATGATCGTATATTATTACAAAAGCTTGAAAGTTACTAATTCATCAATATAGATCACTAAAATAGAACAGTAGAATTATGAATTAAATCTTTGCATTTTAGAAAATATTAGAAAAATATATTTTTATCGTTTGATATATACTCTCTTTGTACCTTTTTATTTGCTCACTAAATTAACTTTTTTAATTTCTTATTATTTGTCGCATTTACATTTCCAATAACAATTTTATTACTTTTATCCTTAATAAATGATTTTGAACCAATAACTTAACAATAATTAAAGGTATTTTGTCATTTGGATTTATTTCTATTTAAATTTTTGTGTTGCATTAGTTTCTCCATTTTTTCCAAAGTCACAAATAATTAAAAAGGGACGGAGGGAGTAGTTTTAAGCAATATTTCAGTAATTAGCGCTATTTTACATCTTCCCATGCAATGCATGGGCACTGAAGGCTTTTTTTTTTCTTAAATGTCTAAGGTGGTTATAATAATCATTTATATTTCATATTCAGTAATTTATTATAATAAGATTAATAAGGTAAAACCCCCAAAAATGCTATTATGTTTACCGTTAAATTACCTGACGTGCGCTTTCTTTCTGTTATTTATATATATATGTTTCACATGGAGCTTTTAGGACCGCGAGTGGGTTACTTGAAAATTATAGTGACTGAAAAATATCAGTTAGGAAATTTTCAGTTATGGTCTGATTTTATTGGGATCAGTTGTAGGATCCATTTTAGAAGAAATGTTAGTTGTTTTTAGGAGAAATTTTTTTCATGGGATATGTTGGGAATTTTTAGTGACCGAAAAATATCAGTTAGGAAATTTTTGGTTATTGGGTAATTTTTATTAGGATAATTTTGTAAGTTTTACCCCCCTAAATTAACCCTAATCCCTTTTCCCTCCCTTTTTACTGATTCAAATTAGTGTTTTCCCCCCTTTAAACCACGTTTCCCTCCCATTTGAGCTAATTCAAATCAGATTATATTTTCCCCCCTATTTAGTCTCGGTCCATCACTTTCCCCCTCCCTCTTTTGCCCAGTAGATAATATATTCCATGCAGCCTGAAATCTGTACGAAAACCTCTTCCCCTTTACACCGTCATCATTACAAATACCCTCCCCTCCTTCCTCTTCTCGTTGCTCACACCCATCTCCCTCCTCTCTTCTCTTCTTCTTCTTCTTCTTCTTCTTCTTCTTCTTCTTCTTCTTCTTCTTCTTCATCCCTTGCTACTGCTCGTGCAACCCAGACCAACACACCACCTCCCTCTCTTCCGCTCTCCTTCTTCTCATTCACCTCCCGACCACCGCTGCTGCGCCGCCGCCTAGAATCTCCACCGTAGCTACCCCTGCTGCTGCTGCCGAAACACCACTGAGCCGAGCCTTAGCTGGCTGCCCTCTCCTCTTGTCTATAGTATAACTCTCTCTCTCTCTCTCTCTCTCTCTCTCTCTCTCTCTCTCTCTCTCTCTCTCTCTCTCTCTCTCTCTCTCCATCCTTCATGCCCTAATGTTGTGTTTCCAAGGCTTTTGTTTGACAAGTTATAGCTGAAACAATTTGTTAGCATAAGAATTCAGAAGGGCTAAATTTAGTGTTTTGTTCTTGTTATGGGCATATTGGGTGGTTTCCAAGGCTTTTGTTTGACAAGTTATAGCTGAAACACATCTTTAGGTTCATCTTACTGGGGGGTTGCTCACATTAGCAGCGGAGGTCCCAGTCTCAAATCTCAGTCGCAATCCTTGTTTGCATCAAATGCCATGAAATCAATTCATGCTTTGGAAGAAATGCTTGATTCGAAGGATATTAAATTTAGACCTGGCAAACGACCATTTTGGATCAGGGTAATGTTTGGTTCAGATACATTTTGGGTATATAATATCCCGGTCGGGTATGGGTTCAGCCCGGTTGAAGCCGGGTCATTCTCAGTTGTGTCATGTCCTGGTTGGGTACATGTTCGGTTAAGTTGAAGATTGTGTATGCTGTATTTTGGATGGGCTATAGTGACTTGATTCCAGGTTAAGTATATGCCGATTTAATATGGTTCAAGTATGGTTTAGTTCAATTTCGGATTCGACCTCAAGTCAGGTCCGAAGTGGTTCGATTATAAATGAGCTCGACCGATTCCAAGTCAATGTTAATCGGTTATACTATGGATTGGTGCTACTTAGAGTTGGGAAACGGGTTGGGGCCCCTATGAGCCCTAAGGGTCAATACTTAAAATACAAGGTCAAAGCCCATCTAAAAGTTTATAGGGTCGGGCTGTGTTGGGGTCAGTTTTATTCGGGCCAGATAAGTAGCACCCAATCCATAGTATAACTTCGAAGCAAAGGTTGTTCCTGTTGCTCCTGAAGAACAACAACCTCCTGTCACTATCATTAACAAAGTAGAAAGGAATGTTGCCGTTGTTATTTTGTCGAGTGTTCTAAAGTGTGTCTGCTTGCCTGTGTTTTTACCTTTCTACCCTGCTTTTATCTTGCTTCCTTATTTAACTCATTTATCATTCACTACCCTTTCTGTACCTCTCTTCTGTTGCCACCGATCACCGCCCTGGACGTCCACCCACCGCCCTCTCCAACTCTTTAAATATTGATTTGGTTTAGAGCTGGTAAAATTTTGTTCAATCCAAAAAATCGAATTGTCCACCCCAGAAAAATAAGGTGCAACCATAGATTTTTCATCCAAATATTCTATTGACTGATCATTCGCACATAATATTTATCATTTTCCATTGTCAATGTAAATGACAAATAAGAAAATGGAGGGAGTAACATAACTCTTACCTAATATATATTCATAATAAAAATTACTATATACTGTATTTTTTTCTAATAATATTATGTGAAAATTGTTGATTAAAAATTAAATCACAAAAAGTGCAAATAACATATAGAAAAAAATGGAAGAAGTAACATAATTTTTACTTTTTAAAATAAAAGTTCTTTATAAATAAAAAAAATATAGTAAATCATCACTCCGTCCAAAGGACGGGCATTTGTAGCTAGTGCTTGAGAGAAGCTAAGCATAGGGTCTCCTCCATCTCTTCTCTGTTCTCTCTATCTTCTTCTCTCACTCTCTCTCTCTCTCTCTCCAGATTTCGAACAATTTCGCCCAATTCGACTCCGACAACAATGGCGGCATCCCCGAAGTCATTGCTAACACCTCCACCATTTCCAATTCCAGTAACAGCTTCGCCGACATCTTCGATCGAGCTCTCCAGAAGGAATTCCCCGAGAATGAGCAGAATGAAGGTTTGCACGATTTTAGTGTTTTTGTTTTTTTGTGATTGTCAGGGGTTGTTGTGGATATGAGCTTCGATTGGGAGTTTTCTAGGTTTCCTGGACGGAATTGAGTTTGGGTTTTTGTGATTTTTCCGAATTTTATTGGTTGGTTATGTTTTTTTGGGGGGTTGTTTGTTTGCGAATGTAGAACATGCAAGCTGGTGTAGGATTTTGATTCTGTCAGTGTTGAGAATGGCGTGATGATGCGAGATTGGGAGGGATTTGGGAAGTGTTAGGGTTTGTGATGTTGTTGATTTTAGTTGCTGAATTTGTTGCGATTCCTGTTCCCGGGATTTTGGGATTAGATTTCAATAGGGTTTTGGAATTGAATGTTTAGTAGATGCCCAGTTGCTCACCAATTTTCTTAAAGGGGTTGAACATGCAAGCTGGTGTAGGATTTTGGGATTGAATGGACGGGTTATGGGCGGGTCAGGGTCAGCTGACCCATGACCCGACCCGACCCTAGGCGTAGAAGTAGTCAGCCCAGCTGACCCATTATGGTAACTGCTACTCGATCATGTGTCGAGTTGTTAAAAGGGTGGATTTCCCACTTGCGGAATAAAATAGAATTCATCCAATTATGGAAAACCAATACAGGGTAAAAATGTCCCACATTAATACCAATCTTCCCCTGCCACCTTCTTAGATATATTCTGCAGTATGTCTTAAGCTTCTCTAGAAGAAGAGAGAAGGGGGTGGTTAGTATGTGTATTTCAAATGTATGCTGTCTGTTAGTGAAGTTTTCTGGCTTTGTTTTTCTTTAGCTTATAACATGACTGTACAGTATAGGCATTTAACAATTATTATTGAAGAGACAGTGTTGTCTCCTGGCATGCTTTATAGTTTTGGTTATACCCATTTTACTTTTGACAGGAAAGATGTAGGATTCCAAGTAGAATATACGTGAGAAAGAGAGCAAATGCGAAACGAAGCAGCCCACAATGTATGATGGGGATGTTAAGCGAAGCAGGGATTGAAACTGTAAAGCATGGATTAATCCTTTGTAAAGAGTCATCGAAAATGGGAGATGTGGGTATGAACAGCAAGATGGGTGTTGTGGAGACATTACAAGTGACAGATGAGTTTGAGCAAAAGGTGTTGTTGTTGGATTTGGACCCAGCAACAGCGAAGCTAGTGATCCCATTTATAGGACCGTTCCTGTCAGCATTTGGTTTCCTGTTTATACTGAGGATAGTAATGTCATGGTATCCAAAGCTCCCAGTGGGGAAGTTCCCATACGTGCTTGCTTACGCACCTACGGAGCCATTGCTCATCGCCACCCGCAAAGTGATTCCACCTCTTGGCGGTGTCGATGTCACCCCGGTCGTATGGTTTGGATTTCTCAGTTTCTTGAATGAGATATTGGTAGGCCCTCAGGGTCTTCTTGTTCTACTTTCTCGCCAAACATAGCCGCCCACCCTCCCTATACAAATACCCAGTTGGTCTTACACGGGTTTTAGTTTTCACTGCTACTACTTACTGTCTACTACTTGTCAGTTTATGAGTTTATGGGCCATGCCATTTTTTGAGATGTGCAAACAATGAACTGAATATAATATAAATACTTGTAATTCAATTGGATTATTATTATTATTATTATTATTATTATTATTATTATTATTATTATTATTATTATTATTATTATTATTACTACTTGTAGATGCAACAGGATCTGGCCTCTTCAAAATATTCAATGTTGATGGACAAAACTGAGTGCAGATTGCTGACTATGTCATAGTTCAGGAGACCAAGGTTCAAGGGTACAACACAACTTTTATACATTAGAATCTATCTTTGTACCTAGGTGATGATATAAACCAAAGTATTCACGTCAACAAACTAATAACTTATTCATTCACTTAACAACGGGCTTGGCTTCACTACAACTAAGCTAGGCTCGACTTCAATTTCACCAGAGTTTCGCTTAGACTCAAATGCCTGTACTGGAGCCTAGCTGAGTTTGGTTAACTTCATTTAAGTATTTTAGTTTTGGAAATATTCTATTAAGTAAATTTTATATTTATTTATATGTTCTAAAATTGGGTAATATAAAACTAGAGCATATATTTGATATTTTTCTTTCATTTTCTAATTAAGTTGCGAATACTTTCGACTTCACTAGGTTACACCATATTAAAAAAAAAGAAAATGTTATTCTCTACCAAAAACAAAAAAAAAAGAAAATGCTATTTTCTAGTAAAGTTGTGCAATAATAGACTAATAAGCCAAACTTTAGTCTAAATTTTAATGAGAACAAGACTTTAATGAAAATGACAAACATGAAGCAAATATTGTAAATATCCATAATTTTATGTAAACAACATTACTAACTTTTAAAAATTAGTATAAAGCTCATAATTAATATGGATTTTACTTCTCCAAATGAAAATGATTATTTTTTTTCTTAATTAACTTGCTCTCTTGAGATTCTCTTTGCCATTTACATCATGGGCATCTTTCAAAGTTTTCTGCTTCGAATCATAACAAAACATGCTTATAATGCCAAAATTTTGAAAAAAATGAGACTTTGGGCATGTGAATTAGTTGGGTAAGTTGTACGTATGTAAAAATTATATAACTTTTTTTTAAAGTTATCAAGACTTACCTAAATTTATCTATACATACCTTTATTACAATTATTCAAATTTAATCTCTTCCCAAATTTACAAAAATTACCAAAATTTAACTTTACATTAACTTAACTTACCCACATTTTGACAGATCCTTTGTGTAAACAAAGGAGTTGCCAGCAAAAAAAAAAAAAAAAAAAAAGAGAAAGAGAAACGCTTGGACTTTAAATTCTATGTGATAATATTTTTATATAAAAAATAGAATGATAACTTCCGAATTGAGAAGGTGTCCATGATTTTTTGGATATTATATGGGTTGTCCAATTATACCACTAGTACCAAATTTAATCCCTTTCAAAACTATTTTCTCACAATTTTTTTTAGATTAAGAGTGTCAAATTATACCACTAATACACCCCTAACCAAAGGGTGGATCAGTCTATGGTCCGCTATAAAACCACAATATATATTAGATGCACTCGGAGCATGTGCTCCAAATATTTGACAATCTAATATATATAGGTGAACAATTGTAGAATCTAGAGCACATGCTCTAAGAGCACTTAATAAATTGCGATAAAACCACAAGTCACTTTAAGGCCCTGTTTGGCAACCAGCTGGTAGCTGGTAGCTGTTAGCTTGTAGCTGTTAGATGATAGCTGTTTGACTTTAGCTGTTTGGATTAGCTGATTGCAGGAAAAGTGTTTGGTAAACTAGCTTTTTGTGAAAAGCTATCTAAAAAAGCTTTTCCAAGTAGCTTTTAAAAAACTAGCTTATTAAGTCCAAAAAGCTAATATAAAAAGCTTGTTACCAAACACTTCAAGTAACTTTTTCACCTTAGTCAAAAAGCTAATAGTGTCCAAAAAGCTAAAAGCTACCCCAAAAAGCTATTAGCCAAACACCCCCTAAAATAGATGACCGTTGTATGAAATAATAAAAAAATTAAAGGAAAATAAATTGTCATCATACTCTATTATGAAAAGGACAGTTGCCCTGTGTTGTTGTTTGTTGTCATTTTAATATTTAATTTACCTTTTTACCCTTATTTACATTGTAATTTTACCTTAATACCTTTTACTTTAGGAATAGAAGATAAGGAGGGGAGAGGGGTGGTTAGTTGGGGGATAAACAGCAAAACTGGAGCAACGAGCCGCGTACCATCTTTTATTTTTATTGTATGCCTTTGTGGTGTCAAAGTGCCCCCTTTTTTTTCTTTATTGTAGATAATACAATTATAGCCCTTTATTTTAGATTTTCTATGTTTTAAAATTTAACCTCAATTATAATATTTAAAACTAAAAGATAATTCGGCAAAAAAAATTTGATGTTTGATATTGTACTTTGTGTATTTAGTTAAATAAGACTAAATTAAGTCACATATCTTGGTGGGTTTGTAGAAGTTGGATAAGTTTTTGTAAGCTTGGATAATTTATATAGAAGTGGGGAGAAATAAATAATGAGTTGTTTTAAAAGTAAAAAAAGTTAGGTAGGTTTAGGCATACAATAGGATATATTGGACCATAATATATCAACTTTGGATGCACTTATAATGGTTGTCAACCATGACAATCACCATAAGTAAAATAAAATTTATTCGTTTATGTGTCAAGTTTTACCTTGACCGTTAGCTTTTTATTTAGTATAAATTGTAAAAATTATTTTTTAAAATTTTAGTTTATTTTAAAAAAATTTAAAATAACAAAATATTTTTGTTTTTTTGGTGTGTTTTGTTTTCATTGTTGTTTTTTAGTTGATACGTGTGTCTTTTTACATCTTTACCATGTTGTAGAGTTTACCTTTGCTGTGGTAGAGCCCGTTGTTTGTTGGTGCTGGAAGGTAATGGGTAGACAATGCCGGTCCTCCGAGTAGGGGTAGGGTTGGGAGAGTGGATGGTGTTAGTAAGTTACGTTTCGGGACGTGGAATTTAGGCACGCTAACGGGTAAGTCTATTGAGCTAGTAAGAGTTTTAGCTAGAAAGCAAATAGATATAGCATGTGAGAGACTAAATGGGTAGGCAGGAAAGCTAAGGAGATTGATGGATACAAACTTTGGTATTTAGGAGCGTGTAAAAGCCGTAATGGAGTTGGGATTTTTGTGAGAAATGAACTAGTGGACAAGGTAGTCGAGCTCGACCGAGTGAGTGATCGGATCATGCGTATTAAGTTTGTTTTGGGGATTGAGGCCTTCAACATAGTTAGTGTGTATGCTCCGCAAGCAGGCCTCCCTAAGGAGTTCAAGAGGCAATTTTGGGGTGAGTTAGATGTGGCGTTCCGTAGCGTAGCGGCTAGTGAGAAGATCATAGTGGAAGGGGACTTTAATGGGCACGTTGGAGAGTCTAATGTGGGTTATGAGAATATACATGGTAGCTTTAGGTTTGGGAGTCGCAACAATGGTGGGGAGTCTTTATTGGATTTTTCAGGAGGAGGAGTGTTTTGCGTTTGCATCGGAGAAGGCTCTCTCGAATATGTCCTCGAGGGCGAAGATCTAGAAGACCCCTGTGAAGCCTCCAGCCAAGAATGCTCTGGGATGTACCAACCAAAGGATGGAGTTGGCCAAGCAGATTCCGTCGCACGACCGGGGGCTGGCCAACTAGAAGAAGTGGACCCTCCTAGCCAAGAATGCTGAGACACAGACCACTCTTGTAAGCCCATGGGCCATGAAGAACCCATCCCAGGAGCAGGGATAGGCCACCCTGCAGAACCAGAACCAAAGGAGGAAGCAGCATAAGGTGCAGGACGTGATGTAGCATCATCCGCTAGGGCCTGACTGCCAGGATACCCTACGCTGCACCTGAGTCACGATCCCTCACCATTATCTCTCGACCTCGGCGAGCAAAACGCACTGAAGCAGGAGTGCGGCGAGAATGAGAGGGCTGATAGGTGGCGCTAGACTCTGATGTGTCCTCCACCTAGTATGAAGGAGGTTGGGTGTCACCACCATACCCAACGCTGTGATACGACCCCCCTTGGTCGAAAGGCTCTTCCAAAGACATTTGAGCCATGTCCTCTTATATGCTTGGAGGACGACGACCTCTGCTGCCGGACCTGCTACGATAAGATCCGGATGAATGCCTACCTTCAACCAGAATGTCTTTGCCATGACCTTCTGGTACAGACGTCAAGAGAGGACGAGAGGACCCGCCAATCTCTTCCCGAGAGTGACCTCTAGAGGAATATTCCCCTACTGAAGAGTAACGTGGGGGCTTCGCCCGAGGAAGAACCACATTTAAGCGTCATGGTGGTTCTCTAGGAGCCGACTCCGCATCAGCTTCCATATCCGCACCTCTAGCTGCATTGCCCTGATATCTACCTGAGCCAGTGAATGCCTGGTGGACATGCTTCTTCATGGTGCTCCACTCTTCGATAATGCGCCGAATGATGGGCTACCTTGGCTGAAAAAAGACAAAACCAAGGTTATTCACAAAGAAGATGAAAAATGACAAGGAAATAATACAGAACAAAGCTTACCGGTTTCTGATCAAACTCCTGTAACGCGGAACACTTGCTACTATGCTCCAAGTCCAAGAAATCGACAATCTTTTCCTCCTAAGGTGGAACCTCCACCTTAGCGACCTTGGCATAAGGCCCTAGCTGTAGATCTCTTGGTTAGAAATCAACAAAAGCATGATAAAGGAGGAAGGAAAAAGGTACATACCGCTCGGGGAGCTAAGCGGCTGAGATAACGCTCGAACTCTTCATCAAATTGATCATGCGGGACATCCTTGATGAAGTTATCAAAGTCCTGACCCTGTACCATCTCCTTCAGCACACCCGGGTCAATACGCCACGACTCAAACATATGCTCTTGAGGATCCAAAGGGATGAGACCAGGAACAAAGTTGCGCTGAGAAGGCATTTCGTGGGGCCATGCCGCCACATAAGGAAGAGGAGGATTCCTTTGGCTCCGGGGTTGCATCTACTAAAACCCGAACTTTCTTCTTCAAAGGAGCAAAATTCTTCAAGAAAAGGAGAAACTATAAAGGAAAGCTTGAAGGAGATGTGAATGAGTGAATGAAATGAATGAAATGCATTGAATTTATAGAAAGGTTGGGTGAATGTGAAACGTTCATTTCTAGGACCCGCCTCGAGATGCCAAATGCGTTTCATTGGTCGAAAATCCAAAGGTCATCATCTTGCCACCCAAAAGAGAGACATGGTGACGTGGGGCGTTCTCAACCGCATGCAAACCGGGCCCCACCTGGATTCCATTCACGAGGAAGAAAAAAGAAAAAAAAGAGAAGAAAATTAAACCCACTGGGGTTTTGCAGTCACCACGGCCCAGTTTCGCGGCCCAACTTCCCACATCAGCCCAGAAAAGACAACCAAAACCGCAGGGGTTTCGTTACCTCCATGGCCCAGTTTCGCGGCCCAAGCACGTTGCGATCCGTCAAAGTAATTCATTCAACCTATGCAGTCCAAAACTGCCGGCCCAAAGCTAGTGGCCCAAGGGTTTTCGAGGCTCATAATCCTCTCAGGTAAAAATCAGATCCAATAATCCTTCTTAAATTTTAGAAAAACCTAACACTTTATTTTTTTGTGATTTTCAGGTCGCTGCTAAAAGGGACCATCCATCATCGGGTCGCTGCTAAGAGGGGCCATCCACCATCCGATTGCCACATAAAATAGCACCGATGACTTCAATCGTCCAACAGTTGCCACCTAAAGGCCTCCGACGACATCACCAACATCTTCAGTCGTCCAATGGTTGTTGATAGGGCCGCAAGCCACTACAACAGGGTAACAAAAATAAGACCGTTCTGAACGGTCTCAATTCAGCTTGAACGCAGTGGCGGTCAGTTAATTAGCGGCCGTTGGACGATCGCGCCTCTCAATGGTCGTTTGTGGAAGCGGGCGACCGTTCATTTGAACGGTCGCTAATTAACGACCGTTCATAAACGGTCGCAGGAGCGGACGACCGTTCATGAACGGTCGTCCGCTCCTGCGACCGTTTATGAACGGTCATTAGCCTTAGTGTCCGTACATTAATGGTCGTTACCCAGCTAAACGGTCGCCCATTTTATTTTTTTTTTTTAAATTTTTTTGTTGAGTGTTTCTGGTAATATAATCTATCCGGAATATATTTGAAGTATAAGTGCCAAACGGTCACAAAATGAACTAATCTCTGTTACCCAGCACGATGTACGTAGTAGCATGTCAAGGTCGATCCCACAGGGACTCGATTAGCAGCTCAATGAACTAATCTCTATCACGATTGCTAAGCTAATCAGGTTTTTGGATTTTTGAAAAGGTCTAACAATTAATTAAAATTAATAAAGCAAGGAAAAATTCAATCACAGATTTTATCAAGAGAGAACGACTTCTAAGGAGATGCTAACCTAACAACGAGTTCGATTACTGAAACCTAGCCTGTACAATCATACATTCAAGAATGAATCAAGAATCGACAACCTCTGAATTCTATCATGTAACACCCCAACACCCTTAATCATACACTAAACTTCTGATTAGCGCAGCGGAACACCTAGGGTGGAGGTATTACCGCCGTCCCCACTCGGGACAAGGCTACAAACCCAAACACACCATTACAGAACACTTAAATCACCAATTAAACATACAATAAACACTCCATACTTAGGAATCACCTAAACATGAGAATTAGAATTTATACAACCATCAAAGATATATATATATATATATATATATATATATATATATATATATATATAACAACCCCTTTCCATAGATAAAACGGCCTTCAAAACCATAAAGACCACCGGAGTCGGCCAACAACGACATTCCTGACTACCTTGACCGGGAAAACTCCTACTTTTGCTTATTCCTGCCTTTACCTTGCGAGTTCGGACCGCCTAAAACAAAACATTAAAACAACGAAAAGTGAGTGGGGAAACACTCAGTACACAAACCTCCAACACATCAAACCGTTCAAAAACGGTTTTAGTGCCGACATTTAAATTCATTTTGGAAACGGGGAAAGGAATAAATAAGAATAAAATAACTTGATTCATCAATTTAAAAGGTAAGATACATGAAAGGTAAGATAGGTACTAAAACATAAGTATTTGGTCCCTTACGATCGATGCAATGCATCTCACACACGCGCATGCCCAAACCGATCGAAGTTTGGAATGGGTGACTGACGAACAGTCGACACTGGCTAGGTCTGGACACTCTGATCAGGAGTATCATACATGAAGAAAAGGGAGCTAGCACCTAAAAGTGACTAGCACAAGAGTACATAAAATGGGACCCTTTAAAATCGTAAAATAAACAATTAAGAACAAACTTAAAATAACCATGAAAACATTAAACGATAATAAGGAGCGAAGAGTTGGACAATTCGCGTACCTTGGGTAGTAGAAAGATCTAGCGACGTGCCTCGAACTCGGGACGGTTTGGGCGACTTGGAAACTATAATAAGAACATAAGAAAATTGAGAACTTTAATAACGTCTTTGTAGTTACAAGCTAGGAGAAAAGTAATTAAAACTTGATAACTTAAAAGGGATGAGAAAATAGAAATTTCAGTTTTGGCCAAATCGATGATTTGATGATAACTTGAGCTAGGTAACTCGGAATTTTGCAAACGAGTACCTTTCGGAAAGAGAAAATCACGACCTACAACTTTGTCAACTGGTCCGAAGGCTAAAAATGAAAGGAAGGGCTCGGAAAAAGGCCCGGACAGAAGCAGAGCACTTGGAATTAATCATGCAGCTTGGAAAATTAAAGCGAAACCTATGGTGAAACTTGAATAGGGTCAAAGAGGCTTAAGATGTAAAAAGCATCCTTAATAACCAGCTTCGATGAGCATAGAATTGGAGTCCTTGAAGGCTTAAGAAGAGAAGATATTCGGTCATCGAAAACATGAAAGAAATGTTGTCAAGCGACGGAAATTAGATAAGGACATGATTATGAATTTTGGAACGTTTACGAACCGATGACCGGTGATTTGAAAACATAGAAGGAAAGGTCCTTGGACTATTTAGACATCGAGGAAGCCCATAAACTTGTTAGGAAGTCAAGGTACCACTTAGCCATCCACACCACTTATATGAACTTAAAACCTCATCACTTTACCCCATGGTTTGCTAGTATTTCCCATAAACCTTTAGGAGGTAATCCCAAACACTAAAATAGCTTAAATCAACTTACAAAACCTACTCAATCCATCTTAATCAATGACACAAAGGTCGACATCTCATTAAAGCCTCCTAGGAGATCAAATTGCAACCTTAAAGTTAGAATTAACTATTAAAATTCTGGGCAGCGACTTTGCTGACGGCCCTCCTTCTTAGCCTCATATCTCACTCACCCGATACCGTAGGGATGCAAACTTTATGTTTCCGGAAAGCTTGAAGAACGACCTAAAACTTTTATGTTTATCACTAAAGCCAACAAAGTCTCCAAATGGACGAGAACTTAGCAAGAATTTACTGACTCAGAAAACGTATATAATTGCACCCTTTCACGGTTTTGCTCGTATCTCGGGCTACACATATCGGATTCTCGAAATTTCAAAGCGTAGAGTTAGATAATTACTTGGGCTATCATTTCCAGTAAAAATCTGGGAAAAACTCTCATTTTATGTCCACTGTAAAAATTAGATACTTAGACAGAAACTTTTTCCTTGCTTGATTGCATTCTAGTGCTTTGTTTGGCCTCTAAGATGTACTAAAACATAACCAAAACCCAAATTAACTATTATCCATGGTTCTTCCAGATTTTGATACTCAAAGATTACCCAAATAAGCTCACGAAATTCACATGTAGCCATAGATTACACATGCAACTATAATTAACACTTGAATTAGCCCTTATTCACCAAATTTACACTAAACTCATATCATCCAAGAACAAAAGACTTAATTAGCATACTAACCATTTCAAAACAGTCCTTTAATCACTAAATTACTCATCAAAACTCACATGCAAGCAAGATATCTCATTACTCATCAAGAACTAACAAGAAACACTTCAAAACTTTACCAAATTAACATGCATCAACTTCAAACTCAAACTCTAATTATCCTAACTTAACCACAATATAAACTCATGCTTAGAAATCATAAAGGAGATGAAAAACATCAAGAAAACGCAAATTAGAAATGAAATTTCAGATTAGAACATAAAGAATAGAGTTAGGGTTTGAGAATTACACCACTTGGAGAAGAAATTGAAGGAGAAAAACAAGAGGGGAGATGGAAGGAAGCACGGCCACCGCCTGGTGGTCGCCGGCGTGGCCGCTGGCCGCCGGAAATTGGCCGAAGCAGAGGGGGGCACGGTTGGGCAGAGAAGAGGGAGGAAGAGAGGAGTGGAAGGTGTGATGTTATTGAGATAAAAGTCTGAAAATGGAATGCAAGAATAAACCCCCTAGTATATATATAAAAGAAAAATACTCCCCTTAAATAATTAACTCTCTAGATGGGAATTTAACTTAGACAATTAGTAATATAGACTAGCTAGGTAAAATAATTGGTATTGACTAAATAAAATTTATGAACATACACTTGATAAAATAATTTTAGTAAATGATTGAATAAAATTACTTGAAAATAAATTGGGTAAAATTAACTAGTATTAAACCACATAAAATAAATTGGTAGGATAACACTAATAAAATAAATTGGGCGATAAAATATACTTAGGAAGGTTGGATAATATAAATCGTAACTGAAACGAAAATTAAAATAATATAACCTTCTTTGGTTACGAACGTAAAATTGAGAACGATAAAATAAATTATATAACTTATCGCAAAAATATTCATAAACTCGTAATAATATTTATAACTTTAAATCCGAGATAGCATAGAAATCAACCCGTTTAACCATCGCCTTGCTCGAGACCTGTCGCGCATAAAAAGAATGAATAATAATAATAATAACTACTGTAATAACGGAAAAGGAGAAAAGAAAAAATTTTAACAGCGTACTTTTAATAATTATCGATATTAAGGCCTTAATTAATACGGGTTTAGGGCGGGTCGTTACATATCACCCTTTCGATGCTAAATAGAATTATTCTAAACAACCTAATCAACAACTTTCGTGTGCCTTTTAGGTTAAATAGAATTGAAGGTCTCAAAAAGTCAGGTTATCTAATGATTCCCTAGTTCACTACTCCTTTCTCAACTTTCGCAAACCTAGGTAAACAGGTTGGTAGTCATATTACCCTAATTCACCTTTCAGTACTTCTTAGGTTAATCTCTAACTCATGAGTATTCGAGCGCTCAAAGAACACACATGAACATGGAAAACACAACCTTCTATTGATTCTAATCAAGAATTCATGCACAAACTAATAACAATCAATCAAACTACATTGTTTCGGGTTGCAAAACCTTAGAATTCAAAGGAACTACTCACTCATCGTTAAAAAAAACATAACACAAATTCCAAACATCACGATTAATTCTCAAAACTAAGAAGGAAATAAAAAAAAAGAATAGAATTATGAAGAATACAACCCGTCGAGCCTTTCCATCCCGGGGTAGTACCTTCTCCGAGAACGCCGCTCCTTTCCTTCGCGAATCTTGATCTTAGTTTCTCTTGAATCGATTCGATCTTGAATCTTGATGGTGGGGAAGAGGAGTAGAATGGAAGTATTAGGGCTCTCTTTTCTCTCATTGACGGCCTCAGAACGAAGGCAGAATGATTGAATATTGAATTAATCCTAAAAAACCGTTGATGTCTTCCTTTTCTACTCGCGAAAACAACGGACTGTAGGGCTCACCACGGGCTGACCGTGGTGGCTTCTGTCGGTGTGTTCCGAGCTCCGTTTCGTCCCAAATTTGTGCCACGGTCTGGGTTTGACATGTAAAGGCCCATGGTGTGTCTATTCTTGCCAAAAGTTGAGAGAATGTTGGTGTTTTGGCCTCAAAACCTACAAATTCACATCAAAAACACAACACCAAGTGTAGTAGGGAAATTGGAATATAAATCAAGGTTCACACACAAAACTATCCCTATTTCACCATTGAAAACCCCTAAAAACATAGTCATAAAACGCAGTTATCAGTTGCTACCTAAAGGCCTCCGACGACATCATCAACATCTTCAGTCGTCCAACGGTTGCCACCTAAAGGTTTCTGACGTAATCATCAGTATCTTCAGTCGTCCAACGGTTGCCACCTAAAGGTTTCCAACGACATCATCAACATCTTCAGTCGTCCAACGGTTGCCACCTAAAGGCCTCCGACGATATCACCGACATCTTCAGTCGTCCAACGGTTGCCCCCTAAAGGCCTCCGACGACATCTCCGACATCTTCAGCCGACCAGCGGTTGCCATCTAAAGGCCTCCAACGACACCCAAGACGCCGTTGAAAGGCATCATCCCCAAGCATATCAGGCTACTTTGACCTTCGTCCTATTCGGACTCGATCAAAGTGGGGGCTCTCTGTAGACACCGGGATTTGCACCGACACAATTCTGACCCATCAAACTCAGCAAGTCATTTGAGCCAAACACCAAAATGGGTCATTGGGCCCATGAAATCAGCAAAGTAGGCCCAACAGATCAGAACAGCCCGCATTGACAAGATAAAACCCGCAGGGGTTTTAATGTTCAGAAGCAGCCCAAAGCGCGAACCAAGCCCAGAAGGCGACTCGACTGTAAAAGCCAATAAAACCAGGGGTTTTAATTTCAACAAAGAGCCGCCGCCACGTCATCGATCCGTGCCATGCAATATTTTATAAGCCGCCGGGGTTTTAAATGATTTCTTTGATTTTGGCGCCATAATCAACCCCATGCAATCCCATGATAATAGCCCACGTAAATTGACTTTGCTTGACTCTGATCAAAACCCGCTGGGGTTTTATTCTTGCATGGTGAAAGAGCTTGATAGTAGGGATGTGTCCCCCTCCATTTCCTTCCAAAACACCCATCCTCCACCTATAAATACCTCGTCATTTTCACTCATTTTCACTAACTATCATCAATTATTATCATCACTCCACCTAAACTCTCTCAAAATTATATTATCCATGCTCTCTCTCTAATTCCCTTATAATCATTCCTATCTTCATTCCTACACTACTCTTCTAACCACATACATCATTCCATTCAAGCTCTAAACCAAGGGGAAGACAAGGGATCAATTTTCATTTCATCCACCACCATCAAGCAAGGTTCGATTTCATTATTATTATTATTGATGTATTTCATCAAGTAATTTATGCCTAAATTCCCTTACTTGCTTGTATTTGTAAAATAAAACCTCATCGTTTTTAGATTGCATGATCAAGGATATAACATTGTGAAATTTATTAAACTTCTCCCCGCTCTTTTTCATTTCAAGTTCGACTTTAGTAGAGTCTGTTTTCTAACAAGCGGATTCGAGAATTCTTATAATTCTCGAATTCGCAACCTTACCCCCGAACTTAGAAATCGGGTTTCGTAGACTGGAGTGATTCTTTTTATTTTGGTTTGTCGATTTCCTTAAATCAGCTGGCGACTCTTTTATTATTTATAATTCGTGTTAATTATTTAAAATATACGTATTTGCATCAAAATAATTAAAAATTGTTTGATACCATATTCTTACTAATCCAAGGCACACCTGAGAGAAAATGGGCTACAAATTAGCAAACGCTGCATAGCTTTTGCTAATTTCTACCCATTTCCTCTGGGTCGAGGAAGTGCATGGCCCAGCCGAGGAGTCATTAAAACCCCAGCGGGTTTTAATGCTTTCTGGCGGCCCATTTGCTTCCTTTTAGGCCTGGATTCGGTAATGGGCGGTATTAAGTTATTTATAAAATATTTTGGTGCAATTTTGAGTATTTTAATAATATAAAAAGGATTTGTAAATAAATAAAGTTTCATCACCCTGAAAACGAATTTCGAAAAATAAAATTATCCTTATTTAAGGATTAAACAACCTTAGTCGTCTCCCGATCATTAAGTAGTGCATCACGGAAAAAGTAACCTTTTTCCGGGGTCCTACACATCATCTTCTTCTTCTTCACATGGTTGGTGCACTCCCACTTGATACGGACTGCCTCCATGTTGTCCTTGTTGCCACCTTGGAAGTCTTCTTCCGAATAGCTCCGCATGGACGCTTTTATCTCCATGTCACCCTACCTTGGCTCTTAATTATGTGGTCTTTTTCTAGTAAAGAGAGTTTGGTCTTCCTCCTTTATTGAGACCTTAGACATTTGTTTATCTAGGCTTCTTAATTCAGAGAAAGTCTCTAATTATGTTAGAAAGGTTTATGTAGCCCAACCCCTAATCGCCGCAAGAAGACCACTATATTTGGGGAAATAATTATTCCCCTCATCTTTGACTCACTTATTCCATTTTTTGGATCTACTTTTTCTATTTCAACATATAAAGATTTTACTTTAGTATAGTATTGACTCACCATCATGTCTCCTTACTTGATAGACATAAGTTCGTTTCTAACTGCTACAACTTGGCTTCATTCTTCTCGACAAACAAAGTAGCCAGGGTATTCTACACTTCCTCAGGTATCTCAAAATCTTTAATCCGATATGGATACTCGTCTTCCATTGTGATGGAGTGAACATACATTATCTTTCCTGCCTTGATCTTCAATGTCCTTTCTCATTCGGATTTGCCGGTGTTGTCTTCTCTTTGCTACCAACGATGTCCCATAAGCTTTGTCCCTTCAATTAGTACTTCATGCGTGTACACTAAGTACTATATATAATTGCTCCCATTAGGCTTCTCAAAGGATCTAGGTGATCTTGAAAAATCTGCCATAACAAGTTAACAACTTGGTAAGCGCCCCTCTTAACCAAGACATTTGTGATCCTAAACCAACAACTAACACAGTCCCTAATTGTACAGGCAGAATATCCTATGTGCTTTGGTCCTTGATTGTACACACAAAATTACTACTAGCTCAACGAAACTTCTAAAACCTCGCTCTGATACCACTTGTAGAGAAGTAGTTAGGGAGAAAGTGATAAACTAGAAATTCAATTTCTTACACACAACAATAAGGCGAGACAATTGCACACTACTTAGGCATACACTCACTCAATTATGTTGGATATCTCTCAAGCTCTTTTAGACACCTCGCTTACTCTTTTGAGTGTGAAATGTCTCCCCTCATTGCATTACCTAACAATGATACATTGCTCCTATTTATACTACTAACTTCACCTCGTGTGGTGGAGGCTAAGTCAAGTGTCACTACATCTCATGCTCATACATATCCTAGATATTTTTTTATGATATTTCTAGCGTATATAATTTATATCTTAGATATTCTAAGTAATAAGTATATAGAATAGTTTAGGTAAAAAATCCTAGATTTTTTTCTCATTAATAAGTATATATCTTTTAAGATTTTACTATTAAATACTTGTCATAAAAAAAGTATGATGAGCAATTGAGACAAATAGAAATAAAAATAAAGAGGAAATCGGCGCCCATAGTATGAGCCTCAGCCCTCAGATAGCTAGTAATCAAGTTTATATAAATGTTTCCTGTTGCATGGGGCCTACCCACAATTAGAGAACCACCTAAATTGGCCACTATAAAAGGGGGTTACTGTCCAAAAGTGAGGAAAACCAGGAGTTTCTCCAAACTGAACAGAACACATACATCTATCTAGCCTCGCAAATTGAAACCAAGCAGCAAAATCAGTGACCCTCAAAATGGCATCCCAAAAGAACCTTCTTCTTCCGTTGCTCCTGCTAAGCATCCTTGTAGTAATCAGCGGTAGATCGACATGGACGACGGACGTGGTGAGCAGCACTTGCAGGGAAACACCGGACCCTGAAATGTGCGAAGAGACACTCCGGGCGGATCCCCGTACATCGAAAGCATCCGACCCAGAAAGCCTGATACTGATAATGATCGACGCTGTGAAGTCCCACTTCAGCGATTCCCTCAACTACGCGGAGGAATTGTCGAAGAAGAGCAGGGAGAAGGAGGTGTTGGAGGCCCTGAAGAAATGCGTGAGGGTGTACAGAGTGGTGCTGGATGCCAACGTCGTTGTGGCTACGAAGGCTGTCAAGCAAGGTGACCCCAAGTTCGGAGAGCAGGCCATGGTGGATTCAGCTAACGAGGCTGATGCATGTAACTCTGCGTTCCCACCGGATAAGGTCCCCCCTGAGCTCCCCGCCCGGACGCGGCTCCTCCGTCGACTCTCTACTCTCGCTGCTTCACTCATCAAGACTATGGAGTAATTTAATAGTATTACTAATCATCTTTTAATTATTGAATCAAAACCATGACTCTTGTTTCAATCTTCCCTAGTGTAAACAGTATATTATTTGAGTTTAAATTTTGGACATGATATGGAATGAAAGTGAAATGAGATTGTGAAGACAATTTCAGTGGCGATTTGATCGTGTTTTAACTTAAGTATTTTATTTTTTTGCTCACCTCCTCAACTCATTTGTTTAATCAATAAATTAATTATATCATTCAGTAGGTTTTTTATAGTTAATATGAGTTAAAAACATGTTTATCATTGGAAAATTAGTTAAATAAAGTTAGACATAAATTTTAGCCTTTTTGGTATGAGTTCAGAGGTTACACCTCATAAACCCAACTCGATCATGTTCTTTTGTGCAATTGGTAAGATGCGGAAATGATGTGCTGTGGTGAAATTATGAAAAGTGCGGTAAGATATTGAATGATATGCTAAATTTGTGGAAAGTGTGGTTGATGTGATAGGTGAGAGAAAGAATGTGAAAAGTAGCTAAAAGAGAAAAATGAGGATAGACAAAAATAAGAAGATGTATTCGTAATGATTATGATAAAGTGTGGTATAATACAGTAAAGTGTAGAAAAATACTGAGTGGTATGGTGAGTTGTCGCACTGCACAGTACTATTAAAAAAGAAAAAAAAAGGATCTTAGTAATAACAATATTTATTCCTTCCTTAATAAATTAACTTTTCATCCCTTTCCAATTATAATTTATGACATTTTTTGACAATGTGTAAGATTTTTACTCAATTCCATATATTTCAATACATTTTATTACAATTATTAATAATATATCAGCTTACTTTTATCTCTTCTTACTTTTTCCTTTAGTTTTCACATTTTCACTCCTCACATACCACATTAATCATACTTTCCATAAATTTTACCACATCGTTCCACAACTTATCATACTTTCCATAATTACATCACACCGCACTATTTCCGCGTCTTACTAATCGCACAAAAGAATAGGGCATAAAATTGTAAAAGTTAAATAATTTGATAAATAAAAAGATCGAGACCGAAATATCAGACTAATAATGGAGTAATGATCCGTGTTTTGAAGCAAGATATTATTTAAGTGTGTTGTTTTTTATAAAATAAAATTGTCATTATAGTTTTGTACCATAACTTGTTTGTATAGATACTATTAATTACCAATAATATGAATATGTTGGTAATGTTAACAATTACAAATGAATGAATCTCAACTATTATTTATATTTTCCACACTTTTTCTTAAATATAAAATTTTATGAATAAAAATATAATTTCATATACTTTGATCATATTATTTTTTTAATTTGATATTATATATATAGATTTTAAATTAAGATATACAAGACATTTCATAACTATTTTGCTGGTTTGAACACTTTTACTTAAACCTAAAAATTTATGAATAAAAAAACACAGCGAAATAACAAGTGTCTTGCACAAGTATCATCACCCTTAATTATTGGGCTTCTCAAAGGTTGTTACGATACTTTATGTCAGTTTCAGTCTTCTGTTTGTACGTGTCCTAATTTTAGTGGCCTTAAAATTAGGATGGACGCTTGTCAAGTTATTTAACGTGAAAGTGCCGTGGTGGCCTTGCAATATCATGCATAGAGTTTCAAAACAGAAAAGTTATGGAAAACTGTTATTTGGTTTAAAGTACACCATCCGTTTCATGTTAAGTTGTTAACAGTTATTGATCAATTACTACCTCGTTTCAAAATATTTGACAAAATAACTAATTTCTTTGTCTCAATTTATTTGTCATTTTTGTAATTTCAATCATTGTAATTTTATTTTTGTCCCTAATTAGTAACTTTAGTATCATTTTTTACAATTCCAACAACTACTATTACATCAATAAATATACGGGCAATTTAGGTAAGGTTCAAACTTTTATTCTAAGGTGTATTGGTTTTGTAAAATTAGTTGGGGTGACAAAGAAATTGAGATAGAGGTAGTAACATGTTTTTAATATTATTTTTTATATTTTATCAGTAATTTTTATATAATATTTTGTTAATAATTATAATATTACTATCTCTTTCCCATATTATCTGTCACTTTAACTAACTTTCTTTATTTTTCCATAATATTTGTCACTTTTGTAATTCCAATAACACATTAATTATTAATTTATTAAATTAGACTTATTAATTACATTGTTTTCTTCCATTTTTTTCATTCACCTTTTTCCTTTTTTATTCACGATTTTATTTAACATTTTCACATTCCCAATGAACTAAATTAATGTAGTGGGGAATTTTTTTGGTCTTTTAAATTGAGTCCAAAGTGACACATAATTTGGAAAGGAGGGAGTATATTTTTACGATAATATTTTTCATTACAATTTAATGATGATGATTTTATATAATAAAATACTGTATACATTGAGAAATGTATGGTCAAAAATTTTAAAGGCTGATGGCAAAATTTCAAAGGGATTATTAGGTTTTAAATTTCCAACTTTGACGATTATTTATCAAAATATCCTGAACTTCATTTTTTAAACGAAGTTCTCAAATTTTAGAGGTGTTGTATTTGTCAGAGCCCAATCGAATTAACTTAAATTAAATTTAGGTTTTGGGTTAATGTAACATATCTTTTGCAGTGATAGGTAGAATGAAAGTCTGTTTAGACAAAAAAAAAAAAAAAAACAACCACTACATTATAAAAATATCTGAATTTAAATAACTTTAATTTACAGTCTGTTTGGTTATTATAGAGGTGAGAAGGGAGGGTATTAAAGGGGAGGGAAGTGAATCTATTTTTTATCTTATTTGAATAATAAGTAGAGGGGAATGAGCAGTAACAAGAGTTGATTGTTGTTATTGTATTAAAAAAAAAGGATCGGAAGGGAAAATGATGAAAATGAAGTAGTTATTTTATCAATAAAGTTATTTTCTTTTTTTCAATGCATAATGTGTTCACCTCCCATCGTTAACCCACGTATTTGAGGTTAATGAAAAAGGGTTAATGGAAGTGAATGAAAGTAAATAGTTACCATTCCCTTCCCTCCTATTTATTTTCTAAACAAGGATAAAAGAGGTTATTTAATATTATTCCCCTCCCCTTTCCCTCTTAGAACTCCAATCAAAATATAGTGTTAGTGTTGGACTACTAACAAATAAAACTTCCTAAAATTTGAGATATTAATATAAAAAATAAATTTGAAATATTCTGATAAACAATATACTAAAGACTTTTAAAACCTAAAAAAAAGTTGACCATAATTAATAGACTCTAGGTATTAAGGAGTATAGAGTTTGAAACTTCACGCACTAAAAGTCTTCTTTCCGTCACAATAGGTGGATCCTTTTTATTTTAAATGTAATAGATAGATGCAATAATTTCAATCAGACTTATCTTTTTTTTTTTATTATTTGGGGAAATATAACCTGATTCACAGTCTATTACCTTCTACTACCACCATCTCATTGTCTTTGTTAATTTAATTAATTTAGAAGAACTAAAATATATGGGATAAAAAATTTGTAATTTACCCAAATCACCCCTATATTTATGGAAATAATAGTTGTTGGATTTGTAATAAGTGATAAACATTTTATTAATTAAGGATAAAAATGAAATCAAAATTATTGGAATATTAAAATTGACAAACGAATTGAGACAATAAAATTAGTTACAGTGTCAAATATTTTGAGATGGAGGTACTATCATTATGGATAATTTAGTTGGCTTCTTTTTTTGATAGAAATTTCGCTTCAAACTACCCAAAAAAATGACAAATATCAAATTACCCAATAAAAGGTATGATATATTTTCATAAATAAAAGTATGATATATTTATAATCATACAAATTTTGCATATGAAAAATATTTTACTTATGGCAATCATGTTTTCTACTATAAAGTCTATACTCCTATTATCTGTAGTTTTCAATTAGCCAAGTACCACTGTATAAAAGATGATATTTCTGCTATATTAGCTGTGCGTCAAAAATGGATAATTGTAAGTACGTGCTATATCTAAACATCCATATAATTTGTTTCATGCACAAATTCATTGCAAGAAATCTAAAATATATAAAATATAAAGCCGGAGTTTATATTTTAAGGGGACCATGAATTAGATTAAAACATATAATTCTAGTGAATGATAATATTAATAATCTGATTTACTTCACGTATTTCTTATCACAAAATATTTAAAATAAAGATTGTATGCGAAGAGTTAACAGGATCATGTCCAGATTCCAGCAACAATTGTTTCGTCCTTGCAAGAGATATATAGGATATTGAATAAAACATTATTTCATTTCTAATAACTTTTATCGATCTAAAACCATTGAAATTTTTCATTTGATCCAAAAAGGAGAATTACAAGGCAAATCAACTCAAAAAAAAAAAATCAACTCAAAACTTCTTCAGTTTAACACAAATGATTTTATAAAAAAGTTAACACAAATATTACGATTAAAATTTGAATCCACTCTAAAGCCCTGTAACATTTTGGTTAGAATAAATTTCAATTATCTATTGGGTGATCATGTATTCATGCTACGCTATATTATTTTACGAACAATTTACAGAGTAAGATAAAAAAATAGAAAGAAAGAAAGAAACATGATAAGGTATGTGGATATAAAGGAGGTGACACTGGATTGTTTTCATGCATGAGTCATGGTCCAATTAGCGCCAACTTAATTTGACAATTCGGAGACAATGCTTTGGATAATTGGATGCCCACCTAATTCAATCAAGAAGAAAAGAGGCAACTAAATGAAAATGACCAGGCAGAAAACAAAGGGACCCTAATCACAGGGGAAAACAACTAGCAGAAGTTATTTTATTTAGATCACTAGAAGAATCAATTGAGCTTAGACAACAACGACAAATATCAGTATAATCTTATTAGCTAACACAAATATACGAATATATTGCACGGATATATGTTGGGGGGAATAAGACGTAGATAATCTTTTTTCTATATGCAAAAATACATGGGGGATCCACACACTGGTGGACCTCGATCAGGGTACCGTGACAAATTAATAAATTAGTACAATTTGGAATAAAAATTATAAAATTTATGTTTATCATATAAAATAATAGTGTATTAGTCACCTTTAATTAAAAGGTCAAGATCCGCCACTGGATCTACATGTAAGAGGCTTGAGGTTATCAAACATGGAGGCGAAGCACATCGAAAGTTATTAAGGGTTAAAAAAAGTGAAATTCTTAACAATTTCATGTTATTTTCTATTTTTAGGCTATAATTGCAGGTGCATGTTAATTTTGTAGGCCTTTTGCTTATTCATGGGTTTCAACGGATTAATCCTTAACTAATATAAAACGGAGGGTATGATTGTTGTTGTTATGTTGCTCTACCTACCTGCTTGCCTGCCTATTTGTGTTCACACACAAATTTAATATTTTATCCTTAGATATAATAATTAATCAGTAACTTGTCTTTATTTTGTGTTCACACGAATTTACTATTTTTAACCTTAGATATAATAATTAATCAGTAACTTGTCTTTATTTTGTGTTCACACACGAATTGACTATTTTACCCTCAAGTACAATAATTAAGTAATATAGGTCAACTATATACCTGGTAAGGATAAACACGGGTCCGGTGTATTTCGATTTCGAATAAATTTCACTCTAAAAACATGACTCGGATATATTTTAAATTCAAGTAAATACGGGTAAGATGTTATTTGATAGTAAAAATTCCATTTTAGAGTAAATACGGATCGGGTGTATTTTAGTTTAGGGTAAATTCACTCTAAAAATATGACCCGAGTGTATTTCGAGTTTAGGTAAATACGATCGGGTGTATTTCAAATTCAGGTAGGTACGGGTCAAATGTTCTTTGAACATAATAATTTCTTTTAGTTTTATACAAGTATGATGTTCTTTGATTGTAAAAATTTCTTTTTAGGGTAAAACGGGTCAGGTGTATTGTAACGCCCCGACCACTAATCAGGGGATTACCCATATTTTATCTTAATTAATGTCATTTTAGCGGAAGCTTAAAAAGCCGAGAGCGTTATCGCCGCTTCTCCAATAAGGAAAAGCAAGGCTTTTCTAAGATAACAAATCAAGTAACAACAACAGCAAACAATAATAATAATAATAATAATAATAATAATAATAATAATAATAATAATAATAATAAGAATAATAGAAATGGTAATGAGTTATGAAAATAATAAGAATGATAATAACAATAATAATCATGAAAATAGTAATAATGAAAATGATAATAATAAACTTAGGCATATAAATATGTATATGTACATTGGAAATTTAATTTAGGAAACGATATTATGGCATGCATGTATAACTTATTCAGCAATTAACATATTGACATAAAACGCACTATTATATATATATATATATAGTTAACGTTCGACATAACATGTAACGGAAATTAAAACTTAATTATAACCTAAAATAGTCATAAAACATGAAACGTAAAACATAAACACATCAAAATATGCAGACAAAAGTAGTGAGCCGACTCTAGTGAATTTTCATAAGCTTAAGTAACTGCTAGTTGACAGATTTCAGTTTGGAGCTGACGTTTTTCCCTTTCCCTTGGTACCTAAAACAAAACATATTTTAAAAATAAAACGTGAGATGGAACTCAATATAATTCGACACTATAATGTAAAATAAAATAATATTTAGGTGAGCTCGGTTTGAAATTCATTTTATTTTGAAAACGAGGGAGAGAGGAAATATTATGAAAATTTGATTTGTCGATTATTATTATCTGAGTGGAAACCCCCGATTGGTTTTTAGGCCAATCTATATGATATGATATTTTGTAAAGCAACCATAAGATCATGTCTTTAACTATGCGCATATCTGAGTCGGTTACTAACTCAGGCTCCGGTACCGGGTGTGCTGATAAGGGTCCACAATTTAATATGACAAAAATATATTATGAAACCAAGTAAATGGTTACTTGAGCATATATGTAATTGCATGATTGGATAAAATCAAATAATTGATTTTAAAAGATATAGTCATCGAATTATACCTTTTTCTTCCCGAAAATTGATAATTTCTCCTTACTTTGGACAATGGGGTATAAGTAATCGAATCTGAATTTTAGTTTAATAGGGAATTAATTAATTAAGGAAAAAAATAATTAGAAGAATAAGGAATTTAGAAGGGAATTAGGTTTGTAGTAATTACCACACAAGGAAAATTGGGCTGTGGATTAGAAGGGCCCAGACACACTTAAGAGCTTTATTAAGAGAGGGCCACTCTCTCTCTTCTTCTTCCTAAATTGAACGACATACAGTGGCAAGGGAAGAGGAAACAGAGCAAGGTGGCTGGGGGTCTTGAACGTCGACAACCACGGCAACGGCGGTCGGAGGGCGGTGGTCGGAAAAGTAGAGATTGGCGGTGGGGTGGTGGCGTCGGTTTCCCGGCTGTCCGCAGGCGACGTCCGGAACAGGGGGCCGGCAAAACTCAGGTATTTCGGTATACTTTTGGGGTTGTTTTGTGGGTGGTTTCTGGTGGTTTTGGGGTGGTTGTGGGCGGCGGTTGTAGTGGTGGTAATGGCTGGTGGTTCGAATTCAGAGAGAAGACGGTGGGTGAGTATTTGTTTGGGTTGGCTTTTCAGATGGGGTTTCGATTCGGGGCGGTCATGGTGGTTTTGAATGTGGTGGTTGGTGGTTTTATGAGCAGTGGCTGGTGGTGCCGATGGTGGTGCTCGGTGGTGTTTGCCGAGGAGAGGGAGATGAGGGTGTGTTTGTGAGATTTAATTTGTTCCCCAATTTCTTATTTATAGTTTGTTTCATCTGATTTTAGGACTTACTCAATTGCTAAAAGGCTCTATTATTGCAATTTACAGGCATTGTTGGACATTATTGACATCAAAGTAAGCTTTTGGCAATGGTGGGATTGGAACTTGGGAAAGGTTGGCTTGTTGGGAAGGAGAAAAGAGAATGTATGGCAGCCTTTCTTTTTGTCAAAAAGGATCCCATAATTTTAGGATCTGAATTTTTTTTTTTTGAGGAAGGATTTTGTATACATATTAAACTTGTAAGGGTATACTACTTGTATTAAGAGCATAATAGAGATTAGGATTGTTGCTTGCAAAATCTCTCAAAAATTAGTGGTTATTGATTGGAGTAAAGGAGTAAGTAAACTCCATTTGGATTAGTAAAAGCCTAGAAGGAAAGGGAAATCACGTATCCAAAAATAAATTTGCTTAGTAATATTTTTATTCGGGAAGTGTTGCGATATAATTCACGACAAGTAAATAAATAAATACGTACATAAATAAACACCTCAATAAATAAGATAAATAATTTAAAACATTTAACTGAGATAATTACGAATTATGTTTGCTAAAATTTGATTAAAATTTTTGGGGTGTTACAACCTTCCCCCCTTAAAGTAAGTTTCGTCCTCGAAACTTGAAATAAAATGTTTTTACCTTAAAACAAATGAGGGAATTTGTTTCTCATGTCTTCTTCTGTTTCCCAAGTGGCCTCAGTGATATTGTGGTGAGTCCAAAGGACTTTGACAAGTGGGATAGTCTTATTTCGAAGTTGCTTGATGCGACGATCCAAAATTTGAACGGGTTGTTCTTCATATGTTAAGCTTTCATCAAGGTTTATGGGTTCACAAGCTAAAGTGTGGCTTGGGTCGGGAATGTATTTTCTCAATTGTGAGAGGTGAAAAACATTGTGAACATGATCAAGGTCAGGTGGTAAGGCTAAACGATAAGTAGAAGGGCTGATTTGTTCAATGATTTCATAGGGTCCCTATAACACCCCCCTACCTTTAACCACAAGATTAAATCACTAATTATGATCCCAAACCTGTGATTAGCGCAGCGGAACACTTAGGTTGAAGTATTACCGCCGTCCCTACTCGGGACAAGGCTAACAACTACTAAGGACAACAACTACAAACCACATTAAAGATTAACATCAATCTCAAAACTCCACCTTATGAAAATAACTTATACAACCCATAAGATACAATATAACATGACATATAACTAAATATTCTTCATGAGTCAAAGGTCCTTTAATCCTTTGAGATAACTTGGCAAACCGGCTTCCATCACCCTACAAAACTACCTTGCTTAAAGAGGAAAACTCCTGCTTTTGCTTGCTTTTCTCCTGTAAGCTCGGACCTCCTAAAAAGAAAACATTAAAACACGCAAAAGTGAGTGGGGAAACACTCAGCACGTAAACCTCCAACACATAAAACCGTTCGAAAATGGTTTTAGTGTCGACATTTAAATTCATTTTGAAAACGGGAAAGGGGAATAAAACCTACAAATTGAGATGAAGTAAAATACATATAACATACATGAGTGAACGACATAGAGTAATAGATAGATAAAATATGTGGAACCCTTATGATCGGTGCAAGCACCTCACACACGCGCATGCCCAAATCGATATAGATTTGGATTGGGTGGCTAAGCGATGACATCGGCAGTCAAGACACTGATCGGGAGTGTTATAAACATGAATATAAATGAATAACATATAAAATGCGGGTCCACTTTTGAATATAAAGATATCGTAAAGCATAAACTTGATAAGGTACGATTATAATGAACATTGAACATGATTAGACGGTAAAGGTTGGACAATTTGCGTACCTTAACTTGAAGCGAAGATAAGTGTCGCCACTCGGCCTCAGGATGGCTTGGGCGGCTTGGAAACGAGGATAAAAAGTATAGCGTGGAGAACCGAATAAGGTCCTTAGTGAGTTTCAAACGTTAAGTAAAATAGAACTAAGAACGTAATAACTTAGACAGAAATTTCAGGTTTTTAAGAAATAGAGTTTTTAGCATAACTTGGGCTAGAAAACTCAGAATTAAACAAACGAGTACTTCCCGGAATAGGGAAAATTAAGTCCTACAACTTTGTCAACAGGACCGAGGTCCAAAAATGAAGGGAAAGGGCTGAAAAACAGCCGGGACAGAAACAGAATGTGTAATTTGGAAATTAGAAACTTTCGGTTTGATCTTTTGATACGAAACTCATAAAGACTTGGAAGTAAACGATGAATAGCTTAACTTAGTGAATGATTTGAGTAGATCATAATGATGGAATGTAGAGAATTAAGGAATGAAAGGCTAGAATGAAAGTTAGAGAATTCTTGATTTTTCGGATACGTCGTCAAACGACGAAGGAGAAATTTACAATGATAGATTAATGGATTTTGGGAGTGTTTGAATAATGGCTTGGAAATTATGAGTTAAAGAAGGATTAAAAATCCTAGGATTATTGTGTCTCAAAGAACTCTGAGACTAATGATGCATTCCGAAACCACACTTAAAGTCGATGTAACTTAATCCTTCAACCTTAACTAAGATAACATAACTTTGATAAATAACATGAACCTCCCAAAGATAGCATTGACAACTTAGAAACACCTCTTGAACATTCTAATATTGGCCAAAGAGTCTCCAAGTAATTAGAATTCCCTTAATTGGTCGAATTTGGATCACAACATCCCAAATTAAGCATAAAATTCTGGGCAGAACCCAATTGATACCCCTCAGTCTCGACCCTATAACTTTCACTCCCGATATCGGATGAACGCAAACCATACATTTCCGGAAAGCTTAAAACGTCACCTAAAACTTTTATGTTTACTACGGGAATCGATAAAAACTCTAAATGGACGAAAATTGGTCCCCAAGCTACTGACTCAGACTCGTATACAATTTACACCCCTTCACGGTTTTGCTCATAACTCGAGATAAACTTGTCGGATTCTCGAAATTCCAAAGCCCATAGTTAGATAATGACTTAAGCTATCTTTTCCAGTAAAAATCTGGGCTAAAAACACATTTTAATTTCTCTATAAAAATCAAATTTCAAACAGAAACTTAATTGGCCATCAAAACCCACATGCATGACCTCCTTTGTCTCCAATTTGCATCAATTCCCAATTAAACTTCAAGGTAACCATCATCCATGAATTTTCCAGAAATTAAACACTAAATCTTGCTTAAACATGATCCTAAAACTCACATGCAACAAGCTATTTCACACATTCAACAAGAATACAACATTAAACTCCCAAAAATCAACTCAAATTCACATGTATCAAACCCAAATTCAAACCCTAATTTAACCACAATATAAATTCATGCTTGAGAACCTTAGAAGAGATGAAAAACATCAACAATACCCAATTCAAACATGAACATCAGATTAGGAAAGAAAAGCTTGAGTTAGGGTTTGGATATTATACCTCTTGGAGGAGAAATTGAGGGAGAAAACAAGAGAAGAGGTGGAGGAGTGCTTGGGGGTCGCCGGAATTCTCGCCGGTCACCGAAAATTTGGCCGGAAAACGACAGAAACAGAGGGGGGGCTGTTGTGGGTGGTCGGCCGAGCAAGAGCAAGGAGAGGGAGAAGGGAGTTTGTGAGTTGAGTGGGATTAAAATGAAGTGGAAAAAGACTAAGGCCCCCTCTTCTATCCTATTAATGTAAATATAACCTCCACTTTTAATACAAGTAAAAGAATACTTAACCAAGACAAATAAAATTAGATTAGGTAAAATAATTGGTAATAAACTAGCTAAGGTTAATTGGTATACCTTGGGTAGAATAAATTGATACAAAGTTAAATAAAGTAATTTGAATTTAAATTAGACGAAATCAATTAGTAATACTTAAAATAAAATAAAATAAATTGGTGGGATGATACTTAAGAAAATAAAATGAACGATAAAATATAATTAGGACGATGAAATGATTCGAGTATAATCGAAAATGTACATAAAAATTAATGTAACTTTCCTCGGTTAAAAACCGTAAAGTTGAGAATTGTAAAATAAATTACATAACTTAACTCGAAAATAAATAAATAACCATAAACTCATGATAGTAATTATGTATGATAAGAAGACTTTATCAACCGTGGTAATACGTATATAAAATACTATAACCAACCCATTTCGTCACCTCCTTACTCGAGACCTGTCACCACAATAAAAATAGTACTAATAATAATAAAATAAAATGAAAAAAATTTAGTTGCGTAATTTGGGTTAATCATGATGATCATAACTTAATTAATATGGGTTTTAGGGCGGGTCGTTACACTCTCCCCCCTTAAAAAGAAGTTTCGTCCCCGAAACTTGCTGTTGGATTAACCGCGTTCGCAATACCTTAAAAGAGGTGTGGTTAGCTTTTCTTCATGTCCTCCTCGGTCACCCAAGTGGCTTCCGAGGTGCCTTGGTGTGCCCGTAACACTTGACTAAGGGAATTCTTTTAGAGCGTAAACGTTTGATTCTTCCATTCAAAACTTCGGACGGTTGTTGCTCGAAGGTCAGATCTTCTGCCAGGAATGGGGGTTCTTCTTCTAGAATGTACGTTGTGTCTGGTACGTATCTCCGGAGTTGGGAAACGTGAAAACGTCATGGATCTGCCCTAGATTAGAGGGTAGGTCTATACGATATGCTATTGGATTGATTCTTTCCACAACGGAGTAAGGTCCGATATAACGCGGTCTTAGCTCTCATCTGATATTGAACCTTCGAACACCCTTGGTTGGAGAAACCTTAAGAAGACACGGTCTCTCACTTGAAACTCGAGCGGTTTCCGTCTTCTATCTGCATAGCTCTTTTGCTTATTCTGGGCGGTCTTGAAGTGCTATTGGACTATCTTGGTTTTATCCGCGGTGTCCTGGATTAACTCTGGACCTATGATTAAAGCTTCGTCTAGGCTTCTAGCTCTCTCCAACACAACGGGGTACGACATTTTCTGCCATAAAGCGCTTAAAAATGAGTCATGCGAATGGTAGACTGATAACTATTGTCGTATGAAAAGTCCATGAGCGGAAGAAATCTATCCCAATTTCCTTGGAATTCCAAAACGCACGCGCGGAGCATATCTTCCACAATCTGGTTTACTCTTTCTATCTGACCATCGCTCTCTGGATGGTAGGAGCTACTACAATTGAGTTTAGTACCAAAAGCTCTTTGTAATGCACTCCAAAATCGTGATTGAAATCGCGTATCTCGTTTGGATACTATGTCCTTTTGGAATCCCATGCAATCTTACAATTCCTTATATGTAGATATCAACCAGTTTATCTACCTTCCATCCTTCGTGAATAGGGATGAAATGCGCCGACTTTGTCAGGCGATCCATTATTACCCATGTGACATTTCTTCTTGAAACTGTGAGGGGAGATACCATGATGAAATCCATAGAGGTCGATTCCCATTTCCACGTGGGAATTTCCAAAGGTTTAAGCTAGCTTGATGGTCTTTGATGTTCTGCTTACACTTTCTGACATGTCAAACGTTTGTCCTCATAGCTGTCTATGTCTCTTTTCATATTAGGCCACCAATATTGCTCCCTTAGATCTCCATACCCCTTTGTTCCTCTTGGATGTACGAAGTACAATGAGTTGTGACCTTCTTCCAAAAGCTTAAGTCTTAGATTCCCCCTGTTGGGTACACATAGCTTATTTTGAAATCTTAGAGTCTCATCTTCATGGACTAAAAAACCAGACATCCCTTTTTGTGGTCAGATTCTCCATAATTCTCCTGAGTTCGTGGTCACTCATTTGTTCCCTTTGAATTTCTTCGGTAATGGACGGTTGTAGGACAAAACAACTAGTCTCTTGCTACGCCCCTCGCTTAATCACCAAGGTTCTCTCTATCCAAAGACTTTGCACTCTTGAAGGGATCCCGAGATTGTTTAGATTCCCATGCTGAGTCTTTCTGCTCAAAGCATCAGCCACTGAATTGGCTTTACCAGGGTGGTATTGGATATCCAAATTGTAATCTTCAATGAGTTCTAACCACCTTCGTTGTCTTAAATTCAACTCTCTTTGAGCGAATATAAACTTGAGGCTTTTGTGATCTGTAAAAATAGTCGTAGAAACTCTATAAAGATAATGCTTCCAAGTTTTTAGGGCAAACATTATTGTTGCTAACTCCAATTCATGCGTCGGGTAGTTCTTTTTATTTGGCTTTAATTGTCGTGACGCATGTGCTATCTCCTTGTCATCCTTCATCAATACATACCCTAGCCCTTGATGAGACGCGTCGCTGTAGACCACATATTCCTTTCCTTCCTCGGGAAAGGACAAAACTGGGGCGATTGTTAATTTTTCCTTGAGCGCCTGAAAAGCTTCTTCGCACTTGCTGGTTCATCCGAACCGAGTTGACTTCTTGAGGAGGTTAGTTAGCGGAAGAGCCACCTTAGAAAAATTTGGAACGAATCTTCTGTAATATCCAACCATTCCTAAGAAACTTTGGACTTCGATAACCATTGAAGGTCTTGCCTAATTTTTGACGGTTGATATTTTGCCAGGGTCCACTTGGATCCCTTCACTGGTCACTATATATGGCCTAGAAACCCTACTTCCTTAAGCTAAAGTTCACACCTCGCGAACTTCGCAAACTATTGTCGTTCCCTTAAGGTTTGCAGTACTATCCTCAAATGATCCATATGCCCTTCGTGACTCTTCGAGTATACCAGAATTTTAACGTTAAACACCACTACGAACTTATCCAGGTAAGGTTTGAACACTCGGTTTATTAAATCCATGAATACTGTTAGGGCATTGTAAGTCCGAAAGGCATCACGGTAAATTCATAGTGCCCATACCTTGACCTAAAAGCAGTCTTGGAATGTCCTCAGCCCTAACTCTGAGCTGGTGGTATCTTGACCTCAAGTCAATCTTAGAAAACACTCCAGCCCCTTGGAGTTGGTTGAAAAGATCATCAATTCTTGGGAGAGGGTACTTGTTCTTGATTATCACTTTGCTCAACTCTCGGTAGTCGATGCATAACCTCCAAACTAACGTCCTTCTTTCTTACGAAAAGCACTGGGGCTCCCCAGGGTGGTGTACTAGGTCTATTGAAACCTTTGCTCAATACTTCATCCAGCTGTATCTTCAACTTCTTAAGTTCACTGGGCGCTTATTGCAAGGCGCTGACATTGGCCGATTCAGGGAACTAATTCAATCACAAAGTCGGCCTCCTCTACGGGGGTAAATATGCAATTCCTTCGGGAAAAACATCTAGAAATTCTCGTACCACCGGGATCTCCTCTATCTGGGGTGGATCTTTATAAATTAAGCGAATCATGGGTTGATCTAAGAAAGTTTAAGTTCTACTAGTCTAAGGTTTACCTTCTCATACTGATAGCTAACAAGAGATAATATAATTGATAATGATGAGAATTATAATGATTCTGTGAATAAGGAAATCCATAAGAGATACGGGAATGAGCTTGATATGAAGGAGAAGATCTTGGGGAAGTTTTTGATAATCAAATCTGAGTTTAGGAAATGTTTACGTGAGTTTTCAGAAATGTCGTGGAGTCTCTAGTGGTGTACAGAGGAAAGGAAAACCTTCAAGTTCCAGAGAGAAAAGATATGGGTAAGTATGTCAAGATTCTGGAATTAGAAAAAGCAGTATCGAGGATGTATGAATGATTGATAAAAGGTGCTTGGGGTTCGCAAAGCGTAGGTTGTTGATATTGATCGAGTAGTAATTTGTATTTAAGTTAAAATTTGGATATAACTGTAAATCCTTACTGAGAATGATGATTATCTCGGAGAAAGAGAAAAGATGACTAAATAGGAAACATAATAGAATAGCTGTAGTCCATCACTACTGGATATATGAGTGGATTATTGTTAAAAGAAAGGCACTTACCCAAAAGGAAAATGAGAAAGGAAAGAGGTACCAATAATGTGTGGACATAACATTAAGGAGCTAAAATGATTGGCCGATAACGACTACAGGCTCTCCTAAAAATTCTGGGAAAATAAGCAATGATTAGAATCGACGAAGTTGATTGCCACCTTGTGACGATAAAAGTGAATTTAGGAGGGGGACATACAATATGAGTGTGAGATGAAGCTTGATTCAAATGATGAACTAGAGGTATGATAGCCATACAGAGGAGGGTTGAAGCTTACAATGGTTGCTCATTAAAAGAGAAGGCTAGGTGGATTATGATACATGTATATGGGTACAAGAGATTGGAACTCCTAAAACCTCGTAATCTTATTGGATGTCTCTAAGAAACCCACATTCATAACAAGTTTATTCCTCCAATCTACATTTCCCCCTTAGTCTTGTTCTTAACCATAAATCTCATAATCCCCTATGGATCTCTTAATTTCATCATGATTCTTTTGCCTCCCTTTTTGTTTCCCCCCTAACATTGTCCCTTATACAGGATTAGAGATGACTATTATTAACTCCACACCCAACGTCTAAATCCTTGTGTTCGCGCTAAAGCCCCCATTACGGGTACTGCGTTCATAAAGCCCTGGTTTATCTTATTGACCACTATTATTAGGCCCTGCACACCATTTGAACAATTCAGATAAGTATAAAGTACTTCTTCCCCTTATCACTTCAAGATGATTTTCCCTTGAAGCCCCATCCATGGGCTCTTCTTGTGGTGGTGAATTCTCTGAGCTTTGCGACACGCCACAATATTGCAACAGAATATATCATTATCCCATATAACGTATTGCCATCACTTTCCCCTTTCTATAATTTGTTTCATAAAAATTTTGATTCAAAACAATTGGTATCCTCATAAGATCCTTATTGCTTTGCGCGGTTATAACGCCCTCATACATGTATTTCCTTATAGGTAACCTCAGATAACGATTCTCATAAACTCATATAATGATATACACCTCATTGCCGCGCAAGGCCATTATAAATGTTTATATGGAGATTAGAAGTCTAGCATATGATACTAATGCAACTATTCAAGCGTTCGAGAAAGAGGGGATTCCCTTCGATTTAATCTGCGACATTCCTTTTCAAGCCTCATACCAAATATAACGCGATGATAAAACAAGTTCTAATATTCTCGGATTACACGCAATGCCCCCTTTTCCCAAAATTCATAGGGGGGCACAAAAACAACGTAACTAACTGGCTATAAGGGTGATCTCCGAACACACGAGTTGGTCAACGCAACCCAAATACTTGGTCGTCTTGCTAGGATAGGTTACCTTCCTAGTTATCCTTACAAAAGCTAGTTTAAAAGTAAGCTCCTCAAACTTGTGAATTCGACCCCTCTTGCTCACTTGTTTCTTCCACACGATGCAGCCTCAAAGGACATGTATTCTTGCGTTGAGTGTGACGAATCTTGGCCCCTAGGTTCCTCGTCCAAGTCCATACTTGAGTCTTCTTCCCCCTCGGGTTCCTACCCGAGGGCGATTTCTCGGGAGAGTGAATTCGGAACGATTGGACGTCCTATGATGAGCGGCGAAAAGTGGAGCCGAACTTCATCCGCCAGTGGAAAGAACACATGTGATGGAGTTATCCCTGCGTTAGGGGGAGCAGATACGACGAGTAGCTCATGAAGGAATGGTCCTAGCTTGCGGACATGTAGGCTCAAAGACTGAGCGGTATGCGTAACGATCGCCTCCATAGCAATTTGGTTCCATGCCCCAATATAGTTAAGGCAACAAGCATGACGTCCGGGTTCACTTCGTAGAAGCAGCTGACGATATCTATCCCTAATGTCATCCCACGGGCTCTCGTGGGGAAAGAGTAGCTAGTAGACATCGGGCTCGGCATACGCCGTCGTGAAATTCCGACTTCGGATTAGCGGCACAATGGGCGTCGAAAACGTCTTGCAGCGCCTTGAGATGGGTTTGAATATTGGTCGTTGGATCCATAAACATGACAAACGGATTGGGTAGGAGATTATCCTTGGCGTCCATCTATATTATTCATATAGCGTAAATACGAGGTTTTAATAAACCTAACAAGTGAAAACTTGTTTCAATAAATAGAAGAAAACGAAACATGGTCCGAGACTCAACTAACTTAACTCCTAAGGCAACTTAGGTAGTTTTTGTCCATCCTTAGCTGAACCACCATTCATTTGGCGATTTCTCGCTTCCACAAAACCGTGCCATTTGGGCTGTCTTTAAAATGATTGTATGCATACTGTAATTGAGCACCCACATTACCCATTTACACCTTACACCGACCCCACTTAAAATTTGATTTATAGGCCTTAAGCCTTTCCCTTAATAACTAGAACTCTCTATGAGATGATCTATTGGGCCTTACTCTTACATACTTGCTAACTTATTCTCAGATTCACTTAAGCACCATTAAATTTTGCTAAGACTTCTAGATCTTTGGAGAATTTCGGCAGCACCTACCCTAAAAATAGAGCTACCCCAAATATTTACATAACTTGTATACCTGCAAGAAACGATTTACATTTCATATATGTATATATATCTAGAGCTTCATGCTCGAAATCCATCTCCAATGATACACAACTTTCAACCCAGATCATAGGGACACAAGTCCCACACACATATTCATACTTTCTATATTCATATTCTTATTTTCCTAGGGAACTCTATATCCCAAAGTCTTCTTATAACTCCGCTCTGATACCACAACTGTAACACCCCAACCTTTAACCACAAGATTAAATCACTAATTATGATCCCAAACCTGTGATTAGCGCAGCGGAACACTTAGGTTGAAGTATTACCGCCGTCCCTACTCGGGACAAGGCTAACAACTACCAAGGACAACAACTACAAACCACATTAAAGATTAACATCAATCTCAAAACTCCACCTTATGAAAATAACTTATATAACCCATAAGATACAATATAACATGACATATAACTAAATATTCTTCATGAGTCAAAGGTCCTTTAATCCTTTGAGATAACTTGGCAAACCGGCTTCCATCACCCTACAAAACTACCTTGCTTAAAGAGGAAAACTCCTGCTTTTGCTTGCTTTTATCCTGTAAGCTCGGACCTCCTAAAAAGAAAACATTAAAACACGCAAAAGTGAGTGGGGAAACACTCAGCACGTAAACCTCCAACACGTAAAACCGTTCGAAAACGGTTTTAGTGTCGACATTTAAATTCATTTTGAAAACGGGAAAGGGGAATAAAACCTACAAATTGAGATGAAGTAAAATACATATAACATACATGAGTGAACGACATAGAGTAATAGATAGATAAAATATGTGGAACCCTTATGATCGGTGCAAGCACCTCACACACGCGCATGCCCAAATCGATCTAGATTTGGATTGGGTGACTGCTAAGCAGTCGACACTGGCCAGGTCAAGACACTCTGATCAGGAGTGTTATAAACATGAATATAAATGAATAACATATAAAATGCGGGTCCACTTTTGAATATAAAGATATCGTAAAGCATAAACTTGATAAGGTACGATTATAATGAACATTGAACATGATTAGACGGTAAAGGTTGGACAATTTGCGTACCTTAACTTGAAGCGAAGATAAGTGGCGCGTCTCGCCTCGGATGGCTTCGGCTTGGAAACTAGGATAAAAAAAGTATAGCGTGGAGAACCGAATAAGGTCCTTAGTGAGTTTCAAACGTTAAGTAAAATAGAACTAAGAACGTAATAACTTAGACAGAAATTTCAGGTTTTTAAGAAATAGAGTTTTTAGCATAACTTGGGCTAGAAAACTCAGAATTAAACAAACGAGTACTTCCCGGAATAGGGAAAATTAAGTCCTACAACTTTGTCAACAGGACCGAGGTCCAAAAATGAAGGGAAAGGGCTGAAAAACAGCCGGGACAGAAACAGAATGTGTAATTTGGAAATTAGAAACTTTCGGTTTGATCTTTTGATACGAAACTCATAAAGACTTGGAAGTAAACGATGAACAGCTTAACTTAGTGAATGATTTGAGTAGATCATAATGATGGAATGTAGAGAATTAAGAAATGAGAGGCTAGAATGAAAGTTAGAGAATTCTTGATTTTTCGGATACGTCGTCAAACGACGAAGGAGAAATTTACAATGATAGATTAATGGATTTTGGGAGTGTTTGAATAATGGCTTGGAAATTATGAGTTAAAGAAGGATTAAAAATCCTAGGATTATTGTGTCTCAAAGAACTCTGAGACTAATGATGCATTCCGAAACCACACTTAAAGTCGATGTAACTTAATCCTTCAACCTTAACTAAGATAACATAACTTTGATAAATAACATGAACCTCCCAAAGATAGCATTGACAACTTAGAAACACCTCTTGAACATTCTAATATTGGCCAAAGAGTCTCCAAGTAATTAGAATTCCCTTAATTGGTCGAATTTGGATCACAACATCCCAAATTAAGCATAAAATTCTGGGCAAAACCCAATTGATACCCCTCAGTCTCGACCCTATAACTTTCACTCCCGATATCGGATGAACGCAAACCATACATTTCCGGAAAGCTTAAAACGTCACCTAAAACTTTTATGTTTACTACGGGAATCGATAAAAACTCTAAATGGACGAAAATTGGTCCCCAAGCTACTGACTCAGACTCGTATACAATTTACACCCCTTCACGGTTTTGCTCATAACTCAAGCTACACATGTCGGATTCTCGAAATTCCAAAGCCCATAGTTAGATAATGACTTAAGCTATCTTTTCCAGTAAAAATCTGGGCTAAAAACACATTTTAATTTCTCTATAAAAATCAAATTTCAAACAGAAACTTAATTGGCCATCAAAACCCACATGCATGACCTCCTTTGTCTCCAATTTGCATCAATTCTCAATTAAACTTCAAGGTAACCATCATCCATGGATTTTCCAGAAATTAAACACTAAATCTTGCTTAAACATGATCCTAAAACTCACATGCAACAAGCTATTTCACACATTCAACAAGAATACAACATTAAACTCCCAAAAATCAACTCAAATTCACATGTATCAAACCCAAATTCAAACCCTAATTTAACCACAATATAAATTCATGCTTGAGAACCTTAGAAGAGATGAAAAACATCAACAATACCCAATTCAAACATGAACGATTAGGAAAGAAAAGCTTGAGTTAGGGTTTGGATATTATACCTCTTGGAGGAGAAATTGAGGGAGAAAACAAGAGAAGAGGTGGAGGAGTGCTTGGGGGTCGCCGGAATTCTCGCCGGTCACCGAAAATTTGGCCGGAAAGCATGTAAACAGAGGGGGGTTGTTGTGGGTGGTCGGCCGAGCAAGAGCAAGGAGAGGGAGAAGGGAGTTTGTGAGTTGAGTGGGATTAAAATGAAGTGGAAAAAGACTAAGGCCCCCTCTTCTATCCTATTAATGTAAATATAACCTCCACTTTTAATACAAGTAAAAGAATACTTAACCAAGACAAATAAAATTAGATTAGGTAAAATAATTGGTAATAAACTAGCTAAGGTTAATTGGTATACCTTGGGTAGAATAAATTGATACAAAGTTAAATAAAGTAATTTGAATTTAAATTAGACGAAATCAATTAGTAATACTTAAAATAAAATAAAATAAATTGGTGGGATGATACTTAAGAAAATAAAATGAACGATAAAATATAATTAGGACGATGAAATGATTCGAGTATAATCGAAAATGTACATAAAAATTAATGTAACTTTCCTCGGTTAAAAACCGTAAAGTTGAGAATCGTAAAATAAATTACATAACTTAACTCGAAAATAAATAAATAACCATAAACTCATGATAGTAATTATGTATGATAAGAAGACTTTATCAACCGTGGTAATACGTATATAAAATACTATAACCAACCCATTTCGCCACCTCCTTGCTCGAGACCTGTCACCACAATAAAAATAGTACTAATAATAATAAAATAAAATGAAAAAAATTTAGTTGCGTAATTTGGGTTAAACATGATGATCATAACTTAATTAATATGGGTTTTAGGGCGGGTCGTTACAGTCCCACATACCTAGGGCTTAATTTTCCTCGGACGTTGAACCTTCGCACACCTCTCACCGGGGATACTTTGAGAAAGACTTTATCACCTACATGAAAATCCAGTGGTTTCCTCCGAAGGTCCGTATAACTTTTCTGTCTCTTTTGGGATGCCTCTATGTTCTTTTGGATAAGATTGACTTTTTCTGATGTCTCTTGAACTAAGTCAGGACCTAGAATGATCGGTTCAGAAATTTCACTCCAACATAGAGGGGTTCTGCATCTCCTCCCATATAATGCTTCAAAGGGTGCCATTTTAATGGTTGCTTGATAACTATTATTATAAGAAAACTCTACCAACGACAAGTATTCGTCCCATCTCCCTTGGAAGTCTAGGATACAAGCTCTAAGCATATCTTCTAGGATTTGATTTACTCTCTCGGTTTGACCATCAGTCTCTCGGTGGTAAGCTGTACCCATGTTTAACTTAGTGCCAAAGGCTCCTTGTAATGCTCTCCAAAACCTTGCTTGGAATCTAGGGTCACGATCGGAAACAACATCCTTAGGTACCCCATGCAATCTAACTATTTCCTTGACATAGATTCGAGCTAATTTATCTATTCCCCAAGTATCATGAATTCCTATAAAGTGGGCCGATTTAGTGAGTCGGTCAACAATAACCCAAATTGCATTCTTCTTCTCTATAGTAAGTGGCAACCCAATGATGAAGTCCATCGAGATGGAGTCCCATTTCCAAGTGGGGATCTCTAAAGGTTGTAATTCTCCTCCAGGTCTATTATGATCAGTCTTAATCCTTTGACAAACTAAACACCTTTGGGCGAAATCTTCAATTTCTCTTTTCATGTTACACCACCAAAATTGTTCCCTTAAATCTTTATACATCTTAGTGCCTCCAGGGTGTACTGAGTATATGGTGTTGTGTGCTTCTTCTAAAATCTTTTTCTTTACTTCCTCGTCATTTGGGACACAAATACGACCTTGGAATCTTAGTGACCCATCCTCATGTATTACAAAGCCAGGTGATTTCCCAATAGTAACATCGTGCCTCAATTTTTCTAAGTAGGGGTCACTCCTTTGTAAGGTTCTAATGGTATCCAACAATGTTGAGTTCACCCTAATCGCCATATAGTGTCCCTTACTTTTGTTATGAATGATCTCGAGGCTAACTCCCCTAGGGTTTTCTATGGGTGTAGGATGAGGGGAAATTAGTGTATGGAGGCTATGTTGAGTTTTCCTACTAAGAGCATCTGCTACAACATTAGCTTTACCAGGATGGTATTGAATATCTATGTCATAATCTTTTAGAAGTTCTAGCTAACGTCGTTGCCTCATGTTCAATTCCTTCTGGGTGAAAATGTACTTAAGACTTTTATGATCAGTAAATATGCGACAAGGCACACCATAAAGATAATGTCTCCAAATTTTCAATGCAAATACAACTGCAGCCAACTCGAGGTCATGAGTTGGATAGTTCTTTTCATATGGCTTTAGTTGTCTAGAGGCATAAGCTATAACTTTATCATTTTGCATAAGCACACATCCTAAACCATTTTTGGTGGCATCACTATAGACATTAAACTCCCCATTTTCTGAAGGAAGGGTAAGGACAGGAGCAGTAGTTAAATGAGTCTTGAGTTCTCGGAAGGCGCGCTCACACTTAGGGGTCCATTCAAACTTTGTAGACTTTTTGAGGAGGTTAGTAAGAGGTAGAGTAATTTTTGAGAAATCCTTAACAAACCTACGGTAATAACCAGCTAACCCAAGAAAGCTTCTAACCTCGGTAACATTGGTAGGTTTAGGCCACTCCATGATAGCCTGGATCTTTTGTGGGTCTACCCTGACTCCTTCCTTAGATATGATATGCCCTAAAAAGGTTACCTCCTCTAACCAAAACTCACATTTCTTAAGCTTTGCATACAATTTATTGTACCTTAAGGTTTGTAGGACCAACCTCAAATGATCCTCATGATCTTTCTTGGTCTTAGAATATATCAATATGTCATCAATAAATACCACAACAAACTGATCAAGATAAGGTTGAAAAATCCTATTCATTTGATCCATAAAAACAGCTGGTGCATTGGTAAGCCCAAATGGCATAACCACAAATTCATAATGGCCATAACGAGTCCTGAAGGCAGTTTTTGGAATATCCTCAGGCTTAATTCTCAGTTGGTGGTACCCGGATTGCAAATCTATTTTGGAAAAGACACTAGCCCCTTGGAGTTGGTCAAAAAGATCATCTATTCTAGGCAAAGGGTATTTATTCTTAATGGTGATCTTATTGAGCTCCCTATAGTCTATGCATAACCTCAAGCTTCCATCCTTCTTTTTAACAAATAAAACTGGTGCACCCCAAGGAGACACACTAGGTCTGATACATCCCTTCTTAAGCAACTCTTCTAGTTGTACCTTAAGCTCTTTCAACTCAGTTGGGGCCATACGATAAGGTGGTTTGGATATGGGTTGTGCCCCCGGTACTAATTGGATTTCAAAATCTATATCTCTTTTTGGTGGTAATCCCGGGAGTTCTTCCGGGAAAACATCGAGAATTCATTCACTATAGGTATTTCAGAAAGTTTTTGCTCAGGCTCAGCGTCACCTACGACACAACACAAATATCCTTCACATCCTTTCCTCATTAATTTCCTAGCCTTCATCGAGGATATAATAGGACATTCTAACCTAGCACCTGCTCCATGAAAGAATACTTTCCCACCTTTACTTCCTTTAAGACTGACACTTCTAGAATTACAATCAATACGAGCATTATACTTTGCTAGCCAGTCCATTCCTAGGATCAAATCAAATTCACTGAGATCAAATTGGATAAGGTCTGCAAGAAAAATCTCCCCACTAAGAGTGATTGGGCAATCTTTATAAATGACGGTGCATAGGATGGTTTCTCCAGAAGGAAGGTATATAGATTGTTCAGTTTGACCCTTATGAGATTCTAACCCTAATTTTTCAACCACAGATTTAGAAATGAAGCAATGTGATGCACCAGAATCAAATAATGCATATAAAGGGCTAGAATTTAAAGTAAGGGTTCCTGAAACTACCGTACCCGAGTTGGCGGCTTCCTTACGGTTCATGCCACAGGCTCTCCCAGTGTTGCCAACTCTAGGAGGTGGAGGTGCAGGGTTGTCTACACGTAGGGGTCTCACATGACCTTGGGCCACAGCTGATGCTCTCCTTGGACAGTTAAATACTTGATGTTGTGGACTCCCACACCAGGTACAGACATTCTCTCCCTCTCTACAGTCATGGGTTGCATGATTGGTACGCCCACATTTCTTACAAGGCTCAGAGGTTGGAGGGTGTCCTCGAAAAGGAGCATGGTTAGGTCTTTTGAAGGGTTGGTTAGCGCTAGATGAACCTCCTTTGGTATCCCATTTCCTTTTGTTCCCATCCTGGTTGTCTCTTCTAAGCTCACCTTTAACTCTCTCTACATCTGTTGCCCTGTCAAAGAGGTCTTGGTAGTTTTTGATGGGTTGACCTGCTAGTTGGTCTCGTATATAGTGAGCTAAACCGCCTCCAAACCTAGTCATTTTCATTTTCTCACTAGCTACATACTCCGGGGCAAAGCGAGACAACTCCATAAACTTATCAGCATATTGCAATACAGACATTTTTCCTTGCTCTAGCCTCCTAAACTCATCCTCCTTTTGTTTTTGGACGGATAAAGGGTAAAACTGCTCTCTTAGAATCTCTACGAATTTCTTCCAGTTAAACCCTAACTCCTTCTGTTTTTCCTTAACGGTAGTCCACCAGATATCAGCCTTACCAGTAAGATAAAATGTTCCAATACTGACTTTCCTATGCTCGGGGACTTGGATAACCTCATATATTTTCTCCATTGACCTAATCCAGTCCTCTAATTCCACAGGATCCACTTTTCCCCCATATGCCCTCGGGTTCTGTTTAGCCACCCTATCAAATAGTCTACCACCATCGTCCTCAACAACACTAACAGGTTGGCTACCCACCTTTTTCAATAACTCCACTAAAAGCTGACCCATGACATTAGGATCCATACCTACGGGATTGACATTGTGGGGGTCTTGAACGTCGACAACCACGGCAACGGCGGTCGGAGGGCGGTGGTCGGAAAAGTAGAGATTGGCGGTGGGGTGGTGGCGTCGGTTTCGGTTGTCTGTGACGACGTCCGGGCGTGCAAAACTCAAGTATTTCGGTATACTTTTGGGGTTGTTTTGTGGGTGGTTTCTGGTGGTTTTGGGGTGGTTGTGGGCGGCGGTTGTAGTGGTGGTAATGGCTGGTGGTTCGAATTCAGAGAGAAGACGCTGGGTGAGTATTTGTTTGGGTTGGCTTTTCAGATGGAGTTTCTATTCGGGGCGGTCATGGTGGTTTTGGATGTGGTGGTTGGTGGTTTTATGAGCGGTGGCTGGTGGTGCCGATGGTGGTGCTCGGTGGTGTTTGCCGAGGAGAGGGAGATGAGGGTGTGTTTGTGAGATTTAATTTGTTCCCCAATTTCTTATTTATAGTTTATTTCATCTGATTTTAGGACGTATTCAATTGCTAAAAGGCTCTATTATTGCAATTTACAAGCATTGTTGGACATTATTGACATCAAAGTAAGCTTTTGGCAATGGTGGGATTGGAACTTGGGAAAGGTTGGCTTGTTGGGAAGTATGATAAGTGCTTCTTGTATCTATGAATACTTGGTTGTTTTGATTGGAATTTGGGAAATATTTGATTTGATTGTGTTATTTTATACTCGAATTTCCCATATTACACTTGGTTTGGAGTTTGGTGAGTTTTGTAGGGAATTTGTGAAGAATCGATGTAAACCGAGCCCAAAAAGCAAGTGTAGATCCAAGTTATGAGCTTAAAGGACCAAGAAGTGAGGTGTTGGATCATCCAAGGCCCAAACAATGGCCCAAAGTACCCCTAGGCTCGAGAAAGCAATGACCGGTGCCCCAGAAGAGTCGTGTCTATGGCCGAGTGAGAGAAAATTCAAGAAGAAAGGCGACACGGTCCGTGTCACAGGAGCACGGTCCGTGTCACATGGGGCACGGTCGTGCCTACTGCGCGGTCCGTGTCTCTCTGTCTTTTCATTTTCGGCGGTTTTGAAGTGATGTTTGCCTATATTATGCGGATTTCTGGCCGAGTAGAGGAGAGAATCATCCATCATCATCCATTTTCATTCCCTAATCATATCATTCATCATCCATATTCCATTCCATCATTGAAGATTGAGAGAAGATTGAAGATCGAAGAGCAATTTGAGCATACTTTGAAGTGGAGGAGCAAAAGTCCTCCATTGTTGATTCCTAGCAAGTTTGTTCTTCACTTTGGTTTATTTCTCATTCTCTCATAGATTTTCATATGCTTTCTAGAATAGATTTCAATTGTTTTGTAGTTTCAAACATGAATTGTGAGTAGTTCTTTTAGTTTAGGGGATGAACCTTTGAAGTTGCTTGATGAATTGACTTTGTTGGATTGAATAATCATGAATTTAGTTTGTTTCAATCTATTTGGTCTTTGAATCGAATTGTTATTGCTTTTGCTTGATCACCAATTGCATGTTAATAGGTTGTTGGATGAAGTACCGAAAGGATAAGTTTAATTACCCGAAAACCTAGATTAAACTAGTTAAAATTATCTAGACATAGAAGTTTTAACTAGGGTCCTTGAGATAATTTGATCTTTAACCTTGACTAAATCGAAATAACCACGAAAGTAGGTGCTTGGTTAGTCTTGGCAATTCGCTCTAGTGACAAAATCTCATTGCGAAGTGTTTTATGCTATTATCGAACCTTGATTGTGCAAATTAATGAAATGAAAGTTCAATCCACATCGTTGATTCGTTATTTGACTTAGGTTTCATCCCCTGAACACCTTTTTCCCTTGATTTAATCAGAATAGTTTAGTGAATATTCGTTTCTTTAGACCTTGCTTGTGATTAGAGTTAGATTTAGTTGATTCAAAACAAAAACCGGATCGGCTTAGCGATCAACTAGGAGGCTAGTTCAGTGCGTTGAAAGGAAAAGTCCCTGTGGGATTGACCTTGATATTTGCTACACGTACACCCGTGCACTTGCGGCCTATCAAAGGAGAAAAGAGAATGTATGGCAGCCTTTCTTTTTGTCAAAAAGGATCCCATAATTTTAGGATCTGAATTTTTTTTTTGAGGAAGGATTTTGTATACATATTAAACTTGTAAGTGTATACTACTTGTATTAAGAGCATAATAGAGATTAGGATTGTTGCTTGCAAAATCTCTCAAAAATTAGTGGTTATTGATTGGAGTAAAGGAGTAAGTAAACTCCATTTGGATTAGTAAAAGCCTAGAAGGAAAGGGAAATCACGTATCCAAAAATAAATTTGCTTAGTAATATTTTTATTTGGGAAGTGTTGCGATATAATTCACGACAAGTAAATAAATAAATATGTACATAAATAAACACCTCAATAAATAAGATAAATAGTTTAAAACATTTAACTGAGATAATTACGAATTATGTTTGCTAAAATTTGATTAAAATTTTTGGGGTGTTACATGTATTTTGGTTTAAGGTAAATTCCATTCTAAAAACATGACCCAAGTGTATTTCGGGTTTAGGTGAATACGATCGGGTGTATTTCAAATTCAGCAAGTACGGGTCAGATGTTCTTTGACAATAAAAAATTTCTTTTGGTTTTATGTAAATATATTTTAATATAATTATAATATTTGTACAATGAAAATGTCAAAATTCTTAACATACGATAATCTTTAAAAGTGTTAGTATGGAAACTAATTGTTGTACATTGTATTTGAAAAATAAATATAATACTATATATAAATTATATAATAATGTATTATTGTTTGTAATTTTTCATAACTTTTATAATCTAATATCCACTTAATATAATAAATTTAATATACGTTATTAGATCAAACTTATATTGTAAAACTATAATGTCTAGCATGTGCCTTACATGGGCATTCTTGACTAGTAATCGAAAAAGTCACAGGTGACAGTAGCTACACAATCTTTGAATACCATTGTCTACTTTATTTCAAGGGATTTTAAACTTCAATATTTTCGCTTTGTACTACGGTTATCCTTTTAAAAAAAGAAAAAGTTCATATGGTGCCCATGAACTTTTGTGTTTTCCAAATTATCAACCACTTTGTAAAATAATCCATATGGTAAGCTTATTTTCGAAAAGCTTTTAGCTTGTAGTCTTACCGTTAGAAAAGTTCCAGTTGCCGTTAAAGTATGCTTGTGAATTCAGATTAAGGCCCTGTTCGGCAACAGCTTTTAGCGTTTTTAAAATTTTAGTGTTCGGTAAAATAGCGTTTGAAAGTAATGAATAGCGTTTGATGGACATTTTATCAAACGTTACTGCTTGTAACGTCTAGCAAAAGCAACTAGCGTTTAGGGTTTGTTTCTCCGAAAAGCCCTCAATATTATGTCCAATAATAACTTTTGCCATTGTTATAAACTATACAACTCGTTAAAAGTGCCCTATTGCAGACTTTCTCTTTCCAAATTTGTTCCTTCTTCAAAGTCATCCCACTTCCACATCTTTGCTTGTAATTAAGTCATTGGTTGATGTTATTAATAATTAGGTGTTGTGCACTTTACTTGTGCATTGTAGGTATATTTTTTTGTTTGAGTAGTGACTAATTAGTATTAATAATCAAACAAATACTAACATGATGTGACTCTCAATAATCAAATTTGTGAAAAATTTACATAATAATTCATTGAGTTCTACAACACTATTTATAATAATAATAATAATAATAATAATAATAATAATAATAACAACAAAAACTACACTAATAATAATACCCATGCCCATTTTGGTCATTTTAGATTAATTAACTACTTCAACCTCTAATGTTACCAAACACTTTCTTTACAAACAGCTACTCTAACAGCTATCTGCTATTCGCTAACATGAAACCGTTATCCGTTATTCAAACAGCTATCCGCTACCCAAACAGCTATCCGCTACCCTATCCGCTCTTTTTGCCGAACAAGGCCTAAATAAAGAAAAAATGGTTGTTCTTGACCTTTAGGTACAGAAGATGAGAACGATCTAGTAGGTTTTCTAGAGAGAATAGGAATGCTAAGGTCTGATTGGGGGAGAGGTTTCAAGGATTAGGCAAATAGCCTAAACGCAGAGCATGTTTTACAGAAACTAGGGCTAAATTATTTTCCATTGCCTAAAATTATACAACTCAACAACAAACGGGAGATTCTTTAAAAAGGTGAGGGTAATGTGAGAGGCTATAAGAGGGTGTAGAATTGCTTATTTTTTGAGGTTTCACCAATCAACTGAGAGGAGAAGAACGAAGGAAGACTATGGTTTTGGGGTTCATATGGGAAAGAGTGAAGAATTGAATAGTTGGGTAGGGATGACAATAATACCCGTACCTACGGGTACTCGCTTCCACCCAACCTGTCAAAAACAAGTAAGGGTACTATTTTCCAAAAATGCGGGTCGGGTACGGGTACCAGTCGGGTGCGGGTACGGGTATAGAGGAGGACTCGGTGGTTATCCGACCCGCACTTAAAAACCAAGTCACAGCGACAGTGCTCCTCGACCCTCAGCCCATCACGTAGTCATCCAACACAAGAATTTTAATCCAGCCCATGATTTTAGAAAACAAAAGCCCATTAACTTACTGCCTTACTACGTACACAGCTGCACTATTTATCTAAAGGGCACTAGGGCAAACCAGCAAAGGCCACTCACACAGTCATAATGTCACACTTTTTCACTTCCTTCAACTTCAAGTCTCACCTCTCCAGTTCAACCTCCCTTTTCCTCGTCACAGCAAAGGCCGCCGCAGAAGATCCCACTCACACAGTCCTCTGTAAGGCCGTGTTCTATACTGCGGTTGGCAAACTGCGGTGCCACACGGTACCGCAATTTGCCACAACCCACCACATTTCACCGCAAATCATTATTTTTCTCTCTTCTCACTTTTTTCCTCTACTTTTTACATTCTCATACTTCATCTACCCCACGTACCAACGACCTATCACAATTCCACCACACTCACCACAATTCTATCATACCTCACCACATGCACCATACCGCAAAATACCGTAGAAAAGAACAGGGCCTTAATTTTCTCTAGGATTTGGTTTTATTTTATGTTTCTCTAAAACTTCTTACTCTGTTTCTCTAGCTAACATAATCAAGAGAGGGAAGACGAAAGAGGGGGAGGGGTTGACAAATTTGGGATCTAGACTAGTTTACAAGCATACATTAACTGCAACAAGTATCTATCTAACAGCAAGGCTACAATTTGGATTTCTTTTTAAATAATCCTGTTGTATGACATATTTTACAAAGTGGGTGACAATTAATTGGAAAAGGCAAAAGTTCATGCCTATATATGAAATTTCAAAAAAAAAAAAATCCTACCAATTGAAGACATACCAGACCTAGACACCATATTTTGAGTTGGATTTCCACAGGTTGGGTCAGTGGATTGGCTGACCACAATATAATTTTACCATATTTTACCTTATCAACCACATTTGTAGGCTCAAACCGAAATTAGAATTAACTCTAAATATCTATGGCTCCATTTCCTATACTAATAGAAAACATATCAAACTAATAATGCTAATCCAGTAATCCTTAGCTAGCAGTAAACTACCTCTGGAAAACAGTTAACAGTAAACTTCCATATGACTTCATTACATATTAATTGTCATATTTGGAAATGATGTCGTTAAATTTTAAAAATTTTGACCAAATTTTTTTTAATATATACAGTAATTTGTTAAACAACTATTAGATTCGTAATGATAAATATAATCCTTAAATATAATATTGTAATTGTTAATAAAATATTATACAAGAATTTCTAATTAAAAGAGTGACATTGAAAACATTGACAGTCAATTAAGTAACTATTAATATATATTTTTTTGATGGGAAGTAACTATTAATATAAAACAAAGCAAAAAATGACTCTGGGGGCCTCTTATTTTGATGTAATAATTATAAGGGCTTCCTATTTTCCTAAATTACTGGGAGGTGACATTATATTTGATAAAATTATTTGGGAGGGACTTTCAAGTTGAATTCCGGCCAAAAATGGCGGGAACAAAGTGATTAAATGCATAATAATGTTTTAAGAGAAAGTCAACTGTAATTAACATTAATGGAAGATTAAAGGTTTAAAATTTTGAAAAAAGATAACTAAAAACACTTAAGTCTATCCGCCCCCCCAACTAAAAACGTCACTTCATTCCTTCCCAGTTCAACATTCATCTCTCTCACCCTCCCTCCCTTTGTTCTGCCATTTCATCACATATTCAATTAGAAGGAAGAAAAGTCAATTTCTGGCGTTTGAAGGTTGGAATTGGTGTATGAAGTTGAAGTGAACCCTGATCAAGTTCAAGGCTAACAATGGTAAGTGTCTCTAGACTGTTACATTGGAATGGCGGGTGTTCTGGGGACGAATTTTTATGGTCGACTGGAAAAAATGGCAATCTTTTATATTATATGTAATTTTTGGGATATAATTTCACAAAAGATTGAATTTTTAATGAAACGCATAACCTATTAGTGATTATCGTTGCTAATTGAAAGTTAGGGTTTTCAGAATTTGTAGGTAGGGTTTTTTTTCCTATCAAGAATCTATATATGCTAGATAATTGCTAAGTGATTGTATGAGGGTGTATATGTTGTTTTCATGGTGCAGAGGAGCATATGATTCAATCAATGTTAGGCCTCTATTTTTATGGGTTTTATATGTTAGGGGAGAATCTGTATATGCAATTCAAAGTCTTTGTTTTTTCTAGGTTTTATATGCTAGGGGAGAATCTGTATATGCTAGAGTAGTTTCATGCTTGCATTTGTTTTGGTTGTTCTTGGCAGGGTAAGAGAAGTATATGAATACATTACAAGGACAAGATGATTTTCATAACTGATGTGAACTTGGATGAATATCAACCTATGCATTTGTACAAGGATGCTAGGAAGATGAGTTTAGAAGAAGAGAAAATCACATTTCCAAGGTTTGTTGGGTTTTGTTGGCACCCTCCTGGGAAGGAAAATCAGAGATGGGCACTTGATGATGACAATGACTGGATCGGAGGAAATTTGTGGGGCATTGGGATGGGTTGAAAATGACTCGTGTTATCCCTGTGTACATGAGTGATCTGAGGAAGCCATCTAATCTCCAATTGCGTGTTGAGATGAATGACAACATGATTGAGCAACAAAGGGCACCTGAGGATATACCAGAGATTGTGGTCCCTGAAGTGCCTACTGCCATGGATGTGGTCCCAGCAAAGCCATTGAATGAACCTACTGCCAGTGAAGCAAATGATTGGGCTGAAAGTTTGATTGTGACACCTTCATGTACAAACTCACTGCCCCCAAGATCCCCACCTAGTCAGTACAGTGAAAGAAAAAAGTTACCACTCAGGGGAGCATTGAACAAGAAGTTGGCTTCAATGTCTTTGTCAAAATCAATGAATGAAGGTGAATCCCAACATACCCCCACCACAAAAATCCCAACTACCCCAACTAAACCCACTCCAACATGCAAAAGCATAACCCAACCCACAACAAGAAGCCCACCTACTCCTACCCAGCCCACTCGCAGAAACCCAAGAACCCCAAACCAAGCCACTCACAAAAGCCCAAGAACCCCAACCCAACACACTCCAAATCCTAGCAGCCCAAACCAGCCCACTCGCAGAAGCCCAAGAACCCCCACCCATCCCACTCCAACTACTAACAGCCCAAACCAGCCCACTCGTAGAAGCCCAAGGACCCCCACCTAACCCACTCCAACCTCTTACAGCCCAAATCAGCCCACTCGCAGAAGCCCAAGATCCCCCACCCAACCCACTGCCAGTAGCCCAACAACCCTGACCCTACCCCTTCCATCTGGCAGAAACCCAACTCAGAAAAATAACCCAGCCTCTTCCATGCCTAGTCCATCATCAAGGGCAGCCCAAACAAGGAAGCAAAAAACACAAAGTAAAAAATCCAATGCATTGAGTAATGAAGTTCGAGGGAAGAGAAAGTCAAAAGAAATGCTTGACTTGTACATGCTGGAAATGCTAAACCAATGCAATGACTTGAATGGGTTTGAGGGATATGATAATCTACCTCAACCTGACATTAGAGAGTTGGATGTGTTTGTTGAGGATGAGATTGATGATCAAGCTGATGACAATGAGGTAGATAATGTGGAAGAGGAAGGTGATCATGATAGCAATGAAGATAGTGACTATGTGGAAGGTGAGAGTAACGGGGAGAGTGATGGGGAGAGTGACGATGTTTCATTTGAAGATGAGGATGAGGACGAGTGTGAGGGTTTAGATGACATTGAGCTTGACATGAACACTGAGGACGAGTGTGAGGGTTTAGATTCACTATGCTCTACCTATGAAAATTCTTAATATACTCCAAATATTTCACATTATTGCTTAATTTCACCTGCTGAGTCTGTTTATGTTTCTCAACTCATGTTAGCTAGTGCAGTTCAATAAGTGCTAATCCCTCTGTCCATATTTTACCTTCTCAATGGATAATTCTTGCCTTATTGAGGTTCCTATCCTTATTGCACTGTTAGAGAGATGGCGAATTTTGTTTCAAGTAATGCCCCTCACAATTAGTATTTCAGAAACTCCAGCTCTTTGATTCTGTCTTCTGTGATATTTGAAAATTGTGATTATGTGTTTGGCTAAAATATAGAATTTTGTCCTTAAGCATTACGTATTAGTTGAGTCTTGTTTATCTCTACAATGTTTTAACTTGATTATTGAAAAAAATTATTATCATACTTTCATGGGACAAGTTATATTTGAGGACAAAACTGGTCTAGTTTTAGGAGAAGTGTTTTTTTTGTAATGTGTAATGATTCTATTGTGTTTGCTGCTCAACTAGGTATACGATGATCGCATATATGTTGTCCTCGGTAGTTTTATACTTCTATGCTAAAAGTTGCTGTAAAGTTGCTGTAAAGATGTCCAATCTTTGCATAATTGGATCTAAGCACCCTGGTTACAACATAATGTGCTTTTATTTAATGCACTGAGAAATAGTACTTCTATCAAAATGACAAGTTTCTAAAATGTAACCTAAAATGTTAGTGACTGATCAAAACATCAGTATCAACTCAATAGGTGTAGCATTTGCCAAATACATCCCTAAACCAATCCATAATAGCAAGTATATGACTGACTACGAATTGAAATCCAAGAAACAGCCCTCACAAGCTAGGTGCAAGAAACAGCCACCAATGTTGAGCACTTAAAGGATTAGTTTGGGAAAACATAAAAGTAACCACCCCTCACAAGCTAAGTATTTAGGTCTGAGTTACATTTGTAAATGGTTGTCAATGTTTTGAAAGTTTGGTGAGTTGACTAACGAATTGGCGTTTGCAGTTCATTGCTCTAGTCATTTTCTCCCGTGTAGAGCCATACACATCAGAAGCGTTCTTTCAGATTAAGCAGTTTCAGAGAAAATGTTTGAAACATGAAATTTTATCTTCATAGGCTTCCTTAGGAACCCAATTGCTGATTGATATCCTGAGACAAGTCACAAAAGAAATCCAAAAGAAAAGGTGTGTGTTGTACATTGTATCATTTGAACCCCAAATCTAAGGCCAGATTAACCCTTATCCTAACAACAAATATAAAGTTGAAATTGACAGCACTCAACCAACACAATTGCCAATTCATCAACAATCAACATGCAACAATTCCAAACTCTAAAAAAAAATGAAAATGATTCCAGTAATATACAAAATTAATTAATGGAAGAGGATGCCAAGATGAAGAAAACATCTAACCTCTAATCATATACAAAACTAACTTTTATTTATTATTTTTTTTATTCTGGTTCCTAATTTTTTTTTTAAATTCTAGTTCCAAATTTATTTGTTTTTATTTTGGTTCCTAATTTATTTTTTTTAAATTTTGGTTCCTAATTTTTTTCTATTCTGGTTCTTTTTTTTTGGGTCCAAAAGGTTATTATAAAGGCACTTGAAGATGTTTTACCCCAAGCAAGTTGAAGAATTTGTACCATACATTACTACAAGAACTTCGCTTCAAACTTTCCCGGTAAGTTAGTATTACATCGCACAATCTTATGTCTTCAACATAGTTATTTGTGCTTATGAATCCATCACTGGTTTTATGTAGGGGCATGGTTCCATCACTGGTTTTATGTGGCTGCAAATGCGTATTGTGCCTATTTGTTCAACAAGGCTATGGACAAGATAAAGACAATGGAACCAGCTGAGGGATAGTGAGCCGTTAGAACACTGGAAGTTTGACCAAAGCCTCAAGTGTGACGACAACACAAACAATTTCGTCGAAAGCTTCAATAATGCAATAGTAAAGCATAGGGGGAAGTCTGTATTCACCATGCTCGAGGAGATCAGGAAGCTTGTGGGTAGTAGGTTTGATAAAAGGCTCAATAATGCATCAACCTAGCAATCAAAAGTGACACCGTATGTAGCAAAGTTGAAGTTGATTGAGGGTGAAGCCAGAAACTGTTATGAAATTGTTCCTGCTGGAAGACTTCGGTTTGATGTTACAGACGGGAGCACCAACTTCACGGTCAGTTTGAATGACCACTTTTGTGATTGTCAACGATGGCACATATCAGGGCTGCCATGCAAACATGCAGCCAACTGCATTATAAGGATGAATCTGAAATTGGAGGACTATTGTTCTGAGTGGTTTCTAACTGAGATGTACAAGAACCTTTACGATACTATAATCAACCCCATCTCTGATCCTTGCATGTGGGAGGAGACAACATTACCGACGTTACACCCACCGACTCTAAAGAAGAAGAGATGGAGGCCATCGAAGAACAAAAGGAGAGACTCCGTCCATGACATTGCCGCACTACCTGCTGGGGCGAAAAGTTGCAAAGGATACGACGATCTTGGCCATAACAAAAGAACTTGTGGCAAACCTCGTGACGAGAATAGAAGATTGGTGAAAACCACCAAGAGAAAGGCTAAGAACACCAAGTATAGCAAGCCGGGAAAACCTTCCAAGAAACAGAAGACTGATGCACTGGGGACTCAATCCAGCCAAGCATCCTAGTCCCTGTGCAGTGTTGATTATTTTGTTTACATGGTGACAGTGTTGGCATTAAGTAACACACATCAAGGATTGTTGGTTTTTGTTAGATTTTTGGTTGCCAGACACTTGTTTTGTATGTAATTGCTTTGTTGGTTGGTGGTGTTAGGAAGTATATTCATATTTTGTTCTCATCTTTACTGTCTGCACTTGGCTCACGTACATCACCTTTTGGTACATTTGTAAGGTTTGGCTTAGATGTTAATTCAAGCTGTGAGCATTAGATTTGCACACTTTTCGGGCAATGGATGTAGTACCTTTATTCCCTGTAGCCTTCTTTTGTCTCATGTTCAAGCAACAATAGCTTTTTTCTTCACCAACATACATTTGCTTGCTTGTCTCATGTGTACACAGGACTGTTGAAAAGGCAATGACAACAAGGACCCACTATATGAATATGGATGTTTTTGAGATTGAAATGTCAAACATTTGCTTGTTTTATGTTCACCAAACCATTTGGTTATTTCATAGACACACAATAAAAGGAGAATTGAAGAGTAAGATTAACATCTTCTACCATTGCAAAGTTACATTACATATTCTTCACTACTGCTACCATTTAGATTACATTACAGTTCCTAACCTACTACAACCAATCAGTACTAACCATGAATCAACAATCAACAATTCACCATAAAGGTTACATTTTGAAACAAATCACAAACAACACTACCAACAAAGCGATTATTAATCCAATTTGGAAACACGACCCTTTCTCCAACAGCTTCAAAATAGTTTTCAACTCTTTCACATCTTCCTTCACATCTTGAATCTCCTTCAAAGTCCTTGACTCAGCATTTGATGGAAAATTTGTAGCAATATTTGCATTCAACTCATCCAACCATCCAATAAATTTCTCACATCTCATACACTTCACATACTCCTTTCTTGGATTCAATTGTGAATTTGAAATTCTTATTACACCTTCTACATTGCATCTTGGACAAATCTTCTTGTAACTAGGGATTGAAGAAGAAGAGAGTTCCATCCTTCAACACAACCAATCATTGAATCAAAATTAGTATCACAACTATTTTTTTTTGTTAATTAACGGCCAAAAGCCCTTTCATTCAAGGTGTGACAGAGTACACAGATGAGTTTACAACTCAGAAGCGAGAAATTACACATCATTACTAAAGATACCATTAGAACATAAACCACAAGATCAGTAGACAATTGCAACCAAATGAAACCCACCCACAACCACTAGACCAACCTTAGTGCAAAGTGACTGGAAATTGAAGAAAAATAGGGTTAGAGGATTAATCAACTTTATCAAAATGATGAGCTTTCTTCTCTTCAGTAGACCAAATGTTGACCACCAAATGATTGCATCATCAGTACATTAATGCAATCTGAATTGTTCACACTTCACAGACTCACAATTCAATGAACCCAAATCAACAATTGCACAGCGCAAAAAGGAAGCACGACATAGCATGAATTAATTAAGTTGTTGTGGAACTTGATCTACAACCAACATCCAAACCATTCCATAAGATACAGTTGTGGCAACACCAATCAACCTTCATATGAGACAAATCAGATCAAGAATGAGCTGCCAATTGACTGCTTCCACCATCACCCAAATCACCAAACAAAACCATAGCCAGTATACTCAACACAGAAGAAAAAGACACTTCTAGTCAGACCAAAGCACCAGCAGATAGAAGCACACCATCAACCAATAAACTGTCTGAAAACCTCAACCACATGCCCTAAAATTGACATTTTGCCACACTTGCTTTATACTGCTATCCATTTGATTGAAGATGACATAACTTCAAAGTTGTCAAATGAACCACCCCACAGTGAAATGGGATGCACACCAGAAGATTTACCTCAGTTATAATATATTAACCAAAACAGCTGAAGAAATGCATAGCAGACAGCAAAATGCAGAGAATAGAATGATTCCTTTCAGACAGTCAATTAGGATTTGATTAAAATCAAGATCTCCTGAAGTTTACCTCCAATTTCAAGACCTAGTCCAACTCGAAAACTCCTCATCAAACCTTCCAAAATCTCTGACAGCTGTTGCAAGAGCAGAGAATTAACTCCAAAGCCAATCTTTACACACTCAAGCAGAATAACAACCCACTTCAATCACATATCACCATCACCACTTGAACACTAGAGGTCTCCTAAATTGAAGGTGTAACCGAGAATGAGGTCTCCTAAAATGAAATTAAATCCAAAATCCTAATTCAGGGATGTCTCATACAACAAAATCAAGAAGAAAAATACCTGTTTCAATGAGGATGAGGGAAGCAGGAGTGAGGTGAAACTGAGAATGAGGTGGAAGCTTGCCAAAGATGGCCACTCTTGTTCAATGGAGGATGACCACTCTTCTTCAATGGAGGACGTCCAACTTGCTCTGTCTCACTTGTTGGAATACACAAGTACTCTGCTTCTCTCTCTATTAAACTGATTTGGTTTTCAATTTAGGGGTGGGGGGGGGGGGGGAGGGGGTTGGTCAACCTTTTAATTATGTTCAATTTTTATTTTTTGATTTCTTTTTATTTCCCCCTAATTAATGGAGTTGGTTTAACTCATCAAACACTTAATCCACAATAAATACATCATTAAATGTCTCCCACCAATTTTTGGCCATAATTCAACCTGAAAGTCCCTCCCAAATAATTTCATCAAATATAATGTCACCTCCCAGTAATTTAAGAAAATAGGGGGCCCTTATAATTATTACACTAAAATATGAGGCCTCCTGAGTCGTTCTTTCAAAACAAAGCGGTATATATAATTATAAAAAAAAAGAGACTAAGGCCCTGTTCGGCAAGAGCGTTTGGAAGAGTTTATAACGTTTTGATTTGTCAAAACGCTGTTTTGTCATTTTTTTTAGTGTTCGGTAAAGTATAGTTTAGAACCAGCGGATGGAGTATTTTGTAGTGTTTGAGAAAATATTTGAAACGTTATATGTGTTAATGTTTCAAAGTTAGCTGCAGCGTTTGGTGTATTCATTTCCAAAATTACCATCTACTGTTGTAGCATATTACAACTTTTGCCATTCATATAAAAAGCTCCGTTGCCGATATTCCATAGTTTATTTCAACTCCTCACCGATCCATTATTTCTCTGGTCTCCAATTTTCTAAAGCATGGAACAAGAGAGAAGCAACCCCCTTCAATTTTCTTCTTCTTCTTCTTTAATTATTGATAGCAATTGAACATGCAGTAAGTAGCATCTGAGTGGTGTTTGCTTTCCTTGATTTTTGGTGTCATGGGCGAAAAAAAAATCAAGGTTGCTGGGTTTGTGGTATATTACACCATCAAGCTCTTGGAAAAAGGTTCTAATTGGAAGGTTGAACACTGAATATGCACTAGTATATGGAAGGTTAGATGGGGGGAAGATGAGAGAATTAAATTATGCAGAAGCTTTTTGACATGGTGAATTGGCCCTAAAATTGTTGCAAAGTTGGGGAGTTGGATTGATTTGGGAAGGAGGGGATGAATTGATTTTGATTGACTGTATGGTTGACAAATTGACATGATGAACAAAAACAAACACTGAACGATGGGGCTTGTAACCCACCCGCAAAAGTTGGCTTGTTCATGGACCTAACTCAGGAGCTTTTTTGGTGAATGTTGCAGCGCCAGATTCCCAGCCTTCTTCACTGGGATCCCAATCATCATCACTGGGCTCTGCACAAATGGTTGTTCCCAGTAGGATTAAGAAGCACAGGCAGCCGAACAGGGCACCTTGAACTTGAGTAGTAGTGCTCATTAGAAAGAGAGGAAGAGGAGAAAGATGAGGACAAAAATTCAGTGTGGAGAGGGGAGAGGAGTGTGAAATTAGTCAAAAAGTGTGGGACATTTTCTGGAGAGTTGGAAGCTGAACCTGCCTTATGCCTTGTTGCTTTTCACTAATAACAATTGAGAATAATTATAATGAATGAATAATTATGGTATGTTTACATAATCGTAAATATTTCATCAGAATGATTCTAATTAATGAATAATTAAAGATGATTTTTTTTTCCTTTAACAAGAATTTAGTGTGTGAGATTAGAAATATTCCATTGAATTTAAAGATGAGTAAGAAAAAGTCAGAGTAAAACAAATTGAACTAGCCAAGTAAAATTATAACAATAATAATCATAATAATAATAACCGCGTCCTTTTTTGTCATTCTGTATGCATTAGTTAATCCAACAGCTAACTTTACCGAACACATCTTTTACAAACAACTAATTAAACAGTTATCAGCTATCCGCTAAACTGTAACAACTATCCGCTGTCTTAACCGCTATCCGCTACCCCAATCGCTATCCACTACTAAATCTGCTATTTTTGCCGAACAGTGCCTAAAGCCTCACTCTCTAAAGCAGAATAGTTTTTTTTTTGGGTTTTTTTTTTTTGGTTTTTTATGATCTTCACTGAGACAAGAGGAGGGATGCATCGAACCAGAAGTCCAGAACCAAAACCAAAACGAAAACGAAAACGAATAATCACATGATTGAGCATTCAGCCGAATATCAGAACCAAACGGTCTTGCTCGGTTCATATGATGTTGTTCTGCAATCGTTAAATAAGTGCATTTGTGGTTCTTCATGCTAGGAGTGCGAGTTGCCCACCAAGTGTTTGTGAAAAGTCCCCACTGAAATGAGCTCCTAGAACTCTCTTCAAAGGGTGCCTCCGCGTAGTTATACATCCCATTCTGAAGTGGGTTATGTTTATTGCTGTTAAGCTCCATTACAAGTGGGAATGATCATTGAGGTTTGAGGGAAAAGGGAAAGTCTTAAACGATTGAATTTTGCTTCCATTCTGAATGAGACTTTGCATTTTCACGAGGGTGGTATTATTGGGTTGCGGATATTGAAGGGCAATTCATACCATGCATATGCCAGATTACAGAGGGTGGATTGATCTTATAAGGGCTCATTCTCTTGGGGGCGACCATGATGAGGCCTTGTCACTTTTTGTCTCTAAGGTGAGGCTTCCGTTTGCCCTTAAACCTGATCATCTTGTTCTACAGGCTGCTCTGAAATCATGTGCTGTTCTTTCAGCCTTAAATTTAGGCAGGGTTATCCACAGTCTTGCTATTAAACTGGGCCATCTTTCTTGTCTTTCTATTTCAAAGGGATTGCTTAATTTGTATGCTAAGAGTAATGCTTTCAACGACACAAAGAAACTGTTTGCTCAGATGCCAAAAGATGATGCTATTGTTTGGAACATTGTCTTAGCTGGGTTATCTAGCTCCCAAGTTCATGATGTTGAATTACTGAGATTTGTGCATAATATGCATAGTCATGGTGAACCTGCACCCAACCCAGTGACCATTGCAATCGTTCTTTCTGTTTGCGCTCGGTTGGAGAGATTGACTGCTGGGAAGAGCATGCATACTTATGCCATAAAATCTGGATGGGCATCCCACACACTTGTTGGAAATGCACTGATATCCATGTATGCAAAATGTGGGCTCTTGCATGATGGTGCATATGCAGCATTTTCTGAGATCAATGACAAAGATGCAATCTCATGGAATGCGATAATTTCTGGGTTTGCAGAGAATGGGTTTCACAAGGATGCATACACTGTGTTTAGACATATGTTGCTGGGTTCAGTTGCACCAAATTATTCTACAATTGGTAGTATTCTACCCGTGTTCGCTACTTTAAACAAAGACACTGCTTACAGACTTGGTAGAGAACTGTATGCTTATGCTCTTAGACGGCGTGAGTTGCAGGAAAACGTGTTTGTTCTCAATTCTTTTTTGAGTTTTCACTTGAGGATTGGTCTCTTGCAAAAAGCAGAAGCCATATTTGATAGGATGGGATCAAGGGATCTTATTTCATGGAATGCCATGATTCGTGGCTATGCATTGAACAACAATTATCTTCAAGTGATCTGCTTGTTTCGTGAACTGCTTGCTGACCAAAGACTTGTGTATGATTCAGTCACTTTGATTACTGTCCTCCCTGCTCTTGCCAATCTGCACAATTTGCGGATGGTAAAGCAGATTCATGGATACGTATTTCAGCGTCCTTCTTTGTCTGCAGATATTGCAGTTTCTAATGCTTTAATAAGTTCCTATGCCAAATGCCAGGATTTAGGCTCGTCATTTACGACATTCATGTTGATGTCGCAGAAGGATTTGATCTCCTGGAACTCAATGCTTGCTGCATTTGCAGGGCATGGATGTGAGCTGCAGTTGGTAGATATTTTGCGCAAGATGCTTGAAAAGGGTTTCACACCTGACTCCATCACTATCTTAACATTGGTTCAATTTTATGCTAGTATTTCTGGATTACCTAAGGTTAAAGAAGCTCATGCCTACTTGCTAAGAGCCCACCTTTTTCAAAGCAATACTCAGTCTCCCCTAGGGAATGCTTTATTGGATGCATATGCGAAATGTGGTAGTGTGGATTATGCAGAAAAGATTTTCGCTGTATTATTGGGTAAAATTTCGATGTCCGGATCTCAAGAGGATGTGGCACATGGGAAGCTTGAGTGCATGCCTGAAACTGATCACATGACGTGGAATTTAATGGTCCGTGCGTATGTTGAAAGTGATTGTCATGAAGAGGCTTTTGCACTGTTCTCTGAACTTCCACTTAAACATGTGAAGTTCAATGCAGCAATCATTATGAGCATTCTTCCCCTATGTGCCAAAATGGCATCAGTGCAGTTGGTGAGGCAGTGCCACGGTGTTGTGGTCAGAGCCTGTATGGAAGACATTCAGTTGAGGGGAACTCTGATAGACGTGTACTTGAAATGTGGTAGTGTAACCGTAGCAGATAAGCTTTTCTGGTCAAGTTCCCAAAAGGACCTAGTCATGTTCACAGCTCTGATTAGTGGTTATGCCATGCATGGTATGGGGATGCAGGCACTTGATGCATTCAAATACATGATTGAGCTGGGTGTCAAGCCTGATCATGTGGCCCTTACAGCAATCTTATCGGCTTGTAGTCATGCTGGTCTTGTGGATGATGGCTTGGGGATCTTTTATTCCATCGAGAAGGTTTATGGAATGAAGCCTACGCTCGAGCAATATGGCTGCATGGTTGATCTTCTTGCACGGCGAGGGAAAGTTAAGGATGCATACAATTTGGTCATCAAAATGCCTGTCATAGCCAATGCAAAAATATGGGGCATATTGCTGAGTGCTTGTAGGACATATCATGAGGTGGAACTGGGACAAATAGTTGCTGATCACCTGTTGAATACCAAAGATAGTGATATTGGGAGTTATGTGACTATGTCTAACATTCATGCAGCGGATGCAAATTGGAAAGAGGTCCTGGAGATCAGAGAACTGATAGAAGCTAGGGATTTGAAGAAGCCAGCTGGATCTAGTTGGATTGAAGTTGACAGGGTTAAAAGTACTTTCAAGTCTGGTGATTTTTCACATCCAGAAATTGGTGCTATTTGCAATGTTTTGATTCTGCTGGATAAAAAAGTTAAGCAGCCATTCAATTTCGGGTGATCTCTTAGCTGTTACAAATTATTGTTTGGCAATAGCCTGTAGTTTGGAAGTTGTTCAATCTGTGGCCTATATCAATGTACCCAGCAAGGCTGTCAGAGAAGACATCAGGCAACTACTGTGTCCTTTGTGACTTGCCTGAACTTTGAATCCCTTCCCAAGCTTCCTCAAGGTAGTTATTTTGTGCCTATGCAGTTCTTCCTCTAAATTTTAAGTTTGCAAAGCAATTCTTTGTCCTGTTTTGTAGTGTAGGAAATGTACACATCCTCTCTTTTCTCGCAACTTTTGGGAGAATTAGTGTTGACTGTGTTGTTGTGCTTCAATTTACATGATCAATAGTGTTGATTCCTGGACATTGCTCTCCATGTCTATGTTGTGTGCAGCTGTGCGCTTGCATGTGCATGTTCTTGTGTGTGAGAATGGATGGGTTGGGTGTGCTTGCATGATTGTACATACTATTACAACAGAGTCTCTCTGCAAGTGTGTCATTAGTGGCACGAAGAGGACAAGATCCACCATTCATCAGAGTTGTAACTTTAGCTTGTTTAACTTGCAGGTGTTTTTTTGCTTAAGAGTTGATGGTAAAGAAAAACCACAACTCTGGGTAACCATCGTCCAATTAAGGGCACCCTGCAGCGGTTTGGTAAGGACTAAGGTGTGTAATGAGATTTTTAGTTCTTGGAATTTTATACATATCTGATTAACTTTGCTACATAAACACAAGGGGAAAATCTGGATCTTTTCTTAGCATAATATTTCTATTACAAAATGAGAGCAGAGGGGTGCTTCATGTGCTTGATTTTCATGAAAATAGTTAGGTTGTTTTTACCCCCCCCCCCCCCAAACTACACACTCACACACCACATCAAAAAAAAAAAAAAAAAAAATTAGAAGCAGAGGAAAGAGAAATCCTCCTAGTTCAGACCTAGCAATGGGTTGGGTGACAAGGTCGAAACTTTTATTCTATTGTTAAAACATGTACAGGATATGATGAATGACAAACAGTTGAATTAAGGTTAAGAAAACCTTGCTGTCATGTGATAACACATGATTAGCAATTTTAAAACCATCTTCTCAATCAATCTGCTACTTTCAGGAAGACCTGTGATTCTTCTCTCCTGAAAGGATGAAAATGGATTTCTTCCAAGAGAAGAGGGGAAAAGACTAGGCAAAAGTCAAATAATGGAAGGGCCCAAAAGAGAAGATGAATAAGAGACCAATCAGCCTTGATGCTCTACTTCTGTCTTTTCTACTTGCTACTGAGTGAAAGACCTATCCCCTACTTACACCTCTTTAGCCTTTACGTAGTTTGGAGACGTCAGAGGGAATAAGCTAAGCAATTCCGGCTCGCTAAATTGAGGCCTTAACCTCGGCGAGGGATGCAAATAAAACCGTCTCTCTCTGATGGCTTTCTCTTCTTCTTCAGCATTTAGGTCACCACATGATGATTCCTCGCCACTCTCGCTTTCACCCAAAGATAAGCTTGAGAAGCAGTTGGTTGGAGTACTGAGAGGGCTTGACTGAACAACTCCATACCCTGGTCTAGAGGGAGAGAACCCCTGTCCTGGTGACCGGAGCAGCTGCTGTTCCTGAAAAACTTGCTGCAAAGCCACTGTTCCCGGCTTAAAATTTAACGGTGGTTTGATTATCTCAAGCTTGGCCTTGTATTGTCGCCTTTCGTGAAGCTTGAATGCTGGTTTTTTGATACTGATATTCTCTTTTACAGATTCTGCTTCATGCATTGTCTCTGGTAATGCTTTTGATGACCCTGTGAGCCGTTGGACCACTTCCTTAAACGTTGCAGTGTCTACCTGCACAAATGTTGTCAAAGGGTGTGAATTGGCCGCACTCTGGTTCCCTGGCATCTCCATGATTGGTTGATACCAACGCAAGATGGTCTTTTTATCTTGGAGCAGAGATTTTAACCTGCAAGCAAAAACGTGTCAGGTACATCACTCATTCACTCCTGACTCGTTTACGTTTGTGAACCATTTTTAATGTGCTAAGGTATTCCTATCTACAACCAACACCACCACTACCCAATACAGATTCCTCCAAAGTAGGGTTTGAAGAGGTACACATGTACTCTATTTTTATCTTAACCTTGACAATCAGATTGGTTGTTTCCAAATGACTTGCCTAAAAGTTTGTCTTTCCTTGAAAGGTGATATATTAAAATCAAGGTGAAAACAACTTGGAAGGAGCTGAACTGTCCTGTCTGTTAATATTAAATTTGATTTGCATCTGTTAGCTTTAGATGAAACTTGCTTTAAGACAGTGCTTAGGGACCAGACATGCCTAACTCAGTCCACTTAATGCTAATCGTTCCTGAGTCCTGACTCTAAAAGAATGTTCTTGCTTAAAGAAATGACTTCTGACACTGTTTTCGTGTAGGATACGAGAACATCTGGGCATTACGTCAGCACTCAGCAGCAAATATCGAAATCAGGGTGTATGAAAGGTTACCCATTCATATTATGAGAAACTATCACGTTTTTATTCAGACAAGCAAGGTGAAACTGCAGTGGGGTTTCGAAAGGTAGGATACATCAACCCTTATGACTCGGAATGAAGTGAAAGAAAAGTGAAACTCTTACTTTGCCATGGCAAAATACAATAAAGAAGGGTATGGGGAGATTGCATATGTAAGCAGTCTTGCTCCTAAGAAGTAAAAAAGTTGGTTATTATGTCAAGATTCTTGAATATAAAGAGACACCCCATGCCCCTTTGTGCCCAACATTTTTGGATCAATGGTGGGGTCACATCTCTTTGTTTCTATAAATTGTAAAATGATGATTACAATTTCTGTTCCCCCTCCCCCCTCCCCAACCAAAGAAAAAGGATGTCTGATTGATCTATGGTTCATTCCTTTCTGTAAGGGTATGAATTTTGCACTGTATGCATCAAGCGGGTAAGAGAAATCCCAGACACAGCGTACCTCGATCTTCAGGATCACAAGAACTGCATTCATTCGTTCTGGAGAGAGAGAGAGAGAGAAAGAGACGTTAAGAATTCCTGTTACAACTCAGAAGAAGAAGAGAAAAAGGAAGTGCAACTAACTGCAAGGACAACCGTGTGCCCATAATATCACATCACATGCTTACAGAGGAGAGTAGAAAGGTGTTGTTTTGGTCATAAATTGGTTGGTTTTTCTTGTGGGAAGTTCTGATTAGTTGTGGACAACATATCACATATGCATGCCTACTGAAAAAGGCTGGTAAATTGGTGATGCTATAGCTGTCGTATGGGTTGGTTATCATGTGTGTAGCACAAGCAAGGATGGGCATACATTGCCATTTAGGCCCTGTTCTTTTCTGCGGTATTTTGCGGTATGGTGTGGTGAGGTGTGGTGGAATTGTGGTGGGTATGGTGGAATTGTGGTAAGTTATTGGTATGTGGGGTAGGTGAGGAGAGAGAATGTAAAAAATAGAGGAGAAAGTTGAGGAGAGAGAAAAGTAATGATTTGTGGTAAAGTGTAGTGAGTTGTGGCAGAAATCATGAGTATCACAGATTTAGCCACAACCGCAAAAATGCGCCTTAGTTTTTGGCTACCAGCGGTTTTCTATCTCACCCAGAGTAGTTTGAGCCGTTAAACTTTTGATGCTATTATGTTGACTCTATTTTGCAACTTACGACTTTTTCTCCTATCTTCTAACCTTTTCTTTTTCTTCCCATCAAATTCATTTGTGTAGGCTAACAAATGTTGACAACTACTCTACTATCTATCATCACGAGGGTTCTTGATGATGAAGGTCACAACTCAAATATAATATTTTATTCGTTTATTCGGCACCATTAATTTCACATTTTGGGTATTTGACCTAATAATTCAAATACAAAAATTGTACACCTCTGCAACAAACTTTGTATGTATATTTATTTTCTTTAGGGAAATTGGACGGTAATATACCGACCTTTAGGGGTGTTGAATAGCAATATACCGATCTTTACTTTTGGACAGTAATATCACTGACCTTTATAGTTTGGTGAAATTAATGTACTTTCAAGGATTTTCTGGGCGACGATCTGACGTGGCAGGCGGTGCAAAAAAAAACCGGTGCCATTTTTAGGTATTTTTAGGGGTGTTGAGTGTTTGTATTCGGTATTTTTAGGATTAGGGGGTTAGTTTTGTAGTTAATTTTTAGGATGTAAATCCTTGAAGGTATATTAATGTCACCAAACTATAAAAGTCAGTGATATTACTGTCCAAAAGTAAAGGTCGGTATATTGCTATTCAACACCTCTAAAGGTCGGTATATTACCGTCCAATTTCCCTTTTCTTTACATTGCCACAAAGTTAAATATGGTTAACCGCTTATGTGGACAATGGAGCTTGTTGGCCTTGAAAACATGTAATTTATTACATGCGCTTCAAATCTGGTCATTGTTCATTCCCAATAACGTAATTGTTCACTTATATCTATTTGTTGTTCACTTATAATAACATAATTATTTACTTATATCTATCTGGTGTTCACTCTCAATAACATAATTGTTCACTCATACCTATCCGGCGCACATATTTCAGGTGCATGTAATATGTATTGTGGAAAACATTAATTTTTTTCATAAATGACACATCATTTGTCAAGAGTGTAAAAAATAATAAATCGAACAAATGAAATAATTTATCTAATGCTAGATAAAAATGTCCAAAAAATTACATGAGTAAATTATTAGGGTTAGGGTTTGGCTCCTGTGGTTGGTGGTTTCCTGCGCTTGACAATGGTCTATGGCATTTTTCGGCGACAACTAGGGCAGCGAAGTGGTGGCTGCGACAACAGTTTCAGTAGATAGAAGAGGGAGAAAGAGGGAGGTAGGTTTGATATTAGAGTTAGGGATTAGGAACTTCGGTTTTTATATCAAAACAAAAAAATAAATAAAATTATATTTTTCTAAAATAATAACCACAAAATAATTAAAGGAAAAATTCATAAATTCATACAATATTAGGCACGTAAATTACTAGATTAGCCTTATTCCCATGCACATTCCAATGCACATAGAAAATACCCTTGTTAGCCCCTCAATGGTTCTACGAGTTCAAGTGTTAATAAAATAAATTGCAAACAATTAATGAAATTAATTTAAACCATTAATGACGTAACGGTAAACACAATCGAATTTTTCAGAGTTTACATCATTGCCCCGTTAAAAGAAGTTTTGTCCTTGAAACTTAAACTCATATGTAGTGGTCTGATAAACGGAGCTAATGGTAGCCTTCACCAAAACTCGGGATTTTACATCATTATCCTCTTCAAAAGAGTTTTGTCCTTGAAACTCGACATGCCACAAGCGTAGGAACCAAAATTTAATCATACTTTAACATAAGAGGACAAGATAGAGGAGTACCAGTAAAAAAGGCGTCCTCATTTTCTGCTTCATCGCCCCGCATTACGTACACCCGTCCTACCTGGTTACGTGGGGCTTGATATTGATGATGAGGTGAGGGTTTATCGAGTGGCCTATCCCGGTTGCCCTAGTTCCTGTTGAGGCCACACCGATTCTGGTGTTGTTGTCCCGGGTTCCTGTTGTAGCCTCCTATGTTCTAGTGTGTCGAGGGTGGGTCCCCTCGATCGTTGGTCCCTCCATGGTTGGGTCTTTCTGGTGCCAGTCTGACAGATGAGGGTAGTCTTTCACCAAATGTTGTGGGCTGCCACACCAGTAGCAACTAGCCTTCAGGTTGGTCCTACACTCACGAGTTAGGGTATATTGGACTAGGGTCAGGGCGGGATAACTCCTTCCTCTTGTTGCCTTGTTTTTTCAATATGTGCCTCTCGGGCTGTGGGCACCCTCTCAATGTTGATGGCTACGTACAACATCTCTTGGTTAACCGAATTGATTGACCAACTAACCAAATTTCTAACTGTATAAATTCACAGTGAAAAAACCTAAACCGAAAATCAAACCGATAAAACCAAACCGGTTTGCCCGGTTAGCTGAATTGATTTTTGCGCAAAAGTGGTTTCGGTTAACCAAACCAGTTTGATCGGTTTTGGTTTAGGTTTTGAAATTTTCTAAAACGGTTAACCATGGTTAACCGGTTTCAATTAACGAAAAAAAATCCTAGATCTGAGGCTCTATTGTGTGTCGCTACATTGGTAAAAAATGGGTGAGTTTTAATTTTTTTTTTTAAATTCAAAGAGGAAAACTAGGAAAATGAATATTTTTTATTACGGTTAACCATAAACCGCGGTTAACCGCATATAATATGCGGTTAACCAGCGGTTTCGGTTTGGTTTAGGTTTTCATATTTCAAAGCGGTTAACTGGTTACGCGGTTAACCGGTTATGCGGTTTAAGTTTCGATTTTCAAAATCCAAAACCACATATACGGTTAACCGCTTTTACGACTAACCGGTTATGCCCACCCCAACATTCCATGGAAATACACAATCATATATTTACCAAAAATACATGTTCATTACATGGAAAAAAATATATACGTTCATACATTCCACACAAGTGCACAATTATAAATTTATATATAATGTATATAAAATTTAAAAAATTTATTTTAAAAGAATATGATATTAGGACTCAGATGGGCCTTGAGTTAGTACCCAATCTCATTCCTACTGCTAAACACTAGGTCCTTGTCTTGGACTTTTTTTTTTTTTTTGAAACAAAACATAACAATTTCATTAATAACAAGCCATACGACTACAATGAAAATCATGATTGAACAACTGTAGATCTAAAATATAGATATGAAATTTAACTTCCAAATAATTAATACTAATCTTACTGACGTTCGGGTCCGATTTCTTCGATAACTCTGCATCTTTCTTCGATGACTCTGCATCTTTACCATTGATGGAGAACCTCACAACTCGTGCTATAGCAATTTGAAAATCGATCTTCATCCAACGTATTAGACCACACCAATTGAACAAAAACTCTAGAAAGAGATTAAAAACCCTAAATAAGGGTACAAAAACACTCTTACAAAAGAAGAGATTAATTTTATTTGCGAAAATATAAAACCAAACTAATAATTGGGGTAGAAATCAATCAAATTGGGCTTACCATCGACAAAAAAATTGATGACAGCCCCTTTAAAGAAAAGGAGGCTAGAGTTTTCTAGAGAAAAAAAAGAAAAGAGGAGGATATGGTTTTCTAGTAGGTCCTTGTTTTGGACTTAGTCCTAGCTCGAATGCAACTAGGAACGGGTCCATTTCTATTGGGTCTTCATTGGGACAGCGTTTACGACCAAGTACCTGATTTTTTTCCCCTCATTTTTAATAATTTATAATAGATGGCATAACTAATAAATGTCAAACCTTTTTTCTGTAACTAATAACATCAAAATTCATAATTGCTATTAATGTGAGGTAAAATAAGACATTTAAAAAATTGTCTATACTAAATTTTTGATATTCGCAAATTTTAGTATAAGATCGTTTTATGTAACTTATCATGAGACGAGATTCTCACATGATGACCTTACAACTATTTTACTATAGCTAGTAAGTGATATTTGAATGACTTTTTAATATAAATGTGACTAATAATTTATCAAATTGTGATTTTTGTCCAAGTTATTAGTCACCACTGTATTCATAAATAATCAACAAAATATTATACATTTTATAATAAATTTATGATGAGACGATCTTACATAAAAATTACTGTTTAATATTTATACCCTCCCTCCCCAAAAGGCCTTGAAATAGATGGCATGGTATCGAAGGCAACGTGAAGCACGATGACGAGCATTGAAAAGGATGTCCAACAATGTCGATTAAGACCCCTTAATTTGCTCGAATGCATGCAAATGAAATTCAATGTGAAATTGGAATTGAGTCAAACCAAACGCTTTGAACATTCTAATATGATTTCTGTTTTCTTTATACAGATCATTTGCAATAAAAATTGAGTCAATGGGTACGAGTTGCAAGTTACATCGTACACCCTGGAGGCTCTCCAACATGAACATTACCAAAGAGCATTTATAAAGGAACCCTTGAATTGGTTCACATTCTCTTTTTGGTTATCCTAGTGTCATATTTTTGGGTGTTGCCAACTATCATGTTGTTGTTTGACTTTTCAAATTGATTGGTGTGCTTATCCAAAATCAATGAGTTAAAATGACAACAATTTGTATTGTAAAATCGTTGGTACTACACTGTACTTTAAGTCTTGGGATTGTAGTAAGTTGAATTTCGAAATGGGAAATTGGAATCTAATAAACCAACCTTTGGAAGTACTTTGATATAACGAACCAACCTTGAACATTAATATTAAACGAACCAACCTTAACACCTTACTTTTTCTAACGAACCGCCACCTAGTCCAACTTGTTGGAGATGTAACGTGGCGGTGGCGGTGGCTTATGTGGCAGCTGTTTAAGCAAAAAAAAAAGAAAAAAAAAATTGGACAATTTTTTGGCTGAGTTGGATTAAATAATCCAACTTTTCCTTTTTTTTAAAAAAATTCCACCTCAACCCCCCCTCCCCCTTTCTTTCTCTCTCTCTCTCTCTCAAACACCCCAACCCCCCGACCCATCCCCCCCACCCCCAACCTCTCACTCTCTCTCTCAACCACCATCACCCTTCCTCTCCACCGCCACCACCACCTCCACTGCCGCCATCTCCACCACCACAACCTCTACTCACCCCCTTCTCTCTCTCTCTCTCTCACACAACCCCCCAACCTCTCTCCTCTCACTTTCTCTCTCTATCACCCTCTGTCTTTATGCCAATCAACCCCGACGCACCACCACCCTCTCTCGCCGCCGCCTCCATCTTCGCCTCCGAAGAGGTCATCGCCGTCGCCTCCGAAGTGGTGGTGCGGTGGTGCTGCTGGTTGGGGCAGAAAGAGAAACAAAGCAAAGGGAGGGCTAGGGGTCGATTGTGATGCGTCGGGGACGACAAGGGGATGTTGGCGGTTGTCTGGTAGGGTCGGAAATGGAGGGGAGGGAGGAGGAAGGTGGAAGAGAGGGTGGTGCTCGGTGGTTGTGGGCGTCAGATGAGGTGGCTGGAATCAGGGGAACGAAAAAGAGAAAAACAGGGCAGAGGGGGAGGGGTGTGGTGCGTCTTGGGGCGGCGAGGTGACGGTGATGGTGGTGCAGCGGTGGTTTGGTGGTGGTCGAAAATAGAGGGGGGAAAGGAGGAGGAGGTGAGAAGAGAGGAGGAGGGTGGTGTATGGTAGGGGTCAGGGTGGTGCTGGGAAGAGGGAGGGGAGAGAGAGAGAGAGAGAGAGAGAGAGAGGTGGAATTTGAAAAAAAGGAAAAAGTTGGATAATTCAATCCAACTCAGTAAAACACATGTCCAATTGCTTTTTCCTTTTTTTTTGTCAAAAACACCCTCCATGTAAGCTTTTGCCACCGCCACGTCACATTCCGTCAAGTTGGACTCGGTGGCGGTTCGCTGGAAAAATGAATATGACAAGGTTGGTTCATTTAATATTAATGTTCAAGGTTGGTTCGTTATATCAAAACACCCTCCATGAAACCAACTCGGTGAATTATCGAATTTTGGTACCGCATTCTAATGATTGAAATGTTCGGACTACTGTAATCAAATTTGTCATACTATGATATACTAAACTTTAAGTCACAAAATGTTAAGACTATTGGAGACCAATCTGTCATACTTTAAGTTTCACCACCTTAGTGGTGGTGCATTGTAATCTAATAATTTCATAATTTAACTTGTTGTGATCTATACAATTTTAAAATTCAGCATACCACAATCTCAAAGTTTGAAGTACAATTTATTACAATACAATTTTTCATTTGTATATGTAAATTTTAATATTTATTTCCAATTACAAAATTACCATACAATAACAAATAGGGAGGACAACTCGTCCTTGATGAATATGTTTTGTCATCAATGAGACAATGACATTACCTAATAAGCGTATTATTTTAGCTAAGGTTTATATTACATTTCCTTAGTGGCTTATGTTATGTGGGCCTTTATATTTTAGATGGGTAAATACAATATTACATTTATTTCATAAAATATAGTCCAAAATTTTAATCCAAATTATATTATATTTTATATTTTATTTGGGGCTATTGTTGACCATGGTCATCTCCACCATATAGTAGATCTAGTGTTTCTTAGAATAAACTAAAGAGGAGATCAACGACTTGGGTTTTAACCGCGGGTTAAAGAGTCAGGTGGCCCTTCGATTTTTTTTTTTTAAAATTACTAAAGTTTGAATAGGTTAAAGGGTCCGTAACATTGTTGTGAAAACAACAAAAAACATGTCAGCTAAAAAATCAACAAGGAACATCACATCTTAGGTAGCTAAAAATGACAAGTATGAATTAATTCTTTGAGTTTTTTTTTTTTCTCTATTTGTCATTGCTCCTTAAGTAGCTCTATTGGAGTTTCATGATCCTCAACAATGAAATATATACCATAATCAAACTTTATTGTTCAACCCATGTCCTCCAAACCAACAAGGAGCTTGGTGGCACCTTGATACTTCAAAGCAAATAGGCCACTTTGAAAGAACCAAATTCCAATATCAATGCCAAACACCAAACACCAACTCCAAAGTTTCAAGGTGCCACCAATTAACCAAAGTTCCAAGGTGCCATCAAATATATACAGATAAGTCACGGCTGAAGGGTATCTTCCTTGTCAAGGTCCATTCCAATACCAATAACAAACACCTACTCCAAAGTTCCAAGGCTTGGCTCAATGATGGCGAGGACTAAGAAATTAAGAAGACAATAATATGTTCACGGCAAATTTTCTAAGAGCATGGTCATTCGAGATGGATATATTTACGAGATGTTTCGACACCATTGACAAATTCAATCTTGATTCCTAAGGTTCCTAAGGTTTTCAAAATGTCCTCCTAGTATCTAATCACAACCCATATAGCTAAAAATGATAAATTAGAATTAATTCTTTATATTTTTCATTTTTTCTATTTGTCATTTCTCCTTAAGCATTTTTGTCACAATCTCTGAATTCTCAAGAATGAAGCCTATAATACAACTAAATTTTACGGTTCTTTACGCCATGTCCTCCAAACCAACAAGGAGCTTGGTGGCCCCTTGGTACTTTAAAGCAAATAGGCCACTCTGAAAGAACCAACAATTACAACTTAAATTATTGCCAATTAACCAAGGTGGTCGAGGTTTACACAAAGCTCCAACTATTGAGGGTATCCAAGAAAACCATGACTGGATGGTATCTTTCATTTCAAGGTCCATTCCAATACCCACACCAAACACCAACTCCAAAGTTCCAAGGCTTGGCTCAATGATGGCAAGGACTAAGAAATCAAGAAGACCATGGTGTGTTTATGGCCAATTTTCTAAAAGCATGGTCATTCAAATTGATATATTTATGGGATGTTTCAAGACCATTCACGGATTCGATCTTGATTCCTCATATTTTTAAAATGTTCTCCTAGCCTCTAAATCGATTTCATATGAGAGGGATATACCCACACAAAAGTAGTGCTTAAAACTATACTATTTTTTATCCCCTAGTTGAAATAGTATAACACAATAGTGGAATTTTCGTTCACAATTAGCTTGGACATGTCACTTGTATCACAATTAAGCCTCGGTCTATTATCTGTCTTCCTTCGAGTAATGCAGTATGCACTCCCCCCCCCCCCCCTCCCCAAAAAAAAAAAAGCTTGGGCATGTCATGATTTTGGCGATGACCTTATAAATGCTTCCTATGATGCTGATTAGGTGCACATTGTATGATTATTACCAACGCTTGTTCATGGGTAATGAGTACGGTGTCATTTTCCGCCATTGTATGATTCAAAGTTGCCTTTCAGGCTATACCAAAACCCTATCCTTGAGTGACCTTCTATCGGTCTCAACCTCCTTCACTACGGCCGAGGTCGATATGGTGAGTATGGGGCCACTAAAGGCTTCGGGATCGGATGGCATTCATGCAGTTTTTTACTAATCCTTGTTGGCCCATCATAGGATTAGATGTTTGGACCGAGGTGGTCTCTGTGTTGAACTTGGGCTTCCTCCTAAAAGAAACTAACCATACCTACATCACACTGATCCCTAAGATCTGTTCGCCACAAATGATGGCCGATTTTCAGCCCATCAGTCTATGCAGTATACTATACTGGATCAAATCCAAATGCATGGTCAATCGTCTGTGTCGAGTAATTATGAACTTCATTGATGGCAACCAGAATGCGTTCATCATAGGTCGCTTAATTTGTGATACATGCCTTACAGAACACACATGAATTACTTAGCTTTCTCCAGCACAGAAACAAGGGAAGTCTTACGCATCACTTCAGGTGGATATAAATAAGGCATATGATCACATTCGCTGGGACTTCTTCTACCAACTTCTCGTGAAGGTGGGCCTCTGGGTCCGACTGGTGATGCATTGTGTGTCCACGGTCTACTACTCTGTACTCCTCAATCGTTCTCCCTCACCGATTTTCACCTCTAAAGCGGGCTTGCGCCAGGGGTACCCTATGTCGCCCTACCTGATTCTTCTGTGCTTAGAAGATCTCTGTCTCAACTTGAAGAGGGAAATTGACTTATTTTGTCACGCTTTGGGCTAGGTGATAAATATTTCCAAATCTCCAGTCATGATGTCACCCAACACCCCACCCGAAGTAGTTGATGGGCCGCGTCCTATTTTTGGATTTGATGTTGTCGACATTTTTTAGAAATTCTTGGGTGTCTCGCCTATGATAGGTCGCCACAAGACGTCCCAATTGAAGCTTTCTGTACGATGCCATCTCAAAACAGTTGCTGGGATGGAAAGCTATAATGTTGTCCCTAGCTGGTCGATTGGTTCTCATTAATTCAGTCTTTTCAGCTCTTAACCAACATGTGCTTTCTATCTTCAATGTACCCCTTTCCCTTCCAAAGAGGATTGACTCCATCACCACCCAATTCTTTTGGTGGTCTTGGTCCGACCAGAAATCTAAACACTAGGTGTAGCAGGGGCTTCTAGTCCAACCAAAAGGTATGAGGGGTCTCGGTTTGCGCAAAGCAGAGTCGTTCAATGACACCTTACTTGTGAAACAGGCATGGCGGCTTATGCACAATCCACAATCCTTGCTGGCTCGTCTCTACAAGTCCAGATACAAATCACACTCCTCACTTGTGCCAGGGACCAACTTAAGTGGGTCGGGATCTTGGGGGTTGCATGGGCTTTGCAAAGCTGTTAAAAATGTGAAGCCCAGATTCAGGTACAAGATTGGCTCAAGCCGACAAATACATATCATGGAGGATGTTTGTGCTGGCCCCGAGCCTTTAACCCTCTGTCCATCAGTAGATCCATAGGAATGGTCCAACAAGAAGGTCAACCAGCTGATGCTCCCAGGTCAACCACAGTGGAACGTCCCCCTTATCCAGCAAAGTTTTCAGCATACCTCAGCCACAAGAATTTTGGTCGTCGCGATACGTGCAACTTATGAGGATGACGCCGTTGTATGGGGTTACACGAACCATGGTGAGTACATTGTTAAGACGTGATACTTTGCTCTAACAATCAGGTCACGACCGGACCCCCCACCAGGGGATAATGTACAATGGCAGCGTTTCTGGTATACCATATGGGGATTGCACATCCCCTCGAAATGAAACCTACAATTCTGGAAAGTGTACTACGATGTTGTTCCAACGACAACCAAGGTGGTACACTGGATGCCAAAAGTGGACCTTTGATGCCCTCTCTGTGTCGGTTAGTTGGAAACTGCTACACATCTATTTTGGGACTGCGAATTCGCACAGATAATGTGGTTCGACTTGGATTTGGGCCTTTTAAACCAGACGAATATGCACCTGCCCATGCGGTAGTGGCTGGTAAATTGGGTGTTACTTCTGGTTCGACAGGGACTGCAACACCAACATCTATGTGCTACCTTGATGGCGGTTATATGGTACATCTGGTTGGTACGAAACAAAAAACTTTTTGACAAAGAAACATTACCTCTATTTCTACTACTCAACTGTATCAGACGGGATCTTTGGAGTTTGAATCCGATACCATAGGTAGTCTCACCGCCCATGTCCCAGTCCCAGTTCGTCTGGAATTCTTGGGGGGGGGGGGGGAGGCAGAGATGTAGTGGCTAGTTTAGTGTGATGGAGCCGGGAGTTGCAAGTCCCTTAAATATGGAGCCTGGTGTCCTATTTGAGGGAGTGACAGAGGTGGACCATGGTAGTGTACCTTTACTAGAGTTCTCCAGTGATCAATTAGAATTGAGGGCAGTGAAACAACCACGCCTTCGCGCCAGAGAAGGACACATCTGCAGGCTCCTCATCCATACTGATTCCACACGTGTTATCCCGTTCTTTCTTGGGTCATCCAAGGCCGGCTATAGAACGTTATGATATCCTTTTAGTGTGTCGTAGTTTGTTTTTGCACTTAGAATATGTATGCATTCAAAAGGTTCCCCAAACATCGATTAAGGAAGCACACTACCTAGTCACGGTTGCAAGGAAGCACACTACCTAGTCACGGTTGCTAGGAAGCAGGCCCTTTCCTATTGATTGGGGTTGTAGACTTTATTTTGTGTGTTCATGAATGTCATGTTTCCAAAAATAAATAATATCCTTGATCCGACCACTTAAAAAAAAGTTGCAATAGTATGTTATGACAACTAGGAGCAAAAGTCACGTGAGTTTCTGCATTCTCTGCCCAATTTCTTGTTTCACAATGCATGCTCATACATAATACAGTAATTCTTTCCTACACAAAGTCAGCCCAAGCTAAATTTAACCAAATAATAATTGAGCTTCACTAAATCCAACACTACCTAAAATGATAATGAGTAATTCTAGAAAAAGGACCGTGGATACAATAATTTTACGTAAGAATGCTGAGTGTAGTTTTGGAATTTATCTCCGCCTCGTGTTAGAGCCTAGAAAACTGTACGTGGAAATCGTTAGGACTTTAAAGTAGACAATATTTAGACAATTATGAGGCTCATCTACCACGAGTTGATAATAAAATAGATTATCTGACCGACGAAATTTGAAACCAAAACAAAGACAGATAGACGAGGTTACACACATAATACGTTCACATTAGATGTTGCAAGTGTGATCAAACTCCAAATGGCAAAGATCGACCCATGCTAGCATTTACTCTGTATACCGACTAGGAGTTATATGTAGCTTTCATATTTATACCCCACCTCCCTTTAAATAATCCCATCATAATGCTTTTCACAACTCATACATGCCCACAAGATAACTCTAGCTTACGTGTTCACCATCGATATGTGGAACCATCTTAACCAAAAACTTAAGATGGTTGTGGGACCTTTTTTTTTTTTATCTTACGCAAATAAATATAGAGGGTGCTGAGATTCGAACTAGAGACCTCTTGTTCATCGGTCTGACTCTGATACCATGTGGAACCATCTCACCCAAAAGTTTAAACTGATGGTTGTAGCCCCAGGAATAGTTTTTATAGTCTAATAGGATCATCCCCCTCTCTCCGACCAATTCGGCACTAACCAAGCTCCCATTTATAACCCTTTATAAATACTCCATCTACTTCAATTCCCACTTCTTCAACTTGAATCAAATCTCAAAACTTAAACCAAAAGTTGAAGATTTTTCTTTGTTTTGTGTTTCTAGGTACGTAGGGTTAAAATGAAGGAGTTATCCAAGATGGGTTCAAAGAGCATGGATGAGTTCAGCTTTCCTATAATCACCAACCCATTTTCAAACTTGATGATGCCTCCATCTTCATCTTCTTCATCATCGTTATGGCGGGCCTCTTCTCGAGTTTTCCACCATGAAGAGTACTACAATGAAGATGAGGAAGGGAGAGCAATGGAGGTGAGAAGCATGTGTGAAGAAGGGTTCTCTCAAATGACGACGATGGGGGAGAGTGAGAGAGAGGTTAACATTGAGTGTATGAGTTGCCAAGGGGATGAGTACTGGGAGATGGAAGAGAGGATGGACTACTTGTGGGAAGACTTCAATCATCAAGAGGAGAAGAGGGATCAGAGTATGAGAATTGGTAGTAAGGAGATTTGCTTTGTGAAGAAGCAAGGATCTTCTAGAAGACCTACTACTGGAGCTGGTGGTAGTCATCATAGAAGGAGTGGTAGCAGGAGTAGCATTCTGGTCGTTGGAAGGTTTCTGAAAGGCCTTCTTTCAATCAAGAAATCAGCTCAAACTAAGATTATCAAGGCACGATTCTGAGTTCACTACTTCATCATATGTTGGTCATCTAGCTTTTCCCTGTCAGCTAATTAAGTTCAGAACTCATGAACTTTCGAATTGAAGATTATTCTGATCAGACGAACATTAGATGAAAAGCAAACAAGCTTGTAGATCGAGTTTAACATTAATTAGTTATTTGCATAGTGTAACGAAAATTGTACTGCATTGCATTGCAGTTTGATTAACTTGTTCTTTCTTATAAGAAAATTATTTATACTGTAGTGGTTTAGGATGACAATGAATTAGAAGTTAGCTTGCAAAAATTAAGTTTCTGATGCCATCCTCCATGATGTTACTTTGTTTCGCTTAAATGCTTGAATAGTTGAATTTGTTTTACTTTGACGTTGTTTCAGTTTATGCATGCATATATGTATTGAGCTTGATCAACTAAACTATTGGACATATAAATATCTTCAGTTGTACATATGCTCATAACTTATAGTGTGTTTGACTACATTAATTTGATTTGAAATATGAAATTGAGGATTAACAATATCAATAATAAATATGAATTAAACTTACATAATCCATACACGTAAAAGATAAAAAAAAGAAATTGGTTTATTCAACTTTAACATATCCTTAATTTTCAGAGAAAGATATTATTTTTATTCAAAGTGATTATAACATAAATTATAAGTAATTATAGAGGTACTCATCATTCTCTCCCGTATTTCTCTCTGTTTAACATCATTATAAATTGCAATAATACAAGTGGCGGCTTGTATATATGTAAGTGGTGATGATACTGAGTCTTGCCCCAAGATTCATTTTATGTGTCTTATCTTTCACCAAATTCGTATTTTTTATGATTTTTGACACTATTTTTTTGAAATAATGAGAAATAATTATCTATTAGAAGAAGTTTGGGATACATATGTTGCGCGCGCCAATGAGCACAAATAATATCCTAATTGAATCAACCCCTTCCATTAAGTTTATTTTAAGCATTTTTATTGAAATATAAAAAATGGATAAAACTATAACTTTATTCAATTTATATGTGATATTATAGTTGTAAAATTTAATCATATCATTTAATTTCACTTTAATATATAATAATATAGTTTTAGTGATAGTGATAGTGCAAGATACTTAAAAGATATCTTGTTCCTAAATTGATAATATACTCGTATATGTAAGATCATCATGTGTATATAATGAGACAAACACAATATGCATCTTCTTTAATTTTTCAAATATATATATATATATATATATATATATATATATATATATATATAAACAATCTTTTTAAAAACACATTAATTAGATATAAAAGACAATTCTAATAATACAAGGAACAATAATGAACTATGATGATTTATATTTTTTACTCATTTCTTTCCGTATTGATTGTCATTTAATAAATATTTTATTATCTCCAATTTCTTTCTTTGAGTAATAATTTTTATATCACATTTTATCAAAATAATTACAATATTACGAATTTAATTATATTACTTTCCTAAAACATAGAGTTGTATGTAGAGTTGGCTAATAGGTCAGGTTGAGTCGGGTTCGTGTTCGTTTCAAATTTAAACGAGTTCAAATTAAACGGGTTGGAAATTGAAACCGTTTACCGTTTAAATTTTAGGGAAATTTGGATTCTAATAATCTTGACTTTTACGAATTGGATAACAATAATCCCTACAATCGTGGTATTTCGGTGGTTTCTTCGACATGGACCGACGAGAGTGTGTTTGACTAGGAATTCGGACTACCAGAACATAATCAGTTATGAAATGGGACCACCAAAATATAATAAGTACGTCAACGGGACTATTAGATTACAATAGCTTATGGATGTGATTATATATCGTCTTAGCAAGAATGCAGCAATGGGAAAGAAAGAGAGGCATGGAGTTTGAGAGAATAAAAGAGTATTTGCAGAAAGAAGAGGAAGATAGATCCTGAAGAAGAAGAATTTAAGCAACAGACAAAACTGGATCATTTCTTGGTAAGCTATATCTCTCTCTGTGAGTGTTTCTGTCTTAACTCTTTTACTTGAATGTGAGGTAATGTTGTATGTGAATTTTGAATTTGACTTTTGAATTTCTGATTTAGAAATTGAATTGTGAAAATTAAGGATGGGAAGACCAATACCCTGCACGGAGGGGCGATATCAATGCTAATGGATGTGATGGGGTCCACTGTTGTTCCCAGCGCCGGAATTCCACCCACTGGTGTCTCTCTTGAGATTAACTTCTCCGTCGATGCTGCTTTTGCCAATCTAAGCACACTCTTAACTTGATTAATTATTTCATTCATCTGCTATGCAAAATGATAAACATCTTGAGTCTTGACGTAAACCATCTTACAGTTCTCCTAAATCATTTATGAAGTTAAATATAAGTATATTAAAATCATTATAAAGATATAATTCACTACTTTGAGGCTTATTACAACTTTTATAAGCAATTTATAAATATTTATTTATTTATATACTGTATTTTTTTTAGAGTATTGGACAATCATACATTGTACTACCTTTTTAGACTTTAGTACACTGTAATATGGGGGTGCGTGATGCATGTGCATTCAAAACAAGCTCCGGTGACGACAACTCATCAAAGATCGTCCGTGTCAACCAAAAAAAAAATCATTTGGCGATTTTTTTTTAAATTTAATTGAATTTATGCCAAGTAACGTACCCTATAATCCATGTGTTTGACTTTAAGTCATTTCCTCTTCATTTTTTTTCAAGTCAGACTTAAATCAAGCACATGAGTCCTAGTGTTTCTTGGCATAGATTTAGTTAAAAATTCAGAAAACCTACCAAATGATTTTCCTTCGGTGAACATGGGGATCTCTTATGAGTCACGGTTATCGAAACGAGTTCTCAGTGCACATGTGTCACAAACCCCATAGTACATCGATTTGAAAAAAAAATTGTATATATAGTGCATGATTATACAATACACCCAAAATACAGTATATTATAGTTCAATAATCCTATTTTCATTAATAATTTCTCAAATAATATTTTTATAAAAAAAATTAAATATTATATTTTTTCAATAATATTTTTATTATGGATTTATAAGATCAATTTTATATAATGAATTACTATATGAATTAAAATATTATCGATTAAAGTTTTAATACAAAAACTTTAGTAGCAGTTAAAGACAACGAGGTATTTCGGTGTCGGATATCTATCATCTCTGTAAAAAGAGCTAAGAATCCACCATGTCACAAATATTGATTTCCTAAAATACCCCTACCCATTATCTTAAATTGGTTGGAAAAACGGTTAGTAATCCGACCATTTGTCCAACCATTTTCAAATAGGAGGAAAAAATGATCGTAGCAAAGTGGTCGGAATTTCAAACAATTTTTTCCACATAAAATTTTAGAAAAATGTTTAGAATATGAAATGGTTGCTAAAATAATTGGTTTTTTCAACCATTTTAAATTAGCTGGAAAAACGTAGTTGGTGATATACATTATTTAGTTGTGAACAAATAATTGACTATTGAATCAAATTTAATTTTAATCTAAATTTTAATTTTTATATTATGTACGAATTATTTTATTTAGTATTAGCATATTAAAACTTCTCAAATTTATATCTATAACTGTTGGGTCAGCGCATGCGACACACATACAGGTCAAACTAGTAAAAACAAAAAGTACCATATTTTTTTTCATTTCTTCTTTTTCTTTGGTGAGATATGTGATATATGTCTCCATGCATTTAATGTTAAGGTTATTTTTTTTTCCCGAAAGTTGTTGGACTTTGGCCAAATATTATTCATCTAACAACAAAGATATGCCACATAAAGAGTTTAGTTGTTTACAACTGCAAAAGAAAAGCATTAAAAAAGAAAATGCAAGAAGCAACAAATATCACAACTCATATTTGAGACCTTAACCCCTAAATCTAACCCCAACATCCTCCTTGGTGTTGTTTTTCTTGATGTTGAATTGATCTAAGATGTTGGGCTTAGATTGAAGTTTTTGATCAAATGCTCAACTGAATATGAGCTCTTCTCCTTCCAAGTTGCCATCCACACTGAAACCCTTCTTTTGATTAGATCGATTGCTAGATTGAGATCTGGGTTCTTGTTATTGAACACCAGATCGTTCTTGTGTTTCTATAATGTCCAAATTCCAGTAAAACAAGTTATATAATCCCGATTTTCTTTTGATTTGGTTCCCAAATTGTATCTCCAACCATTGTTTGAATCACTCCTTGAAAGTGGTGGAGTTAGGAGCTTCACAGTCAGATCTTGCATCAACGCTACCCATACTGTTCTTGCAAAACTACATTGTTCAAATAGGTGATCGATATCCTCTCCAAGCCAACCATCGAATGGAAAAATGTTCTACTCAGGCTTTAGACAACCTCTCTTAAAAATGCTCTTGTGTGTAGTTTGCCTATCTACCAATGTCATCCACGTCATGACCTCCACCATTAGAGGTGCTAGTTTTAGCCAGGCTTTGGTGACGAATGAATCTATTTGTACATCACCTTTGGCCATCTCTTCCATTGTTCTGATGATATCATTGACACTATATTGATCTGTGGAAGCCCAGAGCACTTTGTCTTTTACATCTCTAACTGGCTGTGTAGTCTGCAGCAGAAGCATCAATTGTGTTCTCCCTTTGCTTTTCCAAATTATTGAGGTCTCGTGTCCATGTCAAGCACCACACCCAACATTAGTCTTCAAACCTGCCCATGTCTGCCACCACACACTTCTTTTGTGAGGATCGGATAACTTAGATCTGCAAATTGATTCCTCAGTGTATCATGACATACCCATCCATCATCCTAGAACCGCACTTGTCACCCTTCTCAATGGTTGATCTTAATGTTTAGTTTGAAGCTTGTCTAGAATATGGTCGTCCTCAATTTTTATCTTCCTAATGCCCCTCCAAGTCCCTGGCTCTTGCAATCTGTAAGGGTTAGGAAGAAGACATTCATCCTCGCTATGATTTGAGTTAGTAACTTTTCTCCAAAGAACTCCTTCTCTAGTCGTGTATCTCCACCACCATTTGAATAGCCTGGTTGCGTTTTTCATTACGATATGTCGTACTCCAAGACCACCATCAGCTTTTGGCTTTTGAATGACACTCCTGGAGCATTGACTCTCTGACCCTCTTTTCTGGCCCCAAAAAAAACCTCTTCTGTATGTTTATAATCTCCTTTGCTATTGATTTTGGCATCTTAATGAGGGAAAGGTAGTAATTTGGCAGGCTATCATGGGTTGTCTTTAGAAGAATTAATCTTCCCGCTTTCGAAAGACAACATGCTTTCCAACTTTTGAAATTTCTTTGCATTTTTTGCAGAATAGGATTCTAAGCCTTGTTTCTTCTCATATTTTCTCCAATTAGGAATCCAAGATATGTGATTGGTAACTCTTCTACCATGCACTTTAAGACTTTTTCCATTTTTCTGACTCGAGGAGTTATCTCTTCCAAACACTATGAGCTTTGATTTGGAGTAGTTGATGGTGAGTCCAGTGAGTGTTTCGAACATTCTTAGAATTGCCTCGGTTGCTACCAGTTGATCTTCATTGTTCTTTGCAAATACAAGGGTGTCATTTGCGAATCGCAAATGAATGACTCTCAACTTCTTCGACCAACAAGCAACCCTTCAATGTGCCCATTTCAACAACTTGCAGCATTATTACATTTAGCACCTCTCCAAAAAGAGCAAAAAGGAAAGGCGATAGCGGATCTCCTTGCCTAAGACCCCTTTGCATCTTAAACGATTTTGTTGGTACATTGTTAATGATCAAGGATAAGCTAACAATGCTCAAACAACGCCTCATCCATCTTAACCATTTTCTCTCGAATCCCATCACTTCCATGATCTTTATAAGAGCGCTCCACTAAACAGAGTCGTAGGCTTTCTGAAAGTCTAATTTAAGCAAGACTCCTCCTTTCTTCTTCCTCTTTAGCTAAATAATCGTCTCTGATGCTATCAAGGCTCCATCAAGCATTTGCCGACCCGCTATGTATGTTGTCTATGCTTCATCCACCAACCTCGGCATGATGTGTCGCACCCTATCGCTTAGCACCTTAGATATGATTTTGTAGATGCAACCGACCATGCCGATTGGTCGAAAATCTGTAGTGTCGGATGCCTCTTTCTTCTTTGTAATTAATTTGACCCACATAGTGTTTATAACCTCTCAACACTGATCTTCTTCCAGGAACTTGATCACGAACTCACAAAAATCATCTCCGGTTATTGGCCATAGATGTTGGATACTTTTCTTCTTAAATCTGTCGTATCCCGACACCTTGTCCGAATTACACTGTTTCACTATCATAGAAATTTCTTCCCTTGAGATCTCCTTCTCCAACCGGTTACTGTCAACTTGCGACAATCATTTGAGGCCCAAGTCTGAGATGTCCACTTTGTGAGTTTGTTTTCTTTGTCGAAATTGCATCATGTAAATTTCCTGGCTTCCTGTCTTATATCCTCTGTTGTTGTGTATCGAACACCATCAATGAATATACTCTCCATTACTTTTCGTCATCTACTCATATTAGCCAATGTATGAAAGAACTTGGTGTTCTTATTTCCCACTTGAATGAACTGGCATCTTGACTTCTGCCTCCAAAGATTTTTCCTTCGTATTAGCTACACCTGCAACTGAGATCGTATCGCATCCCGTCTTGCCCTTTCACATTGACTAAGGTCGTTGACGAATCTTGCACCATCAATCTTTTTAGCTCACCCTTCTGGACTTTTATTTTTGAGTCAATGTCACCGAGCACTTTTTTACTCCACTTCTTCAAAGGCTCTTTAATTGCTTTGAGTTGCTTGTGAACAGGTAGATTCGCTCGCTGAGCTTATTCTTTCTTAACAGTTTTCGAGAAGGTAGGGAAGTTAGCCAAATGTCCTTAACTCTAATTGGTGAGTGGCCTCCATACAACACCAAAGGTTTTGAAGAGAATTACAAATGATATGATTAATGCCTATCTCTATAGTAGGTTTTCGTCATTTAAAACTTGGAGATCAGCTTGCAATCCTAAAGAATTTTATCAATCCAACTAGCTGTGTTTGCCCTCATATATGTGTACGGCTAGTCAACCGACACGTCTTACACTCTAGAGTCCTGAAGTAAGGTCGCAAACTCTCTCATTCCCGACATGACTTCCTCAGGAATCAGAACTTCATTGAAATCCCCAATTAGGATTAAAGGCGCTTGAACGGTGCTTCTAAGCAGCCTGAGTTGGCTCCACAAATCCAGTCTCTTTGCATGTTTATTCAAGGAGTACACTAGGCATACGAGACAATCCAAATTCTCATGCGTTAGTTTGCCCTCTAGGCACATCCACCTATCACCTTTATGCTCATTGTTGCATTGAATCTTTATCCCACATGAGAATCATACGGCCTAATCGTCCATGTGTTTGGATGTGTGACCACTGACCAGCTAATGTTTTGATTACCCCAACATCTTCTCGCAACCCATTTGAAAGAACTCTAGAGAAGAGGTGAATAGGGTTATGAAAAATTTCTGCATAAATACTCAATGATGAAGGACTAGTCCTGCCAATACGGGCGGGCGGGCGGGTTACGGGTCGGTCGTATATCGAGTTCGGGTAAATACGGGTCGGGTGTATTTCGGGTTTGGGTAAATACGGGTCGGGTGTATTCCGTTTTCGGGCGGCTTGGGTCGGGTTTAGGGGTCATGACCTCCCTTTTTCTCAGTTACTTACAACTAATAAAATCGATTAAAATTGGTCAAAGACACCTGTGTAATGTACCATTCCATTCCAAGTTCGACCACCATGATATATTATAGTTGTATAGACATATTACTATACACCCAAGGGACAAAATTTGGCAATCTTCAAGTCTACAAGTATTATGCGGTTTACGTCAACAATTCCCGAATAACAGTACTTATGAAATATATAGGGTTTTGGGATGCTAATATACTGAACTTTTAGGGTATTAGACAATTATGCACTGAGCTTTGACCTTTGACAATAATACACTATTTTACTAAAAGAGAGGAGAGCGGCGGGACTGTAAGAGTCAGAGGGTTCACTGAAAGTCTGAAAGAGTGAGTGAGTGACAGTGTTAGAGTTTTGTTTTTGTCATTTGTTATTTGATTATTTCATTTGTATGTCTCTCTCCACGCATAACTTTCCAAAACAACCCAATATTTTACTTTTGGGCCTTAATTTTCATAAAATGGACCCATTTTTTTGCACAAGGCCAAAGTAGACAAAACACTTAAAATTAAAGTGTTTGACCCAACGGGTCGACCCAAACCTGACCCAACCTGACCCGTTTTTTACCGGGTTCTTTGGGTTGGGTCATTTTCGGGTCCCGGGTCGGAATTTCGTGTTCAAAACCCATTTTTGCGGGTCGGTTTGGGTCAGGTTTTCGGGTCGGGTTGAGAATTGCTAGGTCTATAAAGGACGTTAGGGTTCTTAATCTTTTCAGATTAAGATTCAACTTTAAGTAAAGGAAAGTAAACTGAGATAAATGACAAATAATGTGTGCCTGAATAACCTCCTTTATTTCCTTGAATTAGAATACATAACTGATGTAAGACGGTTGCCTAAGATAAACGTCCTTAGGGCAATGTAGAGCAGAGTGCCTTACAGCGGGCACTTTCAAGAAAGTTTCTGAATGAACACACACCAAACACAGTTTCACGCAAATCAAAACCTAAATCCGTCAAGGAATTGATTTCACTCAAATACAACTCTCACAAAACTCTCATCTTTTTACGCAGAGAAAGAAATAAAAAAACATAACACTTTCTATTTTTTTTTGTATCACCCGATTGCTTGCTTGGAATCGTTGTTTTCTTCAGTCTGCAATTCATCTATTTATGGGCACAGCTTGTAGGTAGTAGCCGTTGGGGATTGATTCTTTCCTTCTTCACATTCTGCTTGTCTTTCCATATCGACAATGATACTTTCCTTCTTTTGGAAGATACCTCCCGAAAATTGTGATCCTTGTTGCCTTCCAATTTCTTCACGATTGTTTCCTACTAAGTAGATATTTCAATCGATTAATCTGATTAGAAATATGGATGGAAAGATCATATATGTTATTTCCAGAAACTTCCATGTTTCTTTTGACTTTCACTTCAAAACATTATGTCTGATATGAACGTCCTTGAGATGTTTTAGGTTAATGTCCTTCAGCTTACATCGAGAGGGTTTCTACACCATTGATCAAAGTGCTCATGCTTCGTCTCAACTAAACCCATTATGTCTAACTACTTACTTTCGTACGATATCCTTAATATATTTCTTTATTGCTGCTACTCCGAGACCTCGCACGTTCCAAGCCCCGATTCTCATCTTATGACCTGCCTCTTCTGGTTCTTTTTTTGCTCTCTTTTTGCTTGAACTTTGACCCCCTATACTTTTGTTAAATGTTTCCTCTAGCTCGCCAGTCTCTACTCCCAAATATTGAGCACTCTTACTCCAATTTCGCTTCCAACTATAATAATTAGTTATTCAATTCTCTTATTGATCTCCTCAGAGTTAAATTCTTCATTTGGCTGGGTAGTGAATTGGTATCTATCATGTCCAGGGCATTAGCTAGATTGTCACTTTTCTCAATGTTCACTTAAAGAAGCTACAACCATTCGATATCCTCATCACCAACATCCACATAATTGCCTATTTCGGTACCAAGGAAACCGTTATCTATAACAATGCCTTCTTGGTCTTTATGTACTTCTTCCAAAATGTGCATCCCCAAGGCATTTACTAACTTCCTTCTTGGAATATCAACTTGCTCAGTCAGACCGTTGATCTCTTCAATAAAATCATAGTTACTTAATTGTTGCATTGAGTTCTCATGGTTGATGCAAGTTTTTAAGGCACTTTGAACCCATTGCGCATTTACACTCGACCTTTCAACTTCTTTCATGTTGTCATTTGATCTTTGGCGCTTGTCTGGCGTCTCTTATGTTTCCTAAACAACTTCATCTTCTTCTTCATTTTTTATTTGATGCAAGTGGATGTTGAAGCTGAACTGACTTTCCTCTACATCGCTTGTTTCTTCGAATGACCTGATCTAATTTAGAATTTTCGTTCCATTTTGAGAAGGAACTCGGATATGAACAAAGGAGATCCACTCTTTCACAAAGACTTTGTGTGAAAAATCTTCAAGAATGAAAAGCACTACCCCATATATTCTTGAGAGACATTTTGAGGTGATCTAAACCCTCATATTTTTAAAGTGCTCTGCCTTGTCAATGTCCTGTTTGAGTCTTATTATCTTTCCCTATTGATTCACACATTTCTAAAAGTTTTCTAGCTTCCATCCATAGGGCGGAAGGCTGTGAATATTAATCCACACTCTTCTGTCATCGCAAGTTTCATACTTGGACCACATTCTTATGTCCTGGAACCAGACTCTAAGTCTCCAGGTTTTGCAACCCATTCAGTTGCTTCCTCCTAGGATGCCAATGTCACTATGAACTTTGTTCCACTGAGGGGGCTGTTTTTTTTTTTAGACATGCCCAATTGAATAGATGATGGTTGAGGGCATTGTTAGTAAGTCACTTGGATATGGACTGGTACATGCTATGCTCCTTGAAATCCACTCAACAAATTCCTTGTTTGTCTTTCCTTCTAGCTTCAACAACTCTTTTTTGAGACATGCCCAATTGATTGGATGATGGTTGAGGACATTGTTAGTAAGTCTTGTTGGAAATATTTCAAGAGTATAAGACAATTATATAGCCTAAAGAATAAAGTATATCAAGTATGAGGATCATATATAAGTGAAATAATAAGAATATGGTCAACACGAATGAAACAGGAAGCAACACGGATCGTGTTGTCTTCCAGAGAGCAAGAAAAGTATTCCTGGTCGTGTTGGAACAACACGGGCCGTGTTGGAACAACACGGGCCGTGTTGTACCCAACACGGACCGTGTTGATCCAACACGAGTCGTGTTGAAGGCCAGGATTGTTTTAAATGCTAACGACTATATGACTTTGTGTAATTAGTGTTTGATATCGTTATTAAGCATGATTTTTATGAGATTGCAACAGCTATATGACTTGACTTGGTCAAGGTCATATTAACGCATAATCTCATCATTAAGACTCTTGATTATCCTTTGACTAGGGTATCCTAAGTGGATGGAATTCTCCTATAAATAGGAGACATCCTAGGCTATTTGAAACACACCATTCTAAGCTAATCACAACCTCATTTTTGTCTAGACTGCAACTATACTTGAGTGATTCAAGTGAGAATCTATTTCTTGAGTGTTACAAGAGCTAAGTTTTATCCCTTTGAACATTTACGGTATAGTAAATAGTTCTTAAGGAAAGTGAGTACTAGGCCACGACTCTTAGCGTTATCCAAGCGAGTTTCCATTTTCATATATATCGTTTACTCCCTTTCCTCCAACAATCTTAAGAACTATTTAGAAATGGCCTCGCTTCGTGATTTGTCTAGCAATTTCCAAAAGCTAGAACGCTCTGAAGGAGTGGATTTTCGACGGTGGCAAAGCAAGATGCATTTCTTGCTAACAACTCTCAATGTGGCATATGTGCTTAACATTAAGATCTCTCCCAAGGTGAATCAAGAACCTTCGGCCGAGAAGGTGACAACCGAGGAGTCTCCAAAAGAAGATGTAACCGCCAAGACTTCCACGGGAGATGGAGGCAAGGAACAAGGAAAAGACAAGGTGCCCATGGAAGATGCGGAGGCTACTCGGCAAAGGCTAAAGATGGAGAATGACGGCTACATATGTAGAGGATGCATTCTCAACGGGATGAGCGACACCCTCTTCGATGTTTATCAACATGTGGAGACGGCGAAGAAACTTTGGGAGATGCTTTAGGCTAAGTACATGTCGGAAGATGCGTCAAGTAAGAATTTTCTTGTTAGTCAATTCATGAAATTTAAGATGGATGATAATAGGAAAATTCTAGATCAATTCCATGAGATTCAACGTATTTTAAGTAACTTCAAGCAACACAATTTGAACATGGATGAATCTATAATCGTATCCTCTATTATTGACAAGCTACCTTCTTCCTGGAATGAGACTAAAAGAACTCCAATGCACCGGAAAGAGGCTATGTCTCTTGAAGGTTTGGCTAACCATCTTCGGATTGAAGAGGAGTTACGCCTACAAGATGGTACCAAAGAGCAATCTAAGGTCCATATGGTGCAAGAGAATAAGGGAAACAAGAATAAGAACAAGAGCCACAACAAATCTAGCAAGGGAATTCGAAAGCCCAAGCAAGTTTGTTGGGAATGTGGCAAACCGGGGCACACAAAGAGAGAGTGTTACCAATGGAAAAAGAAGCATGGTCTTTTGAACAAAGATACATCTAAGGGCAAGAGTAAGGAAAAGGAACCTAATTCCTTTATAGCCATGATTAAGATCATATTAACATGGTATCCATTGGTTGTAATGATTGGTATATAGACTCGGGTGCGTCAAGGCATGTTTGCGTTGACAAGAGTTTATTCAAGACTCTCAAACCGGCGGATGATGGTGTGAAACTCTACATGGGCAACAACCATCCGGTGAAAGTTGAAGGCATTGGGCAAGTGGAACTAGTTTTCACTTCCGGTAAAACTTTGCTTTTAAATGATGTGTATTTAGCTCCGGAAGTTTGTAAGAATCTTGTATCCGGTTATCTCCTTAGCAAGTTTGGTTTTATGCAAGTTTATGATGGAGATAATTATGTACTTTCCAAGGGTGGGACTTTTGTAGGGAAGGGATATGCTTATGGGGAGTTGTTTAATTTGAATGCGAAAAGTAATAAAGATGGCATGATTTCCGCTTATATGTATGTGTCTATTTTGAATAAGTCTTTTCTATGGCATGCTAGATTAGGACATGTGAACTTTTCAAAGTTGAAGGAAATGTCTAATCTAGATTTAATTCCTTAGTTGAATGATGACATAAAAAAATGTAAGACATGCATGCTTAATAAAATCACCAAAAGTTCATTCTCAAGTATAAAAAGAATTTCTAAATTGCTTGATTTAATTCATAGTGATTTAGGAGATTTTCATAGTACACCTTCTATGGGTGGTAAGAAGTATTATGTGACATTCATTGATGATTATTCTAGAGATTGTCAAGTTTATCTTTTAAATTCTAAAGATGAAGCACTTGAAAAGTTTAGAGTTTACAAAACTAGAAGTGAACTTCAATGTGAGACCTTGATTAAGACTTTAAGATCCGATAGGGGAGGGGAATATTATGATCCAAAGTTTTTCCAAGAAACGGGCATTGTTCATGAGACAACCGCCCCGTATACACCACAACAAAATGAGGTTGCGGAAAGGAAAAATAGAACTTTAAAAAAAATGGTGAATTCTATGTTGTCTAACTCCGGTTTAAGTAATGGATTTTGAGGTGAAGCCATTTTAACGGCTTGTTATATTTTGAATAGAGTTCCTTTCAAAGGGAATTCTAGTATCCCATATGGGTTATGTAACAAAAGAAAGCCAAGTCTTAAGTATTTTAAGATTTGGGGTTGTAGGGCTATTGTAAGAGTCCCGGAACCTAAGAAAAGAAAATTAGGTGAAAGAAGAATTGAGTGCATCTTTATAGGCTATGCTCAAGATAGCAAAGCTTATAGGTTTTTGGTGCTTGAGCCAAATGAGTACATTTCGGTGAATACCATTATGGAATCAATAGATGCAATTTTTGATGAGACTAGGTTCTCTTCAATTCCTAAACCTAAAGATATGAGTCAAGATATTGTTCCTCTAATTGAGCCTCAAGATGAAACTCATGAGGGTATATCCATACAAGATAATCTTTTGAGTCATGATGTTACTCATGATGAAGAAGATGAAAGTATTGAATTAAGGAGTAAAAGATCAAGGAAACCAAAGGATTTTGGTTCGGACTTTTATGTTTATTTAGTAGAAGGTTCAAGGGACTCAATTGAAAGTGAGACCCTATGTATGTACAACATAGATAAGGATCCTAAAACTTTTAAAGAGGCTATGCAATCTAATGATGCTTCTTTGTGGAAAGAAGCGGTACAAGATGAGATTGATTTAATAATGGAAAACAATGTTTGGATATTGGTTGATCTTCCTCCGGGAAGTAAACCAATTACCTCTAAGTGGATCTTTAAAAGGAAAAGAAAAGTAGATGGTACCGTTGAGAGGTATAATGCCCGGTTGGTTATAAGGGGCTTTACTCAAAAGTATGGTATTGACTACTTTGATACATATGCACCGGTAGCTAGGATAGCTTCAATACGTGTATTGTTGGCTTTAGCTACCATCCATAAGCTAGTTATCCATCAAATGGATGTTAAAACGGCATTCTTAAATGGACAACTAGAAGAGGAAGTGTATATGGAACAACCCGAAGGGTTTGTTGTTGAAGGTCAAGAAAAGAAAGCTTGTAAACTTATAAGGTCCTTATATGGACTTAAGCAAGCACCTAAGCGATGGCATCAAAAGTTTGATGAAGTACTGCTTTCAAGTGGATATAAGATCAATGAATCGGATAAGTGCATATACTCTAAGTTTGAGAATGGAAAAGGGGTGATTATATGCCTATACGTTGATGACATGTTGATATTTGGGACCGACATGGAACAAGTTGATAAGACCAAAGAATTTCTATCCTCAAAGTTCTCTATGAAGGACATGGGTGAAGCGGATGTAGTTCTTGGTATTAAGATCATTAGAAATAATGATGGAATAAGTTTATCTCAAGAGCATTACATTGAGAAAATATTAAACAAGTTTGGAGGTGATAAGATATATCCGGCAGTGACACCTTATGATTCAAATAAGAAACTAGAGAAAAATTTGGGTTCTCCGGTTAATCAACTTGAGTATGCTAAGTTGATAGGAAGTCTCATGTATGCTATGACAAGTACAAGGCCAGATATTGCTTATGCAATTGGCATGTTAAGTAGGTTTACAAGTAATCCGAGTAATATGCATTGGTTTGCAATTCGGAGAGTATTAAGATACTTAGCTGGTACTAAAGGTTATCAACTCATTTATAAGGGAGAACCTTCGGTATTAGAAATATACTCGGATGCGAGTTGGATTAATAAATGGGATTTCTCCTCTACCAGTGGATGGGTGTTCCTTTTAGGAGGTGGAGCGGTTTCTTGGGGTTCTAAGAAACAAGCTAATATAGCGGACTCCACTATGTCTTCAGAATTAGTAGCGTTATACGCTGCTTGTAAGGAAGCGGAATGGTTAAGGAACTTATTATTGGAAATACCGGTTTGGTATAAACCAATGGCTCCTATCTCAATTCATTGTGATAGCAAGTCTACTCTGGATGTTGTATATAGTCATGTTTACAATGGCAAGTCAAGGCACATTGGTTTAAGACATGCTTATGTACATCAATTTATAAGAGATGGAGTAGTGACTTTAAGTTATGTCAAAACAAAAGAAAATATAGCCGATACTTTAACCAAAGGATTGACTAAAGATTTGATAATAAGTACTTCAAAAGGGATTGGTTGTAGCTCAAAGAACTACTAATTACAACAAAGACTCAACTTTACGAATTGGAATACCACCAATTTCTAAAGTTCAAATGAGTACGGAGTTGTTTAAATTAGTAGGAAGCATCGGTTTTTATCCCAAGGTCCAGTGATGCTTAGGAAATTTGTAATGATAAGAGGTTGAGTAGTAGCACTCTTAATAGACTTTCACTACAAAAAAGGATCACTTATGCCACGGTAAATTTCGTGGCACAAGTTCGAAATTCTCGTGGCAAAGCTGTCTTGCCACGGGTTTTCTTCAAATTAGCCCCGTGGCATAAGTGGCCGTGGCAAGGATGTAGCCATGAGAAATTTGCTACCGTGGCTAAATGAAAAATCATAGCCACGGGACGTCCCATGGCAAGTACTATCCTTTGCCACGGGAAGACCCGTGGCAATCACTTTACTTGCCACGTGTAGTCGCGTGGCAATCACTTTCTTGCCACGTGAAGTCCCGTGGCAACCAATTTTCTTGCCGCGTGAAGTCCCGTAGCAATTACTTTTCTCGCCACGTGAAGTCCCATGGCAATCACTTTTCTCGCCATGTGAAGGCCCGTCGCAATTAATTTGTTACGGTGGCAATTTTTTTGTTTTTTTTTTGCTTTTTCTATTGTTTTATTGTATCTAATTATTATTTATTTATTTATTTCATTTCACATGCACCCAGCTAGTAGCTACCACCGAATTCATACATATCTACAGATAGACAAATACTGTTTAATTCATATATAGAGAGAGATGGAGAGGGATGTTTGAAAGAAATTCATAGTAATTAAGCTATAAATATATTTTTTTTCATTATTTTCATATTTACCAGAAATGGTACATGTTTACATTGCTTATCGTTCGAAAAAAATATCGATTCATCAACGATGAAACGATGATGAAACGCAAGTCTAACTTATGCTAAAACAACATACTAAACAATTATGATAATTGTACCAAAAAATCTAAAAAGAACGTAATATATGCATCATTTTCTCTCAGACCAGCGCCCATTGTGCTTCTTTTTCTCTGTCATTGCAATCGTTGTGAGAGACTGAGAGGCTCCATTGTATCATTACCACCCTGTTCATTGGGAAGCTACAAATGAGGGGGAAAAAAGGAAAGTAGACACATCAAATATAAATCATTAAAACATAAGAACATTCATGAAGGAAAATAAACTAACACTACAAAAAAAAGTGGCTTTTACCAAAAGGGTTATATGCTAGTAAGAGTGAAATGTATGTTGGCACAATGTTTCACCAACTGATAATTATTTGTCATTGACATGTTGGCAATAGGCCTAGTTCTAAAATTTACATAAAATCATCATCATAAGAAGATCAATTGATATCTATTACAAATTCACATAAAATTAACTTAATCATGGAAAATGACACATTCCAAAATGCTAGGAATTCATACCCTGTATCTTGATTCCAAGGTTATTATGAAGGGAAGATGGGGCACCCAAAAATGCAAAACATGCTAGGTTAATCATGTAAGGTTCACACATAACACGAGCAGAATGATACTTACATCCATATTTATTGTAAATAATATGTGAATCATAACTTTGAATGTCTCATGACATGAACATGTTGTAAGACACTACATAGCATAATTTAGACTCACGAGAACAAAACTAAAATAAGATTGGAGAAAAATACTTGAAAAAAGGCACTCCTTACCATACGTTGGAGGAATTTCAATTATAGCGTCAACTTTAAAAGAAAGAAGAAGAAACGCAAAATTTACAACCTTTGATTTCATATCTAGACACCAAATAAGAGGAAAACATTAATAAATCATAAAATAAGACTATAACTAAATAAATTACTTGTGAATATGAAACTAAACGAGATTGAAACAACGACATACTTAGCAAAACAAAACAACATGGATCATTACTCAATTACAAAATTATAAACTCAGATTTACCAATGCAAACTAACCATAATTCATAAATTATTAATCTATCCTTCACATAAACCCTGAACATATTAATCTATCAAAAACACACTATATTCTTCACATATATTAGCAACTAATCAATAAACTATAGTCATAATAATCACACATAAAACAGAATTTAAACACCTAATATTTGTAAATCATTTCAATTTAATTTTCATGAATTAAACCCTAAACATAATTTACATGAAATAAACACTATTCATCACATATTTGAGCCAAAATTAATAATTTAAACTACAACAATTATACACTTAATGCAACCAGATTATATAAGCATAATTTTTACACATTATAACCAGATTACACTCAAAATTATAGTTAATAATGATAGCAATAAACAGAATTTAGAAAACTCTGAATAAATATGAAAACTAGGACTTTACATAGAGATTGGGTGCTGCAAGCCAAAAGCAGCAGGTAGAGGTCTGGCGACTTCGGCTGCGGCGGTGTGCGTCGGGGGTGGTGCTCAGCGCGACGTCGGTGGTGGTCGGAGCGGCAGTGAGCGTCAATTGGTGTCGCTGTGGGTGGGCAAACGATGGTGCCGCGGTGGTGTGTGGCGGTCACGGGATGCGTTGGCGACATCGGCAGAGGTCTGGGCGGCAGTGGTGTCACACCAGCAAGCGCAAACCGGGAAAGAGAGAGTGAAGTCGAGGGAGAAAGAGAGGCGCGGTGGTTTGCGGTGGTGACGGACTGACGGTGGCGGCGCGGTGGGGGAGGTGTTGGATGGCAGCAGTTACGTAGAGGGAGATAGGGGATGAAGATAGAGATTAGGGTTTGGGATTAGTGGGCCATAATTAACAATATGTCAATATATATATTACTATTACTAATATTGATTTAGTAAAACATAATATTCTGTAAATATAATCACAGCACTACTATTATTAATAGCTAGGAGAAAATAATTTTAATTTCTCAAATAACAATAGGAATAATTATATATATATAATTATTATTTCTGGATACAAAGGGTGATGACCATAATATACTCCTTCTGTTCTATATTAAGGCTGTGTTCGGCGGTAGCGTTTGGGGTAGCATTTAGCGTTTTCACAAAGTCAAAACTCTAATTGTGTAAATATTAGTGTTCGGTAAACTAGCGTTTTGAGGAGCGTTTAGCGTTTTGAGTAGCGTTTTGTGAAACGCTAATAAAAAGTTAACGTTTAGCGTTTGGGGTATAGCGTTTCATATTTTTCGGTCAAAAAATACCTTTTGAAAATTTTATCTTTCAAAATTGTTCATATCATTTTATGTCAATTCACATTAATCTGTTAGTTCAACCGCTAAATTTATCGAACACAATTTTCATTTGAATAGTCATCCGCTATTCGTTACTTACACCACTATCCGCTGCTTAAACCGCTATCCATTACATAAACCTCTATCCGCTACCTAAAACACTAATTTTGCCGAACAGGGTCTAATTGTCGTCTTTGGAAATTGTGCAGTCAAACTCCAAAAATGTTGACAATAAATTTCTCAATATATACAATGAATTGCTATATATAAAATTACCACCACTAGATTTGTAACGAAAAATACTATCGTACAAGTATAATATTGCAATTGTAAGTAACATATTATGCAAGAAATTATCAATTAAAAAGTAATATTGGAAACTCTGAAAGTCAAAATTATGACAATTAACATAGAACGGAGGTAATATGAGTTTTGATGAAGGTATTTTTGGAAAACTATAATTAGTTATTTTACTTTTTTTTAAAAAAAAACTTCACATTAAATGATAGGATGAGTTACTAATAGCACATTATGGTATAATGAGAGTTTGGGTGAGGGCATTTTTGGAAGGCTATATATCGTTATTTTATTTTTTATAAAATCTTTCATAACTATAAGGAAAAACTTATAAAAACATGTAAGGCCAACAATTAAATTGAGATAACAATCATGTGAAAGAGCAAGATGCAAAAATATAAAAATTATACCTAATATACATTATATTATCATATTAAAAGGTACGATAATAAATTATCCAAATAAAAATATACAAATTTGAAAGTGCAAGATGTAAAAATAATTAAACAAAATATGAATATACATGCAATTAAGTTGAGTAAAAAATCAAATAGAAAAATTTTGAGTATTTTGTTTGTATTGTACTCGATAAGGCATGGTTCGGAATTAAATAATTATTTATTATTATTATGGTACAAATGTACTATTCTGGTTTGGACAGTTGACCTAAAAACTACACGAAAACTCGGACAAAATGGTAATCGTTCTAGTCATCGGTTCAATTGTTTTTACTTTTACGTTCCCTGTCTGTCTAAACTGGAAAACCCAACCAGACCAGGAAAACCAATTATTTTAAAATTTAAATTTTAATGTAAAAGATATTCACAATATTATAGGCGACAATCACAATATTATCACTGAAAAATATTATATCATAATCTAATGGTTTGTCCTTAAAATTACAAAGATGAACATTTTGTCATATATTCATCCTAGTCCAACTTTATATAAATTCATATAAATGATAATTAAATTTTAGTCAACTTTATATATGTTTAGGTGTGACTACAAATTGTGTCATATTGTTAGAGATTCTATCATAATATCATGAATATCTATTTTAATTAAAATTTAAATTTGACAAATTAATGAATTATTAAAATTTATCACCTAAAAATATTCTATCCTAATCTAATTACTTCTCCCCTTAAAATTAGAACATATACTCATCGTAATCCAACTTTGCATAAATTCATGTAAATGATAATTAAATTTGAGCTAACTTTATATATATTTACGTGTGACTACAAATTATTTCATATTGTTATGTATTCTATCATATTATTATATCATTTTTTTTCAATTTTAATAATTTTTTCGACGTAATCAAATGAATCCTATGTAAATCCAAATGAAATCTAAAATGAATTGGACAAACTTTTCTTGAAAAAAATTAGAATAAGGTAATTGAAAGACACAACCATCTAAAAAATCTAAAAATTAGAATAAAGTAAATGAAATCTAAAATAGTACTAAAATTGATGTTCGCTGCCCTATATATATATATATATATATATATATATATATATATATATACATAAAATAGCACCAAACACAAGGAAATCCACCTCACTAAACCCAGATGAATATTCACTATCCAAAATATCGACAACACGCGCTCCATTTTCCTTAAAAAATTTAAAGAAAAACGACAAAGCTTCTTATCCTCCATTCAATTCTGGAATTTAGTCATATTATGATTTTTCAATTTTTTTTATATATTTATTATTGTAATCATACTTCATCGGACTTAATCATATTGCATGCGGTCATCACCTTCATAACCGCTCTAATCTAGTACTTATAATCGAAGTCAGACATATTTAATCGGATTCAAATACAAATTTCATTTTATCTGATTTGGATTGGATTTATCTTATTCGCATCGAGTGTATTTGCTTGAAGTTGGATTTGACTACCATCCCTAATTTTTAGATTCGCATAAGTATTTTTTTGCTACGGGTGATATTTTCCCATGGCATGTGATTGCCACGGGTGATATTTTCCCGTGACATAAGTATTTTTTTTGCTACGGAAGTTCTAGTCCGTGGCATGTTATTGCCACGGGTGACATTTTCCCGTGGCATAAGTATTTTTTTGCCACGGGTAACATTTTCCCGTGGCATAAATATTTTTTTTGCCACGGAAGTTCTAGTCCGTGGCATGTTATTGCCACGGGTGACATTTTCCCGTGGCATAAGTATTTTTTTTGCCACAGGTAACATTTTCCCGTGGCATAAGTATTTTTTTGCCGCGGGAGTTGTAGTCCGTGGCATATTTTTACACATCAAATTCCACATAAAATTTTCCCGTGGCAAGACTAAGAAATTGCCACGATTTTAGATTTCCCGTGGCATAATTCGTGGCACAAGTGACGATTTTTTGTAGTGTTTGTGGAAAGCCTAATTACAGGGGTGGTATAATTACAAAGTCTACCTATGTAAGTGTAATGTGTGGCCGCATAAAGGAACTATGAGCTAGAGTTCCGAAATACTTATGAAGGATAAGGACACAAGGCCGGATAATAGTGTCAAAGGAATTTACACTCAAGATTTAAAATGTACGTGTGTTATGAGTATAGTTGGTCATTATAAATCCAAAGTTCAAAGCTATGTCTACTTTGTGATTTGGATTCAATTTTGGCTCATATACACTAAATGAAAAGTTCAAGGAGCAATCTACTTTTCATTAGGCATATGTTTTGTGGATTCTCTGGTGATTACAAGTTAACGTATATCTCGGTACAAGATCCTTAAGGAAAGTTATTTCAAGGGTTTTTACATACTCTTAAAATAGTGGGGGATTGTTGGAAATATTTCAAGAGTATAAGACAATTATATAGCCTAAAGAATAAAGTATATCAAGTATGAGGATCATATATAAGTGAAATAATAAGAATATGGTAAACACGAGTGAAACAGGAAGCAACACGGATCGTGTTGTCTTCCAGAGAGCAAGAAAAGTATTCCTGGGCTCAACACGGGTCGTGTTGCACCCAACACGGACCGTGCTGATCCAACACAGGTTGTGTTGAAGGCCAGGATTGTTTTAAATGGTAACGGCTATATGATTTTGTGTAATTAGTGTTTGATATCGTTATTAAGCATGATTTTTATGAGATTGCAACAACTATATGACTTGACTTGGTCAAGGTCATATTAAGGCATAATCTCATCATTAAGACTCTTGATTATCCTTTGACTAGGGTATCCAAAGTGGATGGAATTCTCCTATAAATAGGAGATATCCTAGGCTATTTGAGACACACCATTCTAAGCTAATCACAACCTCATTCTTGTCTAGACTGCAGCTATACTTGAGTGATTCAAGTGAGAATCTATTTCTTGAGTGTTACAAGAGCTAAGTTTTATCCCTTTGAACATTTACGGTATAATAAATAGTTCTTAAGGAAAGTGAGTACTAGGCCACGACTCTTAGCGTTATCCAAGCGAGTTTCCATTGTCATATATATCGTTTACTCCCTTTCCTCCAACAAGTCTCTTGGATATGGACTGGTACATGCTATGCTCCTTGAAAGCTCAACAACTTCCTTGTTTGTCTTTCCTTCTAGCTTCAACAACTCCTGAGTATTGCCTCGATTAACAGTCTTATACCCAGTCGTTGTTTTCCTAACCCATATCTACTTTAGTTTTCCTTTCCATCCTGACTTTCTTTCTCTTCAACATGCCTTCTGCACCAGAATTTTTTGTCCTCTCACTATTTTCTAGTCCATCTTTCTAATGCTCTTTTCAATGTTTCCCCTGCTCCAGAAATGAATGAATCCATACCTTCCACAAAGACCTCTCCCCACTGAAATGATTGCTTCTGTCACCTTGCCAATATTAGCTAAGATCCTTTATATATATGATCAAGCTTTTGATACCAAATCTAAGTCCATATTTTTATACAGGTTTTATAAATAATATTAGCAAAGATCCTTCATATATACGATCTAGTTTTGCCCCAGGTCTACAAACTAGTTATATACAATTGATACAAAATTTGCCAAATAATAAGACTATAAAAAATTTTAAAACTTAATTACTGTGACAAATAAAAAATTGGAAGCGTCGAGCGTGGAGAGTGTTGGTGAGGATAGAGAAGCTGAGAAGGTGGGACAAATGGAGTTTGAGAAGATAAACAAGTACTTGCAGAGAGAAGTGGATGCAGAAGCTGAAGAGCAACACTCAAAAATCGACCAACTACCATTCAAATTCTTCGACCCCTTCACCATCTCCGGCATACGCATTGATGTGAACGAACCTGGGCGTTTTGTTTGCTCCTTCAAAATCCCCCCTCGTCTCGTGGTCACTTCCTTTCTCTCTCCATCTTTCTTTGCCGAATCCCCTGAGCTTTCAATTTCAATTTCAATTTCCCATTTGGAATCTGATTTTTGAATTTCAATCTCCAAAAATTGAATTGGGAAAGTGCAGGATGCATCGACTAATACCCTACATGGAGGGGCCATCTCAATGCTAATCGATTTAGTGGGGTCTACTGTCATTGCCGGCGTTGGCAATCCAGGTGTCTCTGTCAAGATCAATTTCTCCTGCGTCCATGCTGCTCTTCCCAATGTAAATCACTCTCCCTCTCTTTCTGCCTTAATTCCCGTTTATCGGGGGTTCACAATTGATTTCTTTGTCGTACAAGTGGATGAGATAAGCTAGATGATTCAATTGAATTAGGCTCTCCATTTCAATTTTGATGCAGATGCGATTCAATTCATTAATGATCACAAGTTACAGTTGTAAGGAATGTTAGAATTCCGGTTTTCAGTAGATAGGTTGTACTTAATTTGATGTACACATTTGAGATGAAATGAATATTGACCATTGATTTAGCTAATGGGATAAGTTAGGTGATTTTATTAGCCTTTTCTATATACTATAATCTAAGCGCAATGCCTAAAACTTGAATCTGGCCATGCCCTTGTAAGAGTATAGGATAATCAACTGGACAAACAACTTTTAACATGAATATTTGAGGTGAAATCAAGGTTACCAAAGTTCAACTTTAAGTCGGTAGTTTACATGTACAAATTTGGACTAGTACCCAAGTTTGACACTGTAGTTTGGGTGCCCATGGTTCATCTTTGTGCACTTGATTCTGAGACGAAGAACTTCAATGATGCATATATGGTATAATACTGTAAATGCTATGAAAAGTTTCTGATTATTGCTATTGATTTATAGTATGAAGAATAATTTCAATGCCATGTTGATGAATGGATGAGTGTTTTGAATGAGACAGGAGGAAATAGAAGTAGAAGCAAAGGAGGTTCATGTTGGGAAAACAATTGGAGTTGCTCAAGTGGAGATTAGGAACAAGGCAACCGGGAAGATCATAGCTCAGGGTCATCATACCAAGTACATTCCTTTAATAAGCAAATTGTAGAATTCTTGCATTTGAAATAAGCCCGACTGGTGTACCTGTTTGAAAAGGCTTGTCAATCTGAACGTATTGATGTATTTAAATCGTGTTCATTGGTCCGGTTATATGGGTATCGTTTGCCCAAGATTAATGATTCTGTGGTATAAGTGGCGACTTGTGTGATTCTGGCCTCATGAGCTCCCAATTAAGGGAGTGTTCTTTTGAACTTACGATAAGTAATTTATTGGTGATCAGTGTTCATAAATACTTATTAATGTTGATCAATACTGATGGATGCTGAGGCCAAGAATAATGCTTGATGTCCCCTTATATCTAACCATGCTTGCATGCTCACCAGTTGATTCTCATGCTTTTCTTTTGCTTGGTTAGCAATGTTATGTTTTTTCTTCATTTTTTTTTTAACAAGGGTAAGCCCGAATTACCTAGGAAGCCCTTTTAATAAACTCTTTTTGTATTTATGTGAACTTAGATGTTTTGATGTGAATTTGGGGTATATTTGATGTCATAATACCAACAATTTCGTTAAACATCAATAATACGAATTTTGGGGATATTAGTCAATAATAATACCAACAATTTTGTTGAACATTAGCAGTACCAACTATGAATTTATTTTTCAGTAATAGTACACTACCAAGTTGGTAGGTGTTTGACTGGACTAAAAGATGATGTGTCGCCTAATTGTCTGAGTTGGAGGCCATAGCAAGTGGGAAAAATGATGATTGTTAGTTAATTTTGCTAAGTAAGCAACTTTGACCAATTTAGCTAAAAAAATTAAAGTTTTGTTTTACATTATTGTTTGTTATGTTGGATAATGTTGTTTCAGAGGCAGAAAATGTGGTCGTTAACGTTTCTTCGACTTGCTCTCACCTCTAGTGCGGATAATTAGGCAACACATCATCTTTCTCCTAAGTTAGACACCTACCAACTTGGTGGTGTACTATTGCTAGAAAATAGAATCAAAGTTGGTACTGCTAGTGTCTAACAAAATTGTCGGTATTATTGTCGGTTAGTAACCCCAAAGTTCATATTATTATTGTCCAATAATCCTTATTTTATATACAAAATTCTCATATCATACTTGGTTTGGAGTTTGGTTAACTTTGTAGGAAATTTGTGAATATTTGGATGAAACCGAGTAAAAGAAAAACATCATAACCCAAGTTATGAGCTTAAAAGAAGAGAAGAAAGTGTTTTGTATTGCCCCCAAGCCCAAGAATTGAGGCCCAAGTCTTCTAAGCCCACAATCAAGCTGTCATGGCTGCCAAAATGTGTGACACGACATGTGGAGTTATCCAGAGAGTGAAGATTTGATATGGAGAAGGGTCACGGACTGTGCCACATTGGGCACAGGTCGTGTTGGTATGGCCACAGACCTCGTTGCCACGGTACAGTCCGTATTGAGTGTAATTGTTGGATTTTGCCGTTTCTTTATTGATTTTGGCTATATATTCAAGGTTTTGGGTAGTTTCATTCATCATCCATCACCATCCCTATTCTTCTATTATCATCCAATCATCATTCATACTCAGTCTTTCCATTATAGTTGAAGATTGAGATAGAAGATTGAAGAATTGAAGTTCGATCAAGAACGGTGTTGAAGTTTGAATGAGCAAAAGTTCTCTATTGTTGAATCACCATCAAGATTGGCATTAATTTCGGTTTATTTCTCATCTTTTAGGATTTACCTTCTTTATAGTATAGATTTTACATGCTTTGTTATTAAAAACATGAGTAGTGAGTATTTCTTTAGTTTGGGGAATGAACCTTATAAGTTATTTGATGAATTAGCTTTGATTTGGATTGAATAAACATAAACCTGGTTTGAATGTATTCTATTTAGCCTTAGATTTGCATGTCATTACATTTAGTTGACCACCAATTGTATGAAATTAAATTGTTGAGTGAAGAAATGGATGGAGAAATTTAGTAATCTGAAACCTAGGCAAAACTAACTATAAAATGAACTAAACATTGAGATTTTTAGTTAAGAACCATTTGATCATTCAATCATTAACTTAGTTGAAGTTGGAATAACCACGAAAGTGGATGATTGACTTTGTTAGACATGCAATTCACTTCATTTCCAAACTATCGGTACAAAAGACTTTATTTGATTATCGAACCTAAAACTTACCAAATTAATGAAATGCATGTTCAATCCACTTAATTGATTCATAAAGTGCCTTAGGTTATGTTTTTTATTCATTGGTTAATTCCTTATAATTTGAGTGTCTTGATAGCTTAGAATTCATTATTAGAAAATCAACTTGAAACTTGATTGACATCCTACAATCACACCCCTGCATTTGCAGCACATCACTTTTTCTGAAAGGACCTACCAAGAATATCATCATACAAAATAAATATCAACGGTGGATTTGAATGAAAGACCAAGTTTAATTAATCAATCTGCAACTGAACAAACCTCCAGAAAAATATGCCCTACAGAGACCAAAAGGCAAGAATTCAACAAAAGCCTAGTGTCAAGAACCAAGGTATAAATTTTTGAAGGTATTCGGTATTCTGAATTCGATAAATTATACCTCTTCACTTGGGGTTTGAGAGAAGCAACCTTATGATTGTAGCTTCGGGCAGTTGTGGAAGAGTGAATCAATCTTCTTCTATCTTTAAAACCCTGTTATTTTGTCCGATTGGTAAGATACAAAAATGGTGTGATGTGAAATTGTGGAAAGTGCGGTGAAAAATGGAATGGTATGGTGAAATTTATGGAAAATTTGGTTGATTTGGTTGGCGAAGAGAGTATAAAAAGTAGATGAGAAAAGTGAGAAGATATATTGGTAATGATTGTGGTAAAGTGTAGAAAAATATTGAGTGATATGGTGAATTCTTATACCGCACAAAAGAACAGGGCCTGACTCGTCCAATTGACTTTTCACAAACTACCTAGAAAGGCCAAGAGGAACCAATAATAATGGGTTTCAATGGAGCAGTACATCAAGAATGAGGAATAGTACAAAAATAAAAATTAGCTCTAGCATAAAATCATCATCAATGGGGCTGAGCGCAGGATCACTTAATAAGAGGAGCCCTTGCCTTGTTTCTGGATCCTGCAAAACAAACAAGTGGCACTCGGCTTGAGAAAATCCACATCCACATCCATCAACTAACGACTAACGTGCAGCAAGTTACTTTACTTTTGCCCAAGTCAAGTGGATTCGCATTTCCCAAGGACATTGGATTGGGTCCAGTACATTGTGTACCCAATTGAATTCATATCCTCCAAATACACCAAGTTGTGACTTGTGAGTAATACAAACGATTTCAAAAAATCATATGGGTTGCTTATACTTTTCTGGTATGGACTGGTTACATCGGCGCATTTATTGTTTGAAATGGCTAGAACCCTTTTGGATTCCAAATCCAATTAATGGATTGCATGCATGAATCATGTTTCCCTCCAGCAAATATTATTGGGTTATTGACCCTAAAGGATGGCTCCACGTCTCAATTGACCATGAGGAAAATAGAAGACCATGAGGATCTAATTTGTGTGAAAGAAAGGGACCCATGAGGTGCTAACTGAGCACGATAATTAAGCCGACTGCCTACCAAAATTTTTTTAATTTTTTTAGTTTCAATTGTTCTGCCCTTCTTCTCCCATCACCACCAGCACCAGCACCCCACCACCACCACCTGCGCCTACCACCCCTACGTCATCAGCACCCCACCACCACCACCTGCGCCCACCACCCCTGCGTCCATAACCACATCCGACCACTCCCAGCACCGACCATCGATGCCCAGACCAACCCTTCCTCTCCCTCCCCCCCCCCCCCCCCCAAAAAAATCTCTCAAACTTCGACGCATCTTTTATGGTTGTCCGCAATGAGGAACCAAGGTTCACCTCTGTAGGTTTCAAAGGATATCTACAAAGGGGAACCATGATTCCCCTTTACAAACAACCGTAAAAGACTTGCGAGTGATTTTGAGGGATGCGGGGATGAGTGACAGGAGGTGGTGAATGTCAAGACGATGACGGTGGATGCGAAAATTAATCCCCCAACAGCAATTAGTGCCACCAATTAGTGGTGCTCCTAGTAATTCAGGCTTCCCCGATGGAATATGACAACGTTTACTAGCTCTAGCTCCATCTCTAGTACAATTTAGCACGCGTCATGGTCTGTTTGACTATCTTGGTATACGTATCTACTGTTTAGTTCATGACCCGCTCGAGATCCATCTACTGGTGGACTTCTCTCTATATCACCCGCCCTCTCATCTCTGGGTCAAGTTCCACAACTTCATCGAGCATTCCAAATTGATCGGAGACTTCGAAGACTCTTCCCTAGAGTTCTGGCAAAAAATTCTAGAACGTTTCGGATTGAGTCAGGAGACGGTCATCCCAAAAGCCATGCACTCAATTCCTCCACGACCATCCATGGTAGCTGCCAAGAAAGAAGCGAAGCCATGCACTCAATTCCTCCACGACCATCCATGACAGCCGTCGGGAAAGAAGCGAAGGAGGGATGGGTTGCTCCGCCAGAGTAATCGTCGTGGAACTCGCGAAGGACGTCCTCCAAGTCCACCGGAACACCTACGTCGCCGTGGTGACCATCGAGAACATCCCCCTAAACTGGTACTTCGGGAACAAATTCATGCTAATTATTCTAGCATCCACTAATTGGCGGCATTAATTGTTGTTGACAGATCAAGTTTCGCATTCATCATCGCCCTCTTAACAACCACCACCTCTTATCACTCACCCCCATGTTCCTCAAAATCACCGGCAAGTCTTTTATGGTTCCCTTTTGTAGACATTCAGTCGCTAGAACTTTTCTTTTCCTCCTTGCTCTCAGGCTACCTAGTTATTGGTCTTGAAGCGGAAGGAAGAAGTGATTCTTTCATACCATAGTCTTCCTTTTCCAACTAAGTGATTGAAATAGCTTTCGTTTGGTCCATCCTCTTTCTAAGAGTTGGGCTTAAAGACGCGTCAGTGTTTGAGAGGGTGTTTGAGAGGGCTTGAGAGGCTTGAGAAGAGAGAGAAGAGAGAGAAAGGGCTAGTCTGGGCGTCAGCGGTGCTGAGAGTGGTTGGAGGTGGTTTCTAGCGCCGGGTTGGTGGGCGCAAGTGGTGGTGGGAAAAGGGGGGTAAAGGAATTGGAAAAAAAAATAAAAAAAAATTGGTAGGCCTACTTGTCATGCCCAGTCAGCATCACATAGGTTCCCTCCTTTCACACAAATTAGACCCTAGATCATGATCTTCTATTTTCTTCATGGTCAATTGAGATGTTGGGTCATCCTTTAAGGTCAATCACCCAATATTATTTGGAGAAAACTTTACACACAAAGTAACAAACGTACAAGACTAGGATAGCGGGGGGAAAAAATCAAATGTGATTAACCCCAACTAAAATTTTGCGACTGGGCACCGTAATGCCAAATATGATGATCTAATATGATGATCTAATAGAATTCGTGATTGTTAGTCATCCAAGCTTGTTCATTGCTAGGAGTGGGAACTGGGAACCCTGTGACCATACTAGAGATGTCAAATAATTCGGGTCTAGGTCATATCAGGAGTGAATAGGACACTTGACAAAAGATTGATGTTTGATGCCCATTTGCTAAGGTAGAATATTGTGTTCAAATGTAGAAGAAATGGATCAATGTCGAATTCGGATGTAACCCTGTAACTCAGTCGTCTTTCAGCAATCAACAACTACTCCTAGCATGCGTCCTACTGTCACATAGTCTAGGGAGATCCAAAAATAGGCAGCCATATATATAGGGTTATCATTGGTCGTCTTCAGGTTGATTCCAAAAGACCCGCAAGGAACCAAAACTGGAAAAGTCATGTACTATGTCTATGTAGAAATAGAATCCAAACCTTTTTTATTTTTGTCTCGGCAGTCTGGACTTCCACAGCGGCATCGAAATGCCTTGATAGGATGGCCATCATCTTCAAAGTCAATGCCATAATCCTGGGGATTCAAGTAGACACCAATCAAAATAAGCACTAAAAATGAATCTCATTTGGTGCACTTAGCTTATAATAATTTGATCCTTAGTTATCAAATGTAGCCAGGGCTCAAATTTGTAGTCCCATTTAATGGCAAATACTTGTGAATTTCTTAGCAGAACAGGCTTTACTCACCCAAGATAGCTCTTCCATGGCTTTCACTTCTCGTGCAGTAAAGAAAGCAAGCTGCAAGTACAATTTTTTTTTTTTGGGGGGCGGGAACTTTAGTATAAATGCTTGAATATTGAAATGTAACAGATTTAGACATAGCCAAAGAAGAGCATATCCAAATGTTGGAGGGCAGCCCATACATGATAATAATGGTGATCTACGGTCTCAACTTCAACCGGAACCTCGAGCAAGTTGGCATCACAGCATCTGCAATCCCGAAAATCAAATCACATTAGGATAACACACACAAAAAAAGGGCTTCTGTTATTCGCCTTTCAGAAAACATAGTTAAATTTCAACATCACAGCTCTTTTGTTTTGTAGTGGGACTAGGCGAGTTGGCAGAAATCGACCCGACCCGGAAACCGACCCAAACCCGCCCGAAAGTTTAAGGTTAAGCCCAGAATTTCCAAAACTAAAACATTTAAAAACCGGAACCCGACCCGTACTGAACCCAACCCGAAACCGCCCGCCTGCCCGAATTGATAAGTCTGATTGGACACCCAAAACCAAACTCCTTTGTACTAGCAGTGACTAGGGAGTTTGGTGGGGGGGGGGGGCTTTGGTGGTAAGTATAGGGGTAAGGTAGTATACATTGGACATCCAAAACCAAACTCCTTTGTACTAGCAGTGACTAGGGAGTTTGGTGATCTAGCAATGTCTGCATATGCTCAAGCAATTTATAAAAAAATCTGCAAATGCATTCCATTGATTTATGGCAAGTAAAGAAAGGTACCTATGATTTATAAACCTAGCAACATTTCCATACTTGGTTGCATCAAGACAGAGCGCATAGTCGTCATCCAGAATACTTTCTGAACCCCAGTCTGCATCAAGCTGAACAGGATACGTATGCCTCTCATTGACCCTACTTTGTTTATTCCTCTCATCTAATTCTGTGTTGGTTACAACCTCACCAACATACTCACATACAAAGCTGCCCTTAGGCAAGTCTTCCAATGTCCGGAGGCCCCATCCCTTTCCTTCGTTTGTCCAGAAAACCTGAATAAATATGGACCAATCAGTAAGAGAGAGCACAATAGATGCAAGGCATAAAGCATAAACGCGCATCAACTTAAAGAAGCCCCCCTCCATTAAAATCGAGGCAGAAAGCTAGAAGCAAAAGCAGCAGCTAGCACTTCACTGCAATGTAGCATCGATTCCTCTAATGTGTCCCAATGCTAATAATAGTTGAATTTCTTAGTTCTTACTATCATCAGAATTCATAATCACGTAAGTATATTCTTAATTGCAGAGCCGAATATGCAATAGAAATGTGATAAAATATTAGTTAGCAGTTACAACTAGGATTTACCAGAGCTGGCATCATGTGTCCAGCCACAAACAGAAACCCAGTATGGCAAGAACTTGAGAAACAAGCTTCACCTGCAACTGGCGGGTAATGCCTCTTTGCACTACTCGATTCCCACATTGCATATTACAGCCACATTTACTCCAGCATTCTTTTATGAATCTCCTCACAGAATGACCTTTGCACTTGTCAGGCTTAGTATCATTCTTAGCCCTCTCAATGGGACAGTCTTGGCAATAGACAAACCTATTCCCAGATATGCAGTCTCTGAGGAACTCCTCTTTCAGTAGCCCTTTCCGTGTATAGGCAAACTCCCCATGAGTCGTACGGGCACAAGCACACGGCACTCGTGATGACAGACAGTTCCCTGAACAACTAGAACAACAATCTTCATCTGAAATGCGAGCTAATGCAATGTTTACAATCGCTTTCTGGTATATTATATTTTTTGATATGTAAAAGAATTTAGGAGGCTTCCTACTTCCATGCTCATCCACTAATGAAATCTTCACGTTCTCTTCACCCTTTGTGATATCATCCACATAAAGGTGAGGTTGCTGCTTCACACCATCCTCCAAAACCTGTGAGGTTCCAGCTTCTGATTTCTTCTGATTAGAAACTTCAAGGGTTTTGACTACCGGGGGTTTCTTCTTGCAACTAACACTCTCTGGACTAGTTACTTCCAAAGGTGGAGTCCCAGCCAATGATTTTCCAGTAGAGTCGGTACTCAATTTGAGGATATCCTTGCAAATTTCTTTCAATAGCTTCTTCAATGAAAAAGGAGGCCCCACAATTTTATGGGATCTCAAGAACTTTTCTTCCACAGATTTTAGAACTGTATCTACATCCAGTGCAATAGATGTAGCTTGCTTGAGTGTAGAAACACTGCAGAGTTTCACATCGCCAGAAGGAGATAAAGTAATATCAAACTTCCTATCACTTCCTGGAAAGTTGCATGTTAAATCACTATCCCTTGTGTGTCCAACATCTACACATTGGGATGACTTTCCAACATTAATTCTAGATGAGGAGCCCTCCGCTAACTCTGGGATTCCTGCAAGAAAAGCAGCTATAACCAAAACTTTCCAAATATGTATGAAATCGACTCACATGGTACAGAGATGCCCAGTACCTGAATGAATCCTTAACGTACTCCTGGAGAATGGGACTAAACTTATATCACCCTGATCAGCATCACGCCTACTTGGTTTCCTACCATGATGAAGAGCAAGAGCCTTTTTAGTGTCCCCCGGAACAAAGCCAGGGTCGTCAGCGGGCAATTTAGAACATGATGAACTTGATGTTCTTTCAGAACTAAGTTTCTCAGAAGCTGAAATTATCGGAGATGCAACTTTCCCTTTACTTTTATTCATGCCAGAGCAAGAAGCGGGTTCAGCTCTTCCATTTCCTAGATTTGGCCTACAAGGTTCTACTCTTCCATTTGACAACGGAGTTGGAATATCACCTACAGATGATGCCTTGTCCTCTTCTGGCTCTTTGCGCGCCTTCTTTTGTGGACACTCACACACATCAGGGTCCACCATCTTCTTCCTCTTTAATTCAACTTTCTATAAGAAGAACCATTAATGGACGTAAATATCAGAGCACTAGAGGGAGCATCAAGGACAAAAACCAACACACTGAGAGTGCATCCCTCTTCAGCAGTGTTTGGGGACAAACTAGCTGTACGAAATTTTACCCTTACAAACAAAGAGTGTGATTGTTTCCAAGTGGCCCATGAAAAAAAAAAAATTGAAGAAATTTTTAGAAAATTGTGTTTCTTGTAGTAGCTAAAACCTAAAAGTAATAGAGATAATTAAAGTAAGATAGTCATATATAGAACCTTGTCATCCTTGTTCTCAAATATAGCATCCACAAGAGCGCGATAGTTCTCTTCCTCAATAAATTCCCAATTTTCATCAAAGACCCTTAAAAGTTTTTTGAGTACAGGCTTCACAGTGTCACGATCAATCCCTAGTGTCTTCATTGCATTAAAAGCCTTTGTGAACTTTTCTTTCTTCATTTCTGACATTATAGCGCTTGAATACGTTTGTGCTTCAGTCTTCTAAAGCACCCCCCAACTTGTACCTGCAATGGCTGGAACAGATGAATTGAAGGGTTAACTTTGATGAAAGGACTGTTTTTCTCCATGAATAAACTGAAAGTCTATGTTTCCGCACAAAAATATTGTAAGGAACTCTGTCAGACGGTTGCCATACGGTAAATGTCTTAATGCAAACTAAAATGTATTTGAAAACAGAAAGCAAAGCCTAACCATAAATCATAAAATGTGATTATATAAATGTTCAAAACAACTGTTGATTTGATATTGTTTATAGTTCAAAGGGGAGAAAAAAAGGACAATCAGGCTCCATAGACGAAGATTGAACAGGAGCTAATGAAGGGATCAAAACGCTCTGATATGATAACCAATGTGAATTGACAGGTTGCAATTTGGCATTGGTAGTGAAATTTGGCCATTTGCTCATTTGCTACCAGTCATGATTTACCTTGGCTCTCCAATATGCCTAATGATTCCATGAGTTTGTCAAGTGAAGTCTCCTCATCCCTACCTTGTTGTATGTCCCCTGATTTCCTTTTGACATAACTACATTTACAAACCAAAGCAGACCTAACCTGAATTGTCATGCAATATTGATGCTCCTACTTGCCAAGACACAAACCTATGAACCAAGCTAAAAATAAAAGTGTCCTCTGTAAATTAACAAATGCATGACAGTCAAAGTTTCCACAGGAAAGATGCTTTATCAAATGTCTAGAAGACGAGAAAATCCCAATAACTTAGAAGTTAGAAGTACTCAAAAAATGACAAGTTCACACTTTCAATAATAGAATCCAACGTCAAGTGTTTTGGTTTAGTCAAGTGACACATGATAAATCTATCGACAGTACAATCATGACAAATGTTATTCAGATACTCTGCAACAACATGCAAGCAAAGAAAGATGAGATCTCAAATGAGCACGGGACAAATGATAAGACACCTCAAGAAAAGAGCACACTCGGTAAGATCATGGTAAACCTATTCCAAAATAATGTAGTCATTTAGTTACATCATTATTATATTGTGCCGTTTAATTAACTAGTAACGATGACGACAATGATTTTCCTAAAATCTCGTTTCACAGGTTCTCATAAAGCAACATGGACCCCACTAAAGAACTAAAGTCCCTTGTTTATAAAAATTGAGCACCATTGGAAAGGAGCATACATAATATGTGTCAGCATCCCTACCCAGATTGTGAAAAACTTAAATAGAAGATAGTACTGTAAATAAAATAGGAGTGGCACTCCCAAAATCACCAAAACAAATGAAAGATTCATTTGTATCCAAACAAGATTATTCATTCAAAGAGGATGGGGCATGAAATACTTGCCTAAATGACCTTGGGTGCTTCCCCCCCCCCCCCCCCTTTTGGTGGGGGAGGGGGTTGCCACCCATCAAATGGGAGTGGGAGAGTTAAGAATATTAGGTTGGGCATTGCACTACAGTCAAAACTGTCCAATTCTGTCAACAATCCAACTAAGAATAAAATGACATGCAATACGACTTCAATCTGCATAACTTTTGCACTTATGTAAGACTTATGTGCTACAGAAAAACTACCCATTACAATCTTTGCAAAATACGTCATAGACAATAGAAAGGGTGCCCTCATATCACATTTATCCATGAGCATAACTTCTGCAGTTCTGCACACAAATTCACATACAAAAAAAAACAAAAAAAAAAACAAAATTGGATTTGAATAATCCCAACTTTGGCCCATCGCATGTTAAAAATCCAAACTTCCAATTCACAAACATTAATCTAAGCATGCGGGTGTTGGTTACCAGTGGCGGATCTAGACTACTAAATTAGCGGTGTCCACTTAATAATATTTTGGATAACTGGACTATTGTGTTGAATTTGACACATTTATTAATATTTTTTTGGTTTTTTCTAGGATGTCCACTTAACATAAATATACAATAGTCTCCGAAAATATAATAGGTTTCTTAAATTTTTTCCGAAGCTTGGGGTGCCCGTGGACACCGTTGACAACAATGGGGATCTGCCCCTGTTGGTTACAATATACTATCACCGAGTTGTGAACACTTTAAACTTAGTGTACGGTAACGTGGCGGCGAAGTTTGCCAACATGTGCAACTGAAATTATATCTTCCAGCGCTGCCACCACGTCACTCTACAACCAACTTAAAGTGGACGAAACTCTGTTTGGTCTACTGAAATCCAACACCCCCAAAGTTTGGATTTTGTTTGTGTATATTGCAAGTTCAAAATATTTCAGCATGTCATGGCCCAGAGTTGATATTGAAACTCAAAACATGACAAAATAAACCTTCATTCCCAATCATGCATACTCAACATTGACAAGTACTAGTGTAACGCCCTGACCCCTCCTGGGTTGCGCACATTAGCAATTACTGCTTCAAGGATCGCTGACTGGCCCTACAAATCCTCACGAGACTTTCAGCATGCTTCGTCCTCGTTCGCACACTGCCTGGAGGCAGGAGGTCATCCATCCTGAGGCTACTCCCAGCCAAGCATGCTTAACTGAGGAGTTCCCAACGGATGAGCTACCTTAAAAGAAGGTGCACCTTGGTGATATAAATAGTCATTTCAATCATTTTTAAGCCACACTTGACATATGGGTGTTATAATCACCCCCACTTAAGCACACAACATCCTCATTGTGCCTCAATCCAATCCAGATCTTTGCCCCGCTAGGTGACTGCTCATGGATCTCCCATCCAGTCCACTAGTGTAGCTCACAGTCGCAGGTAGGCTCTACGCCTCGACTCCTCCCGGGACGCGGACATTACCGATAATTGCTTTACGGATCGCTGACTGGCTCCACTAATCACCACGAGTCTTTCCAGCATGCTTCGTCTTCGCTCGCACGCTCTTGGGAAGTTTTCCCATACAACTTGTGAGCGAGGACAAAGCACGCTGGAAAGACTCGCCGTGATTTGTGAGACCAATCAACGATCCCTAAAGCAATTCTAGGTAATGTCCGCGACCAGAGAGGGGTCGGGGCATTACAACTAGAAGATGTGATCTCTTGTTTAGTTTCCTACGAATCATTTGAGTAAGAATAAAGTACCTCAGAAAAAGATTTTCTCAAAAGTGTTACCTTGAAATGGCCTGTGGTGATTGGTGAGTTTATTCAATGATCTAAAAGGTAATTCTTCAAAGCAACCCAAAACCATTGGGAAAGACAGAAAGCTAAGGTAATTCATCAGTCTAATGATTGTTGATCAATGCTAATGAGTCTTAAGCGAGTGTTAAACAATGCTAATGAGTGTTCAGTTGGCAAGGTATTAAAAAGTTGAGATTTCAAAGTGTCAACATTTCTAAAAAAAAAGTGATGCGTGTAGAGTTAAAATTCAATATCTTTGTACCTATTAAAGTGGGACCTACACAGGAGAAGAATTGATCAAAACTTTTCACAGTATTCATCCAGCTTGAAAGAGACCACAAACATCCAGCTTGAAAGATAAAGTCAGCAACATGCAGTAATAGGTCAAAAGAAAATTCATGAAAAACAGAAGGGCTTACAATTTTGTCAATTTGGTTAGCTCCAGGCCTCTGCACGGATTCTTTCCAGGGATATATGTTGCAATGGACCCCTGCAGATTGAAAACAAAATCTGAACATAAACCACTGCAATAAATAATAGTACAATAATACTGAATTGCCAAAAAATATGTGTATAAAATAATAGTTCAAGTAAAGTAAATCAATGCCAAAAAAAATACAACGAAATTAATTAAACAAAGAGAAAAAAAAAACACACACACACACACAATGTGGGTCAGTTACAACTTTGAATACGTTGCAAATGCGGAATTCAGTCAAGCTTTATTCAACTAAATTACATATTGAATTATCAGCCCAAAAACAGAAATAATCCTAACGCAGTGAATTTTGTAGGGTTCCGACTTCCGAGTAAAAGGAAGACTTAATAGCACGAAATCAGGTAAACCCAAAAACACAAATTACATGCCGCCATTAACAACATCTGATCGAAACTCAATTCCAGGAAATAGTGGGCGAATGAGGGAAAAAATACAGTCTTTTGGGATCAATAAACTTGTAAGAGAATCAGGGAAAGAGAATTACAGGGAAAGATAATCAGAGGTGGGCGACTGAGAGAGATTGCTGAATTGTTGAAGTGGGTATCTCAAATTGTGGGATCATGGAGTTTGTATGATGATGTGTGAGAATTGACAAGTGAATATATTGTTGGCACTTGGCAGTTTTTGTAAGCCGGGAAGCAAAGGAAGAGAGAAGTGAGTGAGTGAGTGAATATTGAGTGATGGGGAGTGGGAAGAGCGGCAAGGCAGAGAGATTCTCCAAAAAGAGGAGTTTAGTTTGGTTTGCCTGCGGCTGCTGCTGCCAAAGTTAATGCATGCGATTGATCGCCCTGTTCGCTGCTTCCAACATGTCTTGTACGTTCAAGGAATCCCACATCTCCTCTCTTTTAGAGTGTTCCCTTTTTTTTAAAATTGACGGCTTCTAGACTTCCTTTTGTACATGAATGTATACATTATGCCACTTCACTGGACCTTACTGGTGGCATCAATGGGCCTAAATAATACTCCCTCTGTTTTATATATTAATTGTTGTCTTTGACAATCGTACCATCATATTTCAAAAATTTTAACCTTAAATTTCTCAATATTTACAATGAGTTGTTATATAAAATTATCATCAGATACAGATTATAAATCAACCGTAAAAGTCAAAATTATTACAATTAACATGGAACGGAGGGAGAGTAATCCTTTCAGTTCATCTATTTCCTAAGCAGATACAGATTAATTGACAGAATATTCGTAACAATTACAGAACAATTCATCACCCAGGAAAGAATAGAATTGTAGAGGCTTAGTATTATACCTGATCGCTAATTCAGCTGATGAAGAGGTATGGAGAAATCTTCTAAGATGTATGTATTTACAATCTCTCAGGAAATCACCCCCTAGAAGTCTCAAGGAGTTGGATGAATAAATCTCTCAGAGAGACTCCCTTTTATAGTGTTAGGTGGCTTGGGGGAAGGGTTAACCAAAACCCTAATAACCAAATTCTCTTAAAACAAAATCTGAGGCCCAACCCGGTTCGTATTGTGTCGATTTCTCCAAGTAATCAACTTCTAACACTTTCCAAAATAATACTTTATTATTTTGGGCTACATATATTGTTCCAAGGCATTGACTTGTGTGACACATATATTCATTATATTATTTTAACTTAAACTCTAAATATATCGAACATTGTCAGCACACTCCCAACAATTTAAACTAATCAGCTTAATCTCACACAACAAAGAAGTCCAATTACAATAACTCCCCTCAAGTCAAAGTTCCCTCACGTAATGGCAAAGCCAAGGTTCATTTAGCAAGGGTCAAAGGCCCAAGGCTCTCCCCCCTCACACTAATGGGTGAAATATCTTTTTAACCCCCCCCCCTTCTCCTCCATAAATACACGCTATTTTTAGCCCCGGCAAAAATTCGAGTTTGGGTAAATTAAGGAAAATTCAGATATTTGTCAAAATTCGGACGAGAAATTCATGTCCGGACCCGGTTTCATTTCGAGTTAGACCGGGTCGAAATCGGGTTCAAACAATAGAAAAAGAGAAACTTTATGTTCGAATATTTGGTCAAGTCGGTCAATACCGAATTTCAGACGAAAAATCTATATGCAGACTCGGTTTTTTTTCCGAATTGGACATTTCAAATATTCCGGTTCAGACAAAATTTTTCCAACTCTAATTATTTTCGCACTTCCTAACATTACACCTGATAGACAAGACACATTCAATTCACTGCTCCCTAATATTCATTAACCTCATTATCCCTACAAACTAAGTCAAGGCACACAGCAGTGAACAATTCAATGAGTTGAACGTCTGTTCACCAAGGAGACTTATGTGTAACTACGGAGTAGCCCCAATGGACTAGGCTTGACACTCCAATGCCTCGTCATTTATCTAAGGCTGGCCTCAATACCGCCCGACTGACATCCTCTCTTCCTCCGACTGACATCACCTCTCTCATCAAGTCAACCCACCTTCATCATGTAGCCTATTCGGAGAGACTTGAATCGACTCCCGATCCACACTTGTAAATCCAGCTATTCACCCATTGAAGGCAAACCTAAAGTTCCGTTAACAAGTGGCCCACTCATTTTTTAGCCGGAACATTGATAATTCTCTAACATTATGCGATTAGGATACTACTTTTCCTTACGAATTCGATGAGTTGTAATTACATATAACAAGTCATTATATCGTTATAAAATGAATTGTCAAGGTTTTTAAAGTTTTGTTTAATCTGATTTTCAAGACGACAAATAATTTGAAACTGAGTGAGTAGATAAATATCAAACTACTCATGATACATATAACATATAACCACTCATGAAACATATAATAAATATCAGTCTTCCCATCTTCGAACAAAGTTTGATCAACTAGACTACCACATCTTGGTTTTATCTTAGAGCAATTGCAACATGAGTCATTATTTGCTTGGAGATGATGTGGTATTCACTATTGGAGCCTTAGCTGAGCAAATCTATGAATCTTTCACAAATTTAACCACATGATCAAACCCTCATTAGCTTTTCTTTTTTTTATGTTTCTCTAACGTAGAATTGAAGACTTATTTTTAGGAAGAAACTTCGGAATAATAATAATAATAATAATTAGATATATGTTTTAATTTCCTATTATGTTTAAGAAACTTATAGTTTCTTAGTCTGATTGGGAATATGTTAATTTCTATTTCTGTTATGTTTATTATTAGACAGACTGTTTACCTATAAATAAGGGTTTTGTTAGCTTTTTTGAGGCAGACTACGTACATGGAATATTGAATATTACAATTATTACTTATCATGCACAATGATGCTAATCTTTATCTAAATCCAACATGAGGATGTTGTGCTTTCTTCTTTAGTTCTTTAGTTCTCTATCAACTTGGTATTAGAGTAAGTTCTTGATCTAAGTCTGGCCCAAGCCCTTTCCGTTGCCACCTAACCTCTTGAAAGTAAAATAAAATACCCAATATGCCAGACACCTATAATTAGGGATGTTCATTGGGTCAAACCCGAACATTCAGACCGGACCGGAACCCAAAGTAGCAAAAAAGTTGGACCAAAGACCAGACCGAAAACAACTGGTCTCAACCCAAACCAACCCGATTAGGATTTAGACTGGGCCAACCTAGGCCGGTTTGGCCCGGTTGAGATATCTTTGAAAATTTTCTATTAAAGTTTGTAAAAGAACTGATTAATTAATTAATGTATATCCTTTGTTAGAAACTATATATATATATATTTTTTGTATTTCAAGTTATTGTTTCTGGTTGGAAATTTTTGAAAGAAATGAATTGTAAAAATTTAAAATGATATAATAATATGGTAGAATACATAATTATATGACACGATTTGTAGTCACACATAAATATATACAAAATTGGCTAAAATTTTATTATCATTTACATGAATTTATACAAAGTTGGACTTGGATGAATGTATGACAGAATATTTATCTTTCTATTTTAGGAGAAGGGATCATTGGATTATGAGTAAAATATTTTTTTAGGAGCTAATATTTTGATAGGCGTTATTGGCGCCCATAATATCATGAATATCTTTTTTGATTAAAATTTAAACTTTATAATAATTGGGTCCCTTGTCCAAGTTTGAGTTTTTCTGGGTTTAGACTGACTCGAACCAGAACCCGAAAACGTAAAAAAACTTGGACCAAAGACCGGGTTGGCTACCATTGGGTCCGAGTTTGGTCCAGTTTTTTGGTCTGATTTTTTTGGGTCAACTGGTCCAGACCACAATATCAATAGTCTTATCTATAATCCATATCACTGCCCCTACTTGAAACCATTACTGACCCGCCCGCCTGTCAACCACCACACACCCACCACCCCGTTCTGGCGACCCCCAGCTACATAGTATTACCCTAAAATCCCCAGCTTCACAAACCCTAATATGTGAAATCCCCAATTTCCAAACCCTAATTCCTCCAATTCGTTCTCGATTTCGTCAACCCACTTCAAATTAATTTCACCCATTGCATGGCTACTCAACTTCTCCCGAAACCCTTCAACCAATTGCGATCAAACAGTTTAAGTTTTCCAAGAATTGTTACCCCCTAATATTGCAAAACCTTATGTCGTGAAAAATTTTGAGTGTTGTGATTGATGTTTGAGGGTGCCCTACTACCAATGAGACTAAGAGAAGATTGACAAAGGAATCTCAGGCCTTGCCTACCATCGATGGTGAACCCGGTCGCTGGATTTCTGGCTGGAGCTGATGCACACAGGTTTGTTGTTGAAAGTTCCCGGTTTTAGGAGTCTCAGAGTGATTTCCAGGAAGCCGCCCTAAGGAAGGAAGGACAGACCATATAGGATACAGTCAAACATACTCTTTTGGCCTTGGTTTGACCGGGGTTGAAACAGCCTAGCAGCCGTGCTGAAAGGTGTTGCCTGGACCTTTTGTGGAGGATTTCTATCTTGAATCTTCTACTCGGAGTCCCTTTGGAGTTCGGAGCATTCAAGAGTACAAGGTCAGCTGAGGTGATCGTGAGACACGAGGTAATACTAAGTCCCTGCTATTTCGAATCTGTTATTTATTTTTGGGTTAGATTAGTTTAGTTTAGATGGGAATCCTAATAGTTAAGATTCCTTTTCCACCCCTAATTAGGGTGGTCTACTAGATCGGACTCACCTACTCTTGTGGCCTAGATAGGTCTAGACCACCTAATCCAACAATGGTATCAGAGCCTCAATAACATGCTTATGTTTTCCCTATCTTTTTTATATATTTCAAATGTTGAATCATATTAAGATAGCTTGCTAGATTACATGTTTATACCTTTTATGCAATAATCATGGTAGATATGATCTATTAGGATGTATGCCTGCTAGATTAATTATTAATTTGACATGTTATGTTGGTTAACCTTGATTATTATATGTAATGATCTTGTTATAGTTAGAGATGACAGTCAAGTCCGAATCTGAAGCGAATCCGATTCGCTCCGACTAAAAATTCCGAGTCCGAATTCGAAAAAAAAACTCCAAATCCGAATCCGATTAAAAAAATTCGACTCCGATTATAATTGGAGCGGGTATGGAGGCGACCACCTCCGATCCGATTAAATCCGATTAAGTCCGATTATAGTCGATCCAATTAAGTCCGATTAACTCCGATTATAATAATTAATATAAAAAATAAAAAAAAAGCTGAAAATTAAAATGGCCGATTTTTTTTATAATAGATTGTAAAAATTTTGGAATTTATGGTTTTGAAATTTCCCAGGAATATTCTAATGGTTGAGAGATTATTTTTGATATGTTATATGTGTGTTGTGTGTTATGCAAACATTTTTAAGAATTATTGTTGGTGTTTTATTTTAACAAGTATGATATATAATCAGAGGTAATTGGAGTTAGAAGTAATCGGAGTCGGATGAAATCATTTTATGGAAACGTATAACAGCTAATCGGAGTCGGAGGTAATCAGAGTCAGAGTTGGAGTTGGATAACTCCGATTAAGTTTGGATTTGGAGGTCTTCCCACCTCCGATTAATCGAATTTGGAGGTGGATCCACCTCCAAATTGGAGCGAAGGTGGAGGTACCTTCCTCCGGTTAAGTTTGGATTTGGAGGTCTTCCCACCTCCGATTAATCGGATTTGGAGGTGAACTTCCACCTCCGATTATTAATTGAAGCGAAGGTGGAGGTACCTACCTCCGATTCGCCTCCGACCCATTGCCATCCCTAGTTATAGTTGAACCTTGGCTTTGATTGATTGGACATTGGTGTTGGATGTTTATTTTGCTTTTCTCATTTACAATCACATGTGGGTTTTCGGTATGAGATGGGGGAATGCTTTGGCCGTCGCAATTGTTGCAAGAACCATAGGTGTGCTTTTCAGCCTTCACCCCTTGTTCGATCGACAAGGAATCTCGAGCATGACACTAAGTGTCTTACTCGAGATTTTGGTGAAACTCATAGTCTTTCCTCTCTTATTTTGAGCCTCTCGATTAATTGTTGCGTTTGACCCCGTACTCACGATGGCTCTCGTGATCATATGAGATTTCATGAGGTTGGGCATAGTTTGATGTGCGTGACATGTAATGTCACACTCATAACTAGTACCACTTCATGTTTTCTTCAAACATCAAACCTAAAGAATTCGAGGTTTAGGTTTAAAATGTTAAGACTTAAAATCTCGCTTTCTATAACTTTCCGGTTAAATTAGATTTAACCCACGGTATTGAACTGGGTGATTCCATTCATATACTGCATTGTGGGAAGAGTTGACAAATGGTTGTCTAGGTGCTAGGGCTAACATGGATTTAAAACCTTTTCTTTGAATGGTCAGTAGCTATGAGAATTCACTTTTTTTTTTCCAACATGAAAACTAAATATCAAGTTTGATGGCCAGTAACAAACCACTACATAACTAATGACACTCGATCACGAATATATTTAGTGCAAAGTTGCTATAAATAATAAGGGTAAACATTGTTGTAATTATTGGAATCTTAGTCCAAGTGGTAAAGACATGGTTAAATGATTTCACCTATATGAATAAAGCAATGGTGTGGCCGCTAGCAAGAATGTTAATGTCTCATTCTTGTAATTATTCATGAAACTAGAATGAGCACATGCCCGTATGAGTACTAAGGTCGTGTTCTTTTATGCGGTATTTTGCGGAATTGTGGTGGGGTGTGGTGGAATTGTGGTAGGTTATTAGTATGTGGGGTAAGTGAGGAGAGAGAATGTAAAAAGTAGAGGAGAAAAGTGATGAGAGAGAAAGGTGAGGAGAGAGAAAAGTAATGATTTGCGGTAAAATGCGGTGGGTTCTGGCAAATTGCGGTAGGCTGTGACACCGCAGTTTGCCAACCGCAGAAAAGAACACGGCCTAAAACAAGCTATTTCACATGTGAAATACGATTGAGGTTATTCAAGTGGTATTTTCAATTTCATGTAAAAGTGTTGGTTCAAACAAATAGTCACATATCACTGCTTTGTTAGAAATTCAATTTGTAATGCTTACACCTTACACTAATGAAAGTTTTAAATCGAAAAATAGTTTTTGGTATTCACAACCTAAATTTAAAGGATTAAATACTTATCAAATACAAAATAGTGAGGGTTTGTTCATAGTTTGGTATTTAAAAGTAGTGGGAGAGGAAGGTGGAATGTTTCACAATAGCTGAAGAAGAGACTTTTCACTGTCTATAACATACAGTATTAGGTTAGTTGATAGTAGCATTTGGGCCAGCAAGCTAGGGGTAGCTAGTATTCTTGCTTTGAAGATTTCTTTGATACCCACCAGCCCCCAAACTTATTCAATATATATCTTCCTTCATTTTGAGAGCTTTCTTCTGGGCTTGTATTTTGGGATGGAGTTATAAGTGGCCTGCTCAATTAGCTTCATATTTGGTTTCAGCTCACAATTCTGCATACATATTGTCCATGTGTATTATTAGCAATTATTAAATATTCAAAGATACTGATCAAAATAACGGATTTTTGTATTTGTACTACCCTAAAGCTTGTGCATTTATTCATTTTCACCCCTATGTTTTAAAAATTTAAATTTAAACTTATAGTGATGTTTGAGAAAACAAACAAGTTGGATCTAAGAAAATGGATTTTTTCACTGATCATATATAAGATTCTCCAATTTTATTAAGGAAAATAGTGAATTTACTTCATTACCAAAAAAAAAAAAAGACTCCAAAATTTTCTGAAAGTTATATGATCTCTCAAGTTTCAGTAAACATAAAATTTCATAATACATTGCTGAAAAAGTAAATATCACAAAATATGAGTAGACTTGGATTCTTTAATTAATAAAAGGTAAGACAATTAAATACTTCATCCTTTCTAAATTATTTGTCACTTTAAACATAATTTATAAAACAAATAAACCCTTCACTACATTAACTTTTTTTTAGAAACGTGAAAATGTTAAATAATTATAAAATAGTGAAGAAAAAAAATGAAAGAGTAAATGATATAACTAATAAAGTTAATTTAATAAATTAATAATTAATTTATTATTGAAATTATAAAGTAATGGATATTATATATATAAAAAAGTCAATTAAAGCTAAAAAAAGTGAAAGGAGGACTTTATCATTTTCGATAGGATTATTGGATGATAATACACTGAACTTTAGGGGTATTGGACAATAATGCGCTGAACTTTTTTCTTGGACTCTAATACACTGAACTTTGAGGGTATTGGACAATAACGCACTCAGACCAATTCAGCTGGTGGTTGACGCGGTGGCTGTCTTATTTTGAGGTGTCGTTTTTCTATTTTTTTCTGGAAAAAACTTTTGCCGTGTAAGAAAGTACACATAAGCAAAATTACTAATATATTTTTTTTTTTGAAAAAAATAGAAAAACGATACCCAAAGTGGGACAACCACCGCGTCAACCACCAGTTAAATTGGTCTGAGTGCATTATTGTCCAATACCCTCAAAGTTCAGTGTATTATCATCCAATAATCCTTTTCGATAATAATAATATCTTGTTACCATGCACATAACATTGCTCGCATGTATCGTTAAAATTTATTAGACGGTCTTACCATCGTCCTTCTTCTTACAGAAACGGCAGCATAAGAATGCAATGGCTAGAAGGGCTGCCCCACCAAGACCGAGTGCCAATAATTTCGCTGTGCCAATAATAAATCCTTTTTTCACTGTCCAAAATGAAACATGTCATACAGTATTAGAAACAACCTTATTATATTTAAAATATATAACATCAGTTATAGTAGACTTATAAAAATGGAGATGATTTCGAACCACCTTGTTTATTGTTTGTTCAAATAAATAGACCTGTTCTTTTATGCGGTATTTTGCGGAATGGTGTGGTGAGGTGTGGTGGAATTGTGGTAGATTATTGGAATTATGAGAGAGAAAAATAATGATTAGCGGTAAAATGTGGTGGGTTGTAATAATGGCTAACCGCAAGTTCTTATCAGTGTAATTAAGAAAAATACAAAATCAAATAATTTAGATTTACCTGGAGCAGCTGGATGAGGTGAGATTTCGGCAGGACCACCATGAATGTCATGGATGTTAACCTCGTAGCCCAAGTAACACAACTCCAAGAAAACCTGGCCCGAGACGGAATCGGGGCATTCTTCTTCAAGAAGATGAACAGCATCAACAACACATTTAGCACACTCACACTCTCCAATGCCAACATCACACTGAGCCATGGCATGAACCCCGTCGTGCTTGATGGAGTAAAACCCTAAGTGAACACCTTCATCACCTTCGATCTCAGCTTCCAATGCCTCGAACGCTTTGCTTCTTACTTCTTCAATCGGCCCACTGGGCAGTGCAGCCTGCAGAGGCTCCCCGCAAATCTTATGGTGCACTCCAACACCTGCATCTGGGGTTGGGTGGTCGTCGACAGTGTGTTCTTCGTACACGGCTGCCTCGTATTCGACATGGCAACCTGACAGCTGGATCCGGGCACCCATCGAATTACCTGAACGAACCATCGTAATATACATATTGGTCATTTACAGTCACATTTTGTTTGTTGGTCAAGCAAACCATGTCATGTTATAGGTGATGTTGGCTTGACTCCATGCAATAGGATTTCTTTTAAGCAAAATAGGTATAACAGTCTTATTCACAGAACATCAAGCAAAACTTGTAGTAATTAATAAAAAATGTGAATAAATAGTTGTAGATCAAATGTAATCGGATTTGAAATTCATTGTTCATGCAATAAGATCGAATTAAATGGTTTATCAATGAGACTCAAGTCTTTTAGGGTTATTTCATTTTGTTCAATTCAAGTCATTATTTTCTTGTCCTTTTGGAAAACAAGTATAGATTGAAGGTAGTCTTTAGAAAAGAAAACAAAATGAGTTTATAATTAGGTCTAAAGTAGTAGATTAGAAAACATTTTACCATCATTATATGTAAAAATTATCTACAAATATGAAAGAAATAAAGGACTGTGATGGAGCTTATGTAGGAGCATATCTACAGATAAGAAAAACATTGTAATGGCTGCAATTTAATATATAGTTGAGCTTCAGTTGTAGTATATATTATCATTACCACACAAACCGCTGGATACATTTCGGACAGCCTTCATACACTCATTGCAGTTATGATCATCCAAATCTCCACGACACTGAAAGAGCCCAGATACAGATGCTATAGAGCGATCCCCAACCACGATGAAAGTCCTGTTGTATTTTGATTTCGAGGACTGCGACACGAGCTTTTGGAGAAGTCTGGAACGTGCATTCATGTACTCTCCATTTGTAACATCGAGTTTGTGAGTTGAGCAACGCTGGAAGATGAAGGACGTATGGTCCTCCAACACCACCCCATTGCTATAATGCCATTGGAAGGCCTCAACAATTAGGCACAAAATCAGTAAGGATGAAGGGACTGAGAATTTTCTTGTAATTACAGACATAGGCTTTAATTATTGTTATTTAGAGTGAGATTTCATTTCAAGTACCTACTTAGTTGCTTCAGTAAAACAATGTGTGATTTAGCTAGTATTATATTATCTTGGGGTTAGGCGATTTGGTAGATTAGGGAAGTTGAGGTATTTCTCGCCTACTATATCTAATCTTTCTCAGGTACACTTCAGTCCAAGTGCATATTGCTGGACTAGTTAATTAGGGTAAGAAAGCATATGAAGCAAAGGAATTAATTAAGTCTCCATCTAATCTGGGAAAAATATTTGTTTGGTGACCAATAGTGATGCAAACTGCAAACGTACTGGTCAAAAAGACAAAGAGGGATTACTATAGTGTTACTTTAATTAATCACAATTTATTGAAAAAGAATTTAATAATAGCATTGCATGCAGTCATTCAAATTCATCCCACCAACCTTGAAAATAATCGATACATCCTTATAAAAAAATTTCTACACCTTATCAAAATATTTGTTACACTATAACAATATTTGAAAAACAATGCTCATTGGAGATTGGGTGAAATTGTTGTAAAGTATTCGAACAAGTTTATAATCCGTATTAACTACGGTGAAAAAGAACTCGATTACTGTTTGTCGCCCCTTTTTACTATCGTTGTCCCCTTAGATTCATTTTAACTCCTACTCACTTTCTCCTCTCTCTCATTCTCTCATTCTTTCATAATTCCCTAACGAGTTCCCTGAATTGATTACGATTTTTTAAATTCAACCTAAAAACTCAATGCAAGGCAGCAAATCATCGGATGACGAAGATATTAGTTTGTAAATTTTAAAATTTGGTGCAAAAAATTGAAAAAATTTGAAAAAATGCCAGCCAAAACTCTAGGCGCACGCCACTCACGCGCGGCCCAACCGCAGTTAGCATCGCGATCATCAATGTAAAAGTATAAAAAATAAAAAATTAAATGCAAAAATTTCCAATGGTCGGTGGGTTTTGGTTTTCAAATTTTTTTATTTAAAATTTTTTGGATATAAAATTTTTCAGATTTTTCATAAAAAGATATTCTGAAAATAGTATTAAAATAACCTAATATCCTCAAATTTATATTTTGCTACTTTTTGGATTAGTTAAGTAGGTTGAGCTATTTACATATATATATCACAATCAAAATATTTATATCTAACAAAATTTAAAATTTTATTTCATAATACATACAACAACAACAACAACAACAAACTCCAAGCACAACACACTTACTAAAGTTCTCTATACAACTATTTTTGTATTTAGGTATAGTGTAAATTGGATAAAAAAATTATTTAAAATAGAAACCTATCCTTATAATTTTGCCTTTCACTGGAATAGGGCTCTAAAAAATATAAACAATTACTAACCAAGGTTATAAAGAATACAGGTTTCAAATGTCAGATAGTAAAAATATTAAATTTCAAAGATGAGAAAAAAAGGTTAATGATGCAAACCTTAAAAGATAAGTAGATAACATATATCCAAAAAAAAAAAAACACTAAATATGGGTTTTTTGTATTTTGGACCCTAAAGTATAGAGATATTTATTTTTTAAACTTTTGGTTTTCATTGTTTATTTTTAGAATCCTAAAGTTTATGGGTTCAATAAAAAAAGAGCTTAAAGTTTGTAGGTTTAGAAAAAGGCTCGTGTACTGTTTTTTTTCTTTCCAAGTTTGAATTCATCTCCCGATTAGTGCCAAATTTCACGAGTAAGGTTAAAACTGATATTGAAGCTATAATACTCCGTACTTCTCTTATTCATGTCAGAACTAATTAGACCTTGAATTACCAAAGGTGTAAGTAGTTTCGGCATGAATAAGAAAGGTGTATCACACCTTTAATATTAGTTTAACCTTACTCTTGAAGTTTGCACTAATCAGGAGATAAATTGAAACTTGGGAAGAAAAAGAAAAACAGTACAAGAGCCTTTTTCTAAACCTACAAACTTTAAGCTCTTTTTTTATTGAACTCATAAACTTTAAGGTCACAAAAATGAACAATGAAAACCAAAGGTTCAGAAAATAAATAACCCTATACTTCGAGGTCCAAAATGCAAATAACCCCACTAAATACTAACGAACAGCACAAACCTTTGTGGCAAAATAATAGCATGTAAGCTGCTTCCTAAGTTTAGGATTATCCTTTCACACATTATTGCACACCATAGAAATTTTACGCAAAACTAAATCCCAATTTAGACATGAACACTAATTTAGGATAAAATTTACTTTCAATGGTGAGGAAAAAACGTTAAAAATTTACAAATGAAAGTTTTTGCATCTTGAGTATCTTTAAAAAAATTTAAAATAAAAAAAATCCTTTTTCCTTGCAGTTTCCCAAAACTCATAGCCAATCACAACTCTCCCTCTCGTCGCCGTCTTTTTGATTCTTCTCAAACGATCAAAAGGGCCGGCGACGCCAGAGGGAGGGAACACTTTTGCATGCAGGAGAATCCGATATTAATCTCATAATAACAATCATTCGTTAAAAAAAAACATTAATTAATGTTCATATAATCAAAAGAATTGTATTTAATTCACAAAAAAGAATTAATTATGGGAGACAATTCAGAACTTCTCCAATTCCAAATCAACATGGTCTCAGCCAGAGACCTGGCATCTGTTACCAAATCTATGGAAACCTACGCAGTTGTGTACATAAACCCGGAGCAGAAGATGACAAGTCGGGTCGACCCAAAGGGCCACAACTGCCCAGAATGGAACGAGAAGTTCACCTTCTGGGTAGTCCCCCCAATCTTGTACTCCGATCACTGCACCGTCGTCATCGAAATCTACGCCCGATCATGGATCCGAGACACCCTAGTCGGGTCGGTTACAGTCCCGGCACATCAAATAGTCCCGGCGAACCCTAGCGCGCAGAACCACCGGGCCGTGGCGCTCCAGATCCGAAGGCCGTCGGGTCGGCCACAGGGGATCCTGAACATCGCAGTGTCACTCCTTGAAGACACCTCCATGATGAGCATGCCATTGTCAGGAGTCGGGGGAGACGACCCGAAGAGCAAGCCCAAGGGCGGCCCAGGAAGCACCGTCCGCCGGGTCAAGAGTGACCGTTCCTCCATGGTTGGTCCAGATGAGGATCGCTCCGGTCCGATCGGACCCCACCCGACTCAGTGCGGCTCCATGTGTAGCTCCGACGTGGGTCCATCGGCGTCCGTCGTCGCCGCCGCCGTGGCGCGTGGGCTCTACCCGCCGCCGTCGACGAAGGGGAAACGAAAGGCCAAGGCCGCCGCCAAGGACGACGGAGAGAGCTCGATATTGCAGTGGGCGGATGAGGAGACAGAGGAGGCAATGAGGGCCAAGATCGAACGCTGGAAAACGGAGCTGGGAATGACCAACGCCGGAGATGGGGAGGGTGCACGGAGACACCATAGGCGTCGTGGCAGAGAAGGACAGGGAAAAGGTAAGGCGTTCAAGTGCTTTGGGAATGCGTATGGGTTCGAGTTCACCATTGTTTGTGGTGGTAACGGTGACCAAGGTAATGGTAAGGTGCATAATAAGAGGATGAAGCGTGCTGTGTCGGATCGTAGCTCCTACGTTGATTTGTGATTTGGTGATCGTTGATTTGATCCAACGGTTCTGGGCTTTGGGGAATGCAAGGCTATAGATTGTGTTACTTTTTTTATGACCTTTCTTGGCCTTGTTTCTCTTTTGGTCTTTTTTTCCTGTTTATACCTTGTGTATTTTGTTTCATTATTATCTTTGTAAATTACTTGCGTTTGTGCCTTTATTTGTGTGTATAATGTGTATAGATGTAATAATGGCTCAATTATTTATCCTAAATTTAAATTATAATATAGACTATTCTTTACTTATTTTATAGGTTAATATAATTCAATTACATTGACTCAATCAGAAGATGTTATAAGATGGTGGATATTAATTGAGTAATCTACATCTATATTATAAATTGTAGAATGGATTTTTGCTAATTGGCTTACAATTCTTCACCTCCCTAATCCTTGAATTCTCATAAATTAGATAATAGGAGCCGTAGATGTTTTATACAAATTAAATCTCAACCCTCTATTCACAAGATACGCTTACTTCTTTTAATAAAAAAAAATTGCAGTTTTCGAAAAAATAAAAACTGCCAAATCATATATAAATTAACCCATCATCACATGTCTTTATAGTTACCCTTTACAGTTACACCCTTGATACCATTGTCTTCACCGTCTCTTGCTGGTGACCAGGGGATTAAGCGCGGGGTTCCCAGTGGTGAACTGTGACGTCGTCAGTTTCAGTGGTCGGTGAAGTCCGATGAGTTTGGCTCTGGCCACATTAGTTTCAATGGTCGGTTGGGTTGCCGGTGTCACGAGTATGGTCAACCCCAGTTGGGTTGAAGGAGTAGTGGATGGTGGGGATGATGAATCAGAGAGTAAATTACATTTACCCTACCTGACATTTGTGGTAATAATTTTTACACAGCTGACATTTATAAAATAATTTAGGAAATTCCATTTGGGAGGCTTCAATTTTTGCCTATTCCAAGTTGTCAACCACTTTTAAAAATATTTCAAGTGGTAGGCTTATTTAAAAGTTATTCCAAATGGTAGGCTTATTTTGAAAATTTTTAAAATTATTTCAAGTTTTCAAGCACTTTAAAAACTATCAATCTCACAACCAACTCACTTTGAATAATATCTAAAGCATTTGACAATTAATAATAGTATTTAAAGTACTCGAAAATTTGGAATAATTTTAAAAATTTTCAAAATAAGCCTACTATTTGGAATAATTTTCAAAATAAGCTTACCACTTGGAATAGTTTAAAAAGTGGTTGACAACTTGGAATAGGTAAAAGTTGAAGCCTACCAAATGGAATTTCCCCAATAATTTTTACCTTACCTGACATTAAGTATTCTTATATTTAAACCTCCTAAGACATTTTATAATTGATTTTTATTGAAATTTTCGGCGAACATTAAAAAGATAAATATGAATTGACTTTGTTACCCTTGATATTAATTCATATGACTTTCAATTAAACGATGAATTGACTTTTTACCCATAATATTAATTCATATGACATTTAAACCCCAACCTTTTATCTAGTTTATTTCTTCAAAAACCCAATATCCCTCCCCGTTCTGAAAATGAAAACTCAATTATAAAATATCTTATAAAATAATAAGAGTAAAAAGTCAATTATAATGGAAGAAATATCTTATAATGAAAATGAAAAATGAAAATGAATTAATATCAAGGGTAAAAAAGTTAATTCATATTATTCTTTTTAATGATCGCCGGAAAATCCAACAAAAATCAACTATAAAATATCTTAGGAGGTTTAAATATATGAATATTTAATGTAAGGTAAGGTAAAATTATTTAACAAATGTCGAGTGTATAAAAATTATTGTGACAAATGTCATGTAAGCTAAATGTAATTTATGGGTGATGCCGGCGAAAGAAACCACCCTTGAGAGTAAAAATGGAAATACTGGCTTTTTTTATTTTCTTATTTTCCTATATTTTAAGGTAAAGTCATTTCAGTGAGTTTTTTTGTTCAAGTATGCCTCTACCATTTATAATATAGATATAGATATCACTTTAACATTGTTTTTGCTTTGCATTTCAGTAACTTTTGATGTTGTATGTTAATTACATTAGAGACTATTACATTGTTTGGATTCACATGTGACATCTATTTCCATCGTATTCTTTGATATTTTTGTTATTTATTTCTATATATTATTTATATTTACAATCATATACCTAAATTGGCATCCATTCAGAAGAATGGGCAAAAAACTAGTTGATAAAAGTATGATCAATACAGTAGATACTTGACAAAATTTGCCAGATAAATCTAAGTGCATGTATATAAGAATAACTTTCTTCTCTAATTGATATTTAATATTCCAAAAATTTTGCTGAAGAATAATTTATTTTCCTAATTAAGCAATATATATACCCCTCTTTTCCATAATATTTGTCATTATTGACTTATCATTATTTTCAATGCACTCATTTAATTATCAATAACTAACAGGATATGTATTTAATATTTATATCATTAATTTATATTCATATGAAAGTATATTTCAAACTAAATCTAGTTGTTGTACTATTAGAGAGAGTACGATTGCTCAATATCATTTTTTTTACAACGGTAAGCAAGGAGAAAAGACAGGCTAACGACGTCTTCTCACAAGAAATCGGCCCGCCCTATCTAACTCAACTAAATTACAGAGTTAGGCTTTATTTAGAATTGACGTACTCCCCGCAACCCCCGCTAAGTGACCCTGATGCGCTATCCAGTCAGCGACCGCATTGGCTTCTCTGAAAATATGCGAAATTTTTACTTCCTGAAATCGCTGAAGAAGAAGTTGTGCATCCTGAATGAGCCCTTTTATTTTCCAAGGAATTAAATAATTACCCTTTAGAGCTTGGATAACCACCATGTTGTCGCCTTCTATGATAATATGCTTGAACCCAGCAGTAACCGCTTCCACAAGACCATCACGAAGCGCCCTCGCTTCTGCAACCAGAATAGGTGAATCGCCATAGTATGCCGCTCCCCCTCTAAGAACAGCACCTCTCCAATCTCGTATGATGAATCCGCCCGTCGTTGAATTGGAAATGTGAGAGCCGTCGAAGTTAAGCTTGACCGCTCCCACCGGAGGAGTATACCAACAAACCAGAGATTGAGAATTGGTAAACCCTCCCTCACTGCCACTACCCTGATTCTCTACCTCAGTATTATTTCTAATTTGCCATTCTGCCGCATTTCTTTTCGCCTGAATTAGGCACTGCAACGGTCTAAAAATTTTATTTCGAAAGATAACTTCATTCCTATTTTTCCAAATTGTCCATAAAAGAAAAATTCCCCTTATCAATTCTTTTCTCCATTCCCAAGATTTCTTGGTCTCTGAAAATTGTTGAATAGAGTTGCTCTTCGCAGAAGATTCCCGCGAGTTAGTAGAGCCTTGTGAAGCATGAGCCAAAGGAAAATCCCTAACTTCGGAGGAATATCAATTTGCCAAATCCATCTAAATTCCCATTTCTCTGAGTGATCAATACACTCTTGAATAATTCTAGTAGTTGTTTTCATTGAAAACATCCCATTTTTGGTGAGGCCCCAACACAACTCATCTTTGAATCCCGACACAGAAATCGAAATTCCCAAAATTTTTTGCACAATTTGCGGGTCTTGAATTAACCTGTTTAATTTTCCTACATCCCAACATTTTTCTTGAGTAATAAAATTATCAACCGTTAGAGAATCGTTACCACTATCAACATTGCCACATATTTCACTCAAAAATTTACCGTCAACCCAATTGTCTTTCCAAAATTTTATTGTCTTACCATCACCAAGTCTCCAACGTATACCACCGCGTAAGATATCTCTAATCTTTAAAAGGTTCTTCCACACTGGGGAATCCAGGTTCTTGTTCTTATAATGAAATAATTCACTGGATCTTAGATATTTTTGTCTCATCAATATAGCCCATAGGGAGTCACCATTTAAAACTTTCCACGCAAGTTTACATTGAAATGCGAGGTTGACCGCCTCAGTGCGTCTAAGCCCGAGCCCTCCATACTCTTTTGGGAGGCAGATTGTATCCCAAGCAACCATGGCCATCCCTTGGTTTTCATTATTTCTTTTCCAGAATTTTTTTTTATTAATTCTATCTAGCCCAAGACAAGCAGCTTTAGGGAGCCTAAAACACTGCATTGTGTGAGCTGGCAGAGATTCAAGATTAGATTGAATTAAGACAACCCTACCTGCTTTAGATAGAGAATTTGCCTTCCACGAAGCCATCCTATCCGTTGCTTTTCCTAATAACTCGTCGAAATCTCTGAGAACATGTCTCCTCTGTTTCATCTTACAACCCAAATAATTCCCCAGAGATTCTGTCACTGGGACATTAAACATTCCTTTAATCAATTCCTTAGCATGATTAGACGTATTCTTAGAAAAAATTAACTTAGACTTATGAAAATTAATTAATTGCCCGGACATATTGCAGAACTTCAAGATGATTTCTTTTAACTTGGACACTGCGAGAAGAGACGCCTTACAGAATAACAAACAGTCATCAGCAAAAAATAGCCCAGGTATCTTCATAGAATGGGGGGGGGGGGGGAGGCAATCTTTATTCCTAGTCTTGTTTTGGGTTCTTCCGCCTTCTTTTTTTTTTCTAGCATGTTACTAAACACATTCATGCAGATTAAGAAGAGATACGGTGAGAGAGGATCTCCTTGACGTAATCCTCTCGTAGGTTTAAAAAATCCTGTTGGAGTACCATTTATCAGATGCGAGTATTACACAATCCTAACACATTGATCAACCAAATTGATCCATTTCTCACTGAAACCCATTTTAGTCAAGGTATCCCTGAGGAAATTCCATTCAATACGATCATACGATTGCTCAATATCATGGAGCTAAGTTTCATACCAGTATAAGGTCTATATTCTCTTGATTTAAGCAGAGAAGCAGTTGGATTGTTTGAAGACAATGAAATTAAAAACACAAAGAGAAAAAAATAAAAAGAGCCCTAGGTAGGCTCTCACCAGATTAACATGCTAGAAACTCGATTGAATATTTCAATACTACTCTCAATTGAAATGAATTAGGGAATAAGAAGATTTGAACCACTTAAGCCTTCTCTCGAAGGTCGTCAAGCTAACTCAATTTAATTACTCCCCCTAATTATTGTTCTCACAAGATTAAAAACAATGAGTTACCAGATTATCAATTTTTTCCCCCAAGTTACAAACAAAATTAATTTTCACATAAAATTAATTTAGTTATTTATAGGGAGGGGGTTTAAAACATAAAATTAGAACCAGATAAGTGGTGTCGCGGGCGCGACATAGGGTGTCGTGGCCGTGACACCTTGGCTCAGGTAAGGGGGCCATTGCGGGCGTGACATCGCACGTCGCAACCGTGATGTGGCGATGGGTGCTCCAAGGCTTCAGTGTGACACGGATGTGACCCAGACCATTGCGATCGTGACTCGCTGCCAAGAAAACCCGTCGCGAGCATGACGATCTACTCTCAAGTAGTGTACGGTCGTGACAAGTCATGAGTCACGAGCATGACATGCTTCGGCCTCAAGCAAGGAAGGATAGAGGGAAAGGGGGTCGCGGACACGACGTACGGTGTCGCGACCGTGATGCCCTGTTTTCCAGCCAAAAGTTATTCCTAACGAGGGTCACGGCCATCATGGTCACGGCCATGACGGGGCTGCTGGCCTTCCCTATCACTATCAACACCTCTATCAACCTTAACCGGACCCTCCTCCGTTATTAGTGCCGAGATGAAAATAACACCCATCTAGAGGGTGTTCGGGGCCATGTCGGGGATGGCTTTGGCTGTCTCTTATAGCCTCGGGTCCACCTTAAAATGGACCCCACACCTAATCCGGCAGTACATTTGATCGAAATTTTTGAGGAAGTCTCGGGAGGGTTTGATGGCCATAGACTTTGAGACTCGGACCCTACCCCGATATGGTTCAAATTGTTAAAGTGCCCGAACCTAAAAAGAGAAAGTAGCGTGGAAGAGGTATTGAATGCATTTTTATTGGCTATGCACAAAACAACATGGCTTATAGATTCATGGTTGTTGAATCTAATGAGTATGTAACTGTGAACACCACTATTAAATCTATAAATGATTTGTTTGATGAGCATAGGTTACATTCAATACCTAGACCCAAAGATGTCATCCATGACATGGTTCCAAACAATAAGCAAACTTCTGATGAGCAACATAAGAATACTAAAATTAGAAGGGTTATAATGGAAAGGTCATTTGGTGATTATTTTTATCTATACTTGGTAGAGGGGACAAGGCATAACAATCATAAGCAAACTCCCTATGTTTATAGCATTGAGAATTGAATGATCCTAGCACCTTTAAGGAAGCTACCAAATCTCAAGATGCTCCCTTTTGGAGGGAAGTAATACAGGAGGGAATGGATTCTATAATGAAAAACAATACATGGGTTCTAGTGGATCTTCCACCAGGTAATAGGCCTATCACCTATAAATAGATCTTTAAAAAGAAAAGAAAAGTAGATGATACCATAGAAAGGTATAAAACACGTCTTGTTGGCAGCGACTTTACACAAAGACTTGGTGTAGATTACTTTAACACTTATGCACCAGTGGTTAGAATAATGACTGTAAGGGTTTTAATAGTGTTAGCTACCACTTACAAGATAGTAATTTACCAAATGGATGTTAAGACTGCTTTTCTAAATGGTGAGTTAGAAGAAAAAGTATATGAAACAACTCGAAGGCTTTGTAGCCAAGAGTCAAGAAAAGAAAGTTTACAGACTAATAACATCTTTTTATGGTTTAAAACAAGCCCCTTAGCAATGACATCAAAAATTTGAAGAAGTTGTTTTATCTTTGGTTTTATCATCAATGCATGTGATAAGTGTGTACTATAAGTTTGAGAATGGAAGAGGTGTGATAATATGTTTATATGTGGATGTCATGTTGATCCTTGAGACTGACATGGAGCAAGTTGAGAATACTAAGAGTTTTTTATCATCTAAGTTCTCTATGAAGGACATGGATGAGGCGAATATGATTTTAGGTATCACGATCGTAAAAAATTATGAAGGTATATGCTTATCCCAATCCCATTAAATCGAGAATATATTGGAGAAATTTGTTAAGAAACTTCTCCAGCATCTACACCTTTCGATCCTAACTATCATTTGGTTAAGAATGATGGTAAGGGACAAAGGAGGGTAGTAGGAAAATTATGATGAGCTAGGAACCAATATCCTCACTAGTGATCCGAGAACGACTAGGGAAGCAAGATTAAACACCCAAGGATCACAATTACTCTAGAGTTTATGAAAACCCCAATTTAGAACTCAAGAACAAAGTCTATTTTAGGGTTTTGGAGATGAACGACAAATACAACAAGAATTAAAAGGGATATGGACAATTGTAAAGAGTAATCACTCACCCAATTGAACTAAGATGTTCAATCACTTGCACAAAGACCTTCCACAAGTAAAGAGTCTTGAAACACCCAAAAAATCTCACAAAGAGTGGAGGAAGAATACCCACTCACAAAGAAGAGAAATCACCAAGAATTTTCACCCAAAGTATTAGCTTTCATTGATTAGGATTTGAAAACCCACAATTACAAACTCTCCAAGTGAAAGGATTTTTGAGTCTAATTCCTAAAAGCTTCAAAAAAAAAAAAAAACTCTAATGGAGGGGGGAACATGTATATGAAGGAAAGGGGGAGAAGGGGGAAAAGGAAAACAGCGGAAAAAGGCGGAAGAAACTCGTGCTGGGCTGAAAAGGGGGGAGGCACTGCCAGCGTCTCCTAGGCGCTGCCATCGTCTCAATCAGATAGCAGGGCTAGAAAACCGCATAAGGCGTGACCAGCGCCTATCTGGGCGCTGCCAGCGCTTGGCTGGGAACACTGATTTCTGCTGACTTTCAACGCGCATAACTTTCTCGTTTTAACTCCAATTTGGGCATATAATATATCTATGGAAAGCACTCAGTGGGTACTATAAGCTCGCCAAATTTGGTGATCATACAAATTATATTGAGGAAGTTATGATTAAAAGAGTGAAGGTATATATTTTTGTCATGTCCAATTTTACCCAATTTCTTCATTTTCCTCCTTCATTCATTCTACTCTTCCTTCCTTGACTTTCCTTCTTCTTTCTTATTGGTTTCTTGGACTCGGTTTCTCTAGTGTTCTTCCTTGATGCTCCACGAACCCGACCCAGACCCTTGTGAAAAGACCAAGATGCCCCTTTGCTTCCAAAATAATCGATTTGAGGCTTCAAAAGTGACCCCAGCTTGACTTGAAGGAAAATAGCTTGGACCCACTTTCATTATTTTTTTTTCGATGCTAAGGACCCTCAAGAAATATGGATCAGACTCTCCTTGTTGGAGAAGAGTTGCCCTCGACTCTTGAGAGTTCAAATCTAACTGACCGCTCACGTAAAATCAACTCAATAAAACTCATTGCTCGGATCAAAGTGACACTCATCAACCCCTTCTTCGTAAAGGTGTAGCAACTTTGGAAGGAAAAAGGGACTAACTCACCATCAAGAGGGACCTTCACATACCTAGCGCTCATCATTTTGTTGAAGGCCACAAGGTAGTCGTCACAAGAGATGTCAAGGTCAAAGTCGATGGAAGATGTCTCTTCCTTAGTCAATCTCGGTGTGGAACGAGGCAAGCTAGGGGATGATGCGATCGACTGGTTGCCATGCAACTCGTCTAAAAAAGGTGGTCTAAGAATGATCGGACACGGCTCAACGCTTGCATTCATGGTATAGACATCAGTGGGAGTTGTAGGTGACGGTGAGGGAGAAGGGAGTGAGGTTGGAAAATTTTGTGGAGACAAGGTTTGCTGAACCTCACTAGGGTTACTTTTTCGCATAAGTAAAGCCAGACATGGCTTCCCTTCACTCAAAGTAGTCTCATCCCATGTTTCACTCTTATGGTGGGGGTCTCTCTTCTCATTTCCCATCCCGGTTTGGTGCTTGAGGAGTTGGGTAGGTGAGAGGGGGCTAAGCATGATCCTTTTTTCTCCCATCAAGATTGAGTAAGCATTCTCAAATCCATCATGGATGGCACGCTTATCATATTGCCAGGGCCTACCAATGAGAAAATGGCAGACATCCATAGGAATAACATAGCACAAAACACTATCCTTGTGAGGACCAATGGAGAAAAATATCACGGTTTGTTGAGTTACCTGAAGATCGCCACCATCTTTAAGCCCTTGCAAGCTATACAGTTGGGGATGAGCCATGACTGGTAATTGGAGCTTCTCAACCATGTAGGTAGAAGCCAAATTGGAGCAGCTCCCACCATCGATGATGACTTTGCATAAACCTTCACTGACGGTGAACCTAGTTTGGAAGATTGACTCCCGTTGAGAGTCATCCTGTGAATCCTTAGTCATGATAAAGGATCGCCTAGGAGTGGAGCTCTCCTCTTGTTGCGCGCAAACCTCAACATTAGCCCTTGGAGTCTTCGGTGTAGTTACCTCATTGGTTTTGGGACATTCAACCATCTTCAAAGGGCATTGAGTTTGGTAATGACCATACTCTCTACATTTGAAGCACTTTCTACCCTTGAACTTCCTAAGATAATCTGCATCATCCGCTTGAGCTCCAAAAGATGGTTTGGATCGACTTCCCTTGGAGGAAGGACTAACTCAAGACTGAGTGTCATCCTTGCCAGAAGACCATGAATAAGCCTTCTCCTTTCTCCAATCATGTAGATCATCAACTCTAGACTCATGAGTAGAGATATAAGGTTGATGTCCAATATAAAGACCTTCGATAATCACTATGAACCTTTCTCGGGAAACTGGGTCACAATTTGGCTATGGCATAGCTCAAATCATTCATTTGATGTCGCATCACCTCTTGGCTATCTATGATGTACTGAAGAGCCATCGAGAGGGTAGTTTTGGAATGGACATAGGGTTAAGGAGGGAAATCATGTTTGTCTTGGAGATATGATGAAGAGGCCATTTGAGAAGTTTAAGGGTTTTATCAGGCTAGGTAAAGATGCTCAGATGAGGTTTTGGGGTTCTTTTGTGGCTAAAGGAAATTATGTGGAAATTTTGCGCGACCAATTTTGTGAGGAAAATGGGGTGAAAACGACAAACGGAATGCACCACAATTGACCAAACCAATGATAATCACCAGTGAAATAGCAAGCACCAAGTGACCACCTTATCCACAAATATCCAACAACAAATTATCAAACAAAACACTCAAATCAACCATTTTCATCCATGGTAAAAGTATGAACAAACACCAAATCTCGAAATATTCAATCTCCAAACTTACTCCCAATGCTCTCCAAAATTGCAACCCAAATCAACTTCAAACAATGAAATTCCTCAACTGATGAGGGCATATAGTGACTATATATTGGGAGCATTTTAATAGTGAAATTTGGGGATTAATGTGCTTAATTGATCTTTTATGATCTTATTTCGCTATCTTAACTGAGTTTTGGGTGTTTTGTTCAAATTGTGTAGATTAGTGATATGAACTCTGAAGCTCACATCCATTACTTAATTCATTATTGAAAGAGTTTTCTGACGATATATTATAAGGTCAATTCCGAGTTGAGATGAAGGAGTTATTAGTAAAATAGCATAAAGTGTGTGAAAACCAATGTTCACTCTTTTGGTCACCATGCCAGTGAAAAGTAGACTCCTAGAGCTTTCCTAAAAGTCAAGAACCAAGTCAATTGGACATCGAACGAAGGAGATATGGCCGAAACAAGATGACCTAGAAAATTCCAGAACCAACACGACCCTTGTTGACACCAACACGGTCCGTGTTGGCCTCCAGATGAGTGGCTTGCACGTGATCCACTTTATTTTGAGAATTCTTTTTGTGCATCTAGTTACTCTTACTCTAATCCTTGTGCATCTCATGCTAGATTATATACTCAACCCCATTGTTTGTCTCCTTGTCGTTTATGTTGTTCTCTTGACCACGATGATTCTACATGCCCTAGTTTAGCCAGACTTGAGATTTTAATGAGGGCAATGCTAGAGCAACAAGATAAATTAAAAGCTAATCTAGAGGAAATAGTTGACCTTTCTAAGTCATCTTTGCCAATTGTTGCTCATTCCCATCCTAGCTTACCTAGAGACACTACTGATGGTGTCTTTGCTTTTCATGATGTACCCTTACTTGTTTCTCAGTCGACGGGGTTTAAGGTGAGTGAATCCCATGGGTTTGATGCTAGGTATGATGATGATTTTTCTAATGGGTCAATTGATACTATTGATGAGGAGGCTTGTGAGGGGGTTGTGGGTGGATTAGATCCTTCAAGCTAAGAATTTGATGATGTTGTACTCCTTACTTCCAATGTCTTATTCCATGCTTCTACTCCTTGTTCACCACTTTACTATTCCCCTAAGTGCCTAGATGAGACTACTTTTGTTGAAGACACCATATGTGTTCATGTTGATGTGGGCTATGCGGCCAAGGTTAATTCTTGTGATATGCTTGAGGGGAACAACAATATTCTTTATTTGTCCATAGGTACAATAAGAGGGTACCATTCCTCTCTTGATCCATATTGTATTTACCTAGAGGACTTGCCTAGAAAACTCATGTGGACTACTTATTTTAATTCTTTTGATTTTTCTAAGGCCTTTTTATCTATTTAAGAGAGCGATACTTGCATTCTCTGCTATAACTCTTTTGTTGCTTTCTTATTTGCAAGCTTATAAACTGCATGCGGAAGAGTTTGACAAGCTTCTAAGGGCATTGACGGCATCTGAAGTAATGGCCTTAATCTTGAGTTCTTGATAGAGTGGCTGATGCTCCATTCGCCCCATTCTTGAAGAGGCGATAGTTTAGGTGCATCCAGCACCTAACCTGGTGAGATCTTTCCATATTTCCCTTTTTGCAATTTATTTGATTGTGTTTGCATTGAGGAAAATGCGTTGTCCAAGCATGGGGGGATTTGTGTGAAAATTTGTAATTTGTAGTTCTTGTCCATTGTTGTATATATGTGTAGTAGTGTCTTGAGTTTGTTTTTTTTTTTTGTGTCTTTTTTAAGTTTTCTAGCTTCTTTCATTTATAAATAATTGCATCCACCTAGTTGCATTAGTTAGATTCATCCTTAATTTTTATTTTCTTCTTTTTTTTAGTTGTTAGCTTCTTTTATTTTCTAGGTTTGCATTTAGTTTCATTTTTCTTTTTATTTTGAGAAAAAAAATTCAAAAAATTTAGGAAACTAGAACAATTGAAAAAAAAAAGAAAAAACAGTCTAGGATAGGATAGGATAGGTTTAGCAATTAACTCCTCTGATAATTAATATAAGCTAAATAGATTTTCTTTTAACTAGATTTAATCTTGAGTAGCCCATTTGTGAATAAAAGTTTTCAAAAGAGTTTGTGAAAGCATATTGAGTTGAGCACTGCATTTTGAAAGTGATGATTGATACCCTTATGATCTTTTGGAATGAGTTTAGCATATACATCTATTTGAGCTAGGTTTATTTGAGAGCTTTTACCCGTGAGACCACAAAGCCTTAAAATGACTAATTATTTTTATTAGTCTCATATTTTCCATGTGTGACTCATCCTTAGTTTCATTCTCTAGAACTTGCGATGTATCTCTTTGAAACTGCATTTTTGCTTGTGCATTGATAATATGATAGAGGCATTGTTATATATATTTTAGCTACATAACCAAATAGCCACCCTTTACATGTTAAAATCCGTCTTTAACCCTCTTTTAGCCTTGTATCACTCTTTCTTTTGATTACCTATATTGAAAGCCATGGCCAAATAAAAATTTCCTACCCTTAAGCCTATGCTTGGAGTGTTAGAGTGTGAAGAGTTGGGTTGATTGTGGCGTTTTTGTGGTTTGGTTTTGTTGGGGATGTTGTGAAGTTGAACATCATGAGATTGCTTCCCATTGTAGCTTTGATATGGGTTGTGTTGGAAACTTATCTAATGTTGTGTATGTGTTGTTGTGTTGCCATTCACAAGAGGAAAAAAAATAGATCGAAAAAATTGAAACAAAATGGAAAAAAAATTAAAAAAAAAGAAATGAAAAAAAGAGAAATAAAGTGTTTGGCAATTTGTTTTCTTTGCTTTGAGGCGTTTTTCATTTGTTTGGGATGCTTTATTCTGAATTTAAGTGGTGAGAGTATATTTATATGGTCAATTAGGTGAGGTTTATACTCCAAGCTTTGTCTTTTAGCTCCACCTTTCTCAAATTGTATTTCCACTTCTTACCCTTAACCTTAGTCCCGTTACAACCCTTTCAAAAGTCCTCTTGATTGTCATATGTGCATTGCATATTAGCGGTAGAGAATTGAGATTGTTTTGCAAGCTTATGGTAGGATGTTGCTTTGGATTGAGTATTGAGTGCACCTTGATTGATTATTCAATTTTCAAACACATGAGAGGAGTGATTCAACATTCCCAAAAGTGAGGTTGCTCTCAATTCATCTAGTTTCATACTTATTCATGTGCCTACTTGCTTTATTTGTGATTAGGGGATGATTGATTTGAACTTGAGAAGTGTAGTGCTTATAAATCTTTCCAATGTTTTTCCTTCTCTTTTATATGGACTTTGATTTTCTTTTGGGATGTTCTAAATTAGATTTAGTTGATTGAATGATCCTGTTGATACTTTCCTGATAAGGATTGTAAATAAAATCTTTGCTTTCATTTTGAGTCTTTTGTTTTGTTTTTAAGTCTTTTATACCCGTGTTTTTATTTCTTTTATTTTCTTTTCTTTTGTGAGTCTAGACTTGCTTGGGGACAAGCAAGAACTAAGCCTGGGGGAATTTGATGAGGGTATATAGTGACTATATATTGGGAGCATTTTGATAGTGAAATTTGGGGATTAATGTGCTTAATTGATCTTTTATGATCTTATTTCGCTATCTTAACTAAGTTTTGGGTGTTTTATTCAAATTGTGCAGATTAGTGATATGAACTCTGAAGCTCACATCCATTACTTGATTCATCATTGAAAATGTTTTCCGACGATATGTTATAAGGTCAATTCCGAGTTGAGATGAAGGAGCTATTAGTAAGATAGCAGAAAGTGTGCGAAAACCGATATATGTCCACTCTTTTGGTCACCATTCTTTTCACACTAATGCTATGACTTCAAAGTTCATGTAAATGAAAAGTAGACTCCTAGAGCTTTCCTAAAAGTCAAGAATCAAGTCAATCGGATGTCGAACGAAGGAGATATGGTCGAAACAAGATGACCCAGAAAATTCCAGAACCAACACGACCCGTGTTGACACCAACACGGTCCGTGTTGGCCTCCAGAGAGCTCAATTTCCCAAGAAACCATCAACACGACCCGTGTTGGATCGAACACGGACCGTTTTGACCCTGTTTATTCCGAAAATGCCGTTTCATATGCTCTTAATGGCTATATAATTGTAGATTTGGCTGTTTCATTCTTCATCTTTCATCTTTCATCATCCATCAACATCCACCTTCATTCATTCACTCCCATTCACCGTCCATCTCCATCTCTACCATCATCCATCCCTCCCTCCACAAATCCATCCACATTCATCCTTAGTTGAAGATTGAGAGTTTATTGGAGTTCGAAGATCGATTCTCAAGAAATCCATTGATGTGGAGGAGCAAACGTCCCTACCGACTACCATACAAACGATTTCCATCTCGGTTTACTTCTCTTTCTTTTAGATTTCATGCTTTCTAGAATAGATTTTGATATGTTTTGTGTTTTGAACATGAGTAGTGAGTAGTTTCTTTTAGTTTGGGGGATAATCCCTTTCAAGTTTCTCTTATGGATTGAGTATTATATTGTTGGATTGAACAAGTTTGTTTATCTAGTTTGAATGCATTTTATTTATCCTTTGATTATGTATGTCATTACTTTTGCTTGATCACCATTAGCATGGATTTAGATTGTTGAATGAAGTACCGAACGGAGAAATTCGATGATCGGAACCCTTAGGATTAAACTGGTTATGAAGTGAACTAGACATAGAAGACTTTGTAATTAGGGGTCTTTTGATAATTTGATCTTTAACTTAGATAAAATTGAAATAACCACGAGAGTAGGTGATTGATTTTACTAAGCAATTCGTTTCATTGCCAAAAGTTCGTTACGTAAGAATTTATGCGATTATCGACCCTAAAATGTACTAAATTAGTATCATTCATGTTCAATCCACTTGTTTGATTCATAGATTGACTTAAGTTTTATCCCCTGAATGTCTTTTTATATTGATTAATCCAGACACGTTTTGTGAATATTTGTTTTATTTGACCTTTTTAGTCATTAGAAGTAGAAATTAGTGAGTCCCAATCAAAAATACGATCGGTTTAGCAATCACATAAGAAGCTAGTTTGGTGTATAGTTAGCAAAGTCCCTGTGGGATCGATCGCACACGAGCACCCGTGCACTTGCGACTTATCATCAACAAATCAATTCCAACAACAAAGTGGCATTATAGCATCCACTCAAACACAAAAATTCACAACAAAATTAACCCAAACATGCTAACATCCACCAAAAATCCAAAATAGAGAAATAAAATTTTGGGTAACTTCAACTCAAAAAATCAACCCAATACTCAATGAATACTTGTACCTAAATGATAAAATTCATATCCCAACACTCCTAACACATCAAGGGACCAATACCATTCATCAAGCATCAATTTTGCATCCAAATTCAACAAGAACAAACCCAAAACTTCAAGAACATAAACCCAAAAAATTCTGGAATTTTTCACCATAAAAGCGTGAGTTCTAATCCTTGCACTGATATAAATGATCCGAGAACGACTAGGGAAGCAAGATTAAACACCCAAGGATCACAAGCACTCAAGAATTTAAGAAAACCCCAATTTAGAACTCAAGAACATACTCTATTTTTAGGGTTTTGGAGATGAACAATAATTACAATAAGAATTAAAAGGATATGGACAATTGTAAAGAGTAATCACTCACCCAATTGAACTAAGATGTTCCACAAGCAAAGAGTCTTGAAACATCCAAAAAATCTCACAAAGAGTGGAGGAAGAACACCCACTCACAAAGAAGAGAAATCACCAAGAAATTTCCACCCAAAGGATTAGCTTTCATTGATCAGGATTTGAAAACCCACAATTACAAACTCTCCAAGTGAAAGGATTTTTGATTCTAATTCCTAAAAGCTTCAAAAAAACTCTAATGGAGGGGGGAACATGTATATGAAGGAAAGGGGGAGAAGGGGGAAAAGGAAAACAACGAAAAAAGGCGGGAAAAACTCGAGCTAGGCTGAAAGGGGGGAGGCGCTGCCAGCGTCTCAATCAGACAGGAGAGCTAGAAAACCGCATAAGGCATGACCATCGCCTATCTGGGCGCTGCCAGCGCTTGGCTGAGCACACTGATTTCTGCTGACTTTGAACGCGCATAACTTTCTCGTTTTGACTCCGATTTGGGATATAATACATCTACGGAAAGTTCTCAGTAGGTACTATAAGCTCGCCAAATTTGGCGATCATCCAAATTATATTGAGGAAGTTATGATCAAAAGAGTAAAGGTATATATTTTTTTATGTCCAATTTTACCCAATTTCTTCATTTTCCTCCTTCATTCATTATACTCTTTCTTCCTTGACTTTCCTTCTTCTTTCTTATTGGTTCCTTGGACTCGGTTTCTCTAGTGTTCTTCCTTGATGCTCCACGAACCCGACCCCGACCCTTGTGAAAAGACCAAGATGCCCGTTTGCTTCCAAAATAATCGATTTGAGGCTTCAAAAGCGACCCCAGCTTGACTTGAAGGAAAATAGCTTGGATCCACTTTCATATTATTTTTTTTCCGATACTAAGGACCCTCGAGAAATATGGATCAAATAGGCTAGTGTTGGAGCATAAGTAAAGCCATTTGTTGCTTTCCTTTGCTCAAGACTCCGTTATCCCGTGTTTTACTCTAGAGGAGGTTTCTCTTCTCACTTCCCACCCTGGTTTGTTTGTTGTAGCCTAGATATGGGGGTAAATGGTTCAAAACAACCTTTTCTTTTCCCACGGTGAATGTATAGGTGTTTCTCTCACCATCATGAATTGCATTCCAGTCAAACTGCCTTTCCGTGCGGTGCTACTTGAGGTATTGGGAGTCGAATGAGGTGGCTTAATTAATCCTTAAATAAGGATGCTTCTCTCTGAGAAAGGTTTAACGATACATAAGAATAATATTTTTGTAAATTTGATTTAGAAGTTCAACCCATTTAAATGATCAATCATAATAATTTGCTCGGAAATCACCATATATATATATATATATATATATGCTAATGACTATATAGGATTAAGAAGGGTCACTTGACTAACCTTGGAGGCCAAATAGCCTTCACCGGGTCAGGTAAGTGATCCTTTGACACTGGACCCAAAAATGGGTGAAAACAAGGCCAAGATCGTTTGGCCTTGGCTGTTGTTTCTGTCCATTTCTATTCCTTGTCAATACACCTTGATGGCCAAGACTACATTGGACTGATCAAGACAGATGGAGGAAAAAAAATCAACCAAATAATGCACAATATGATTAAAGGAGTCGCCAATGAATTTTAATGAAATCAATATGAACCTAAAAGAATGAAAACTCTTGCATACGAACCTTAAATCCAAGCTCAGGAGTAAGGTTACGAGTCCAAGAGTTAAAAAACTCTCAAACTCCCTAGTTTCGAAAACATACTTGTTGGTACCCCGGGGAAAGGGGCGACCCTTTTCCCGTAATGCGCTACTTAGGTGATCGGGAGCAGACTAAGGTTGCTTAATCCTTAAATAAGGGTATTTTTATTTTTTCGAAATTCATTTTCGAGATGGTGAAACTTTATTTATTTATAAACCATTTATATTATTAAAATACTCGAAATCGCACAAAAATATTTTATTAATGACTTATTATCGATCCATTCCCGAATTTGGGCCAAAAAATAAAACGCATGGGCCACCAGAAACTATCAAAGGCCGCATAGCCTTTGATGTTTTCATGGCTGGGCCTTGCGCTCCCTCGGCCCAGAGAAAGTGGGTGGAAATTAGCAAAGGCCGCATAGCCTTTGTTAACTTCTGTGTCCATTTTCTCTTGGGTTACCCTTGGATTGGTGAATGTGGAGATATTAAATCATTTCTAAATATTCTAATGCAAAGACGTGTTAATAATTAAATAGGTTATAAAGTGAAGAAAGAGTCGTCGACCGATTTAAAGAAATCGACAAACCCTAAAACAATAAAAATGACTCCGGTCTATGAACCTGATTTCTAAGTTCGGGGGTAAGGTTAAGAATCCGAGAATTAAAAGAACTCTCGAATCCACCTGTTAGAAAACAGACTCTACTAAAATCGAACTTGAAATGAAGGGAGCGGTGAGAAGTTTAATGCATTTCGCAACGTTATATTCTTGAACATGCAATATAAAACAATGAGGTTTTCTTTTACAAAATCTGCACAAGTAAGAGAATTAAAGCATGAATTACATGATTAGATACAATGGTAATGAAAAGGCAAACCTTGCTAGGTGATGGATGAGATGGAAATAAAGATCGATCCCTTGACTTGACCTTAGTTTGGAGCTTGGATGGAAGGATGTATATGAGAATGGTTAGGAGGGTGGTATAAGAATGATGATATGGTGATGATGAGAGTGATTATTAGAGAATTAGAGAGGGAAAATGGGTATAATGGAGAGAATTTTCAGAGAGTTTTGGTAGTATGATGATGATAGTTGGTTGTGAATGAGTGAAAATGATGAGGTATTTATAGGTGGAGAGGTGAGGGATTTGGAGGGAAAGATGAGAGACAAATCCCAAAAATCATGCCCCTCCTATGCAAGATCAAAGGTCATACGACTTTTGATCATATTCTGGTCAACCGAGGTCAATCTCGTGTCCTATAATCAAGGGATGTGCATGGAAAATTCTGGCGCCAAAAATCAAATAAAATCACAAAGGTCATGCAGCCTATAGAATTAAAGGGCACGGATCAGTGACGTGGCGGATAAAGGTGGGCCGCTACTCCTTGCAAAGGCCATGCGGCTTTTGTCAATTTCTACTGGACCGGATTCGCTTGTTGGGCCAACCTGTGAATTAGTAAAGGCTATGCGACTTTTATGGTGTAAATGTGGGCTGACTTGATCTGTTGGGTCAGCTTTGTTGACTCAGTGGGCCCAATGACCCATTTTGGTACTCGGCCCATTGATTTTGTCGGTGTAAATCCCATTGTCTACAATACTCTATTAAAACCAATTTGAAATGAAAGAGAGTAGGGAGAAGTTTAGAAGAATTTCACAATAATATATTTATGTCATACATGTTAGAGAGCATTATAAAGGGCCATGTAGTGAGTCGACATAAGTTGGAAATCATGTCATGCATGTTAAAGAACATTATATTCATGTCATGCATAATGAAAGGTTCGCTCTGAACGGTTGAATTTTTGGAGTCTACACATATGTACATAGTTTCTATTATATTAATAATTTATTACGATATTTAAAATTAAGTAATATTTTAGGGATGTTGTTGAGAAAGATTTGGAAGGAATTATAGAGATGCTCATATATACTCAAAATGAAACATAATTTACTATTACACCTATTAAACATAATTAAGATGAATTTATAAGAACTATGTTTTAATTAAATTTTTATACTTATAATAAAATTATCATCAGTATCCAATAATAGTATATCATAACGATTATACATATATAGTTAATAAAATTTCGGACATCACATAGGTATTAATGGTAGTTTAATTTGTAGTAAGATTATAACAACTATCAAATTGATAGAATACTTCGAAGGATTTAAAGGCACAAGAGGATAACTTAATAGACGCAAATTCTAGTATAAGACCGTCTCACGATAAATTATAGTGAGACATCATACATGTCAATTTTTGTCAAAAAGAAAACACAAGAGAAACTAGGAGAGTGAAATAAATCTCCTTAATTAAATTAATTAAATTTTAAAAAGAAATAGCATAGATTTTTTTTTTTGGTAGGAAAGCAGGTAAACTTATATTGATAAACCATCCATCAGTACATATGTTGAGATTTGGCTAGGACACGTCCCTAGCCAGACCTGCTCTTCCTCATTAGGATACACCCTAGCCATATTATGAGTCACTGTATTGCCCTCCCTTCGGAATTCGGACATGTAGACTACTTACAACTATCAAAACTTTTAGAAAAAAATTGAATGTCTGCTAAAATAATATCTAACTCATCTAAATAACTCGCCTTGCTGTTGATTCGGTGGATGAGCGCGAGGCAATCTGATTCAAATTCTACCTTGGTATAGGCAAATCTGCTTGCTAATTGTACTGCGTAGAGTGCCGCCTTTGCTTCCGCCACGCTAGGTTCCCATGTGGCTCACCACTTTTTCACCGCTGCAATTTTGAATTCTCCCCATCTATTGCGCCCAACAACCCCAAGAGACACCCAACCATCTGAATTAATTGACGCATCGAGTTGAACTTATAGCATGATCCTTCAGGTGGAACCCAGTATGTAGGGCTATTGCAGACTGTATAGGTTCTTCGTCGAGCATCTAGCTGTCGCGCCTTGTTCAAATCATCTGTTGCTTGTTGTGCCCTCTTAATCAATGTTCTCCCAGGGGTGCTCTTTTGATTAAACACAAAATCATTGCGCTCTGTCCAGGCCATTCATGCTAGAATCAATCTCAGTTGGAGAGTTCCTGGGGCTAGTTGATCATGCCATTGTACAATCATATCCCCCGGACTGGTAAATACTTCCAACACTTGTCCCACCTCCACCCCGATCTCATTCCAAGCCACCTGAGCTTCTTTTCAGCTGAAGATTGCATGGAGACCGTCTTCTGGGCCTGAGTGACACCTTGGGCAGACATCATTTGGGGAAATATGTCTTCTATGAAGTGTAGCTCTGGTGGGTAGAATATTTGAACACCATTTCCACCAAAAGTCCTTTGCCTTCGGGAAAATATTTGCATCCCATATTCTTGGCCAAAAAGGTTTGAATTCATCTATTTTATTCCAACACCCACCATATAGGCTGACTTCACAGTGAACAAGCCCTTATTGTGAAAACACCATGCCAGTGAGTCCCGATGGCCACAATTACTGAGCGGTATGGACAAGATAATGTTCTTATCCCTTTCTTTGAACAGGTCCTCAATAAGGTTCACATTTCATGCGCCCTCCTCATGGATAATAAGCTCATGCCCCTTTGTAATTTGTGTATCTTCTGGCGATGTGGTAGTAGCTTGCTTACCATGCTCGTCAAATAGCCATGGATCATTCCAGATATCAATTTGGGCACCATTCCCTACTCTCCAGTATATTCTTGTCTTCAACAATGCTTTGGCCGCCCATATTCCCTTCCATGCGTAACTCGGTGACTACGCTAGCGATGAGTTCAAGAAGTCTTTACCTTTGAAGTACTTGGCCTCGTAAACTTTGTAAAGGAGTGTGTTTTCATTATGTATTAGCCTCCACCCTTGTTTTTGCTAGTAATGCCTCATTAAATACATCGAGTCTTCTAAAACTGAGACCCTCCCAAACACTTTGGTTTGCACAGCGAATCCCAAGATTTCCAATGTAGCATCCTTTCTCCATTCCTCGTGCCCCACCATAATTTGGCACACATGTTATTTATTTCATCTATCAATGTATGAGGTAATTTAAGTATGCTCATGATGTATGTCGGGATTGCTTGTACAACTGCTTTGATAAGCACTTCTTTCCCAGCTCGAGACAAAATTTTTTCCTTCCACCCATTTAGCTTTTTCCACACTCTTTCCTTAATACCCGCAAAGATCTCCTTCTTGCTCATCCCCACAAAGGTAGGTGATCCCAGGTACTTGTCATGCTTTTCCACTAGATTCATTCCCAATAGGTTGGCCAAATCAACCGCTGTTCTCTTGGGACATTCTTACTGAACGAGACTTCCGATTTTTCCAAGTTAACCTGTTTTTTGCGGACGACAGTTTGCTCTTTTCTAGAGCTACGAGACAAGAATTCTCGACAATAGTTAAGATAATCAACCAATATGAATAACATAGATTAGGTAAATATTTTTTATCCGCAAATAGGGCACACATTTTCAATGGACGACTTTCCTAAATACCTTTTGCAAATTATATAATTATAGGTGACTAATAAACCAGTCAACGGTGACTAATATTATGTTATCTCGAATTTGGAAACAAATCACAACAGATCTATCAAACGTATTAAAATATAGGTGACTGATATTAAATTTTTTAGGGCGACAAACAATATGGTATCTCGATTCTTAGCATATCTGTGACTAATATACGACACAAGATTGACTAATAGTACATTATTGGACGCAAATATATGACTCAATGGTCACATATGTATTTATTATGATTATGGTCATATAACTATTAGAATACGCGCAACTAATATATGACTCAATGGGGACCAATCTTCATGTTCATTGACGCACATAAACTTTGCTATTGTAGTAGTCATAGTCATATAACTAATAAAGTCACATGTAAATCATAAACATTTTTAAATTTCCAATAATTGTAGGATCTTTAGATAATATAAATGTTGCGAGTGCACTAGTCATAATCATATAACTAATAAAGTCACATGTAAATCAAAAATATTTCTAAATTTCAATAATTATAGGATCTTTAAATAATATTCTATTAGTTAAAATGTACAATTTTTAGTAATAGCATCTTTAAATATTTGTAGTAGTCATAGTCATGTAAATAATAAAGTCACATGTATATTATTATGACATCAAAGATCTTTAAATAATATCCTATTAGTTAGAATATACAATTTTTAGTAATAGTATCTTTAATTATTTGTAGGATCTTTTTAATAGTTGTAAATCGTAGATTTAAAAAAAAAAGAAGAAGAAGGAAACTATTGTTCCCACAAAACACAAAGTGATCCCTATAAGAGATAAAGAAGGAGCTAATGAAGGATGTAGTCAACCAAACATACAAGTTGGAACAGCCAATGCACCTAAGACGGTGAAGATTACTTTTGCAAAAAAATATTGGCAAAGAGAAGAAAGTTACGAAGACTAAGTAGTAGACAACCTTCGTTATATCTCACTATTTTATATCTAGTTAGATTTTTATAGGTAAAATGTACGTTTATTTTAGTATATTAGATTTCAAGATTATTGTTTACTTTCGTATGTTAGTATAATTTTGGCCATAATATGTTTTTTCAATATCACACAATATTCTTCTATCATTACGATGACTTTTTATAATTGTTGTGATGACTAGAAGTTTTTACAATTCTGTTGGTGTTTTTTTTTCCAATACCGTACCGATAGAATGACTACTATTTAACCATGTCAGGACTATTTACATGTACGTTCATATTACACACATTTTCACTTCATATACAAATATATAATTATACAAAACAACATATACCAATGTAGGTACATAAAAACGATTATTTGAAAATAACAATTAGTAACGAGGGTACTTAAATATAGTCATATAAGAATACATAATTAGTCATATTTGGTGTTCTATATACGAATACATAATAATTAGTAATAAAGGCACATAAAAGTAGTCATACAAAGAATACATCATTAGTCATATTTGAAGTTGTTTGTGTTTATTAGTCATATACATGTTTAAACATCCTATATTTTCGGATGTAATCTTCAAATAATCCGAATTATTTTCAAACTTCACAAACTAAAACGTATGTTTTTTCCTAAATCTTTAAATAATCCGAATTTGAAAAATATATTATTTTCCTAAATCTTCAAATTTAAACGTCGTATATTTTTTTCCATGCACGTTCATATTTTTATTCCATGTACGTTCATATTTTTCTAATTCGAATTTGGCAAATAATCTGTTATCTTGTGATTATTGTGAGACAAGGTTACGCTCAATATATCTTATATGACTAATATGACTAATTTGGCAAATCCAAACCTTTCTAATCACCTTCAAATCTTCCTATTATCGCATAAATATTCTGAAGAGGTTAAACTTTCTGAATTTTACAGATTAATATTCCGAATATTCATATATTTTTGAATATCATAACCTTCCTATTATAAACATCTTTGGATAATTTAATTTTCCAAAAATAAATAATTTCAACCTTTTAAAATATTTATGCATGACTAATTTTCTATCATGCAATGACTAATATTGTGTCCTTGATGTGCTAAGATGTCTAGGTTCAACCAATATACTAATATAGTCATACACAATATTATAAATAGTCACACGTATTAGTCATCATTTTCAAGTTCCCCAAATTTAAACGTGTTATTTTTCCGAAATCGTCAATAATCCGATTTTGGCACATATTTTTTCCGTGATCTTGTGATTATTGCGTCCTATATAGTCATATAAGAATACATAATTAGTCATATTTGGCATCGTACATAGAAATACATAATAATTAATAATAAAGGTAAATAAAAGTAGTCATAAAAGAATACATTATTAGTCATATTTGACGTTGTTTGTGTTTATTAGTCATATATGTATTTAAATATCCTATATTTTTGGATATAATATTCAAATAATCCAAATCATTTTCAAACTTCCCAAATTTAAACGTATATTTTTGTCCTAAATCTTCAAATAATTCAAATTGGGCAAATATATTTTTTACATAAATCTACAAATTTAAATGTCCTATATTTTATTTCCATATATGTTCATATTTTTTTTTTCCATGTACGTGAATATTTTCTTAATCCGAATTTGACAAATAATCCGTCCATATTCTTTTTTCTGATCTTCAAATTCTCCACATACGTTCATATTTTTTTCCATGTACATTCAAATATAAACATCCTATATTATTTCCTAATCTTCAAATCTTGTGATTATTGTGAGATAAGATTACGGTCATGTTGATATGGGGCGTTATTCGCGCAGGTCAATATATCTTACGGTTTATTAGCCACCTAACCTTCCTATTATTCCGAAATTTACAAATACAAATTCAAATATTCCTAAAATCATGTACATACCTAATATAAATCCAAACCTTCCTAATCACCTTCAAATATTCTTATTATCACATAAATATTTGGATGAGGTCAAACTTTCTGAATTTTACACATTAATATTTCGAATATTTGCATATTTTCGAATATCATAACCTTCAAATTATCACAAAAAAAGTGTGTGGATAATTTAATTTTCCAAAAATAAATAATTTCAACCTTTTCAAATATTTATGCGTGACTAATTTTCTATCATGTTATGACTAATATGGTGTCATTGGTGTGTCTAGATATCTAAGTTCAACCGATATACTAATATAGTTGTACATACTATTGTAAATAGTCACACGTAAGCCATTAAGAACGACATTCCAACAAATATTGTACATTATTAACGAAAAATATCATCATTGTACACCAATAATAACATTGTTGTATAAAAATATAAACATCCTCATCTACTAACCCTAAATAGTAAAATCACCCAAGTTAAATAGTAATATAAAAATACCGTAAATTTAACACGTACACTAATATATTAAATAATTTTTTTTGGTATTTTGGTTCCAATTTCCTCAACAGCTATGGAACCATTCACATCGTCATTTGCTTGTGTCGCATTGAGTTTTTTCCTCCTCTGAAAGTAGCTCTTGATTCTTTGTAATCTTCCTTTTGTTAACCACAATAGTCTCCTTATCAAGCCTAAATAGTCATATGTGCATTTTATAAGATTGTCATCATAACAATACTAAATACTCGTTCATCACTGATAGTTATATGGACAACATAAAATAGTCATACCGAGACCAATTTCTACGTCATTCTCACCACCAATTTAACCCTCATCTGACATCTCCTTTGTGCGGATTCATCATTGTTGTCACTACATTATTCAAACATATCAAACATATTATTAGACACTTCTACACTATTTATTAATATGATGACTCCACTACTATCCAATAAATCCTATAACGTTGGTCACCTTTTCAAAATATATTAGTCCCCCATAATCCAATTAAATTAGTGGACGCAAAAGCATGAGATATCAAAAAATCGTGATAACATATTATTAGTCACCCATAGATTGGGTACTAGTCAAGTATGTCAATCTCGACACATTCATTGACACATAAGAATCAAGGATTGCTTTCAACCATACAAAGATTACTTTCACCAAATCAAGTTATTCATCCATATAATATATATATCAATCTCGAGAGAGATTACTTTCACTAAACTGAGTATTCAATGATTGCTTTCAACCATACATAGATTACTTTCACCAAATTGAGTTATTCATCCATACAATAATATATATATCAATCTCAAGAAAGATTACTTTCACCAAACTGAGTATTCAAGGGTTGCTTAAAAATAATTATTTCACGCTATATCAAACGATTACAAACCACAAGCGAAAATTTCAAAAATCAGAATAGTAATCAACGAAGTATATTCCAAAATCTCACATCTACAAACATTTCTCCATTGTTCGAAAATTATCAAATTTGAAGAATAGTCACTAATTCACATATTCACATATTCACATCCACAATCAAATATACGTAGCAAGACTTACTTACCCGGGACGACGACTTTATCCGAGGACAGCTGGCGATCTTCGCGCGGAGGAGGTGTTTAATTTGCTCAGATTGTTAGAGTTTCACAATAGGAGGAGAGATAAATTAGAGACTATATATAGAGATAGTATACTGCACACGCGAATTAAGAGAGTGACTTCATTTTTTTCTGTCTGACGTGGCACCCCCTCTTGCGTTATTTTATCGTGAGAATGTCCTATATAAGATATATTGCTTAATTAATAGAATAGTTAAATTAATTATAATTAAAGATGATTGACGATCATCATTTTAATTTTTTAATTTTTAGTTTTTATATACTTCCACACATAAAAGAAATCATTCAACCTCGAGGGTCCCATCCTTATAGGTTGTTAGCATCAAATGAAAGGTGATATTAGCAACTCGTATGGGTTTGGTTGGCTTCGCAAGTCAATTTGCCATCGCAATTCGCCAGTGTAAATTGCGTGGGGTTTGTACTTATTATTATTATATTATTCCAAAGTTGACGCATCACATCCAATGGAGATGGGTGACACAATGTGTCTGGGTATCATCACCCAAAATTTTAAATTATCTACCATTTCCTTAAAGGTATACAAACTAGACGTTCGATGTTGTAAATATTGGTTTTTAAATTTATCCCTGTATATTTTTATGGATGTTGGATTATCATTATTATTGTAATTGATGTTATTATTATTGTTATTATTATTATTATTATTATGGAAAATGTTTGGTTGACCCGGGGGTTACCGACCCTTATGATTTGGCTAGATATTAATATGATATGGCAAATGACATGGAACACTCTACTCTAGATTTAAATATAATAAATTATATTCTTTTTTATCTTTTCTGTTTTGGTACATAATTCCATGAAGTGATTACACAGTCCTTCAATGCCTCACACAGTCACACTCAGTCCTCGCAGATTGTGTCTCTCCCTCTCCATCTCCCTGTGTGATGCACGGGGACATTAGAAAATAGACTTTGATTATTATAAAAACTAGGTCTCAACCCGTGCGATGCACAAAGTGAACTCAATTAGCTATTTTTGAAATTTTATAAAAGTCATGGATAAGTAATTGTTCATACAAATAAGCCAAACGAAATATTAATGAAATTGTTACATGGAAAACATCATGATAAATTTTCCCGATAAAACATGTAATTTAGCAATAGAAAATTTTCTAAAATATGAATGAACGTCGACCATGGAGAGTTGCATGATGCATCATCCTTCCTTACGTTGACCTGGAATTTTAAATTATTGTATAAATAGTGGTAAAATTTTACGAAATAAACTATACATATGAAAGTGCAAGTGTGAAAGGTACTGTGTAACCTTTGTACTGGGATGTGTTGCGCATGAATAAGTTCTTCATCCCAATCCTCAGAACATGGGACGATAAGCCGAAATGGACTATGCAATACATCAGTCGTGACCCTCCCATCGGGACCTGGAGGATATATGATGAAACACCATGGCTTGTTGTGATGTTGCTGATGGGAATCTATATAAGTCACCATGGTTAAACCGGTTCGGGCTGTACGGAAGAAAACTAAACAAATTAGGTAATTATTAACAGGAAAGGGTGTTAAAGTTTTATAAGAACTGTAATTCATATTTATCCTGTGCGGCATAAGCATCCAATTCTTGTTTGTTAATGTGCAACAATATCTGTGCACCTTCATGGAAAACGGTGAATGATTTGGTGCCACTACAATTTCGAAACGTGACTACGAAGATAAATCTTCAGAAGAAAGAAATGGGTTAGGAAAAAGGATTTGTGGTGGATAATAGGTATATTATGTAATTCAAACATGTAATCACAACGAAAAATGGTGGATTAATTGTTAACATAAGGGTTACCGTTTATGGTCGAGTTAGGATCAGAACATGTACAGAACAACACGTCATCTTCCAAATGCAGTTCCTATAACGGGAATTCGCATGTGCTGGCACGACATTTGCACACAGTGCAAACATCGTATGTTATATGATCTATAAAGGTAAACGAAAGAATACGATATTATTTAACCTGCAAACCACGAAATAGTACATTGTTAGTGCGGGTATACTTACGGTTAACCACATAATGGATCATAAATGGTATTGACGAAAACACATACATCTGCCGCAGGTATAAACCCCGGTAGTGGAATACTTCGAGCGAAGTAAAATATTTGCAAGTCAGCTATGTGCAATGGCATATAGCGCATCCACGTGAGGCGTCGTTCGACAATGTATAACTCAGACCTAACATGCGGGAGGGTAAGAATTATAAAATGAAGAACTTTCGAAAATTGAACAATTAAGTAGAAGAATAGTTAACATAGCATGATTCCAAGGCATCCGTTTTCGGAATGCTAGGAGCAATCATTAACGAACTACGGGGTATGGTGGTCAACGGCGTTGATCCTGAGATAATTGGGGAAATATGATACATTGAGTTAATAAATTATTACATAAGAGAGTGGGGTAGGAAATGAAAGTAGGATGTGACATTACCTTGATAAGAGTCAACCCTTACTCTTGAAGCAAGTAGTACATTGTCTCTGTCGAGATCTTCATGGAGTCTACTACCCTCAATTTCTGCGAAATCTCCAAATAGTGTAATTAACAAAAGATGCATCCTGCACATACATACGAACCAATCAACTCCAAGTAATGAGACTATACCAAACATCAAAGCCTAAGTAAAGATAATCTATAATTGAAATAGGTACCGCTTGTCACATAAGCAGTAATTGTCGGTGCATAGTCTTGATGAGTCTAGAATTAGGGCCCGAGGTTCGCTTGTAAGTGACTGCTGTAGGCAGTGTTGCAGTGACAACAACATCAATAACATCTGCATGAACAGAGAAGATGCAAATACGTGGTTACAGCCAGGCATTGACATAAAACATAAAAAGGAAAAGTGAGAAAAATATACAATAATATATATGGGACCACTGTATATATACCTATGAAGTCGTTCACTTGGTTGGGGACCTTAGTGAAGGGAAGGAACGGAGCGGGTACTGGACCGGAATGTGGGGACATTCCGGTATGACATCCATTACATTCGTGTTCGGTGTAAATACCAATTTTCACGATTATCACTTAGGTCCTTCTCAAACGGCGTTGCACATGTAACAGAAAGACCGGTGATGTGGTAGATGACGCCAGGTGCAAGTCGATCCGTTCATTTAGCAATCAAGTGATCATCCTGGATAATAGCGACTATCTCATCACGCTACAAGAGGAACGCAAAATCAGTAAGCAATGTGGTTTCCAAAAAGAATGGGTTTAAAAAGAAACTTGGCAGAAGCAATACCATGCGATCCATGAAGATAAGCTTCCGCTCACAACGGTGTCCATATTGATGCACGCCCATCGATCGCATAAGGCGACTAACCAATGGGACAAATGAACTGGCTGGGCTAGCTGAGGCTGCTTATCAATGCACTGTACAATACCCAGTCATAGTCATTCATGTCTACAATAATGATTCAAGTGTACAATATACGCGTAAGGTCGTGAAATAGGTCACATGAGTAATGTATAGGATTCACAATCAAACCATATTTGGTGGAATGTAAATTGAGCAACGGTAAAACACAACTGGGGGTATAAATTGACTAACCAAGACTGTTGGATGTCGTTAAAAACTTCTCGATAGACAATATTTTTGGTCATATTGGAAGGTATGCCCCTCTTATTGTAGATCAGAAACCTTAGGCCGGTAAGGGATGCCACCCGAGATATTGCAACGTATAGTTGCCCATGGCAGAATACTGGGCGAGGAAGATAAATGCCAACAAAGTGAAGCGTTTGACCTTGGCTTTTGTTGATTGTCATGGCTAAGGACACCTTTAGTGGAAATTGTCTTCTGTTTAGGTGGAATGGACAATTATTTGCCGAAGGAGTGAGGTCAATGTGAGGTATGACAACCATGTTGCCAATGTTACATCCACTCATAATCTTCTCTTGGATCACTTGAGTATCCAGTCGTTCAACGATCAGGCGGGTGCCGTTGCATAATCCGTTAGACGGGTGAAGGTTTCACAGTAGAACAACGGGAGCACCAACCTTCAACTCGATTTCGTGGTTAGGGAACCCCGATAAGTTTGTACCATGCAACATCTCCGGTGGATTAATTCATCAACTACAGAAGCAGTATCGTTCTGGAGGAACGTGTTTGAGCTGAGATTTGTACGACTTTCACTAGGAAGCATTGCCAAAATTGATAAGTGCTTTTTATAACTATGTTTTTAGAGGATTTTAATATTGAATTAGAGATAAATTTAATTGTAAATCTTGGTTTATATCCCAATTTCTCTATTATGTTCGGTATTGTTGTTTTTGATGAAAACTTGCAGATTTGGGAGCAAAACACCAGTTTTAGGAGCAATTTCGGCAAACGGAAGAATGCCTCCATGCCCAAAGGCCACCATGGTCTGCCCGTGGGGCTCGCCACGGTCCGTGGTACGGACCTGTATGGACCGTATGGACTGGTACGGACAGCTCGTGGTAGCCTCGGCCATGTCGCGCTGTTCTGTTCTCGCGAATAAAAAAGATAGGTTGCGGCAGTTATTTTCATTGATCGATCATTCTTCCTTCATTCTAGGGCCGTCAAGGAGAGAAAAAGAGCCCTAATACTTCCATACTACTCCTCTTCCCCAATCCATCAAGATTCAATATCGAATCGAGTCAAGAGAGGCAAGGATCAAGATTCGAGAAGAAAGTAGCAGCGTTCGCGAAGAAGGTTCCACTCCGGGATCAAAAGACGCGACGGAATTCTTTATGCAGATTGTTCTTTCTTTTCATATTCCTTCTTTGTTTAGGGATTCAATTGTGATGATTGGAACTTGTTTCGTATTTTCATTGAATATGAGTGAGTAGATTTCTTGAATTCTAGGGTTTGGCAACCCGAAACAATGTAGTTGATTGAATGTTCTAGTTTGTGCATGAATTCTTGCTTGAATCAATAGGAGGTTGTGTTTTCTATGTTTATGTGTGTTCTTTGAGCGCTCGAATACTCATGATTTGAGATTAATACCTGAGAAGTACTGAAAAATCATGTGGACAACTTTGTTTGATTCTTTTGATTTTCCTAGACTTCTAGTACTTTTGATCTATTTAAGAGAATGCAACTAACATTCTTTGCCATGAGTATTTTGTTGTTCTCTTATTTGCAAGCCCGTGAATCGCATGTTACCGAGTTTGATAAGCTTCTAAGGGCTTTGACTGCGTCTGTGGTGATTGCTTAATCACAAGGTCATGATGGAGTGGTTGATGCTCCCGCGCCCTTTTCCTGAAAAAGAGATAGTTTAGGTGCACCCTGCAGCTAACCTGGTGAGTTCTTTCTATTTTGTCCCTTTATTTTTCTTCGTTTTTTTTCTTTCCTTACTCTTTGAGTGTGATGCATTATGTCGTTTCCCTCTTGTGCATGCGATCCTTACTCGAAATGCATTACAGACAAAGCTTTGTCCAAGCATGGGGGGATTGGGTTGACTGTCTTGAAATCATGTGCTTGAGTGAAACTGACGTCTATAGTTGCATATTTGTTAGTTTTTTTTTTGTGTTTGCTAGGCTTTGAATTTGCATCTCGGTTGCATATAGAAGTAGTTTTCTTGCTTTCTTGCTAAAAGTTTAAAAAGAAATAAAAATTATGATAGTTTTTGGTTTCGAAAACCCCTCCCATGATGAGCACTTTAAGGTGTATGTTTGGATTGTCATTGCAAGTGTGTACTCATGTGGTTTCTGGCTTGATGTGGATGATGAAAGAGACTTGGTTGCTTGTTTTATTAGGCTGCTTGTCTTGTTTGTGATTCAACTAGTCTTGAATGATTCTTGTGCATGATAATGAAGTTCTTGTGTTTTTACATCAAAAGAACTAGTTGTAGCGATTGTGGTAGGTTAATCCGTGAGACTTTTTGAGCCTAAAAACCTATCACTTTTATAGTCTCATTTTCCTTTGAGTGTGACCTTACCATGTTTGCATCTCTAGAACTTGATTTGACTCTCTTTGAAACTGCATTTGACATGTGCATTGTGTTAATATGATTGAGACCCATATTGTAACAACAGAGCCAAAAAGCCACCTAACAATATGACCCCCTTTTTCCTAGCCCTTTACTAACCATTTTTCCTGTCTTGTTGTTTACCCTATATTGCGCTCCCTTGGCATGTTCTTAATCTCATACCCTTTTAGCCAAGTTAGTGGAGCAGCAATTTAGTTGGAGGGCAGTTTTGCAGTTTATTGGTTTGATGATTTCCTTGGCTGAGTGCTTGATGAGGGGAATGTTATTCTTGATAATTGTTTATCCCCTCTTTTCATTCGAGGTTGAACCTTGTTGTTGGGGAATGAGTCACTCTTTATGTAACTATGTTATTCACCGAAAAAAGAGGAAAAGTATTGAAAAAAAAGAAGAAAGAAATGAAAAAAAGGAGAGAAAAGCTTTGAAGAATAAGGTGAATAACATGGTGGTTTTCTTGCTTATATCGACTCTTCCCATACTGTTAAGCAGCTCATCCAGCAGACAACCTCTTCTCAGGCTTTTAAGAAAACACTGAGGAGCCATCAAGAACATTCAGGTTCAAACCAGCTCATCCAGCAGACAACCTCTTGTCAGACTTGGAAACAGGTATTCAAACTTGCTCCTCTCTTAGAAACTTTTATGCGTTTCATGCGTTTGTTTCACAGATTGAACCAAGAAAAAGGTTAGTGAATACCTCTTCATCATCGTCCACTTCTGCTTCAGTAAGGTCCTTTGCCATAAGAAAAAGATTTGCAATTTCCTCAGATTCACTTTCACTTTCACTGCCTTTACTTTCACTCTATGTGGCAACTATGGCTTTGCTGCTTAATCTCTTTCCTTTGAAGTCATTTTGTTCCTTGACTTTTTTCACGTTAGGACAATCTCTAACCAAGTGATCTGTTGCACCACAAGCAAAGCATTTGTATTCATTTTCATCCTTGGTTTGAGTTTTATCTTTAGGTGAAGGTCTTTTAGAGGATGATTCTCTTAGGTAGCCACGAAATCTGGGATTCTTTCTGTATAGTCGCTTGAAACCTTTAGCCAGCATGGCCATGGTTTCTTCATCATCATCTTCAGATTCTTCTTCTAGTTCCTTGGTGCTTTTGAGGGCAATGTCCTTGGTCTGAGTGCCTTCAGACAGACGAATCTCGTGTGCAAGGAGCTTCCCTATCAGCTCTTCAAGCTTCAATGTCTCTAGATCTTGGGCTTCTTCAATAGCAGTTACTTTTGGTCCCCATTTATGTCTGGGCAGACACTGAAGGACCTTGTTCACTTGCTCTTCGTTTGTTTAGGTTTTCCCAAGTGACTTGAGATGATTGGTTATTCCACTGAATCTTTTGAACATGGACTCAATGGATTCATTCTCTTCCATCTTGAAGCCTTCATACTTTTGAAATAGTATGTTGATCTTGGTCTTCTTCACTTGATTTGTTCCTTCATAGGTTGTGATCAAGTAATCCCATATCTGTTTAGCTGTATCAAGATTTGACACCCTTTCAAACTCGTTAGGATTAAGACTGCAAATTAAAAGATAATGAGTATGAGTATTTTTCTTTGCTTTTTCTCTTTCATCGGGTGTACACTAAGATCTTGGTTTGTCACTTTTTGTTCCATCATCAGCAATCTTTTGTGGAGTGGGAAAGTTTCCTTCTCTGACTATGTCCCAAATGTCCTCATCTTGATTTCTCAAGAAGATTTCCATTTGGCGTTTCCACACTCTGTAGTTGTCACCTGTCAGCAAAGGTGATCTGTTCCATGAACGTCCTTGACTTAAGTCTCCCATGTTGTGATCTCCCATGATCTTTTCCACAGAGCGATTAGTCTCTGAATATTCAGTGGACCATGCTCTGATACCAATTGAAAGAACCCTAGAGGGAGGGGGGTGAATAGGGTTATGGAAATTTCTGCAAAATTAGATCACTTGTGAAGGACGTTAGTTCCTTAATCTACTCAGATTAAGGTTCAACACAATTCAATAATTGATAATAAGATAAAGGACAATAAGTAGTGTATGAATAACCTCCTTTATTTCAGTCAATTGAAAAACAGTTTGACATAACCTAAGGTAAAGGACCTTAGGGTTACAGAGAACCAAGCGCCTTGCAATGGACGCTTCACTTATTTCTGGAAAATTACACCCACCAAATCTCCGTTTGGTGTTCACACAAATCGACTCTTAATTCCGTCTAGGAATCGAATTTGAAAGCCTAACACAACTCTAGATATGTTTAGAGTTTGATAGCACTCTCACACAAAAACACTCAAAACACTTTCTCAAACACAAGAACACACTTTTTGTTTGAGCAATCGATTGCTTCCTTGGAATCGTTGCTTTGATTCGTGCTTGGTCTTTCATATTTATGTGTGATTGTTGCTGCTTGTGTCCGTTGAAGAATGGATCTTCATTGCTCTGATTTGCTTCTACTTTTGCTGGACGAGATTTTCCTTCCTTTTTGAGTTTTCCTTCAAAAATCCTTTTACTGATTTTTGCCTGTAAAAATAGAACACAAAATCAGTTAGTCTGGTTAGAGATTTAGGCAGGAAATACGAGATTCTTGCTTTAAAGGAAATCTTCCCTGATTTGGTGCATCTGTTTGTCTTTCACTTCAAAACGTCTCGGATGACTGGACATGAATGTCCTTCGGGTACTTTGACGCTGATGTCCTTGGGGTGTGATACATGAATGTCCTTTGGCCTGTATAAAGAGGGAATCTACAACTAGGACTAAATTCTTTTACAAAATTGAGCATCATTGAAGAAAGGTAGAGCAAATATATTTATAATTAAATCGAAAATCAACAAATAAATTGAATGACTCGTGCATTGCACACGAATAAAGACTAGTATAAAATTGATGAAAGAAAAATTAGAAAATGTTTTAATTGTGTATTAAATTTAAGATTTGTAGGTTTGTAACTCTTGGCATTAAAATTATGTATAACATTGATGAAAGAAAAATTAGAAAATGTCTTAATTGTGTATTAAATTTAAGATTTGTAACTATTCACATTAAATTTTTCATTTTTACATTATATTTTTGAAAAGCGTTAAATTGAACGTGTAGACTTGAAATGTGCTTTGGATATACTGTACCTCACCAATTATTTTTTCTAGGTTTTGAATTCTTTTAATATATATATATATATATATATATATATATATATATATATATATATATATATATATATATATATATATATATATATGAAAATGGTAAATAAATTTACGGGCCGTTTGTTTAGTGAGAATTGGTACTTGGGAATTGGAATAGAGGGGTGGGGATTACAATTACAATGTTTGTTTCATGGTAATAAAAAAAATTGGGAATGGGAATGAGAGTAGGAAGGGTAAATTCCCAAGAATCTATTACCATGGGGGATGAGGTAATTGATCTTGGGAATAAATTAGTCTGTTTTAAATTACAATATTACCCTTAATATTACTTACCCTAATTTAAAAAGATAAACCAAAACATTTTATGATTAGCAATATTGTTTAGGGTAGTCGTTTTATTCTCCTTTTATGTTATTATAAATATTTTTAGCAATATTACTCACCCTAATTTTTTTAAAAGAAAACCGCACGTTTAAAAAAAAATTTAGCATGTTAATTACTCACCCTAATTTTAAAAAAATTAAACCTCACATTTTAAAAAATCTTTATGAACTTTTTTTTTATTTTATTTCCATATGGTAATTGACTTTCTAAAAGTAGATGTGTGTGAATTATGGCTTCCCATCCATTTCAATTTATTAAAACGTTCATAAATTAATAAAAACGACATTTTAAATGTATTTTTATTCTCAATCCTATTCCCAATGTCAATTACCATATGACAAATAAGAATGTTGGTAATTCATAAAGACATCTTAATTCTCATTCTCATTATGAATTTTCATTCCCAGTACCATTATGAATTCTCATTTCTAGCTAGTACCATTATGAATTCTCATTCTCATTCCTAATCTATACCAAATGGCCCCTTATGTTATTAGTTGCCGTGTGCTCAAGAAGACAAGAATGATCTTTAAATAAGTTGTTATTAATTTTCTAAAGTTGGATTCGGCATTTCATACTATTATCTAAAGAGCATCGGCAAGTTGTGAGCATATTCTTACGGCATAAACTTTAATGCCTAAGACCAACGAAATAAAGTGGATATTGTTCAACGCATGCGATGCATGGTCTATACAATAGTAAGTCCATCATTTTCTTTTAATTAAATTACCACCTAACCAGATGTAGCTCTTTACATAGAATCCAACAACAACAATATATAATGGACAACTTGAAAATTTGTTAGTGATACTGATTGACAAATTTACATTTATCCTACCCAATTATTGTTGTGATAATTTTTTGGATCCTTGTATAGTCATATTTTGAAAATAGCTTTAACCTACTTGACGGTTGGTGTATGTTATTGAACTTTTGATGTAAGGTTTACACCCTTAAAATTTTTGAAAAATAATTTCTGAAACTTCCACATTTCAGAAATATATTGAATGACTATTTTTCCCTCAAATATTAAGAATTGGTATTATTGCTTCTAAATTTTTCAACACTCCATACCTGTTCCCCAACCTTTGTGTCCTTCTTCACCCTCTCTCTATATTGGTATTACGCAACACTATTACAAACTCTCTAATTTGTTTAGATTTTGGAACTCACCGATGATTATTATTATCTTATGAATCTCAGAGGTAATGATATAATCTTTGAAAGCGAGTTTTAATGATTTTCTAAAACACAGTTTTCTCTATTTTCGGTCATCAAACACCAAAAATGGAAAAATCATTTTCCAATGCAAAAGTTGAAGTTTAACGTATGAAATTTTTCTTAATTATTTTATATGTTTGAGTATCATACTTGTATGTTTCGAGGTGCAATACTTGTGTGTTTGACATCTCATTAGTAATAGTAAACTAGCTTATGAAATTTTCTATGGGTTATGGTATATTTCAGTATGGAACAATGTCATGTTTTGTGTGGTTAAGAAATCATGCATGGTAGGTTTTCAAAAATCTAAGGGTTTTTTTTTTTATATGCATAGATATCATGTTTGGTTTGGAGATTAATTAAATTTCAATTCAGGAGCTTAGATATATATATTCTAAAAACCTCAAAGTAACGGCTTTTAGTTTTACTTAAACCAAGTTGTGAAACTATTAGATTATACTGCGCCGTTATTAAGTTAGGTGAAACTAAATTATGATACATTGAACTCTACTAAGCCCAAAATTTCATAACTTGTATTTTATATACCATAGCATGATATAATTGATTGCAGTAGTCCAAACATTTTAATGTTTAGATTGTGGTATACCAAATGATGTGTTTTTCCCTCCTCTTTGTTAATGTAGATGAATTTGTACATTCATGATCAATATGTTAATGTACATGTTTAATGTTAAAATCCACATGTTGCCCTAATTTATATATCTCTTTTTTTTATTATTGAAAGTCAAAATATGCTAAAAGACAACACCGAAGCTGCGAAAACCGCAGAGAAAAAACAGCGAAAGACAACAACCAACAACGAAGACGATAGCAAAACAGCAAGACAAAAACATCATAATTTATGTCTCTCTTACAACGTGGTATTTCATGTTTATGTTGTATATGTATTTATATAATGTTTTATTTGTATTTTTTTATTATCAGTATGTGATCATGTGAGCGTGTATCCTATCTTTTATAATTTAATTGAAAAAGGTCAGTTGATACAACAAATAAAATGTGAATGAATTTGGTACTACATTGTTCGTCACAAAATATATTATGATTATCGTTAATTTGAACTTAGGTTGTGGCAACCATAATAATTTGAAATTTTTTTTAATGATGATAAGTTTTGCTGTCATCGTGTCTCCTCGTATGGTCTGCTTGGAAGGAGGGTAAAGGGGGTTAGGGGGGTTAAGGAGGGTGCTTACCCCTCTTTACCCCTGTTTGGGAAGGGAGTGAGAGAGGGTAAGAGAGAGTAAAAGGAAGTAAGACTTACCCTCCTTTACCCCCTTTAACTCTTATTTTTCTTACACCCCAATTCGGGGTGTAAGAAAGAGTTTAATTAAATTATAACATACATAAAATAGAACATGACCATATTACCCTTAACCGTAATTGATCATAACACACACATCCATCTCTCTCTCCTCCAACTCTCTCTCTCTCTCTCACACACACATATCACTCTCTCTCTCTCTCATCTCTCTTTGTTACACAAACACATCTCTTTCTCTCTCTTACACACACACATCTCTCTCTCTCTCTCTCTTTGTTTGTCTCTCTATCTCTCTCTCTCTCTCTCTCTCTCTCTCTCTCTCTCATCTCTCTTTCTTACACACATACACATCTCTTTCTCTCTCTTACACACACACACACACACTTCTCTCTGTCTCTGTCTCTCTGTAATGCCCCGGCCTCTGCCGGGCCATAGATATTACTGATAACCACTTTTGGGATTGCTGACTGGCCCCACAAATCACCACGAATCTTTTCAGCGTGCTTCGTCCTCGCTCACACGCTGCTTGGGAAAACTTCTCTGGAGGTCACCTATCCTAACACTACTCCCAGCCAAGAACACTTAATTGAGGAGTTCTCAACGGATGAGCTACCATAAAAGAATGTGCACCTTGGTTTCTAATGATGACCACATGCATTAATACCTACGCCATTGTTTAATTTAAACTACAACACTTAGAACCTTAAAGCAATCGTATTAAAGCATGGATAAGAGGCATGAGGAACACAGTAGAATCAGATTGTAAGCAAAATAATACTACTCATAAACATAGTAATAATGATAACATGATAATAATAATGATAGTAATAAACTGATGAATAAAAACAGTTTGGGTTAGGGTTTTACGTAGGGATTTAGGAGCAGAACAAGCGGCAGCAGGCAGAGGTTCGGCGGCGGCGGCATGCATCAGAAGTCTTGGCGACATCAGAGGAGTCGATGGTGGTCGGAGCGGAAGTTGAGGGTGTCGAACAGCAGCAGTAAACAACCCCCTGTTTGCGTCTTCATTCTGGGCGGCGATGACAGCGGCAACGGGCAGCGGCGGAGGCCCGACGATCGTCTGACGTCGAGGCAGCGACGGCGGCGACAGTTTAGACAGTGTCGTGGCGAGGCAGGGGCCGGGATGACTATGAGAGCAAAAGAGAGCACAAGGGAGGGCAACAGGGGAAGAGAAGGGGAGAGCGACTGAGGTGGCGGTTGATATGGTCGCCGGTGACGTCGGCGGCGGTTACCGGCAAGGTGGTGGCGACAGGTGTGTGTTGGAGGCAGTAGAGAAGGGAGGGAGAAGAGCGGAGATGAGGGTTAGGGTTAGCTATTAGGGTTTTCCATATTAATTATATATACTTCTTAATTAACTAAACAAAATAATTTGTATAAATAAAAAATAATAATATGCAACAATTAATAGCCATAGGAACAAAAATAATATAACTTTTATTTTCTAAAATAATACTAATAATTAACCTAATAATAGCCACATAATTAACTAAAAGAAAAATGCATAACTCATCAAATATTAACCCGTGAAATTATTGAAATATCCCTACTCCCATGTAGGTAGAAAATTACTAAAATATCCTTGTTAGTCTCTCAATGGTCCTACGAGCTCAAGTGTTAGCTGGAATGATCGCCGATAAAATCTCAAAATTTAACGGAGTCAACTTAAACAAGTAACGACGTAACAGTCAACACCTTCAAATTTTTCGGGATTTTACACTCTCTTTCTCTTTCTCTCTCTCTCTCTCTCCCTCTCTCGCTCGCATCTCCCCCCCCCCTCTCTTACTCACTCTCTGGAGCGTGTGCATGGAGGAGAGTAATGAAATAGCTGGAGTTGTTGATGTTAGGTTGATGAGATGAGAGACACCCAATGAACACCCATGAACATAGAGTTGAGAATGAAGCATAATTCAATCATCCATGCTTGAATATCATAATAATAGCCTTGAACTTGAATAATAACAAGGAAGAGTAACCAAAATCAACCAAGAACATTAGCGTTGAACACAAAATGGGATTAGATATGACCTTGGATAAAGGTAGAACCACCACAAAGCCTAACACCTCACCATGATCATAATAAAAAAAATCCACCAAATGATCAATAAAGGAATAACTTGAAACACCACCAAAGGATTGGATAAAGTAATCAAGATTTTTGGGAGAAAGCTTAGGGAACCCTAACCAATGCATAAGCATGTTCATAATCATCAAAAGCTATCTTAGAAAACAATTTAAGGGGGTATTTATACTAATGGGGAAAATTAAAACAAAACATAACATTTAGATACAAAAGTCACGCGTTGCAGCAACAGGCAGAGGAATGTCGCGGGTGCGACCCCATGCGTCGCAGGTCCGACGGCCGACTGGACTGGGAGATGAAGTGGCTGCAACAACCAGGCAGAGGGAGTTCGCGGGTGCAACCCCATATGTCGCGGGTGCGACGGACGTCTGGAAACGGGCCCTGACAACCTGGATAGGCAGAGGGAGGTCGCGGGTGCGACCTCAAGTGTCGCAGGCGTGACAGCCTTCTGGGCAGTTTTTTCTGCCGACTTCAAACGCACATAACTTCTTCATCCAGGCTTCGTTTTATTCCCATAAGGTATTTATGGAAATCTCTTGGTGTGTACTTTAAGCTCCCAAAATTTGAGACCCATCGGAGTTGTATTGAAGGAGTTATGATCCAAAGAGTGAAGGTACGTCCATTCCAACAACCCTCGTTGACCCGTTTGCGCTTATTCTTGCCGAAGGACTTCGAACCCCTTTTAAAGGCTCGAAGTAGGCCCCGATGAGGACCCGTAGCTCCACTCCCGTGGTCCGAGGTTCTATTTTTAGTGGATATCACACCCGACGATGACCCAAATATGCCTCCAAGGTCCAGGGTCAACCTTAAAATGCACTCCACACCCGACCTTGAAATGGATTCGCTCGTATTTCTCAAATGGGGTGCAAGAAGGATTGGTGACCATAGATTTCGAGGCTTGGGCCCCATCCCGATACGGTCCACTCTCTCTCGCATCTCTCTCTCACATCTCTCTCTCACATCTCTCTCTCTCTCTCTCTCTGATGAGAAAGATAGAGATCTCTTTCTGATGAGAAAGATAGAGAGGGGGTAGAGAGAGAGAAGACTGAGAGGGTGGAGAGAGAGAAAGAGGGTAGAGAGAGAGTATAGAGAGAGAGAGAGAAAAGTTTTTTTTTTGGAGAGAGAGAGAGAGGGAAGGAAGGGGTAGAGAGAGAGGGAGAGGGAAGGGATAGAGAGAGAGAAGAGAGAGAGAGAAATAAGGGGGAGAGGGGGGTAGAAAGAGAATGGGTATTATGGGTATTATATTGAATTACATATAGTATGAAAGAGCAAATATGTCAATTAACATTTTACTCTTATGAATTCTCCAAATTATGCTCCCAAGCAGGGGCAAATAGTTTACCCTTATGAACCCTCCTATACCCTCATCATCCTTTACTCCGATCCTATGAACCCTTACTCTCCATTTTAACTCTCCTCCCAAGCAGAGTGTTAAGGGTTAACTAGACGAACAAATAAATAAAGAAGGCAACACACAAGCTTCAGAACGAGCTTAAAAGAGGCCTAGCCTTGATAGTAGGACCCAAATTTGAAAGAAAAAAAAATTCTTATTAACTATTGTTGGATTTTAACTCTCAAAGTTTAGTTTTTGGTTCTTGGTTTTCTTGTTGGGAATAAGTTGATGTCCCACATTGGTAGAAATGGGAGAGTTGTTTTACTTTAAATAGTAGAATTCCCTCAACCCATTTGAACTAATTGAGACAAGGGTTGACTTGGTGGTCCACACACATGCACGCGCGCGCCGCTCCCGCTGTCCGGTCGGTCGGGCCGGGCTCGGAGTTGGGTTGTGCACCTTTTATAAACAGTCTTTAATTTCTGTCTCGGGTTTTTGAACTGTTAATTAAATGCGCGTATTTACGAGGGCATTGGAGCTTGAGACAAATTATTGGGGTCTCAAGGGTGATTATGCAGTCTTCAAAACTGTAACTTTCAATGCGTGTTCTCTTGTTTTCCTCTTCTCTTCTAGTTAAATGCCTTTCCTCTTTCTTGTTCAACATAGAAAATTCACACAACTATCTTTCATATCTTTTTCTGAATCTCCTTAGTCTTTTTGGGAAATTACTCGTTCACTCCAACTGGTTAATGGAGAATGTATAAAATTAACCAGACCGTGTAATCCTAGGGAATGGCCGCCGTTGGAGAGTTTGCATCGCTGCTCAGGTGAAATCACTTTCAGGACAGTGGGTTATCCACGTCACGGTGTCCTTTCTTGGTTCTCTATTTCAAGTAAGATCTTTCCAGTTGTGACTAATTGCTATTTTATAACGATTTGAAAGTGATTTTATGGCTTTAGTCATGGCAACCAACAAGTTTACTTTTCCTAACATGTCTAAACTGGAACCTTTGGATGGAAAGAATTGTAAGCGTTGGTTTGTTCGGAGTAAGTTTTATCTCGAACAAATTGATGTTGCTCATACTCTAGAAGAGAAAAAGAAATTACCTCCTGCTACTGATGCTCAAGTTATGTCTGATTATGATGATAAGTATGCTAGAGATGATTGAACTTGTAAAGGCATGTTGCTTCATTACATGAATAATGCCTTGCTTGATATTTACATGAAGTTTGATTCTGCTTGTGAGATTTGGTCTGCACTCAAAAAGAAATATGGGAATGATGATGCTGGGTCTAAGAGATATGTTGTGAGTAAATGGTTAAATTTTCAAGTTGGTGATGATAAGCCTATTATAGATCAGATTCATGAGTATGAAAATTTGTGTTTCCGCAATTGCTTCTGAAGGACTGAAAATTTGTGATGTCCCCCTTGCCATTGTTCTGATTGAATAGTTTCCTTCCTCTTGGAAAGAGTACCGAAACCAGTTAATGCAAAAGGATACTGATCTGACCCTAGAAGACTTGGTTGGGCACTTGAAAGTTGAGGAAGAAAATCGTATCAAGGACAAGGGGCTACAAATTTATTCTAACTCTTCTAGTGCTAATCTAGTTGAACCAAAATCTTATAATGTCAGGTTCAAAAATAAAGGGAAGAGTCCTCAAACAAGCAATTTTAAGTCTCCGTGCAAGAAGTATAAATTCCAAGGGAAATGTCACGAGTGTGGCAAACCGGGACACTTGGCCAAGGATTGTAGAAGCAAAAACAAAAGAAGTCAAGCCAACCTTGCTGAAACACTTGACACTATCATTGCTATGGTCTCGGAAGTGAACCTTGTTGACAACAACGTCGAGTGGGTGGTCGACACTGGAGCCACCAAACACATATGCACAGACAGAAGCCTCTTCCAAACCTTTGAGAAAGTAGATGGCGAAACCGTTTACATGGGAAATGTCGCCACCGCCTCCATTCAAGGGAAAGGGAAGATTTCTTTAAAACTAACTTCTGGCAAAGTTTTATCTCTCACTGATGTGCTGTGTGTTACTGAAATGCGTAGAAACCTCATTTCTGGAAATTTGCTTCTTAGGGCTGGTCTAAAATTGACCCTTGAGGAAAATCGCATTATCCTTGCCAAGAATGGGGAGTTTGTGGGGAAGGGCTTTTGTAACCATACTGGACTTGTGATTCTAGATGTTGTATATGTGAAAGTGAATGAAAACGTTGGATCTTCTTCTACTTATATTGTTGAGTGTAACACCCCAACCTTAATCACAGGGATTAAACTCTACTTAGAGAAGCTAAGCCCGCGATTAGCGCAGCGGAACACTTTTAGGTTGAAGTGTCACCGCCGTCTCCCAAAAGAGACAAGGCAACAACACCAAAGAAACTTCCAAAACCACAAGATAACTTACTTAACTTAAGAACCTTCCCATATAAAACTATTACAACCCTTGGATAGAATATATAAACTTAAACATACCTTAAAAACTGATATAACTTCCAAAATCCTGCTCGCCTTTGCTAACCGATGATTTCCTTAGAGAACTACCTTGAGAGCCTTGAACTACTTTGGAACCGACTTGTCCTTGCCTTGGGAGCTCGAACCTCCTAAAACAAATCATTAAAACATTGCAAAAAGGTGAGTGGGGAAACACTCAGTACGTAAACCTCTGAAGACGTAAACCGTTCGAAAACGGTTTTGGTGCCGGCATTTAAATTCATTTTGAAAACAAGGGAAGGGGATTAAAATAGGACTTGAATGACATGATCATGAATATATGCATAAACGTGAGCAAATGAGAGTAGAAAGTAGGTGGAACCCTTACGATCGGTGCAAGCACCTCACACACGCGCATGCCCAAGTTGACCAAAACTTGGAATGGGTGACTGCCAAGCAATCGACACTGGCCAGGTCAAGGCACTCTGATCAGGAGTGCTAAAACATGAAAGTAAATATAAACATAGAGTGCGGGTCCACTGTTAAATATAAAGGCATTGTAAACCATAAAACTTGACATGGCATAAATTGAATGAATCGTGACTATAACTTAGATTGTAAAAGCTGGACAATTTGCGTACCTTGGGACGCTAAAGACCTTGGCGGCGCGTCTCGGCTTGGAGATGGCTTTCGAAACTTGTCAACTAAAATAAGAATAAATAGAAATGAAGAACCGAATAAGGTTCTAAATTAGATTTACAAATTTAGAAACTTAGTAATATCAATGAAATAACTTTAGGAACAAAATTTCAGGTTGTCTAGAAAATAGAGTTTATAGCAAAACTTAAGTTAGGAAAATCGAAACGAAGTGAAAGAGTACATCCCGGAATAGGGAAAAACATAATCTACAACTTTGTTAACAGCACCAGAGGCTAAAAACGAGTGGAAGGGCTCCAAAATGGGCCCGGACAGAAGCTGTGCATATAAAACCTTAGAATTTCCGGGTCGGAAAAACATGAGAATAATGACGTAGAAGATGATTCGAATAAAAAGGGCTTGAATCGATGACTTAAGTACCAAAGGTTGGATTGATTTAGGAATTGGAGGCTATCAAGCTAGAAGAAAATTCTTAGCTAGACCAAAGACATTGAACATTATGCTAAAGAAAGATGGGGAAAAAAGGTACTTTGCCAAACTTACTAGCTTTTGGAAGCTATCCTTAAGACTCCAAAATGGTACTCTTAGCCTTAAACATATAACTCCAAAATGACAACTTATAACCATGACACACTTATGCTTAGGACTCCTTATTGGGTTGATTTGAGGCCCAAAAGATATTAATTTACATAAGCTAAATTGGGCAGAAACGTTGCTCTGGACAGCCCTGCTTCCCAGGCTCGTAACTCAAACTCCCGACATCGGATGACTACGAATCATACCTTTCTGGAAAGTTTGCAACGTGGCCTAAAACTTTCATGTTTACCATAAAAACTAAAGAGATCTCCAAAGGCACGAAAAACAGCCCTCAATACAGTGACTCAGAATTCGTATATAAAATTGTACCTTCACGGTTTTGGTCGTAACTCGGGCTATACTAGTCGGAAACTCGAAATTCCAAAGCCTATGGTTTGCTAACACCTTAAGCTATCAAATGGAGTAGAAATTTGGGCAAAAATCCCACTTTTATACTACTGTAAATTTCCAGAATCGAAACAGAGGCTTTAAACACCAACATCTCAGTTTTTAATTGAGTTTTTCCCACTCTTAACCATATTAAACATAACCAAACCTCTCCTAACTTCAATCCACTATATTTCCAGAATATAAACCTTGAAAATTTACTCATCAAGGACCTTAAAAACCACATGCAACTATGGATTAAACATAAATTCAACATAAAGGACTTGTTCTTGAACTCTTGCACCAAAACCTCACTAATTCACCCAAATTAAACATAATAACACTTAATTCATAATCTCAAAACATAAACACAACCCTTACTTATTAAGAATCTCTCAAGAATTTCACATGCATTAACATATAATCATCATCCACCATGAATTCATCCACAAAACCTCATAAACACTTAGAAACACACATGCATGTACTCAAAACTTAACCCTAACTTAACCAATACATTATATACTTGAATTTAAGATAAAAGAGAGTAAAAGAGATAGAAATTACAAAAGAAACATATGTAAAACATAGATTTTCATATTAGGGTTTAGAGAAATTGAAATTGGGGGTTTTGAGAGGTTACCCTTGAAGATAAAATTGGAGAAAAACACAAGAGGGAGGAAGAGGAGGGCGGCGACCACTGGTGGCTGGCGGTTTCCGGCGCCGGCTGGCCGGAAAAAGATCGGTGGTGGTAGCTGGAGTGGCCGGCTGGTTGGAGGGAGAAGGAGGAAGGGAGAGCTCTTGAAACATTGTCTAATTTGAATGGGAGTAAAATGACTTAACCTCACTAAAACATATATATATCCATCATCTAATTAAAACTAATGTTAATAATAACTAAAATAAACCTTAATTAAATAGTAATAGGATGATAACAATAGGATAAATATATTGTAATTATTGTAATAAATTGAAGTATTGGGTTTTTTGTAGGAAATTAAATATATTGGTAATAATTTGGTAACATAAAAATAAAATACAATGGAATTTGGATTAAGAATAATAAAGTGGAAAAAAATTACCTCTTTAAAATTATGTAAAGGAAATGAAACTAAATAAATTAAAATTGGGACGGTAAAATATATATAGAAATCGAGGCGGATAATTATTAACCGTTTCTCGGTAAATAAATTTATAATACACATCGTATAACCTAAAATACTTTAACTCATTGAATGAATACGTAAAGTAAATTTTTAAGTCGATAATTCGGCACCTTAGCCATCTCCTGCACGAGACTTGACACCGATATCAATAAATAAATAAGTAAATAAATAAAGGTAAACGCGAAAAATTTATAACGCGATTTGGATAATTATTGTGATTTATAGATAATTAAACATGATTTTGGGGTGGGTTATTACATTGAGTCTCTTGATTTATGGCGTGCTAGATTAGAACATGTGAATGTTGCCTCTATTAAAAGGCTAAAACACTTGTCCTTAATTCCTAATCTGGTTAATAATGAGTTCTCTAAATGTGAAGTATGTATTGAGGCTAAGTTTCATAGCAAACCTCATAAATCAATAGACAGACAATCTAAGCTCCTTGAACTAGTTCATAGTGACTTAGTGGACTTCAAGAACCATATGTCTAGAGGTGGCAAAAGATACTATATTACCTTTGTGGATGACTACTCTAGATTCACTATGGTTTATCTCCTAAACTCTAAGGATGAGGCAGAAGAGATGTTCTTAAAGTATAAAGCTGAAGTTAAAAATCAACTCAACAGAAAGATTAAGAGATTAAGGAGTGAATAAGTGATAGAGGAGGAGAGTATGACTCCACCTCTCTTAAAAGGTTCTGTGAGGAAAATGGGATAGTCCATGAACGAACTGTTCCTTATAAACCCTAGCAAAATGGTATAGCTGAAAGAAAGAATAGGTCCTTAAAGAACATGATGAATGCTATGCTGATTAGTTCCGGTCTGCCTGATAATATGTGGGGGGAAGCTATTCTTTCTGCTTGTCATGTGCTTAACTGTGTACCTCATAAGAAGTTAGATAAGACTCCTTATGAGCTTTGGAAGGGTTACCTAACCTGATATTCTTGAAAGTGTGGGGGTGTCTTGCTAAGGTTGGGTTACCTGATTTCAAAAGGAATAAAATAGGGCCAAAAACTATTGATGCTCTATTCATTGGATATGTCTATCAAAGTGCTGCATATAGATTTATTACTAAAGGTGTGAATGGTTCTTACATGCATGGCAATATTATAGAATCCAGAGATGTTGCATTCTTTGAGCATATTTTTCCAATGAAATTTGCACAACATGTTTAATCTGTTTCATCTACATGTACTGCATCTCAAACTGTTGAGTATAAGGCTGAACCTAGAAGGAGTAAAAGACTAGAAGGAACTTTCCTTTGGACCTGACTTTATTACTTCTTTCTTGACCGAGCATGACTTCTTATGTGATGAAATCATTTCTATGTATATCATTGAGGAAGACCTCAAAACTTATGATGAAGCAATGAAATCCATTGATTCTGTCTTTTGGAAAGAAGCCATTAGCAGTGAACTTGAGTTCATTTTGAGTAATAGAACATGAATCCTGAATGACCTTCCTAGAGGTTGTAAACCACTTGGGTGTAAATGGGTGTTTAAAAGGAAATTGAAAGCTGATGGATCAATAGGTAAATATAAAGCTCGACTTGTGGTAAAAGGGTACAATCAGAGAAAGGAGATTGATTATTTTGATACTTACTCTCCTATTACTAAAATTGCCACTATTAGAGCCTTGCTTGCCATTGCTTCTATTCATGACTTATATGTGCATCAAATGGATGTGAAAACTGCTTTTCTAAATGGGGACTTAGATGAAGAGATATACATGGAGCAACCTGAAGGGTTGATAGTGCCTGGACAAGAAAACAAGGTATGCAGGCTCATTAAATCTCTGTGTGGGCTAAAATAGGCTCCCAAACAATGGTATGAGAAATTTGACAACACTATCACTGCTTTTGGATTTATTGTATGAAGTTGATGCTTATGTTTATGGGTTTTTGGCCACAAATAATCCGTACTGAGGAGCTTGTGACTGGGAATAATTCAAAGTGACTTTTTAGCCACCGACAGTCTGTACTTTTTCACTATTTTCTTATAACAGTCCAGAATCAATTTTCGGCACCGGAAAGCTGACGTGGCGACTGGAAAGTATGTTTATTCATCCTTTAAAATGGAAATTTCTGGTCGCCACGTCAGCTTTCTGGTGCCGAAAATTGATTCTGGACTGCTATGAGAAAATAGTGAAAAAGTATAGACTGCCAATGGCTAAAAAATTACTTTGGATTATTCTCAATCACAAGCCCCTCAGTACGGATTATTTGTGGCCTAAAACCCTATGTTTATTCTAATTATGATTTCAGTGGTTGTGTTATTATCTGCTTATATGTGGATGACATGCTTATATTTGGCACAAACATGGAGGTTATAAATGAGTGAAAATTTTCTTGAGTTCTAAATTTGAAATGAAAGATATGGGTGAGGCTGATGTGATATTAGGAGTTAAGATTAAGAGAACTCCTGAAGGAATTTCTTTAAACTAGTCTCACTATATCGAAAAGATTCTTAGAAAGTTTAACTCTTTTGATGTGGAACCTGTAAGAACTCCTTATGATGCTAGCACTCATTTGAGGAAGCATAAAGGAGATCCTGTGTGTCAATCTGACTAAGGTTATTGGTAGCGTTATGTTTCTCATGAACTATACTAGACCTGATATTGCATATGCTGTAAGTAGACTTAGCAGGTATACCCACACTCCTAATAATGATCATTGGAATGCTTTGAGAAGAATGCTTAAATACTTGAGAGGTATTACAAATTTGTGTTTACAATTCGGTAAAACTCCTACTGTACTAGAGGGATATACTGATGCAAACTGGGTCTCTGACAATGATGAAATTAACTCAACTAGTGGATATGTGTTTACATTAGTTGGTTGTGCTATATCTTGGAAATCTTCTAAGCAATCTTGTACTGCCATGTCTACTATGGAATCTGAGTTTATTGCTCTTGAATTGGTAGGCCGTGAGACCGATTGGCTCAGAAATCTATTGGTAGGCATTCCACTATGGAGGAAGTCAGCTCCATCTATTACTCTGCATTGTGACAACCAAGCAGCCATTGCAGTGGCTCGGAATAAAGCCTTCAATGGAAAGAGAAGGCATATTCTCATAAGACATAAGGTTGTCAAGGAGCTTCTAGAAACTGAAGTGATATCACTGGACTATGTGAAGTTCGAGAAAAATCTCGCGGATCCGTTAACAAAAGGCCTTTGTAGGAAAATGATCATGGACACATCGAGGGGATGGGACTGAGACCCATTACATGAATTGTGGTGATTGATCCCCACTTAGCTGTAAAAGGCAAGTTCCAGGGGTACTAACAAAGTCATCAACAATTCAGGAGCACCATTTAGTTTCCCTCCCTATGGTGTGTATGCGGTGCTTACTACAATCTGATTAAGGTTGAGCTTTAGCTCTTAATGAGTTGATATCCATTAAATTGGAGGTGTGAGGTAGTACACACTTGATGAACTCACCTACGTGAGATGTGGAAGTTTAGCCGCTTCCTTTGGAGATTGGTGGGTCCATCTCCTAAAGCATCCATGAGAACCGGGTTGGACATATGGCTAGTATAAGGCGTCAATTGCGGAGTACAAAACGAGTGTGAGATCATTGTATACTCAAGTGGCAGATTTACAATTGCCTATCAAGTTCTAGACTTTATTCACTAGATAGGATGTTTGTCTTAAGCTTGATGTTACTAAGTGTTAATTCAAACCGTAAGATATTAACTCTTATGCATTGATCTCTTTTATTGCCCAAATTTCCTTTTTTCTTCTCTGTTTGAAAAACTTTGATTCTTGTGGGGGATTGTTGGATTTTAAGTCTCAAAGTTTAGTTTTTGGTTCTTGGTTTTCTTGTTGGGAACAAGTTAGCGTCCTACATTGGTAGAAAAGGGAGAGTTGTTCTACTTTAAATAGTAGAATTCCCTAAACCCATTTGAACTAATTAAGATAAGGGTGGACTTGGTGGTCCACACACGCACCGCCGCCGTCGTCTGGTCGGTCGGGCCGGGCTCGGGGTTGGGTTGTGCACCTTTTATAAACAGTCTTTAATTTTTGTCTCGGGTTTTTGAACTGTTAATTAATTGCGCGTGTTTACGAGGGCATTGGAACTTGAGACAGATTATTGGGGTCTCAAGGGTGATTATGTAGTCTTCAAAACTGCAACTTTCAATGCTTGCTCTCTTGTTTTCCTCTTCTCTTCTATTTAAATGCCTCTCCTCTTTCGTGTTCACTCCAACTGGTTAGTGGAGAATGCACAAAATTAACCAGACCGTGTAATCCTAGGGAATGGAGAGTTTGCATCGGTGCTCAGGTGAAATCACTTTAAGGACAATGGGTTATCCACGCTATGGTGTCCTTCCTTGGTTCTGCATTTCAAGTAAGATCTTTTCAGCTGTGACTAATTGCTATTTTATAACAACTATAAGTATTACTCTCATTAACCTCCTCTTAAGAGGTAAATTTGGCAGCTAATAGACAATTGACAAGATAACATAAGTATCAGGCTAAATTCAATGATAATGCAACCTAAAAAATAGGTTTATGAGGAGCAATATTCAAGAATCAAGAATACCCCAATATCTAGGAAAGAAGTTGTAGTCTTCAAAATTCAAATCTTGATAAGAAAAATAAACTTACAGTGTTTATACTACTACTAAATCATTATGATGTTGGTACGCCGAACACACCATGTATGGGACCCTATTGCATGGTTTATGTACACATTTATCGGTAGGGATGACACTGGATCCTGGACCTGCTCTAAATTCACCGCAACATTCTATTTAGGAGGGTCCGGGTCCATTATTTTTGGACTTGATGGGTCTGGGTTGGATTAGCCGAATATTGACGGGTCTAGTCCGGGTATAGGCTTGGACCCATAGATAGATATACATAACGTTATGAAATGAACAATGAGAAATTTAAAATTTGGGTTTTTGGACGTCAATAATACTAGCTTTTGGGGTATTGGATACTAATAATACAAACTATTTTCTTGGACACTGGCAGTACCAACTATCGACCTATTTTCCTCCAACAATACACCGCCAAGTTGTGATGGTTTTAACTCATCGGAAAGATGACGTGACCCCATAATGTGTGATGTGGAAGGCAAATTAGTGTCCACGCCAACATTTTCTATACAAGCTCCGTCTTCCACATCACGCATTATGGAGCCACGTCATCTTTGCATGAGTCAAAAGTATACCAAATCGGTGGTGTACTATTGGTGAAAGGCCGATAGTTAGTACTACTAGAATCCAAGAAAATAGTTTGTATTATTAGTGTCCGATACCTCAAAAGTTGGTATTATTGACATTAAAAAATCCTTAAAATTTTGACAACCATGAACTTTGTTTTTATTTGTTTTATTAGTATTTCAAGTGTTTGGATTACTTGACATAATTTGTACTCCCTTCATTTTGATTTAAGTGTCACCTAGTAATGGTGTCGAAAACTTTGACCATTAATATCTTAATTTGTATAATGATTTATCAAACAAAATTGATATCATTAAATTTGTAATAAAAAATACTATTGAAAAATATAATATCGAAATTTTTTTTATAAAAATATTATGTGAGAAATTGTTGATTAAAGAATTACCTAAAAAAAGTGTGAATGACAGATAAAAAAACGGAGGGAGTAATATTTTTATCTTTGACTTTGTTCGTACATTGAACGTAGTCATTAATAGGTCATGGTGATATCTAGTTATCTTTATGTTGAAAACTATTGCATTTAGAAAAAAAGTTTCAATTTATACATGTGTGGAAGTAGACATTAATCCGAAAAATTGATAAAATTGATAAAAAAATCGATAAAATTCTTGGACTCATTAAAGACCCGCTAAGGATCCGTGAACTAACGGATTCGACGAGTATGAGTTTTGGTTTGATATTTTTAGATCCGATACGTTTGGCGCGCGATTGAATCCAAAAATATTTGACGAATTTGAATTTGAGTCCAACTGGAGCTGCCTCAAACCCACCCCATTATCATCCCTACTTTTGGACAATAATGGATTGCCCATCTTCTAGGTAATCTCTTTCCTATTTACTACCACCGTCCTAAAATATTTGTTCTTTTACCAAATTTTTTTGTTCCAAATATTTGTCTATTTTACAATTCTAACAACCGTCATCCCTTTTTAAGCACTAATTAATAAATTTATTTATCACTTTTTACAATTCTAACAACTGTTATCTTCAATTACTAGTTTGGGTAACTTACAAACTTTTAACCTCAATTTTCAATATGCGCAGAGTGACAAAGTTTGGCTGTGGTTCTGGCTTCATTCGTGGGGACCCAAAGACTTTTGAGAAGTGGCTTAAGGAGAAATGGCGAAAAGAACGAAATTGTTAATTTTAGTGTTTTATTTTTGTTGTTTGTCTTGTGGTTTGACTTGTGTGGCCTCTTTGTTGGTTGTTGTCTTTTTGTTGTAATTTCCTCTGTGGTTTTCGCACCCCTGATGTTGTCTTTTTAGCCTCTTTGAATTTCAATAATAAAAAATAAAAAGGGACAGATGTATTAACTTTAATGCAATAAAATACTTCCTCCCCTTCCATATTATTTGTCCTTTTATTGATTATCACGACATTCAATGTAACTCTTTGATTGATAATTTCTCATATATTATTTTATTAATAATTGTAATATTATATTTTTATGATAATATTTTTCGTCACTAATCTAATAGTGATATTTTCATTTAACAAATCATTATATATATTGGAAAATTTATGATCAAAATTTTATAAATTTGACTATATAATTTTCAAGGAAGACAAATAATATGAAATGAAGTTAGTATCGTTTTGCTACTCGTTCTTGCAAAAGATTTTTTTTTTATAGAATGCAAGACCCGTAGTTGCACATCACATCCCAATACATTTTCTTGTCCAAAAATTACACTCCAACAAATAAAGCCCCACACAATTTAATTTCTTCAACTTATGGCCCGGGAAAGGGCCAAAAACCCGTACTCTATTATCATGTCTGCCCTCTTATTATATAAACATTCCAAGCTTAATTTGAAATGTTAGTTGGGTGGGTACACACACAGTAATCCATCCTATAAAACTCGTCCAACCTTAAAATCTTTGGGGGGTTGGTCCAGTCTTCAACTCATCCCCTTGAGAGAGGAACTCTCTCTCTCTCTCTCTCTCTCTCTCTCTTACCTCGTCCTGCCCAGTGCCTATCTTTACCCTTCTTTAAGCAAGGCATTTGGTGGGAGAGGTTTTGGTCTTTGCCTGAACTTTACCAATTCTTGAAGAAAAAGTTTTGGGAAGTGATCAATTTGATTAAGGGATGTTTGGGTGGGATTGTTGCTACTGGAGCAGAACCTCCGAATACTATGAAGTGGATCCTACGCCGGAGCCCTTTTCACTGCCTGCTCCTCTTCCTCAGTGGCCTCAAGGTATGTCCTTTCCGATCATCCACACTGCGGTTTAAGTCTTTTTTTTTTCCTTTTTTGGTAAATGGATAGTGAGAAATTTCTGAAATTTGATGATTCTTTGTTCTTTCCTAGCATAGCTTTCTGTGTTTCTCTTGTTTCTGGGTATATTGAGATGAAACACCACTCAAATTTGATGAGGAAGTTGAATTTTTTTGGCTCCTTTGACTTGGGTCTTCCCTTTTCCCCCCATTTTTCTTTCTGGGTTTGTTGTAAGAGATCACTGAAATTTCGTGATGTTTCTGTACTTCCATTCCCCCTTTTTACTGTCTTGAGCAGTTGAGCTTGTTGATGTAGTGACTTCTGATGTTCGATGTAAAATCTGAGCTGGGAGGATTATATTGGTATTTAGATGAATAATTCACTGAAATTTGTGGAAAAAATTTCAAAATTTCTGCGATTCCATACATAGAGTTTAGTATTTATTATCTCTATGTTGGTAAATTTCTGGGTGAGCTTGTATGGATGCTCTCTGTGTAGAGGACAAATCATCTATAATCGCAGCTTGAAGATAAAACTCCCTTTCATTAATGCATCTGAGATTGTTTCTATTTCTAGGTTTTCACTCAGATTTTCCAAATTGCTGAACACAGATACCCACCTAATTAGATATTAGTGCACAGGATTGGGGACTGGAACTTTGATAGGGAAAGTTTGAAGTCAAATTTTGGAATATACAACACATAGTCAGAAGAAGCTGATTTTTCAATGGGTTTTGGAGATTTTGTCTGGCAAAATTGGAACTTAAAAATGACTTTGGGATTAATAAATTGTTGGGGAATTGAAAAATCAGTACAAAATTCCAAGTCCATAGATATTGTTGAATTTGTTATCATTCCCATACCTTGAGCCCTTAAAGTTTAATATCTATCCATTCCATGTTAAATGTCATTTTGCTTATTGTCATGCTTTGAATGTTACTCTTTAATTGATAATTTTAATATAATATTTTATTAACAATTGTTTTATTATACTTTAGTATTTTTCATTACGAATATTATATATAGGCCCTGTTCGGCAAAATTAGTGTTTTTTGATAGCGGATAGCGGTTTATGTAGCGGATAGCGGTTTAAGCAGTGGATAGCGGTTTAAGTAGCGGATAGTGGATGACTGTTCAAATGAGAATTGTGTTCAGTAAATTTAGCGGTTCAATTAGCAGATTAATGTGAATTGACAAAAAAGGGTATTAATAATTTCCAAAAGATAAAATTTACAAAGGGTATTTTTTGACTGAAAAATATGAAACGTTACCTCAAACGCTAAACGTTAACTTTATCAAAACGCTCCTCAAAACACTAAACGCTCCTCAAACCGCTAGTTTACCGAACGCTAATATTTATGCAATTAGAGTTTTGACTTGGTCAAGACGCTAAACGCTACCCCAAACGCTACTGCCGAACACAGCCATAGTAATTATATATAACAAATCATTGTATATAATGAAAATTTTATGGTCAAAATTTTCAATGTTTGACTGCATAATCTTCGAAAATTTGAAATGGAGGGAGTATATCCATAAAACAAAATTTCTCAATATTTGCAATTTTGCATACACATGCATTATTCAACTTCGTTTGTCAGACAGTGTTTTATTATTTTTGGAAAACTGACAAGCAAAAAGAAAGATTTTTCAATTATATGTCGCCTTTGTTTCATTTGCTATGTCAATTGTTTTTCTAGATCCAAATATATGTGTACATATGCCAAATTGAAAGACACCCTTATTTTGTCCGGCTCTTCAAATGACATTAATGGAACTTTGATCTTGTCTATATTTTCTGCAGAATATTCCATATCGCTTGCTTAATTTGATTCCGTGCGGAATACAAACACTTCTGCTTCCCTACTCCCATGATTAAAACATCATGCATATGTCAGATTAATTGTATTTTTAACGAAAACATTCTATAAGTTGCACTGTTGTTAAGTTTTGTCGCATACTCGCATATTAGATACCAGTGGAGCAATATCTATTTTTTGCAAATGGTTTGGCCCTATGATATCTGGGGTCTGTTGTTGCCACAGACGAAATTCTCTCATTAACGTTGTTTTTCGCAGCCAGGGTTGACATAACATACTGTTTTCCTTCTCAGGTGGAGGTTTTTCCTCAGAAAGAATATGTCTTGGAGAGTTGGAGGTTGCTATGATTACAACATTTGAAAGCATATGGAGCTACACTCCACCCCGTGGGAAGGAAAAAGGGATTACTATCTACAAACCAACGGGTATTCCAGAAGGGTTTTTCTGTCTTGGTCACTATTGTCAATCAAATGACAATCCACTGAGAGGATATGTTCTTGTTGCACAGGCAGTGGATGGGAACAAATCTAAGCTCGATCTTGAAAATTTGGAAACATCGTATCCTCCGAACAAGGAAAATGATGATAAGGGTGCTAAAGATCCAACTAAAGTAAGGTTTGGAGATTCATCAAGCCTTCCGGCTCTTAAGAAGCCTCTTAATTACATGTTGGTTTGGAGCTCGGATTCTGAACATGGTGGAGCTGGTTTTATTTGGTTGCCTAACCCTCCAATAGGATATAGAGCTACAGGCTTCGTGGCCACTGAGACCCCTGAAGAGCCTTCTGTCAATGATGTCAGATGTGTCCGGTCTGATCTGACAGAAAATTGCGAGTCTTGTGATGTGATTGTTGAAGGGGGTTCAAGCTTCTTCAAAAGCCCATTCTGGATATGGAGGACGAGGCCGTGTCAAAGAGGAATGTATGGAAGCGGTGTCTGTGTTGGAACATTCTTTTTCAGCACTTATGAGACTTGTAAAAATGATGTTCTAAGCACGGGATGCTTGAAGAACCTTGATCTCACCTTACGTGCAATGCCAAATTTGGATCAAATTCATGCACTTATCAATCACTATGGACCCGCTGTATACTTCCATCCTGATGAGATCTACATGCCATCTTCTGTGCAATGGTTTTTTGACAGTGGGGCGCTCTTGTACAAGATGGGTGACACTGAAGGTAAACGCATCGATTCAAAAGGGTCAGTGCTGCCTGAAGGTGGCATTAATGACGGGAAATTTTGGATAGATTTGCCAAAGGGTTATGAGAAAAGCGACTGTGTGAAATGTGGGAACTTGGAAAGTGCTGAGCTTTACGTTCATGTAAAGCCTGCATTGGGTGGTACATTCACTGATATTGTAATGTGGGTGTTTTGCCCCTTCAATGGACCGGCAACCCTTAAACTTCCATGGAAGAACCTGGCATTGAATAGGGTAGGTGAGCACGTAGGCGATTGGGAGCATTTTACGCTTCGTGTGAGCAACTTCAATGGGGAGCTGTGGAGTATGTACTTCTCACAGCATAGTGGTGGTGAATGGGTTGATGCAAGTGGTTTGGAGTATACTAGTGGAAACAAACCCATTGTGTACTCATCCAAAGATGGGCATGCCAGTTTCCCACACCCAGGGACGTATTTGCAGGGACCGTCCAAGCTTGGAGTTGGAGTTAGAAACGATGTTGCTAAAAGCAACTTCTTTGTCGATTCCAGCACCAGTTACCAAATTGTTGCTGCTGAGTACCTGGGGGATACCATCCAGGAACCCTGTTGGCTCCAATTCATGAGAGAATGGGGTCCATCAATAACATACAAATCGTCTTCAGAGGTGGAGAAAATCATAAATCATTTGCCAGTATTTGTCAAATTCTCAGTAGAGAACCTCTTGGAGCTGTTTCCAACAGAGCTTTATGGAGAAGCAGGGCCAACAGGACCCAAAGAGAAGGACAATTGGTTTGGGGATGAGAGGTGGTAGCATCAGACATTGATCTTCTCCGACCAGAAAAGAAGGCTAAATATATACATGGTAATAGAATCATATGATGCAGACTCTATTTTTTAGGCATGGGTCGAGGAAAACCACCATTTCAGTTGTCTCATGCTTCTAATCTTCAATGCCAAAGGCATTGGGAGGGGAAGCCAGGGACCGGTTTCCATGTTGTATTCTATCCTTTAAAGTGTTCAAGTAAATCCATAGTACTTAACTATGTTGTGTGTAATTATGTATCAAATTTGGATAAGCTAAGTAATATCTGTGGCTTCTAGTAAAACGTCTTCACTCGAGCCTGTAATACAGAGAACAAAAGGTTATATCTAAGGGCCGAAGGGGTCATAGATTACATAATTGCAATTAGTAGTTTCAGTAGATAATAATACTAAGAACTTATCAACTTAATGAACCTCACATGTTTAATAACATAATAATACTTGAAATTTAATGAACTGCACATTTTATTTAATTATTTTGATAAAAAAGAAATATTCATTAATGAAAAGTTATGACATCTACAATCAAAATAATCTAATAATAATAAAATCTAGGATTATTGGATGATAATACACTGAACTTTAGGGGTATTGGACAATAATGCACTGAACCTTTTTCTTGGACTCTAATACACTGAACTTTGAGGGTATTGGACAATAATGCTCGGACCAAATTTAAGCGGTGGTTGGCGGTGGTTGTCTACTTTTGGGTATCGTTTTCATTTTTTCCAAAAAATATATTATTAATTTTGCTTTTGTGTACTTTCTTACGGCAAAAGTTTTTCTGAAAAAATAGAAAAGCGACACCTCAAAATGGGGCGATACCGCGTCAACCACCAAATGATGAATAGTGCGAGTGCGTATTGTCCAATACCCTCAAAGTTCGACAGTATTAGAAAAAGTCAAAGATTGATGCGTTATTGTCAATACCCTAAATCGATGTATTATCATTCAATAATCCTAAAATCTATGATATTAACATAAATTCTTATCATAAAAAGGTGAACGATCAATATGATGAAAAACTTTTCTAAATCTATAATAATTTTCAGACTACTAAACGTAATATTCAACATCTTTGAGTCTTTTTTGAACTGCGATAAGCTATAATATAAATTTTTAAAGCTGCAAAAATATGAACACTACCGCGATAGAATCATATAAACTTCTATTGTTGAATCATCTTCATTTTTCAGAAAAAAACTAGCAATATCCATATAATATCCTCAAACAAAAATCTTTAGATCTACTGTACTCCCACCATGGAGAGAACAAAACCCACACTGAAGCCAAGAACAAAACTCGCACAGAAGACGAGAAAGAAACTTTACTTTGGGTAAGAAACCAAATCAACAACCAAAGTTTCAATGGAGAGAAAATTTATTGAAAATAACTATAACAAAATCCAATATCAAAAAATTTTACTGAAATTTTATTGAAAATAACTATAGACATATATATGAACTTCCATTGTTGAATCATCTTCGGGAAAAGAAAAAACTAGCGACATCCATATAATATCCTCAACAAAAACCTTCAGATCTACTATACTCACACCAAGGGAAGAATAAAACTCACACTGAAGCCAAGAACAAAACTCACATAAAAAGCGAGAAAGAAACATTATACTGAGTAAGGAACCAAATCAACAATCAAAGTTTCAACAAAAAAAATTTATTGAAAGTAACTATAAACAATAATCCAATATCAAACAACCGAAAGTCTAAATAACTAAGAGTAGTGGGATTTACCACAAGTAACTATAACTGATAACAACCTCTAACAAGGATTGAATGATGTAGCTAGGGTCGGGTATTTTCTACGGGAGAGGAACAATTTGATTGGATTGGGGTTATCTGAGGGGAAGGGAGGAGATATAACCTTCTACGGTGAGGTTTTCGGTGAGGAGGAGGGAGGATGACCGCCCAAGAACCTCCCTTCTACCTCCCATGTTTCAACCATCGCGACCACCACCTTGGTCCTTGGTGGTTTTCTCCCCTCAGGCGTGACCTTTGCCCGCCACCAGCCGAGCATGTCGACCGCTGACCTGCCAACTGTCGCCCGTCGACCACAGCCCAGCCCAAACTCACAACCCACTCTTCTTCTCTCTCTTGCCCTGTTTCTGCGTGAAATAGGCAAGGGGAGGGAAATGGGAGGTGAGTCAGCATGTGGGCTCCACCACTACCCATAAATCAAGACTTAACTGTCTTGTCAAGACCTTATGGTCATTTTGCTTCATGGGCCGTCCTTGATAGTCAATAGCCCTAAACATAAGTTTGGGGTGGAAATGGTTGAGGAGGAAAGGGTACAGCATCTACCCACCCCATGACCAAAAATAAAAAAATACTTCAGGTCAGTGCCTTGGTGTACTCTATCTGGACTCAAGCCCATGTACAGGAAATGAGGCCCAAGTTGAATTAAAGAAGAAAAACAAAGCTTCTTTTCATTGCTCACCCAGACAGTGGTGTGTTATGTTTAACTGTTGGCCCAAATTAAACTTGAATACTCTCAAATACATTTTGTTAAACACAGGGATATTGGAAGTCATGTTGGACAGTGGTGTTTCAGGGATATGGTTTTCTACTTTTCTATTTCAAAATTTTTTCAACAAATAAATAATTTAAATAATGGACCATGGGAAATCAAATTTAGGTTGTGGGTATAAAATGAATTTTATTTATATAATCTCTGGTTAAATCTAGATAATATCCAACAGGTATGGTAAACTATATAAACTCATGTTTGAAACCTGCTAAGTATGGATAGAGGTATGTGTGGTTATTTCAAATATGAATATGGACGCAAGTGCGGGCACAACTGACCTTGTACGTATCCCATTGGTCATTGCCATCCCTAGTTGATTGTCATTAAAAATAAGATATTATGTTGTGTAAATTTTTTTTTTTACATCTGTAGGAGTCATCACATATTTTATGTATCTCAAAATGAAAAGAAAAGTTATTAATTTATATGTGTAATTCATCCATATTTATTCTGACCCCAATGGTTAAGTTGGAAATTGCTTGAAAGCTACAAACTTTAAATTTGTAGACATCACTTGTTGGTAAACATATATCCGAATTAAAAATTATGAAAAGTAAGTTAAATAATCAAATATTATAATTTGTAAAGGGAAAAAAACAGACAAGATAAACAATCACAATAGTAGTATTTTGATTTTCTTTATACGAAAATGATAAACATCTTGACTTGGTTGTTAACCATCTTGCATTTTTTCTAAATCACTAATAAAATTAAATGTAAGTGTAATTAAATCATTCTGAAGGTATGTTTCATTATTTTCAGGGTTACTACAACTTATAAATAATTTAAAAATAATTATTTATTTGTATTTATTTCATAAATATAAAACTTTGTATAAAATATGCGTTTTCTACTATGATTGATAAAATTAGGGTATTATTATATTTTTTGACCTAGCTAATAAGTATTATATCATTGTAATTGATAAATATGCATAAGTATTAAAGAAACTATTAATAAAAGTTACAAAAATGTGAAATATGAAATATTTAAGATGGTTAAGAACCATCTTGAGTCAAGATACTCAAGATGGTTATCATGGTCCTTCTTTATATTTCCTTTTTCCCTCCCCCCCCCCCTCCCCCCAATCCACAAACACCCCTTAACCCCAATACTCCCATCTCTTTTTCTTTTTTCTTTTTTTTTGATGGAATACTCCCATCACTTTAGCAATGCAGTTTCAAAATTTACATTCAAAAAATGAAGATTCTCTGTTTTAAAAGGATGAAAAACAGAAGGACAAAACAAAAAAAAAAAAAACAAAACAAAAAACCTTTTTCCATTAGACATACAGATCAAAGCACTAGTCTCCTTTGCCTAACATACACGTTATGCATAAATTAAGTAGCTTTAGCTTCCCACATTTTGTGACCTCTAATATTCTACTTAAATTAATATAACGTCTTTTTGTAAGGTCATTATGGATGTATTTCTTTAACTATACATAGACTGCTTTCCACTAGTTTTATCTGATAATCAGGTCTTTCAGGTCAGGTGCAAGTTGGGTTAATGTAAGTTCACGTAAATTTTAAGACCAGGAAATTCAAATTGGGTACATGCCCGGTTCGCTTGAAATTTGAGTTTTGATAAGTTTCGGTTGAGGCCTGGCCCGGTTGGGTATAAGGTCGGTTTGATTGAACACTAGGTTGGGTATGCTTCGGGCGTGCAACAGTGACTTATGTCTTGGTCAGGTATGGATTTGTTTAATCTGGTTCGAGTATTATTTGGTTTAGAGTGGACCTCGAGTCGAGCCTGAAATAGTTCGGTTATAGATGGGCTCAGTTGACTTTAGCTTCATTTTCCTCAATTGTACTATGTGTCAAATGTGTTCAAATGTTGAGTCAACCTTGAATTGGTTAAAGATAACTTGACTTGGTCGGATCAATGTTAGCTAGCTAGCTGATATATGCATCACGTAGGATTTGATTCTTTGTCGGATCCGCTTAAATAGGGTAGGATTAATTTCAAATGACATTATACAAGTACAAGTAAGATTAAGTTTCATTTCAACTTTAACAAGTTTTCAATTATGCATTTGAAACAAAAATAAAATTATGCTTAAGTTATACATTCTCACTTTAAGTTTTGTACTATTGTGCATTTGATTGGAAAATTCTCTGTAGAATGTTTGTTAGTTTTTTCAAGTAAGACAATTTTTTTTTTCTTATTTTCATGTTGGGCTGAACTTAATGGATGAGTCATCAGTTATTGCTATTCTTTCTAGAGATAGAGAAGAGAGAATTCTCCCATATGCAATACTATTGGAGAGTGTGAGATAGTTACAGCTGAGATTAGGATGTTGTGAGCCAGAATGAGATTAAAAATATAGGTTGATAAGAGAAGAAATTTACAAATTACATTACATAGTATATGTTACATACAGGCCGGGAACTTGAGGTCTACCTCTCACATCTAACGCTAAACACTACTTGAGTAGTTATGGTACTGCGTTATCATCTGGTCATTGTATACCAACCCACCGAGAATTACAGGAAAATTTCCAACCAAAATAAAAAAAACATTTAAAAAAACAAAAAGAGTACAATATTACAGCTGACATAATTCTCTTACAGCAACTGAATTCTGAAGAAAACTTGCTTGTCTACTGCCTCAAGGATCCTAATCTCACCAACTGACTGTTCACCATCATCACCATCATCAACCGCAATGTTCAAATCAAACGGCGAAGAAGAGCTGGCCTCATCAACATCATCTTGATGATGATTATCCTCAAGCAACTTCTGCTTGGTTGAAGGAGAACAAGCCCGGGACCCAGAGCTGAAACTGTCACTGCTGAAAATGACAATGGCATCCTCTAGAGGGACTGTGTCTCCATTTGAAAGGCCCAACTTTCCTGTCTCCATTGCTCTCATGATGCCCTTCTGAGACCTTAAATCCAGCTGCTCTACATCCTCCACATAGAACACACGGTGAGGGTTCTCCCTCACCGCGTCTGCTAATCTTTCTAGCCACCCGTGACTCGATTCATCTCTTGTCCTCTTGTTGTTTTTGGTACCACAGTCTTCGGTTGAGTCTGCCCGAGTTGTAGAAGAGAAGATGCTAAGTCCTATGGACTTGAAGCTGCTGGTTTGTGTCCCGAAAACCAACTTGGCTAACTCCCTGGCTACTTTGTGTTTGCCATCATCATCGGCTCCCAAGAAGGACATCCATGTCTCCTGCTTTACGCGGCTGCCTGTTACTTTGCACTCCCCTGACCTGCATCGTAAGACTGTGGTTGAAATTTCGGGGATTATGTGTTTCTGCCATGGGACTTTGGTCTCCAGAGCAAAGCACAACGCCTCCAAATTCTCAGGAGTGTTGTGTTTGAATCTGTCGGGTGCTACTAGTGGCTCTGTGGTCTCACTCGAAGAGGCTGAGTTTGGCATGGAGTTTGGGTTGGATATGATTTCTGGTTTTGGGGTGTGTTTGAACAAGTATGTTTGGTTGCTGGGGGTCAGGAATTCATGTTCTTTTGCTGCCCATTTGTACTCAAAGATATTGGGCCAAGCAGTTATTGGCTTACAGTAATTATCACATGAAGATATCGAAGGGGAAGAGGTTGGAGAACATGACGCAAAGTTGATTGTTTTCTCATGCATGTTGGAAGTTTTCTGAGATTTGCTACTGCAAATTAAGTCCCACTTCTTGCAAAGCTCCTTCATTTGTACACTTTCCTCCTGCATTACAAGATAAACACACCGTCTTAATTAGTTTTCCAATTTTCATTCCTTTTCATTATGCCAGAATCAGCCTCTTCATGCACTAACATGCATATAGGGAAAACTGTCTACAACTAGATACCCTCGGACCTCGTATTAACGGGACTTTACTGAGGGTTATTGTTTTCATTCAATTCCTTTTCAATGATAAATAAAGCATTGTAAAGTGTAATACAAACCTGATCATGGATGCTTAATTCTGTGCTCTCTTCCTTGCACTTGAGAAGCCATGAAGGCAAACTAGATTTTGTGTTACTGGATGTGGTGGTAGTTGACTCATTACGTGGAATACCACTTTTGTTTGTAAGTAGTGGCCAGCTGATGACTCCATCTCCTCCTGATGCGCCGCTGCTTTTGTTGCTGAAAAAAACAAGCACAACAAAACAATTGGATTAGCACTAATTAATTAGTAAAATAAGAAAATTGCTACGTAGAAAGATATACATCGCGAAATCATAAACCAAAGTGGATGCGTACCAGTCAAGGTTGAGTGAGAGGTCCAAAGTTGCAGAAGGAATGGTAAGAGCATGAAGATCCAAGAGTGTCTCCAAGGATGGATTCCCAGCTTTGCATTTGATGAATGAGTTGAAAGTAGAAACACCCATCAACCAAATCCTTCCATTATCAACATTACCAAAAACCAACCTCCTGAGTCCCATGACCAAGTGCTCTACTGGGCAGTAATGATAATACTGCCTCTTTTGCTGCTCTCCATTGCTGTTATAGTATGCCCAATACTCAGCTACCCATTTGAGATCACCCAAGTACAAAACCACCCCTCTCCCTGCACACCCTTTTAGGAGGCACCTAATCTCTCCTAACTTCATATCAATCTCCTCCCTTGATAGGCTCCTCATGGCCAACAAAGGGCAGTTTAGGAATTGCACATACCTCAACTCCATGGGAACATCTCCTCTCTCAACTCTCTCCTTGACTGCTCTCACCATCCCTTCACAACTACCCAAACACTCCCCAACAAGGACTACGCTGCTCTTCTCCTTCCTCCTCAACCATGAATCGATCACACTCGACACATCCTCGCTCCTGGCCTGACTAAATGGCTTGGAGAAACCAAGCTCGAAGGGGTTGAAAGTAGGCAGGAGGATCGGATTAGGGTTTAAATTAGAGGCAATGACATTACTAATGTTAGTAGCAGCAGTAGTATTAGTCTGAGAGGAGACCTCAGAGAGGGACTGCTCAACACTAGACTTAATGAGAGTGCTAGAGAAGCCAGCCTCCCTCATAACCCTACTAACACTAGGGTCATCAAGAATGGAGACTACAAGCTGCTCAGTCTCAATCTTGAGAGCAAGGATGGGCTGTTGTTGGGCCTCAATGGACCCGCGCCTCTGATGGGCCTGGGCCCGCTTGAAGGCAGCCATCAAGGCGTTGGCCAGGGCCGGGTAGTGACAGTGGTGGGTGGGGCCCAGTAAAGGGCTTGAAGAGGTGGCAGGAAGGCGGTTAAGGGCGACATTGAAGCAGAGCTCCAAGGCCTTGCATTGGTAAGGGTAGGAGTTGGACTTGAGACAAGCAGATCTAAGAAGACCCGCGGGTGAGGCTAGCATCACAGAGGCTACGTGGATGGGGGTGACTTGGGCATGGCCTCGTCGTCGAGCCAGGTTAATGGCTTGCTTAACAATGGTTGCTGCTTCTGGGGTTAGAGCTTGATGAATGCTACTACAACCCCCTGCTGTCCTCATTTTTATAAACTTCAAATTAATTAATTAATTTGTAGAGATGAGAGAAAGAGAGTAGTGTAGGTTTGTAAGAGAGAAGATTATGAGAGTAGTTTCATTTGTGTTGGTGAGAATGAAGTGAAGTGAAGGGGAGTAGTGATCTGTGTTTTTGGAGGAGGGAATGAAGGATATATATTGGGGAATTAGCCTTGCTTGTTGGAGGGGGTAATCCTTAGATTTTCTGTCTATATGTTGAAAAGTGGAATGCATGTGATGCAAAGTTAATGCTGCCTCCTACTTCTACTCGCTTTTCACCTTTTTCTTTTCGATTTCTAGGTCTAGTAATAGCTACGACAAATTACACACTCATTTCACTTTATTATTCAAAAAACAATTGCTTTAGTATTATTAATTACTCCATTTCTTGCAAATTAATTGACATATTTCACAATTTTTTATATATATCAAGGTTTAAACTAAAAAAGAATTACTTATATAATTAAATAACACTATTTTCTCATGTGCTTTTACCATACTAACTATTAAGATATGACTAGTGAGAGAATGTGACTAGGGCCCTGTCAAATTCATGGGTAAATACAATTTACCCAAATTTATCAATTTTTACCAAAATTTATCAAAACTTACCAAAAATAAAAAAATAAAAAAATTAATTTTGACATATTGGCATCAATTTTCCAAAAGTTACTAAAAATTATAAAAAATTAACTTTTACCCAACTATTTTTTATTCATGAATTTGATAGGGCCTAGGAGTAGCTTTTATTGAATGAAAAAATAAAAATTTAACATAATTACTAAAGTTAAAATAACTAAATTAAGTATTGGGAAATGGGAAACAACAATTATTTTGGAACAAAAAAAATTAGTTTAAGTGTCGATTAATATGGAAATGGAGGGAGTATAAAATGATAACTATCTTGAATTAAAATTATTATTAACCATATGAAATTTCACTTGAATCACTCCAAAAGTTATATTTAAATATATCATTATAAATGTATCTTTCATAATTTCATTATTTTGAGGATTATCACTCATAAACTATACAAAAATAATTTTATATTTATTTTTTTTATAAATATAGATTACGGATAAATATATGTGTAATTACTAAAGAAAATATTATTTTAAATATATTCATATTTTTTATATTTATATTTTTATCATACTTGATATGGTTAAGTTACTATTTATATTTGTCAACGTAGCCAACAATTGTTATATTCTTATTGTTGATAAATATGTGTAATTACTAAAGTAAGTATTATTTTTAATCATTCAAACATAAATTTTAGGCAATTCAAGATTGTTAAAGTACTGTTCTTCGGGATTTTTGCAGTTTGGACCCCGAATTTTAGGAGTATTTATATTCTGAACCCTTTGTTTTCAACTTTAACTTTTTGATCCCTAAAGTTTGTAGGCTGAAAAAAAAGAACTCTAAAGTTTATGATGTGAAAAAAAAGCCTGTTTCCCGTTTTTCTTTTTCTTTCCATGTTTGAATTTTTCTCATGATTGGCATCAAACTTCAAGACTAAGGTTAAAACCGATATTAAAGCTATAATAAACCTCTTTTATTCATGTTGGAGTTACTTAAAACCATGTACTCAGGGGTCTAAGTAGCCCCGACATGAATAAGAGAGGTGTATTATAGTTTCTATATTAGTTTTAACCATAATCCTGAAGTTTGACGTCAATCGGGAGATAAATTCAAACATGACAGGAAAATAAAGAATGAGACAGGGGTCTTTTTCTTCAGCCCACAAACTTTAAGGTCATTTTTTTCAGCCTACAAACTTTAGGGTCTAAAAAATTAATGTTGAAAATAAAGGATTCAGAATATAAATACCCCTAAAGTTCGGGGTCCAAAATGCAAATAACTCATGTTCTTCCTCGAAACAAAACCTTTTAAGTGTTCTTCTATCTACTTATTTATATTTAGCGAAATGTATTTTAATTTTATTACATGTTATATATTTCGGGATTAGCATCTTCAAGCACTTTTGTATAGTCAAAACTACCTCAGACCTCGCGTTGGCAGAGCAACTCTAAAATTTGTTGTTGTGGTTATATCTTTCGGAGTTTAAAATATAAAATTATTTTCTTACTTCAAATTGTTTTCAACAATATTTGTATGGTACTTTTTTGAGTATCTACTTTGGTCTTTCGAGAAATTAAATTTGAAAGATAAATTATCAATTATCAAAAAATTTATATATTATCAATCAATAAAATTTATAAATGCATAAATGACCTAGGTAACTTCTTCATGATATAGGCCTAGGTAAATTCTCCATAATATATTGTATTATACGTGGTTTTTAACAAGCAAAGAAGGGCAAATGTGAAAAACTATGCAGATTTCAAACTTATTTTCATGCAAAACATATAGCACAGTGGCCTCACTTGCATGCCGATAAAAGCTGTTTCTTTCTCCCATCTCTCCCTATCGATCCCTGGATCTCCTTTTATATAAGTTTTTTTTTTTTTTTAGGGATCCTTTTATATAAGTTATGAATGATAACAAGTATTGCTTTTAGATAATGACCTATCAATGATTGAAACCAAGCATATTACTGTGTTTATCTCGTATAATTCCTAAAATCATATACTTTTAAAAAAAGAATTAAAGGAATAATAATTTCAATAAAAACATTCTCGGTAATTTCATGTCAGCCTGCTTCCTTCCAGTTCTGCCTTTTTGACTGAGTCGTACTCTCTCTCTCTCTCTCTCTCTAATCTGCCAAAAAAAGCATGTTCATGATCTGATGATCGAGGACCAATAAAAATACTGGACCATGGATCATACCAGATTGTGGTCTCGGATCCCTCAAAAGTTCATCACACCTAAATCTTGCATAGATCGATCGGATCCTTTATTGATTCTAGGGTTCATTAATTTGTTTATCTCATTAATTAAAAAATACTACTACCTCTGTCCCTTAATATTTGTCCGTTAACTAAATTTTGATTGTTAATTACTCATAAACTATAATAAATTAAAATATGAAATCACTACCATTAGAAATATAATTTGCTAAAGATTACAATGATAAAAATTTTATATTGTAACTCATTATATTTTGTAAGTAATCATCAGTCAAAATTTAGTAAATGGACAAATATTTTGGGAAGTAGTACCTATCAATGTGTTTGTTAAGATAACTAGTTTCTTCTTACATTTTCGTTTGTTATTTTACAATTTCAACAGTTTCTTTTATTGTGCATATATTTTATAGGATAATTTGTACAACTCATAAATTTTTCACCATATTTCAATGTTTCCTGGATTTATAAAAATTATTAATGGGACAAACAAATTGGACCAATGTAGTATTTGATTAAAACAAATTATTGATTACACCGATGCCAAGCTAATTATATATATGTCCCTCCATATTTTTAAAGGCTGTTTATGTAAGTTAGATAGATGAAGGTCATGCATGCATGCATTGCTATAGTAATTTATTCCAATGTTTAAGCAGAAAAGGTGTTGTTCATTTTTTACACCAAATTGTTCATAAATTTACTGGATTCTAGTTCAAGTTATAATTCTAGAATATTAGAAAAATGAATTACATAAAAACTAAAACTTGGGAGGTTGTTGTTGTATAAAAACTAAATAATGAAATATTGAAGGTCATGCTTTAGGCAATTAGTTATAAGTTTAATTAAATATTAATTTATTTGACATATTCACTCTCTCATTGTTGCTTATATATTGTTTTACATATATACATTCAAAAGTTAATCGTAATTACAAAGTTATTAGTGTCGATCATTTATGACTTAATTAACTTTCATACTCATTATGTTTGTATTAAATATATTGTCAGCCAAAAATAGTTTTGAAGACTTAAGTATACTAATTAAAAATGTCCTTGCTATTATCATATGAATCTTGAGGCAACACACCTCCTAAGTATTTTGTAAAATAAAACCTATATATTTTCATATTAAATTCAAAAAAAATGATGCGATTGACTTACCAAAAAAAATTTGTATAAAATTATAATTTTATCCATAATTTTATAAATTTATAAAACTAGTGCGTAAACTATGTTTAACATGTTGTGTCATTTGTAATTATTGACATATTTTACGCATTCCAAACTTCTTGTGATTGATAACTGATAGTACATATAAAAATAATAAGTGTCAAAAATCATAATAACTACTCATTTTATGAAAAGTAAAACACTTAAATATAGTAGTTTACATAATTAGCAATTGAAAATTAAGGAATCATAAATTTTTATTATTGTTAAGAAATACTTCTTCAAATTGCTTTCAAATTGAGTTTTTTTAGTGTCAACTCTAATTTTTAAAGTGGTTTTATGAAAGGTTTTTTTAGTCCACAGGAATTAATCTCTCTATAAATTTCAATTCATGGGGGAAAATTGTTTATATCTGACTCCTTCAGACCACGCTCAAACGTGTTCTCTTAGGAAATTGTTGTTATTGTTGTTAAGAAATACTTCTCTCTTATGTTGTAAATTAACCAAATAAAAATAATTGACATATATCAAAAGACCTCTTCACATTCAACCGAAATGAAACATGCATGAGAATTGTTAATGGAAGAAAAAATAAAAACAGAAATTTATAATTTACCATTCAAGTAATATTACTGACCAAAATAGTCCATCAGACCAATATGGGTTAACATGAATTATATTGTCAAAAATTATGAAATTGTGCGATTGTTTAAGTTCCATGTTAAAGCAAAATAGACAAAAACAAACTAAGTTCAAGGGTACAAGATCCAAGAAACTACACCTTGTTTTCATCATGGAAAAAAAAAAGAAAAAAGAAGGAGGGTCATTGTTCGAGGAAAAAAAGGATCAAATAAAATCTCACAAAAAATAGTATATTACAAATGATATAGAAAGAAGAGGAAAGTGTTCGAAAAGAAGAGAAAAGTTGATAGGTATAAGACCCTAATAAACCATCATCAAATTAAAAGACTAGCCGTTTCCCTCCACCCTCTCCACCTTTTTTTCAAAGACTGCAAAAGTTTTAACTTGAAGAAACTTTGTTTCCTTTCAACTGTTTTTCATCAAATTTATTCTAGTTATTATTGAACAGAAATAATTAAAAATTTATACTATCATTTATAAGTATGTAGAAAGATAAAAATTACTAACTATGTATGAAATAATATAGTAGTACATGATATTGGCTTGGTACTTTTATAGCTAATTTGATGACTATATACTTTGTACTGTCAATCTATTCTATTATTTAATGAACCAACTATCTGGCCATCTAACTCATAGCGTCGATCTATTTTATTCATTATGAAGATAAGAATCATAAGATGGGCAGATCCATAGGGAGATTGAAATGATACTTATATTTCTTTGTACACAATTTTATTCACCATTTTATGAAATATATATATATATATATATATATATATATATATATATATATATATATATATATATATATATATGTACACACACAATTATCTTAATTTATGATATGACATATATATACATGTCGATTATATAAGGTGCTCGATTTATGGTCGTACTAATTAATAACATTATTAAAGATTTCAAACATAATAAATTGGTGGTGTCAATAAAAATTTTTCTAAAATAATTTAACATATCATCAAATAATGAATAAATATTAGAAATGAAATAGATATTAGTTTAGTTTTTTTTTCTTCCATTTTATTTTCTCGATCTCTTTTTGCTCTCCAAAAGGCGTGAGAAGTGGGAACTTTGTCCTGTGTGGTGGGACAATGATGCTACTGGTAGCAACCAAATGAAAGCGTAAAAATGCATAGCCTTTTAAAAGTTTGTTTTTATGATGATGACATATATATATATATGAGTATATACTTTAATTTAGTATATTAAATAAGTTTAAATAAATTTAAATTACTTTAATCACCACGTTAAATATAGGGTTCGCTTGATTTCACAATAAAGCTCCAAGTCTCACAAACAGACTTTCTGTAGCTAAAAAGTAAGGAATGATCAAAGATTATGAATTTATGATCAAGTTCGAATATATTTAGAAATAATGGAGATTTGGGACCATTTTTACGGGATAATGATAAGATTCAAAAAAAAAACTTTGTATTCGATAACGGGAATTAGAGTAACATTTAACATTTTAAGTTAAAACTCTAGTGTAACAAGTAAATTTGTATTTGAACTATAATATTTCAAATAGCATTTAGTGTTTCAACTGACGTGTTTAAAACGTTAATAAGTAGCGTTTAATGTCTATGGAGTAGTAGTGTCTCATATTTTTAGTTAAAAAATATCATTTGAAAATTATCTACATTAATTTATATTAATTGACATTAATCAACTAACCTAACTAAACTGACCAACACATTCTTAGCGCTGGCAAAAATTCGGATCCAAGTAAATTCAAGTCGAACAAATTCGAACAATGTCAAAATTCGGACGAGAAATTCATGTCCGGACCTGATTTCACGTCGGGTTGGACAATTCGGACGAAACTAAAATCGGGTTCAGACAATAGAAAAAAGAAAGATTTTATGTCCGAATATTCGTTCAATATCAAAATTTGAATGAAAAATCTATGTCCAGACCCGGTTTCTTTTGGGTCGGACAATTCAGGTAATCCGGGTCGGATAAATTTTTATCAGCTCTACGCATTCTGTTCCGATACTAATCTAAACAATGACCTGTTAATCAGTAAATTAAAGCAATTATTCTTTATTCAAATAGCTATACTATGCAAACTGGTAATGTTGCTGAAATAGGTCCTAGAGTTATAGCTAAGGTTATCATTACAAATTGTACGTTAATAGTTGATTTGAATTTTCATTCAAATAATTAACCATATGAATAGATGATATTCCAAGTTTAATCATATAAATCCTTGATGATCATATATATTGTAAAAAATATTTGCACATGCTTTGCACTATTTTTATTTATATTAGTTACAAACAGTTTTTTAGTTTCATACCTGGTGTATTTCAAGCTATAACATGGATCAAGCTATAATGTGGACAAACAGATCATATTCTTATTATTATAATGTTTTTAAGTTTCACATAATAATTAGTAAATACTAGAAATTAGGGCTTGTCAAAGTAATGGTAACTTCAGTTTACCAAAATTTACCAGTTTTTATCTAAATTTACCAAAATTTACAAAAACTTACCAAAAATTATCAAAGTTAAAAAATTAAAAAATATTAATTTTTATATATTAGCGTAAATTTGCCAAATTTACCAAAATTACCAAAAGTTACCAAAATTTAAATTTTACCCAACTATTTTTTTTTACCCATGAATTTTACACACAATAGAAAAGTGTACATTAATTATACTATCATTATTTATGTACTTTCTTTGCACAAATTATTTTCAAAATTTATTATATATAATAATACGGTTGTAGAAGCTGAAACATACCAAAGTCAATATTATTTACAATATATATTTTCATAACAATCAATTTTAGGGGGAAAAAATTAAAATTTTATTTTTTTATCATAAATTATGAAAAATAATTGAATATTTATTTACTAAATTAAATTGAGTTAAATCAGAAACTATTATGTATTTATAAACCCGTATAATTTTATTTTATTTTAATTTGTAAAAAACGATGTTGTTTAGTTTAAAATAATGTTATAATGACAATTCTATTTTGTCTTTATTTTATCTTTATGCTAAATGCAGTAAAACAATAACTTGAATTTTTATTAGAGCTTAAATTTATTGATTGTACAGTCTAGAAGTTTAATGTATTCCCTTTTTATATGACTAGCTATCATACTTGTCCCATGGACGAGTTAGGCTCTGTTTCTTATGATGTATGATAAATTTATTTTATTCATCATATTTTTAATTATTTTATCCCATTTTTTCACACTATTCATGTTTTCTTACCTATTTTACAGAATACTACCTCCGTACATAAATAATATCTTTCTAACGGTAGTAATTTTATATTGTAACTTGTTATAATTTGTGAGTAAGCAACGGTCAAAACTTAGTCAAACTAACACTTATTTAGGGACGGAATTAATATATATTTAAAATTCGTATGTTTAGGTTCCGTTCTTTTATCGCACCACACTCTCTAATTTCTACCACATTTCCCCACAGTACACCACACCACAGTCATTACCAATATATCTTTTCATTTTTCATTCTACTTTTCATATTTCCTCTCTTCTCACCTACCCTAACTCTCACCACAGCTTACACACTTTACCACACTTTTTCAAATTTCATCGCACTGTACCGCACCATATTACCACACCGCACCAACCGAACGAAGCGTTAATAAATGTTGTGAATGATGTGACTTTCCTTACTTTAAATACCTTATTAAAAATGATAAACTATATTTAAAAATTCATGTACTTAAATGTGTGATTTACATTTTCAAACATTATCCCATCGACCCACTCCATCCATCATTTCCCACCCTCCAACTAAGATATCATGATCCAAGTTTTGCAACTATTAAAATGATCAAATTTACCTGAATCTAGATACACCGACTCGTATTTTTAATGTCAATTGCTCGACCAAAAATACACATGACCTGTAGTGGCCTTTACCGAATATACACATGAATTATAGTGACCTTTATCGAATATACACAATCTGTATTCAACCCCTCCGTTCAAATTGATAGATCTAGTGACATAATTTTTAATTGATATTAGATCCTTAATTATTCTATTCGAACTTCGAGGGCAGAACAATAAATTCAAGTGTCAATATAAGCTACAAAGCAAGTCATTTGTTATTAGGGGTCGGCAATGGGTTGGGGCCCCATAGGGTCAAGAGGGTCGGGTCTTAAAAAATAAGGGTTGTCAAAGGGTTGGGTCAGTGAAGAGTCGGGTTATTAACAAGCCGGCCCATTTCACAATCTTAAAGGGTCGGTGAATTGACCGGACCGGATCAGCCTACGATAACTCAAAATAAATAGTTTTCCTATTATTTTAAATGTTAACCTTATTTAATTATATTATTAATACTCCACATTAAATAATAATTAGCATAATTACTTTTCTTTGTATAAATATATATCTAATTTTAACTTTAGAGTCAAACGTGCCGACCCCCTTATTCTTATTAAGAAACCCTGACCCGACCCATTACTATGAAGGGTCGGGTACATAACTAATGGGTCGACCCTAACCTGGCCCGTTGTCCACCACTATTTGTCATCTTATTGAATTCGCGGACAAAATGGTAAATTTAAATGTGAACATAAATTAAAGGTGATTTCCTCGTTATTATATTATATTTAAAAATAAAATACTAACCTGGTAATTAATTATTATATTTAATGGTGAAAGAGTAAATTCGTGTGTGAACGCAAGCTAGCAGACTTAGCTTCACAACCCCCAAAACACAAACATCCTTTTCTACGTACTTGATAAGGATATTGAAGTTTTTATATAATATTGTACTCCTAGCTAAATGCAATCAAACAATAAGTCTTAAGGGGTAACGGGTTTTGACCCCCAACTCCTAGCTACCCAAGTGATCCCTCATCTTATGTTACCGTGTTTCCCCAAAATTTCCAACAAGAGGAAGAAGGATCTTCACATGTTGTTCATTGATTTAGAGAAAGCCTATAGTAGGGTAATTAAAGAAGTGTTGTGAGAATTCCTTGTGTCAAAAATGATGCAGTACCCTGATATTTGAGCAATTATGGACATGTATGACAATGCTAAAACATATGTCAGGACATCGATATATGGAGCCTAGCTACAAGAAATTTTCCTATTAATAAAAAAATGCAGCAATGGTCTTTTCTTTTTAATGTTGTTATGGATGACTTGACAAAGGACATTCAAGAGTTACCATGGTATAAGCATTTCGCGGACAATAAAGATAAGATCGACGAATTGAGTGATAGATTAAATGACAAGGTGGAGCTTGGGATAACTTGCATATACTTCCCCTCAAATTTTTGACATTAATAAAACCAACCCATACCTTGAGTTACAATTTACCTCCTTTGTACTTCTTAATTAGGTTAGCTCGGAAAAAAAAGTAGGTTCATTAGCAAATAGCTATTTAGGTAGCGAATAGCATTTGTGGTAGCAGATAGTTGTTACATATTAGTGGATAGCTTATAGCGCACTGTTCAAGTAGTTGTTTATCAAGAGTGTGTTGATAAAATGAAAAATGGAAAAAAGGGCATCATCATCTTCATCATCATGATTAGTATTATTGTTGGGGAAATCCAAGACGGGAGTTCACTTCAACCAAGACCCATGATACGCAAGTAAAGTGAGGTTTCATCTTAAAACCAATTGGTGTTAAAAGGAGTAACCCACTTGACTTATATACCTTGTCCTTTCTCTTTACTTTTCTAGTGTGGAACATTTTTACTCATGGATGAATCCCAACAACTATTATTATTACTTTAGGTCAAAATAAAATGACAGATTGAGGGCTCAAACAGCCATGTCAAAATAAGAACATAACATAACAACCATGTCAAAATAATTATTCACAAAATCTAATAAAAATGAAATCTTTGATTGAAATATTGATTCAAAACACAACTGTTGAAATGCAGTTTAACAAGTAGGACTATACAATTTTCTCCAAGTTTTTTGAAGTAGCAATACATCACTCATCCACATAAGATCCAACAATTGTAGAAAAATGAAAATTTTGATGTTCAACCAAATCCATTTGATTGTAATTGAAATAACCCTAGAGGGGGGAGGGGTGCATAGGGTTGTATAAAAAATTTTACACTTAATCAACACAAGGACGTTAATAGCACTTTTATGATTAAATAATACTTCTTTATTGATAAGCTTAAAGTGCAAAGAAAGAGAGAAGGTTACAAACTCGGCACTATCAAGGACTGTGAGGTCCTCAACGAATGCTTACAATGGCAGAAAATTCATAGTGAATTTCTGCAGAGGAGGCCTCACAGTTGAGGCAAGAAGAAAGACTTGGACTCACTAAAGCAAGGTCACTCACTCACTTTAGCTACACGACCTTGAGGTCATCAACATTTATCACTCAACTGGTTACACAACTCACCACTAATTCCCTAGCGGTTACAACTCAGAAAACTTTCTCACAAAGTTTCTCACAACTCAGAATTCTTAAAGAAATTCCTACTCTCGATTTACTTGCTTGGAAATCGTTATTTTTGAGAAGTGAGGCAGTCGATCTTTATATAAGTGCTTGGGCTTTTAATGCAACAACTAGCTTGACATTTCCTTAGTTGAGGATACTTTCCAGATTTGCTTGATCTTCTTATCTTTGTTCTTTGGAATCTTCAATCCTTGCTCAATAATATATAGTCTTCGAAGATATAGCTCAGAATAAGTACACATAATCTTTAGAGAATATTTTGATTATAAGATGGAGAATTTTGGGAACTTCCCTTAATTGTTCTTTCAAACAAAAGTTTTGGTACTGCTGTGGCTGGAGTTCCTCAGAGCAGGGTTGGTTTTCTTCAATCTCCCCTTTTTTGTTTGAAAGACAAAACTTGCAAGTATCTCATATATGTATATTGACAACATAATAGATCAAGGTAGCAGTCATAACAACATAAGTAGCACAATAAAGTATCTTAGTTATAGACTAGAGCATGGAAAAATTCTCCCCCTTTTTGTCTTTCAGACAAGAAGGAAACAGGAGAGTATAAGCACTAAATTGTGTGGCCAAAATAAAGAGAGAAAGAGAGAGGGAGGAGGAGGGATAGGAGGAAAAGAAATGATTTTGGGCAGATTTTGAAAAGAAAAAGCAAGAATCTGAATAACCTATGGAAGAGGTAGTTAGACGTCTTGACCGAACCCAGTTTAAATTTTGAGGTGCCCGAGAGGACATGCTGGTGAAGACATCAGAGGTCCAGGCAAGCAGTGAGTTGACGAACCTGGGAGGACGAGAGAGACCACATGTAGGGTGGAGGGGTGATAGGACTCCCCCTCAATTTGACAACTTGTGCAAAGATTGAGGTCCTCATGATAGAAGGCTCCCCCTCAGATAGTGTGGGTGGCATTGTTTCGCAATCTTCCTAATGTCTAGGATCTTGTCTTGGCTTTTGTCTCCAAAGGTCACTCTTCCAATTTTGTTGATTTTTAGTTTGCAAAACTTGGTTGGATCTCTGGTAATGTGTCTAAGGCATAACTGCAGTAGAGGACATTATACTTTTCTCGGTCTATGACCAAGGATGAGATCGTTGCAGTGAGGTCTTTGGAACCCAAATGTTAGTGATGCGCGGAGGTCTAGATTTTTTTAGACAGGGGAGTTGGTAAGGTCTTTATTTTATTTGGTGTTGGAGGGCCTCTATGATGGTCACTACAAGAAACCCTAAATAAGAAGACCGTTCTGAACGGTCTCAGCTAAGAATGAATGGTCGCTCCAGAGGGCGCGCCATCGTTCATTTGCGACCGTTCAAAACGGTCGCCTATGAATGGTCGTTTAGAGGACTGCGCGACCGTTCATCAACGGTCATAGAAGCGGGAGACCGTTCATTGAACAGTCGCTATTTTGCGACCGTTTATGAACGGTCGCTCACTTCTGCGACCGTTCATGAACGGTCGTCCGCTTTAAGTATTTTTTTAAAAATTTTTTTTCTTTAGGGGTTCCCTGAATTGATATTTGAAGTATATATTTGAAGTATATGCGCCAAACAGTCACAAAATGAACGGCCGCAAACATTAATATATTCATAAAAGTGAACAGTCGTAAATTATGTTACATATCCCAAAAGTTAGTTGTTATAGTTGTCCTCACAAACACTACGAAGAAGGGTCCTGGGGAGAAGAAGAGCTATTAATGAAATTGGAGGGGGAGAATTGACCGCTTGAGGGTGTCCCCTACTGCTAGTGATTTTGTTCTACTTGGGACAATCTTCCTTCAAGTTGGCTCAACAACTACTGGTATTGGGAGACTTGACTCCTCAAAGACTGCTGTTCAGCCACCAAAGAAGCATAAGCAGATGGGGTAGCGGTGGATGCAAAAGAAGATCCCTGGCCCTCGTGGCGTGCATAGCGAGTCGGCCTTTCATAAAACATGCCCGTCGAGGATCGTAGGCCGAACACAAACTGATTTCTGACAGAGAAACCACCAGCAACATTGTAGAACATACCGTTGGCTTCCACAGAATCGGGCTCCACGCCCGTTGCAACTACTTACTCAAGATAATCATTATGCAAATGATCAACATTTATGATAATGAGAAACCACAAATACATGATCAAGATGCTTCTCATTTATGATAATGAACTAAAGGTAAAGCAAAATGGTCAGGTTGTTTGTTATCAATTCAAGATGGATATAATTAAAGGAACAACCAAAGAAGAGTCATCGAAGCACATTATCATATAAGTTCGTCATCAAATCACATTATCATAGCTTCATACTATTAACTTTGTTGTAAGTAATTACAACTTATGATCAACATTCAACACTGGTTATCATCACCAATATAGATTCCTAACTATATTTTCAACTCCAATTGTCATCAAATATCATGAAATTCTTTGGAAGCAAATAAAACAACAAAGAAAGAATTTTTGCGAGACAAGCAAGGATTTGTTAAAAACTCCTACTCACTTTCTCATTAATAGATGGCACAAAAAAGGGAATCTAGGGAGAGTTACAGAGAAATTTCGGCAGGGTTTCCTTTGTAATATGGACTATCCCAACTTCATAATACGAAACATAAACCTGCAAATGACAATTTAAACTCAACTGGTAGAATAAGGGGTCACACACCCACTTTACCACAACCAACAACAATTCCACAAGCCGATTAATCATATCGAGCCACACGCTCGTTTCTAAACATAAGTTAAACATTCCAACTTTTAACAGCAATTCCAACATATAATCAAGTAACCTTATATGGCCACGTGCCAATTAATCCTATCGAACCACACGCTCGTTTCTAAACATAAGTTAAACATTCCAACTTTCAACAACAATTCCAACATATAATCAAGTAACCGTAAACTAAATTTTTACAAATAATACATAAAAACCAATACATAAATACTAAGTTTTTACAAATAATACACATACACAAACAAACACATACAAAACCAATACATAAAAACTAATTTTTACCAAACCTACCATACACAAAAAAAAATTTCACAACATAACTAACTAAACATTTTTTACACAAATATTAACCTAAGCCATACTAATTAATGCATGCTCATAATTTATACACATAAACATACAATTAACACAATTAACAATTTTCAAAGCTAAAACACTAAATATTACAAAAATTAAATAATACTAACCTATCATTAAACTAATTATTCAAAACTAAAACACTAAATAATACAAAAATTAACCTAACAAATACTAATTATTCACTAAAATTATTCACAACATAACTAACTAAACATTTTTACACAAATATTAACCTAAGTCATACTAATTTATGCATGCTCATAATTTATACACATAAACTTACAATTAACACAATTAACAATTTTCAAAGAATATACCGGGGAGATGGAGGCAGCGCCGGCGACCGAGAAAGTGATAGGAGGCGGCGAAACCGGTACCGACGGCGGTAGTGACGACGGCAGTTGCTAGTAAGAGGAAGAGTTTGTGTTGTTATTAACCACCAAAAAATAAAAAAAATGATAAGGAGGGAGAGGAGATGACTTACCGTCGTCGGCTCCGACGGAAGGTGGCGGAAGGTTGCGGAAGAATGCGGTTATCGGTGGAAGTCGTCGGTCTTTCTTCAAATACGAACAGACAGATTTCTTTTGCTTTGAATGAACAACCGATTGAAAACTGAATTCGATTGATAATATTAAAAGGGGCGCGACCGTTCAATGAGCGGTCGTTAATTAACGATCGTTCAATCAAACGGTCGTTAGGTCGCGCGACCGTTCAATGAACGGTCGCTAATTAGCGATCGTTCATTGAACGATCGTGCGACCTAACGACCTTTGATTGAACGATCGCTAACTAGCGACCGTTCTTGAACGGTAAAAAAAAAATGGTCGCGCGTTTATTTCTAGCGACCGTTCATTAAATGGTCTCAACCAATGATCTTAAGTCTTAACTGAAGAACCATCTTGTAGTGGGTGTTCTCTGGACGGAATATTTGGTGTAGGAAGGAGAGGTCCTTTGTTGGTATGGAAAGGATGACTTTTGGACCGATAGTCTTTGAGAGGTGGTGTATTAGGTGTGGGAAGGATGGGTTGCTTTTGGTGGGGATGAGATTTTGTGACTGCCTCATTTGATAATTGAGTGATGTCCTTGTAGCAGTCTTTGACCTCTATGGATAGTCTAACATTTTCAGTTGCTAAGAGCTCATTTCTGGTGTTCAAGCTCTCTATGGTTTCGTTTAGATGATTGATATATTTTGTGAGATGCTTGATTATTGCAATTAAGGATCTAGAGTATTTGAAAAGATGAAATTATTTGTGAGCAAGATGTACAGAGGGAAGAGTGAGGAGGTCATGTAAATTCGCCTCGTCAAGAGATGAGGTCGGATCCTGATCCTCATAAGATTGTGCCATTACACAAACATTAGCAACCTCTTCAACTTCACTGTTCCCTTCACTTGAGTCACTGTCACTCCAGGTGGCCAACATTGCTTTACAATGTTGTTTTTTGGTTCTAGCATTTCTTCAGTCCTTATTTCTTCTGGCGTGACGACAGTCTTTAACCAAGTGTTCCGAGTTGCCACAACGATAACAAGTAAACAGATTAGATACTTCTTTGATTAAGGCCTTACCTTTTGAGGTTGCCTTTCTGTTTTGTCAAATCCTTAATGTATCCTCGAAAGATCGGATTTTTCTTGTATTATCTTCTGAACCCTCTTGCTAACATTGCTATTGTACCTTCCTCATTATCATCTGACTCGCTGTCAGATTCACGTACTGCCTTGAGGGCAATTCCCTTGGGTTCTGAGAGGTCACTTAGTTGGATCTCATGAGCCAATAATTTTCCAATGAGTTTTTCCAGTTTGAAGACCTTAAGGTCTTGGGCCTCTTCAATGGCTGTATGTTTTGGGCCCCATTTTCTTTTAGGCAGATATCTTAAGATATTCCTGGCTTGTTCCTCATTGGAGTAATTCCCATTTTCTTCTAGGCAGACATCTCTTTAATAGACTCATTTTCTTCCATTTTAAAGACCTCATACTTTTGGACAAGAATGTCCACTTTGATGTCCTTGACTTGGCTTGTGCCTTCGTATGAGGTCGTCAAGTAATCCCAGACCTGTTTGGTACGTAGTTTCACAATTAGAAACACGTTCAAAATAATTGAAATTTAAACCGCAATAAATCAAATTTAGAGAACGAGTATTTTTTTCTCAATGGTTCTAGCTCTTTATTTGTCATTTCGGATCTCTTTTTTGGGACATCTTGATTTTCACTGTTCTTTTTTGTGGGAGTAAGAAAATCTCCCTCAGTGTCCACAGTCCATAGATCTTCATCTTGATCCCTGAGAAATATTTCCATTTGTCTTTTCCACATCCTGTAGTTTTCTCCCGTGAGTAATGGAGCTCTTGTCCATGAACGTCCTTGAGGAGCTTCATTTGCATTGATACTGGGCATGATCTTTTCCACGAGTTGTTAAACTCTTGAACAGGTGGATCTGCTCTAATACCAATTGAAATAACCCTAGAGAGGGGGTGAATAGGATTGTATAAAAAATTCGGCACTTAATCAACACAACAACGTTAGTAGCACTTTTATAACTGAAGAATACTTCTTTATTGATAAGCTTAAAGTGCAAGGAAAGAGAGGAGGTTACGAACTCGGCACTATCAAGGACTGTGAGGTTCTCAAGAAATGCTTACAAGGGCAGAAAATTCAGAGTGAATTTCTGCAGAGGAGGCCTCACAGTTGAGGCAAAAAGAAAGACTTGGACTCACTAAAGCAAGGTCACTCACTCACTTTAGCTACACGACCTTGAGGTCCTCACCAGTTATCACTCAACTGGTTACAAAACTCACCACTAATTCCCTAGTGGTTACAACTCATAAAACTTCCTCACAAAGTTTCTTACAACTTAGAATTCTTAAAGAAATTCCTACTCTCGATTTATTTGCTTGGAAATTGTTATTTTTGAGAAGTGAGGCAGCCGATCTTTTTATAGGTGCTTAGGCTTTTAATGCAACGGCTAGCTTGACATTTCCTTAGTTGTCGATACTTTCCAGATTTGCTTGATCTTCTTATCTTTATTCTTTGGAAGCTTCAATCCTTGCTCAATAATATATATTCTGCGAAAATATAGCTCAGAATAAGTATATATAATCTTTAGAGAATATTCTGATTTTAAGATGGAGGATTTTGGGAACTTCCCTTATTTATTCTTTCAAACAATAACTTTGGCGCTGCTGTGGGTGGAGGTCCTCAAGATAGATTTGCGGAGGTCCTCAGAGCAGGGCTGATTTTCTTCACTAATCACAGCAAAGTGGTCTAACCCAAGACAAGTCACAAAAAATCAAGTAAACTAAGACAAGTCAATAGCCCAACTCTTAGTATTGACAAGGCTGTGAACAAGTTTTTGTCGACTTTGCATGCTTCTAGCTAGCTTTTCCTAGCTTGGGCGTAAGACTGGGCGACATGTTTAATTGGCCACTAAAGAATTACTTTTATTCCATGATTAACTTTTATTCACAAACTAGCAGGGATTAACTTTTATTCCATGGTTAACAAGAGACCATTTTCTTAATTGGCCACGTACTAAAGAATTACTTTCATGGCAAACATATTTTGGATCTATGGATTATAAACATTGATGTAAAATCTGTCCACCAAAACTTGCTTCCCGTGGCCACTTTGGTGGCGCAAGTCAGTCATTCTTGTAGTGACACCAGCTTAATCTGTAGATATCAAAAGCAAATAAAGCATAGCATCCCTTAGGCATTTCATGAAACACATGGTGTGCAAACATAAGCAAAGAATCTACAGATGGAAAACAAACAACGGTGGGACGAGAGCATAGTTATTAAAATCCCGATCCAAATCAATGATTCTACGAGTTTACGATCCAAAAACTTTTCATTAATCCAACTCTTATTAGGATCTTAAAGTATTTAGGATCTTACGATCCTAGTTTAACCTAAATATTATGTATTTAAAATCGCAATACGATTCTACGATCCTACGATTCGATCCTCGATCCTACATGAGTTTAATAATGTTTGCGCACATTATCATCTTTAAAATTTGTCATAACAATATAAATTTTGTACAAATGTTATCCACTAAATATACAATTTAATATATTGCTTCATTACTAGTGAACATTTGTTAAGATTTTAACTACTCCGTATTATAGCAAATTTTTTGATATTTTCCTATTGTATTATAATCTTACGATCCTCAATCCCATTCTACGATTTCGATCGTACTACACTGATCGATCCAAACTAGAATCCCGATTCTAACAACCTTAGGTAGGGATGAGAAGGTCAATGGTGGGAAAAGTTGTTGATCTGATATCGCCATCTTTGTGCACTTTTGTGTATTGGGAAAAATTGTGTACATCTAAATTCCTTATACCTGATCATGTTAGTGGGATTACACTAGAGTTTGATTGTTACTGTGTATTTTTCAGCTATAATTTTATCATTAATTACAACTTATCATATCTAATTAACCAATAAACATTAACTATCACTTATCACTTATGTGTACTAAATTACGTACACTACATAAAAATAATTATTTATTGAGTCGGCATGACTAGTAATTTATAAATATATTAAAATAAATTAGTTAAGGTGATTTGATATCTAAATGGAAAAGTTTTAGAGATCTAGTTACTCAAAAGTTACCTTCAAATCAAAATAACTTACTAAAATTTAATCTTATTAACTCAGTACAATCGCAATCAACTTCTTCATGCACTTCGTGGGGAAGAATGCTTATATTTCGATCCTCTTGTGTTACTAGGACTACAATGGGGATGGTTGCCGTTGTTGTTGTAAAGCTGATATTATTTAAACCAAAGTTAACAGTCATGTTGGTAGTAATTAAATAAATACTTTATGCTTTTTCTCCATCAAAATTAAATAGAATAACTTAACTATAAGATAGTACAATCAAATATATTAAGCTCAAACAAAATCAGGTTATTATTTTGTTCTACTTAACTTAAAAATAACTTAAAACGAAATATATTTATTATTGTTGCTATGACATTGTTTTCAAGTAAATGTCTTTTTTACAAAAATAAGATAAAATAATTTATTGATACAATTATGCTTGGTTTACAAATAAATATAATAATACTTCAAAACTTAACCTATTTCATCTAGTAAATAAATATTTAATTTTTTTCTTAGATATTAAAATAAATTTCAGTTAAAGTTTATCAGTAAAAAAAATAAGAATATTGTAACTAGCAAGGACTTCGTATGCTTCTATTACCGTATTCTTAGAATTAGTTTTAAATTTAATTTGTACAAAGAAAATACATAAGTAATGGTAATACAATAATTTGTATTACACTATTAATTTCTGATTGTTATTTAAATATATAATTATTATGAATTCACTCCTAAAAATAAACTACATTAAATTCTCGAAATAAATCTCCATGCATTGTATCGGTTGTTGAATACTAGTTCACTCTTAGACCAACAACCAATTTAAATTAAAATCCTACGTTTTACTGTATACGATTAATCCCACTGAATCAAAACAATCGGATGTTAATATATTGATAATATCATAACTTGATTGTCAAAAAGAAAACCATAACTTGGTGTATAGTGTGTGTTATAAACTTGGTATAATTCATCAAAGAGGTGATAATAAAGTGATAATCATATGCTATTTTTCTTATTCTGCGTTAAGGTTCAATTTTTGGTGAAAATAAAATATTTATATTGGTAAAAATTGTGCGGTTGATGGGTCATACTTTTGATGAACATGTAGTTTAATTTAGTAGTTACCCATTACCTTTAACCTATTAAATTCACTCGTGATTATCTTCTATGTATAGGCCTAGTAACTGGACCAAATTTTCCTATTTTAAAAAAAGTTAGGTATAATTTTATTATGGATTATTAATTTATATAGTTTTTTGTAAACTAATTTATTTAGCTACAAAAATATTTAGAATTAGCAATGAAAAATTTCAATTTAAAGTATATATTTTTATAGGCTTTTCTCGGAGTACTTGTTATTGTACTAAAAAAGAGAATAAAGATAAGGGTATATTTAACTTTTCCCCTTTGTCTTTGTGGTAGTGATCCAGTCCTTGATCCTTTTGAATTCCTTTTGTTAGAAATGCAATGATTAGGGATATAATCAAAATTATGATGACGGGTAAAACAAAGATCATAGTATGGAAACTGGCAGCCTTTATCTTTTCGAATAAAGTACTTTTTCCTGATCGATCATATAGTACGCAATGTAATTTGGTCATCTTATAAGTCCATCTAACAAAAATGAGTAATTACATTTACCCTAAATATACCCTAATTATTTTTAAATATTCTATTTTTAAATAATTTTTACTTTATCTTATCGAAGATACTCCCTCCGTCTTTTAATAAATGTCAATTTTTCTAACTACCTTATCCATTTTTATTTGTCAATTTTTTTTATTTGCCCTCGATTTTACGCTTTGAAGTATACAGTTTTTTACCCTCCAATTTTTGAAGTATAACAAAAATTACAAAATTGAAATGAGACAAAAATTACAACAATCGAGGAGGGAACATGCAAACAAAAATTACAAAATTTTGAATTATGACAGTTTTTTTATCCTACTTGATTTTTTTTGTAAATTTTTTGTTTGTATTAGAGTATAAAACTATTCCTGGGGCTTCAACTATTAGCTTAAGTTTTTGGTTGAGATGGTTCCACATGGTATCAGAGCCAGACTAATAAACAAGAGGTCTTAGGTTCGAATCTCAGCACCTCCCATTTATTTACGCAAGGTAATAAAAGGGTCTTTGCAGCATCCACGCTTCAAGCCCAAAGGGCATTCGCGTGAGGGGGCGTGTTAGAGTATTAAACCATTCCTGGGGCTTCAACCATTAGCTTAAGCTTTTGGTTGAGATGGTTCCACAGTTTGCATTTCCCGCAAAAATATATTTTGGATATTATTCAACAAATTTCATTTGTCTAATTTTATACTGACTGCCTCTAATGCTCTTAGCGCCTGTTCATTTCGTTGGTAACTACCAACATATTATATTTCAAAATTCTCCTTATTTCCACATAAACTATATAAATTATATATATATAATATACATACCTATCTAAACTTACTCTACATCTTTCTTAAAAATTAAATAAATTCAAATAATTGCATAAAATTTATGAATGTGTAACTGTTTTCAACGATAGTTTTGTAAAATTGTTCTAGAAATATACTAGAAATAGTTTTAAAAAATTTTTAAATTACAAAAATCCAAAAATAACCCAAAAATATTGAAATTTTCCATCAAAAAATTGTTGTACTTAAAAACTTTATTTTTAATTTTTAAAAATTTAATATTTTATTATTTAATCTTTATATTTTTATTGCTAATATTCTTCATTTTGAATTTTTTTTCAGTATTTTTGAGTTTACAATTATAAACTTTAATTCTTTTTTATTTTTTGCATTAAATAAAATAAAATTTAAATTTAAATTAAAAATAATAAAATTGAAAAAAATGAAAAACAAAAAAATTAAAAAATTAAAAAACAAATAAAATAATAAACAAAACATATAATAAAACAAAAAAATAATAAAAAATATATAAAGTAAAACATAGAATATGAAAATCTAAAAAAAACAAAATATTTTAAGTAATAAAAATAAATAAATAATTTTAAAATAAAAGGATAAAAAATAAAAAATAAATATAAAAAATTATAAGAAATGAAAAATGAAAAATGAAAAAAATAAAAAGTAAAATAAAAAAATAAAAAAAATAACACAAAAAATATATAAAAAGTATGAAATAAAAAAAAAAACTTTTAAAATCTAAGAATTTAAAAATTAACAATTACAAAGTTCTATCCACATCTATAGATTCTACCGATTCCTGTCATTCCTTATTTCCTTACATACGCATCACCCGCAAATTCTACCAAACATTATTTAAACAAAGTATGAAAATGTTAATTTGCATTCAAAATTAATATTTTGCTCCAAATCTACCAAAAAAAAAGTTACAGAAAAACCTAGGGGTTAAAGAAATGACTACAGGTGAGATATGATAAAAATCATTTGCCAAACTTATTGTGTTTAAAAATTATTACACCAAGCCTCAAATAAGGTAAATGTAATTTATTCATGAAAACAAATATATTTACACCCTAAATATATTTGAATTATAAAATTGAAACCCTATTCCTGAGTTTATTTGTATAGTCTACTTTTTAGATTTTTGGGACTCCTATGAGATATGGTAGCTTGATGGTTGTATATCACATGTAACCTTCAAGCCTTTCATCAAGCTAAGGATAAAATTTTAGAGGGAGAAAATGTTTGTGTGTGTTATGGTTGATGCATTAGGTTACAATTGATAAATATCTGTAATTACTAAAAATATAATATTTATAAGCATTGAAATATAAATTGCATACGTTTGAGATGATTATTAACTATCTTTGATTTAATACGCATATCATTGTCCTTTGATAATAGACTTGTATTCTCCAATTTATCTTGTCGTCCATGAATTTTTTTAAAAGAATTTTTGGACGATAATGCACTGGACTTTAGGAGTATTGGACAATAATACACTGTACTTTGTTTTTGTACACTAATACACTGAACTTTGAGGATATTGGGCAATAATGTACCTAGAACGATTTCAGTGGTGGTTGACTTGGTGGCGGTCCTCGTAGCCAACTGAGAAAATGATGTGCAAAAAAGTTAAAAATTTTGTCATGTCAGAAAGTACACATAAATAAGATGCAACTAATATACTTTTTCTGAAAAAAGAAAAACGGCATCTCAATTAGGACGGCCACCATGTCAATTACCACCGAAATTGTTTCAAGTGCATTATTATCCAATACCCTCAAAGTTTAGTGTATTACAGTTCTAAAAAAAGTTCAATACATTAATATCCAATAACCATAAATTCATTACATTATCGTCGAATAATCATTTTTAAAACCTAAAACGAAATAGAAAACAAAAATTTAACTGGCTACAGTGCACAATTAATATATAACTGGATGCAAGGAAAAGTGATTTCCACGTACAACTTTTGACTATAAATGAAATTAGTGAGAAGAGTAATTATATAGTGATAATTACTTTATTATAATCTCCCACTAATGATAATATGGACAAATATAATTATTAGTCGAAAGCTAAATTAAACATGCATGGGCAAGAAATTCAAGCCGTCGTGTAATTGGCAAAGCACTATCGTGGCCTATCTAAATTGTATTTTTAATACTAATAATGATAAGCACTGTCCTATGAAGACAAGACCCACCTCCCTCGAGCTTTGATCCCCATTCTTAACCACTTAATTATTTTCTCCCTCGTGATTTTCCTGCTCTATAAATTCTATGTAAATTCGCCAAGGATATTAAGTACTGAATTTTTTTGCAGGCATTACTTTGGCCTAAAAAGTGGCATGCATTTGATGCATGACATATATGATGATGCATTTTTGTAGTTAACTGTCAGATTTATTATTGTATTTTTCAGCTTCTTTGAAACTTGATCAAATTATTGCATATTTTTGGATGATATAGGTATGCCCCGGACCTACGCAATTGCTCCTCCATTTCATATTAATTGACACTTTGATTAAATTTTGACCGTCTATTACTCACAAACTGCAATAAATTACAATATAAAATTAACATCATTAGAAAGATACTTTACAAAAAATTTCAATTGAGGTAATTTCATATTATAACTCATTGTAGTTTATAAGTAATTAACGATCAAAATTTAATCAAAGTGTCAATTAATATGGAACGGAGGGGGCATTTGGATAAGGGATCCATGATACATAACAAATTTATAACATATTATTCCTTTTCTTTTTAACAAGGATAAATAATAAATTATTAAGTAATCCTTTTCTTAAAGAATATATATGTCTAGAACATCCTCATAAATAATTATGGATAAAAATCTGTGAAAGTTCAAATTAAAAAAATATAACTATTGAACAGAGAGACCAAATTAACTAGCCAATCAGCTACCTTATTTTCTTGACAACAAATGTGTGAAACATAAATGTCATGACATAACCTCATCATATTCGCTCGAATATCAACAAATGTGGAAATCTTTCAAAGAACATGAAACACTCCCTTGACAACATTGATGAAAACTAAGTTGCCACCCTCCAAAGTAATAAATCCTATGCCCAACAGGCCGAACATCCCTAGTCCTATTTCTCATAGTAATAGCTTCAGCAACAAGGATTGAACCCCCCACCTCCTGAAATTGAAAGAAGAAGCTTGGATAACCTATCATCTGAAGTCTAACAATATAAGCTCCACTAATGGACTTGTCGTCAATCTTAGACCCATCAAAATTGATCTTGATCATCCCACAAGTAGATCTATCCCATTTAACCCAAAGGGCTCCTTTACATTGTTGTTTAGAACAAAAGATAGAGGCAATAAGGAGACCTGACAATTTGTGTCTAATTTTCCATTCATCGGAAGCATGCTTAGTTCTAAGAAGAGTACAATCACTAGGAATGAAACTAGCTTTAGAAGTAACAATATTTCTTGATTTCCAATGTCTCCAAGTAAGCGCTACAACTGGATCAAAAAGTAAATTTAGACGCATGCATTTAACTTCGTTTAAAAAACATAATTAAAACTTCCCGGTTATTAGGAAAATCTAAATCCAACCATGGTGAACAGCCAACTACGTGCCAAACTTCGTTCGCTTTCCTCAATCTGATTACAAAAAAGGGCACGTAGAAGGAATATTCTTGCCAAGATGTATTAAATTAGTTCTAACCGGAAGGGTCTTATGATAGAGTTGCCAATGGAATACTTTAAATTTAGGTTGCATATCCAACTTTCAAATCCACCTATATTTCCATACAATACCAAAACCTACTTCCTCATAGGCTAATTAACTGACTGGCTGATTTAGTAGTAAATTTACCATGACAAGTATGTCAATCCCTAGACTAGACTAAGATGGTTTGGGCATGTCTTTAGGAAAGTCCATATGCACCCGTTAGGAGGTGGTGAGGGATTAGGTTATCCCTAGGGTGTGGGGGCATGGAAGACCAAAGAAGTCCATGAGTGAAGTTATTAGAGCAGATCTTAAACACTTAGGTTTAATGGAGGACATGACATTGAGTACGAGTGTGTAGAGGGCTTGGATTAAGGTGGTAGGGTGAAGTTTGATAGTAGGGTATTATGTCTTCGCTTGTTCTTCTATGCTGTTTTTTTACTTTTTGGCCCAAATACATATAGTAATTCCTCATCTACATGAAGCTCACAAGTATGTATCGTTTTACTGTCGCATGCATCTTTATTCTTCTTGTTCTTTCTTGTCTCTTACTTTCTAAAGGGTTTTCCAAATGAGTTTAATTTAGTGCTTAAAAAGGTTTTTTTTTTTGTGGGTCCATGGGAATTAGTCTCTTTATGCACTTTAATTCATGAGGGGAAGACTGCCTACATCTAGATATAAATGCAATTTTTTTTATTATCTTTCCAAAACTAGATGTCTCATGCTAAATAGGACGGCAAATATTATTTTTGTAACATGCACATAAGTTAATCAGATTTCAGCTTTAGGTTATACAGAAAAAAAAAAGATTTCAATTTTTTTTAAAAAAGATATACATAGTTTAATTGATTTTATTTACCCTTTTCTTATTTACTACGACCTACATTTTGATATTCTTGCTTCATTATGTAAAAACTTGCATTGAAGAATCTGAATATGGTTGGTGAAAAAATATACTTTGCGTGCAAATGGAGTAACATGTGACATTAACTATAAACTTTACAGAAGCCAAGATGAAGAACCAGAAAAGCACTTTAGCTAAAGAGGGTTATTAAAGGCAGCCCCTGTTTCAAAATTGATCTTAGTTTGAACATAATCTCCATTATATCTGTAATCATTACACATTGTATGAAAAGAAGCCAAAAGCCCTAAAGATAAATGAAATCTTGTATTTTAAAAAGATTAAAATATCAACCTTTATTCCTTTTCTTTTGAGGGTTCAAACTAAATTGCCTCACTATTGCTGGCGCAAGTTTTAGATAATCTATGTTGGTAATTTTTTCGAAACACTAGAAACCTCTGAAATGAGAGTAACTGTAGTTGTTTTGGCCAGTCAAATCGTCAAAAAATCCCCCAATTTACTAACATTTTCTGCTTTTTAATTTTTAATAGTTAATACACAATTTAAAAACAAAACTTTAAATGGATCCGAATTCTAATCTTCTAAAATAATAATGATAATGATAATAATAATAATAATAATAATATAATAATAATAATAATAATAATAATAATAATAATAATAATAATAATTTATCTGTAATCTATAATAATATAAAAGTAATATATTCAAAATTTAAAATACTCAAACCAAGTGATTGTAGATGTTATTGACCAATCATATTAAAGGAAAAAAATCAATTTAGAAGTACAATAAAAAAATCATCGCCCATGAAATAATAATAATAAAAAATCGATTTAAAAAAATAATAAACAAGAAGTCTAATCAAATCAAGAGTCCACCTTATCTAATTAGAAATCTACTTCCCATGGAGTCTACCTCTCACCCAAATCTAATTAGAAGTCTAACTCCCGACCTAATATATAAACATCCAAACATCGTTCATTCTCTTTCAATCTATCAACTATTAACATTTAAAGCAACCATTGAATTTCTCGGCAAACTTGCAAATACAAGCAGGTTAGTTTTCGAAAAGTACTATCAATATATATCATATCAATATATTTTAACATATATTTGCATGTTACAATTTTTTTTTTCATAAAATTTTACATGATATATACATTGGATTTACATGGTGAAAAATATCATAATATTACAATTTAGCATTCTCGATAATTTAAAAAGATTGATAGTGCATAATCTCCGCAATATCTGTGAAGATATTCAACCCCTCCTTTTTTATTTTTAGCATGTGTTCTGCTGTCCCTCAGTCCTCATCGCTTGAGAAATACGTACGTTTCGTTTTCAGTTTTTGTTTTCCTTAATTATGAATGATTAATCCAAAACATACTATGCAGCCCAGGTTAGCACGTGAATTTGTATATTTCAATTTCACGCCATTTGTTATCAATTATTTATTTGTTAATTTCTTTGTTTGTTCTTTCGTATAACCAGAAGCTGCTTTAACCATGGCGGGTTATACAATCTGTACAATTTGTTTCGTACAACCGTATCACTCTATAATTAAAATTTTAAATTGCGGGTTCGACAATTAAACATGATGGACGTCAAGGCCGCCATGATCAGTATTACTTGGCTTTTAAAAATTTCGCATTGAATGTCTTATGATGATGTCAACCATTTTTATTGGACTATACTATTTACACACTTTCCTTTTATTATTGTGTCGCCATTTATGTTTTATTTTAACGGTATTAAACTCTTTGTTTTAATATGCCCGTTCATAGCACAGATTTAACACTAGTAATAATAATAATAACAACAACAACAATCCTATAATTTATCACTACTTTTTTCTATTCATTTTTTTTATAGAAACATGATTACAGAAAGACTAGGAGAACTAGAATAGCAACAACAACAACATTTTTTACTTTTGAATTTTTAATAATGAATACATGATTAAAAAAGAAATTAAAACAGACCCAAATTCCAAAAATATGTGATGATGATGATAGTAATAATCACATAATATATTAACTTCATGTTGGTTTTTACTTTTTAATTCTCAATACAAAATTTTTAAAAAAATTGAAATACATTCAATTCTAATATTCTATAATAATAATAACAACAACTATTAATAAAAAAAAAAAATAATAATAATAATGGCAATAAACAGATATGTTTTTTCCATTTTATTTTAATTTCTAAATGCATGATAAAAGATTTGAAGTAGATTGAAATTCTAATCTTTTGTAATAGTAACAACAACAACAACAGTAATGCAATATATTGTGGAATCATTGATTTAAGTTCGGTGACGTTTTGGATTGAATTTGTATGCAAAAACACGGATTATTTGCATATATACCCCCCTCAAATTTACGACATTGATAAATCCAACCCTGACGTTTTAAAGTTAATATTTACCCTTCCTAAAATTTTGAACCACTTTCATGTAGCTACTTTTCTGGTGAATTTGTAATTTGTAATAAAACTTATTTGTTGAAATGACAATGATTTTAGCAGAACAAATTTCATCACATATCCCACATTCACCGGATAAGTTGCTAAATTTACCGAAAAAGTCGCTAAATAAAATTGGTTCGAAACCATAGAGAGGGTAAATATTAACTTTAAAATGTCGGTGTTAGATTTATAAACGTCATAAACATGAAGGGGGTATATGCAATTTGTTATGCTTAATTTTGGCATGTTTTTGGTTGAGTTCTGATATAATTTTAGTGTTAAGTCATTACAATACATGCCTTAATGTGTTTTTAAGTCCTTAGTTGAAATGGAGGTTACTTTGATGTGAATAGCATTGATTTGGGAGCTGATTTGGATTGATTGATTGGAGTGTCGGTGCTTTTGGGTATTGTTGATGTTCTTGATTAATACATGAGTGATTGTTGAAGGTCCATAATTGATTTTATTGAGTATTGTTGAGTTTTGACCATTGTATTATTGAATTGTTGGTCTGAGTATTGTGGTTGCTCGGTTAATGATTGTGAACCTCATTTCAGTTGATCGAAATTTGGTGCATTCCCTTTTGCCGGATTCCCCCATCTTCCCTCCACAAAATTAGCATCGCTAAACTCCTTAACATTCCTAGCTACAAAAGTGACCCTTAAACCTTCATCTGATCATCTTTACTACCCACAAAGAACCAAACACCACAAAAAGCCACACAAAAGGTCTCATGATCCCTTTCCTCTCCTTGATTTGAAACCATCCTTCGATTCTAGACCTACAAATTGAAAATGCTATGCAAACTTTTTACACAGAACAACTTACTTGAGAGTTTTAATGGGCACAATGGCAGACTAGTCAATCATCGATCGTTTGAGGAGCCTCTAGTCCAAGATGAATGTGACATCCAACAATGCAGGTGTAAGGAGACATCAAAGCGTCTTGAGCCAACTTTGGAGGATGTTCAATAAGGAGCTTTTTTCAAGAGAGATAAAGTTCTTAATGGTGATGTCCAAGAAGAAGTTTTTTTTTTTAATTTTTTATTTGGGAGAAAAACCACACCTTAATCTCTTTACCCTCCAATCTTTACCATGAAGAATGTGATGAAACTCCAATGTATGATGAGTTGAGTTCTATTGAAGTTTTCTTTATTGGTAGAAAAGACTGTCGATTGTTATCTTCTACCGCTAGTGAGTGTTCAAAGTATTCCAGTCCATCATGAAGAAGAGACTTAGAACGCTCCTTTGATTCATGAAGAGGAAATCATGAAGAAGAGACTTAGAAAGGATGATTGTGAAGGGTGATTATGGTGGGATTGATAGAGGGGTTCGGCATGATTGGTCCTTAATGATTACACCCTCACTACCCTCTCTGCTTCAAGGCTATGTTGGTGACCTTATACCTCAGCCTTCCTCCTCCGTTTAAACTGCCATTTGACCTTGCCCCACAAAACACTCATTTGAATTCCTTTTTCTTTCGAAAATTGCTATACCTTCAAGAAGAAAGGAACGATGAGTGTCACAGTATTATGGCTGATAGAGTTCCTGGAATTGATATTGCATGGGGTTTTCACTGAATCACAACCCTAAGAGTTGCAGGAAACACTTTTCAAGAGGGGGAGTTTGTTCTGTATGGGATCGGGGACGGATTTGATGAGCCTATGGATGCGCGATCATTTCAAACCTCCCACCTTCCCATCAAGCAAAAGAGTGTGCTTGTTACCCATTGGAGGTGGCCTCCCAGCCTCATAATGGAGTTTGGGGGTCTACTGTGGGAGGTCTTTCTCGAGCCCTTTCAAGGACCTTTAGAATATTGTCACAAATAAGAAAGCGAAATAAACCCGTAATCGTAACTTGGAACCGTATCAAATAAGAGCATCAACAACGTCATGACTATAACAAGATGTTGCTGGATGGACCCTTTTTCAAGCAACCAGGTTCACAACAGAGGTTACGTCTGTGACCCCAATCGACTTAGCTGCTTCCTTGTGCAAGAAACATGTGTCAGAAGTGTGTCACACGCATGTCAAACCCGTGACACCCACGATTCTAGCCTGTTTTATAGGGTTATTGCCCTTTCCTCTATAAATATGAACCTTATGTTGTTTTTCCTTACATCGTTTAAAGTTATTAAATATTGAAGAAATGAAAAATTAAGGGTATTTGAAAATCCTTCCTCAAATCTCTATTTTCTTTATCCATTAGATTAGTGGTCATGCTAAGAGTAGCTCCTTTAGAGATTGGTTGGTGGAACCTCCTTTAGGCTAATCTTGGAAAAGTCTCTTGGATCCTTTCATTGGAATAGATCAATGTGGTGAGTGTTACTCTTTATCATTGATCATATGTTTATTTGCTTGTTGATTTTCCTATTAATCATCCAAAAATACATAAATATATATGATGATGAATGTGATGAGTTCTAATGTTGGGTATTTCAAGACTTAAGGTTGTCAATGGATCCTTGGCCATAATCAATCTTTGATAAGCCCTTACAGTTTAGTAACACTTGAATTTGAAGTGGTAAGACCCTAACAAGCATTCTGGATCAGTTGATAATAAATGGAAAAAGTTGATGTTGCTAGATGGCTAGTTTTCACGACCTAACAAGCATTCTGGATCAATTGATGTTGCTAGATGGCTAGTTTTCGGGCTGCCCTCCAGGGACATACATTCACCACAGAGCCCTTGTCAACCGTGACCAAGGGAACGACTTTGTTAGAACACGTACAAAGCGGTCAGGTATAGGGCCTTGTTGTGCGAGGCTCCGGTTTCAAGAAAGTATTCATCTCCGAAGGTGATAGTGTTCTTTAGAGGTCGGAGTATGTATGTGACTATAGCTTCGGGGGTCAGTGCTGGTGATGAAATCGCACTTTTTAGAGCATCTACCAGTGTTCGGCGGTGGTTATGAGATGCGCATAGTAGCGCTACTATATGGTGACGCCGACCTTGGCCCTTTTAAGTTGCTTCAATATAGGGTCCGCATGGGTTTCTTAAGTTGCTGAAATAGTTGTTTCTGAAGTTTCGGCTGATTGTGTCTACCCGATCTGGTGAGAAATATAGTCATCTCATCATGATCGGCATTCTCATGCTGCGGGCTATCCGGAGGATTATTGGAACCCGTATCATCTTCTGACTCGAAGTCACCACCCTACAGACAGTGTCACTGTCGCTATCCCATATGTCGTGAATGGAAAGGGAAATACGCGAGGCATATGGTGGAATTGCCTCACCTGTGTTAAGGATTAGACTGGAAGGATGTATGGCTTAAACTTGGTCGTGCGGGATAGGATTTTCCTTGTTATTAGGCTTTAGTTTAGGAGTAGGAATATCTCTGGACTGGATGAGATCTTCAATCTTATTTCTCAGGGTCCAACACTTCTCAGTGTTGTGTCCCCGGCAGCTGTGGTATTGGAAAAATTGGTTGGCGTCCCAATTCATTGACTTGACTTCTGGCTCTGCTCTTGGAATGGGTAGTTATTGATGTCATTCTTAACTAAATGCTTTAAAGCTAAAGCGTTAGTGAAGTACAAAGGAGTGTAGTCTCATACTTGGATGGAATGTTGTTCCCTTTGCGTTGTTGTACGACATTAGTTTCTGAGTTGTAGGGGAGTTGGTGGTAGTCCTAGTAGTTGTCATGTTTACGCTGGACCCCTTCCATCCATGGGTACTTGCTTGGTGTTTTGTGCAGGCTTCTAGTATGGTGCATCGTCGGTTAAGGTGCTCGAAGTTGTCGATGATACGGGTCACAAGCTATTACTTAAGGTTGTCGTTAAGGCTTTACTTGAGAGTAGATAGTTATAACTTGATTGGAAATGGTTCTATGATGCGGGACAACATAGCATGCTACCTCTTAAACTAGGCTTAGAAGGATTCATCCTCCTTTTTCTTGAAGGCCATCATATTTTCCATGACGCCTTCCTCTTTTGGATGGGAGTGTAGTTCTACACAAAGACATTATCCAGTGCATCCCAATCAGCTCTGGATTGAGGAGGGAGGGTGTAATAACATTCCAAGGTTTCCCCGTCGAAAGTAGATAGAAAGACAGTGACATAGCGTTCCATCTCTACACCTTTGATAGGCATGGTTCTCAGGAACTCCCACACGTGATGCGTAGCATTTTTTAATAGAGCAACCTTGGGTACATATACATACAGTTTTTCAGGGATCTTGGTAAAGGACTAGATTACCAGACTCAAAGGTGCTCAGTTGGCCCGCGATGTGGGGATCTAGCTTAACGTCTTTTGCAGCTTGACAATCTCGGCTTTGAGATTTTTGTTTCAGCACTTTCATAGCTCTCAAGTGCGGACATAAATGAGGGAGGTAATGGCTCAGTCTTAGGTTGTGACTTGGAGATGCAAGTTGGAGCTTCCTCGTGGGCCATAGGGGTAGATTTCCCTTTGCGAAGTTCACTGAGAAGGTTGTTCCACACTTTGTGCTTTCCCTTTTGTGCATGAGTATTTTTTGGGGGTTCAGGAACAAATGGAATTTCCTCTTCATCGCTGTTAGTGTCTTCGTTGTTGAGCTTGAAACCCACATGTTTGCTTAGCAGTTGAACAATGTCTATGATACCGTTCATAGTTTGCTATTGCTGGACAAACCTTTGAGCGTGTCGGGCTTTACTTTCATTGAGGATCTTCTCTTGTTCCCTGGCAGTGTGAGTGCAACATCAACCATGGCCCAACATAGTGAGTGTCAGTTACCTGAAGAAAACCTCCCTACCCCTTTAACTGCCCAACATTTGACTGAGTTCTTACATCAAACGCAAGGCATGGTAGATAAGAAAGCTCATCACCTAGAGTTGAAGTATGAACAACAGCAAAATACCATTGACATGCTCCTTCAAATTGTCTTGAAGATCAATCGAATGTTAGGCCTTGATGATGAGGTAAGACCTCATGAGAGTGTTTGTAAAGAAAAGAGAGAAATGTTTCTTAATGACAACATCTGTCTTAAAAGAGTATGCATTGAGATGGAGACAAGGAACACAGAGGCAACTGCCTTGCCAAATGGGAAGAACACCATATCAAGTAGGAGGCTAATTAGTACCAGCAACAACTCCCCTAAAAATGTTGAGACTAATGCCACCAAAAAGTACGACACCTATGCCTCATACACCCTTATCGACACCACTTACGCTCATGCTTTCAAGAAACTTCTAAAACGGGGAAAATTTGAGTTGCCTCCGCCCAAGATAGAACCTAACCAATTCTGCAGCTACCATAGATGCAAGGGTCACGATATTGAGAATTGTCTAACCTTCAAGAACAAACTTGAGGACATGATCCAATAAGGGAAATTGCCCCTACCTAAAGCAGCACAAGAACCCAACTAAAGTAAGATTGCTTCAAGACGAAGTTGCAAATAAAGGAGACAATACCAAAAAGCGCCATAGAGTCAGCTAGGGTCATTATCTTCTATGTGAAGCATTTTATTTCTTGAGTCAATTAGAGTCAATAGTCAGTGCACCTTGAATACATGCATTTTTTATGGCCCAATAAGATGATTTTCTTCAATCATGACTGTCAATTTGCTCTTGTTGCTTAAGAAAAAAAAAAAGAATCTCATGCTTACACTTCTAACTTGAGTCAAAAGCTTACTAATCTATTCACCTACCTCAAAATGTAAGTCTGACACATCTATCTCCCCTCACCTTCTCCGCAATCTCATTCCTCACACTTATGTCTTAAGAATCTAGGGTTAAGGAGCGAAGAGAGAAATTAAAAAAAAATAGAAGAGAGAACCCAACCGACACCATCATCTAACAAGTTGGGAAAAAGGAGAGAAATCGAAAGGAAAAAAAAAAGAAAAAGAGAAAGAGAGAAGCCAACTTGCACCATCATATATCGATTAGGTTGGGCAAAAGGAGAGAGCATAATAGATAAAAGCCAATAATCTCTTAAAGTGAATACTTCACGCCTTGCAGCTCAAACAAACATGCCTAGGACAGGGACCTTTAACTCCATACCATATACCATCCTAGCTTTGCCTATATTACCTATTTCCATCTCAACTTCGCTATGCCTAAACTAGTATCTCCCTTTACCCCTTCTATGATATTCTTACCTACCATCTATACCTGCATTAACCATAACATCCACTACATCAAACCCATCACCTTAAAAGCCTTCACCTAACCAACCCTGTCATTCGTCTCATCCAAATCTAAACCAAAAAGTGTGTTGTGACAAACATCATCAAGGAGTAGAGTGATAAAGAGAAGAAAACAAAAAAATTATTTTTTAAAAAAAAGGAAAGAAAAAAGAAAAGGAGTTCCTAGTTTATCCACCAACACGGGTTGACATTCATGGTACGACATTCATACCCTTTATGAACTTTGTTTACGAGAAGAAAAACCAGTGTGGGGAGAGTAAACCTCATTTGGGTTGTCCATATCTCGAAGCATACCAACAAAAAAAAAAGAGGAACACAAATCAAATAAAGAAAAGGAAGAAAAAAGAAGAAAAAAAGGAGAATGAGAAACCAAAGGCAGAAATTGCGGTCACGCACACCAAAAACCCCCATAAACCTTCCCACTTGCTCTCGAGCCTTATGCCCCAACCTTCACATCAACCCTCTAAGCCTATATATCCATCCTCTAAATCTTCACACACCTGTCCAAGCCTCTACGCCTTCATAACCATACACCTCACCAGCCGCTTAAAACCTTGCATCAACCCCATTGGAAGCTTGAACCATCTTGCCACATACAAGCCTTCACAAATCATCCATCTATATCCACCAATTGTACCTTACTAAGGCCTCCTTGAAGAATGAATTTGAAGTTGCACCTTATGAACTATGACTGGCCTGATTCCACATTGAATACATAGGAAAACCTCTTTGGGGCTCGACCACTATCATTCACTTAAGAGAACCATCTGTCATAGAAGAACTTGGTCATTTATAGAGTAAATAAAGAGAGGCTAGCTTGAAAACCCCGTTGGGGTTGGCTAAGCAAAAGGAGACTTATAAAGCAATAAAGAGATGCTAGCTTGAAAAACCTATTACGACATGCTAGGAAAAAGGAGAGTAAACCCTGGATTTTGAGGTCACTAATGCATTCCTGTACTTCACCGTTATGAATATTCCTCTTTCTTTTTGTCAGACTTTGATCACCCTCTATATCTAAAAACCATATTGCCATCTCTCCTCCTATAAGATGAGTTCACTCATTCTAACCATCCCTCCTCATCCAAGACATACTAATTGTCTCCTCCATCACACATATTCGTGGGTTCACCTCTGCCTTTAATTTACAAAGTCACCCACGCATCCCGACTCAGCTCATTCATGAAATCATGAATCCATACAAGGATGTAAAAAAATTAATCCCCACGTACCCTTACATTAGTTCACCACCTCATCTAGTGAACCCGTCCCTACATCCCTACATACCAATTCCCCTTCCAACATATCATTACAGACTTCCCTCTTCATTCTAAGGGCCATCAAATGAATCCACCTAACTATCCCCCCATCTTTTATCCTTCTCCCCTTAGCCAAAACTCACTCCCTATCCTACAAGATCTCGAATCCTCATTCTCATTGACGTCTTAATAGTAGTCTCAAAATAAAAGAGAAGCAAAAAATGAAAAGAAAAAAAGAAAAAGAAAAGGAAAAAGAAAAAAGAAAAAAGAAAAAAAAAGAAAAAGAAAAAGAAAAAAAGAAGACCGAGACTCACAACAAAGGACGTACCATACCTTCGTGATCAATTCGACATAGGGAACATGTCTCATTCTTTTCCATGGTTTCCACGCATTGTCAGTCCACACCCAACCGGGGGCTCGCAACTCTCCAATATGCCCTCAAAAGTAGGATAGTATCATCAAGGGCCTACATCAAATGGGGGGCTCGCCATACATCAACATGGAGTTGAAAGCAACCAGACCAAGTTCGTCTACATGACCATCAATGAAAGTCAATCCTTCGAGCGTATCACTCCACCATGATTCCTTGTCCCATGGTGAGAAACATTACTCATCTTGCATTGTAATGAAATTCCCCATAGGTGGCCTGAAACTTAGGAAATCATTGTCTTAGGAAATAATCGTCCTAATATGGACTTGGGGGGTTACGTGCATATAGAGTTACATGTATGGAAGCATATTGCATCATGTCCGCGTCTCGTCTGAGCATAATATATTTGCGTTGCAACCACAATTCATGTAAAAATCACATGGAATTATTTTTTCGTGCATAAAGTCAATAGTCATGCATAAATACATAAATACATGAATACATGCGTAAAAAAAATAAAAACAAAAACAATGCATCATTTATATGTAAGAGTACGTCTAGTATGTCCTAGCCTAAGCATGCACAACTTTTACGTAAAAAAGGTGATGAAACCCTAAAGGTGGCATGAATGAACTTCCAAGAGGTCCCAAGTTCAAGCCTTCATGAAAGCATTATCGTCTAAGATTTTTAAGCTAAGACGATCACAAGGCTTAAACACATTCACACACACCGTCTAAGGTGTGAACATAGCTCAAATACATGCATGGAACAAGTCTAAAGTCCGATCGGACTTTAACGATTTTACACCACTCCGAACGCATTATACATAGACTAGGACAGTTTCATCCTACCTTCTCCCCTCCAAGTTTGATCGGCCATAAGCTTTCACACTTAGGCTCATCCTCCTACACACTCCCGACTAAAGTGTGCGTGTGGTTCATTCCTCTTAAAGTTCGATCGACCATTATATTGATGACTCCGAAGTGTGTTGGTTCATGAACATACATTCCCCCCATGAAGCACCTTAGACCTATTAATAGGACATTAAAGCTCGAAGCAAACACACACCAAAATACATTATCCTCCCTACTCACTTCTAGTCTCTCAATTCTCTTACTTTGTCTCCCTAATTTCTACATCATTCTTACTTCCATTTTCCCTATTCCTTCATGGCCTAAACCCATATCCTACATAAGCCATCCAAAAACACCACAACAACAACCAAAAACACCTACGAAAACCCCACAAAAAGAGTCTTTTCCCTACCTTTTTCCTACATTTTGCTTACCTAAACTTTGGTTCCGTTTTACCTCAACAAGAGAAGTGTTCAACTCTCCAAGCAAGCTTCTTCAAGGGTGAAAATCAAGTGTTCAAGCAAGGCTAGCTAGGCAAGGCTCCTCTTAAAATCATCATATAGGTACATTTGTTGTGTTTATTTCTAATGTAAAATGCTTGTATATGTTGTAATTCTTTCATTCCTTTTGCATATTTAATGAAATAATCATGTGAAGTTTTAATTTACTTTCTCTTCTAAACTTTATTAAAAGCACATTTTCAAACTTTTAGTAGAATCTTTCCTAAAGTGAGAGACGGACTCAAAAGTCTTTGCCTTTCGAGTTCGTAACCTTACCCCCGAATCCACTTCTTGATTCGTAGGCGGAGTCTTTCTTTCTTTTTTTGTTTTGTCTTGGCTTTTATCCTTAAAAATGTTGGGTGGAGACTCCTTTCAAAATGAAACACGTCGGGATTGCATGAACCGTGTTTATCATGGTTTTATAATGAACCGATGCAACTTTAAATGGCTTTTGTACAATTTTTAAATAGTGATTGCATAAATTACCTTCTTACGAGCTTAACATTTTGTGAACAGATTAGACTAATCCTAAAGAGTTGGGACAAGTGGATGTTCACTCCTAAAGTTTAGTTTAATCATTCATGAAATGCACATAGTAAAGGAAAGGTGATTTTACAATATACTATTCATAAAATGTGCGAATAATCCTTAAAGCGTTTTAAAAAGTAAACACCGGCAAATTCTCTATTGCGCGGATGTTTAAAGTCTGAACGACGCAAAAAATGTCCACACGGTCAAACAGGTAAGAGAAAAGTTCATAGCTTTAAAGTACGGTACCCAAAGCTTGTGTTGTTAAAACTGACCCACCTGAATTAGTTAAATATGATGACCTTGGAACTGTTGGTCAACTCCAATCACTTCTAGCTACAACCTACAACCAGTTTAGTAGGTCTAACCACCAAAAAAAACTAAAAAAAAAAAATTGATGGACCCTATTCAAACCGAAACTACTAGTTGGATTAGTTTCCTACTTTTACATAAAAAGCCTGATTTTTTTCATCTAAAATTGAATCCCTAAGTCGAGAGTTGTTGTATACGATTGTCGTTACTACTAGCTTCCCTTATCAAAAAATTACATAGAGGTACCCTAACTTTTGAAGAAACAATTTTTTGGTACCCTAACTTTCCAAAACTAATTTTGGGGTACCCTTACTTTTAGGATTAGAAATTACGAGGTGAATTTCTGGTGAAACTTCGATTGATTCAAATCATTTTCGTCCACAAAAACAAACGACATTTTCATCCACAAATACACTTAATCAATTTCCCGCCTAAAATTCACTGGTGAATTCAAATCATTGGCTGGAAATTCACCTAATTATTTCTAATTCTAAAAGTTAGGGTACCCCAAAATTAGTTTTTAAAAGTTGGGGTACCGGAAAAACATTTCACCAAAAGTTAGGGTACCTCTAAGTAATTTTTTGTTCCCTTATCCATTCCCTATCCATTTCCTCCATCCTTTCTCCAGTCTCTACCAATTTGCGGGTGGTAGTGGTCTTCGATTGAGTTGCTTAAATAAGTTTTTTCACTCATCGCTCCTATCATATAGCAACATGTTACTTTTGTGATTTTCAACGCTTCATAGATAAACATTCGTTCTGAAATAGTTTTCAATGTTAGCCACCAATTAAGGACTTCAAACAAAGTTGAATTGGGTTATGAAGTAGAGGAGATAGATGATTATATCTAGTTACTTCATTAACAGATTAATTTGATACATTTAAGTAAACGTGGCAAAACTTACTCGAGATTCGAATATCAAACTAATATACCTAAATTGATATTCACAATTACGATAGTCAATTTGGATCCGAGCAACTGAAATAACCCAACCATTCCCGAACCAAACTTGAAATTTATTAAAAACTGAAATTACCTGCACTCAAAATGGCACGATCTAATTCATACATATCCGATCTCAAGTGAATCAAATGGAGAAAAAAAAAGCATAACCATAATTGACCCATTCCAAAACGTAATCCAAACCAACTTTTAACAAAATCTAGAGAAAATCAAATTTACCCATACCCAATATGACCTACCTTGAACCAAACCCGCATTGACCAAACTTGGAGTAAATCGAACTTGAACAACACAAACCCGATTCAAATAGAAATAGCCTTAGAGCTAAGCCAACTCATAACCCATTTTGCCCTATGTCAAAGTGAGCCAACCTTTATCAACTGAATTTGAACAACACCTCAAAATAAATTGAGCAAGTTTTGTTCACAATTCAACGTTATTTTTATTTCATGAGAAATGATAGTACTTTTAAAAACTATAAGTTATTTTATCTATGTAGTAAAGTTAACTTACTATAACATAAAGGAAATGAGTTATGATTGAGCTGAAAAATTCAAATTAGATATAATATTATGAGAAAACCATCAAAATTTAAAAGCCTTTGTTTTTATGAGTTCTAACATATGATAATAAATGTAGTTAATTTTAAGATATATTTTTTAGTGGTTGTAAAAAATTATTTTCAAATTCACCTAGACCGATTTGACCCAACCCAACAATGAATCAAATTATACCCTAGCCCATATAACTACTAGCTAACATAGACATGAAATCAATGGAACTTATTTTTACTTGAATCAATTGGGACCCAACCTGACATACGATCAAATACCACGCTACTCATAGTTGTAGACACCGGAATTTGTACCGGCATAATCCCGACTCATCAAAACCAGCAAATCATTTGGGCCAAATGATAAATGGGTCATTGGGCCCAAAAAGTCAACAGCTTGAGCCCAAGAAGTCAAACAGGCCGCCTACATTCGTCAAAACCCCCCGGGGTTTTAATTTTCAGAGGACAAGCCCACACATATGCATGCCCAAAAGCGCGCCCCCACCCAGAAGACTCAAAACCCGCCTAGGTTTTGAGAAGAATAGCAGTGCGACGTCGTTTTGTTCCACGTCATCGATCCGTGTGATGATCAATTTAAAACCCGCCTAGGTTTTTATTGATCTGGCGCCAAAATCTGCATGCATGCAATTCAATCCCTTGATCTTTTCCCATGTGATTGACCCTGGTTTGACCTTTCAAAACCCGCCTAGGTTTTGATCCTTGAAGGGCATGATTCATGGGGTATGTTCCCTTGGTTTCCCTCCAAATCTCTCACTCCCTCACCTATAAATACCCCTCCATTCCACCCTCATTTCATCATCAATCATCCTCCATCAACCTTACTCTACTCAAATCAATTATCATCAACGATTCTCATCAACCATCATCCATACTATACTCAAATTCTCTCACTTACGCCTTCTCTAATCTTCCATAATCATTCTCATTCCTATCATAATCATCATCCTCACACCATCATTCCGGGTCAATTTACATTACTTCATCGAAGCTCCAAGTCAAGGGATCAAATCCATCACGTCTATCACCTTAAGCAAGGTTTGATTTCATTATTCATTTTGTTATAATTAATCATGTAATTGATTCTTTAATTCCATTACTTGTACATATTTTGTAAAAAAGTAAACATCATGTTTTAATCTCGCATGCTTTGAATAATAACTTCACGAAATTAACCAAACTTCTCCCCGCTCTCTTTCTTTTCAATGTTGATTTTAGTAGAGTATGTTTTCTAACAGGCGGATTCGAGAGTTCTTATAACTCTAGAATTCGTAAGCTTACCCCCGAATCTAGAAATCGGGTTCGTAGACTGGAGTCTTTCATTTCTTATTTTATGATTTGTCGGTTTCCTTAAATCGGCTGGCGACTCTTTAAAATTTTACAAACTCGTTTAGTTATTTAAAATATTCGATTGTTTGCATAAAAATAATTTTTAAAAAATGATTTAATTCCTACCCATCACTCATTCTAAGCTGACCAGAAGAGAAAAAGGCTAGAAATTGATAAAACCTAGGCGGGTTTTATCCATTTCAACCCACGTTCTCTTTGGGCCTGGAAGCGAGAAGCCCCGCCCAGAACCTATTTTAACCCATGCGGGTTTTAACAAGTTCTGGTGGGCCGCTTGTTTCTCGGGCTCGGACTTAGTGAGTGGGCCAGGATTAGATTATTATTAAAATATTTTGTGCAAATTCAAATAATTAAAATAATAAAACGGATTTATAAATAAATAAAGCTTCATCACCCCAAAAACAAATTTCGAAAATAAAAATATCCTTATTTAAGGATTAAGCAACCTTAGTCGTCACCCGATCATTAAGTAGCGCATCACGGAAAAAGGGTCACTTTTTCCGGGGTCCTCCAGATTGGCGACTCCATGGGGACTTAAACTTAAAAAGAGGGTAAAACTTGAAAAAAATCGAGTTGATTTGAAAGTGTAAAGGGGAGAAGTTAATTAATTTCACATTTTTATTATTCTTTTAGGCATCCTTTGCATACCGGGCCACTAATCGGGTCTTTTGACACGTTAGCACAAAGGTGAAAGTTTAAGTAATAACTAGGATTTTCCCTCGAGAGCGAGTGGCCACTACTTGTGTGATGCACCCTACATCGCCAAGCATTTGGTCTCTCCTCTCCCCATGTTACACTCAAAGGGCTTCCTTGAAGTTCTTTGAGCAATATCTCACACTCCTTACCTAAGGGTATGGAGTACCGGGGCGAGAACGTGTGGTAGGCTATGAAACCCAACCATAGAAATCCATGAACATATAGCCTTGGTTTAGGGTAACCCTTCATGTTGTATGCTATGTGCTATGTGTACCCCTTCCCTTTTTTCTTTTTTTGCAAAGAGTCGACTCTATTTTGGAGGTTTTGTTCTAGTCCATATAAAATTCATTGGGTTGAGAAAAATGATTATTTATTAGTTGATATAATTAACTCAAAGGCATTATGGTTAGCCCAAGTGGAAGGACCTATTTATGTTTGAAAGTTGATTATCTTAATTAATAAATTAAAATTGACTCACCTTTGATGATATTATATGGCCCTTTACCAAATTCTCTTAACGAAGGTCCAAAAATTAATTAAAAAAGTCCAACAAAGTTAATGAATAGCGTCTTAGACTGCATAATAGTCACTAGGCTTGAGTAAATTAATTTATCGATTTAATTAATAAATCCATTGCATTTATGGCCGACCCGTTGTTAGGCCCAACCATATTGGATTTGTCAATTATGCCCATAAATTAATTATGACTCGCTTATTGTTGACTTTATCCAGTCCTTTACAATATCCATTTTCCTCGAGTAAAGAAAAAAATAATAAAAAGAAGAAGGTAAACAAAAGTGGGTTGTCAGTCGTGTTAAACATTATTCTAGTCCGTATAATAGCCAATATGGTTTGAGTTGTCTGAGTTGTTGGGCCAAGTTACAGATTCTCCTTAAAACGGTCGGCCTATGGATTAGGCCCATCCGAATTGAGAAACACTGACGGAAGCCTGTCGACTCATGATCTGCTCACTATGTCTGGCTTTATTCGGCCCTTTATAATGCTCTGTTTTTAGGTCCATATAGAGTTAGGTCTTGCACTCCCAAAAAGTGGGTGAGTCCTTTGTGTCAGCATATATGTGTCGAGTCGGTTAGGATCATATAAGTCTCTTAGGTCATGCATGCATCGGGTAGAACGTGTCGGAGTATGTCATCGACTCCGAGCCTGCATCCGAGATCCACGTACCGGTCGTTTGATTCCGAACCCTCACTACGATCCATCTGCAACTAGTGACTGCATCATATATGGAGAGCAATTCCAAGTGGTCCCGGTCCAGAGCACCAAAGCCAACATCACGAAGCACTTGGATGACCTTTACACCAAAATGTAAGGTTTGGTATTCGCCAGCACCTTGGAACAAGAGCAGAAAATGGGAAAAAGGCTGAATGAGCAACAACAAGTGATGGATGGTATACTGCAAGCCATCACTAAGATTAATACCAAGTTGGGGTTGAATGTTGAAGAAGACGATGAGGAGATGCATGGGTATGAATCTGAACCTGAAATCATTAAGACATCGTCAGATTCTGGAGGAATTAAAACAAAGGTTAGTACTCCTGAAGTATCAAAACCTACAAAGGACCCTGCTGTTAAGATCCTCGAACAGAAGATAGAAAGCTTCACTAAAGGAATGAGCACTGTACCGGCCTTTGCTGACAAGTACCTAGAAGTGCCATTACATGTTTAACCAATTCTGAAGATAGCTGATAAAGTTGCAGTACCAAACATCAGGTTCAAACGCTCTGAGAATCCAACTCACCACATTGAGGAATTTCATGAGGTTGGCACCCTTAAACCGGATCGATATTAGTTTATACTCTAATGTCTTCCCATCCACCCTAGATGGCGAAGCCAAGGTATGGTATCATGCTTTACCACCCCAAACGAAGGCCGAATGGAATGAACTATTCAAAGTTTTCATTAATCACTACAGTCGCATCCAGAAGAAGTAAGCTACAGTGGATGACTTAACCACCATGAAGCAACGGGACGACGAATCCTTCTTGGATTATTTTGAGCGATGGCATACCAAGCTGTCTCACATCAATGAGACAATCCCTCTCCGTCTACAGTTGTCTACTTTCAAGCAGGGACTGAAAGGCAGCTTATCCAAGCACTTGGGATACCACGTCATTAAAGACTTTGACTACTTGAAGGACATTTGTGTCCAATTGGAGACGATGCATAATGATAAGACCACTTCGCCTGGATGGAAGGGGTCTAGTTCCAACAAGAGGGCAACTAGTGCAACTAACCACCCTCCTAAGATTATGGAGACTAACTCTATCCAGCGCAAGGGGCTATTATACCAAGATATGAGACCTACACACCACTAGACGTCTCTTACTCACAGGCTCTTGATCGGTTGGTGAAGAAAGGTTTTTTGGTTCTGCCTTTGACAAAAGAAGAGCCGACAATTAAAGGGAAAAATTGGGATGCTAACCAATTTTGTCGTTATCATCGTTGCCGAGAACATGACACCGAGAAATGCTGGTCTTTTAAGAACAAGATAGAGAACATGATAAAGGATGGGACGCTGCCCATGCCAAAAACTGCCTAGAAACTGAACAATCAAAGCAACTCGATGCCCAGCATACAAATGTCTTTTTCTGTAGAGATTTTAATTTCGATCCTTCCACTTTAATTGTTGAGACGGGTTAATCTATCCCCGAAGTGTTTGGTTTTTATGACGACTTATCCATCCACGACATTTGGGACAGTGATGACGATGATCAACATGAACACTCCAAGACAGAATGGATAGAGACGGATGAGCCAACGTTGGATGATGTGGCATTTCTCACTCGATTAGGCCGCCATAACAATAGGAACACCACCACCCTAGTGGCTGTTTCTAATCCTACGCCAATGGTTAGTGATGACACTCATGCTCCTCCTGAAGATCCTCTTCTCACACAACTTAAGAAGACTAGAGCTGAAGTTACTATATGGCAACTGATACGCACATCACAAGCGCATAGACAAAAGATGCTAGATGCTCTTACTGCATTAACGGTACCTCCCACAGCGACTCCTGAATCTCTAGTTGCTCATGTGGCCACCCATCAAGAGGTCATAACCTTTGGAATTGAAGATCTGCCTCAAGGAGGGGCATCCCACAACAAAGCACTGTCCCTTACAGTGCAGTGTTCCAATAAGACTATCCCACTAGTTTTGGTCGACAATGGTTCAGCTGTGAATGTGTGCCCTTGGAGGATGGCATAAAAATTGGGAGTCCAACAACAGCATTTGGCTCAAAATGGTGTACAGCTCAGGGCTTATGACAATTCTCCTCGAAGGTCGGTTGGGTCCATAATATTGCCCATCACTACCGGCAATATCACTCGGAAAGTGGAGTTCGTAGTGCTAGACATTCCATCCTCCTTCAATCTGCAACTAGGGAGGCCGTGGCTTCACGAATGCAATGCTATAGCAACTACCTTACACCAGAAGGTAAAGATGTTGGTCCAAGGACACGTTATCACTATCTCGGGAGAATCCATCAATGTTGTTTTTACTCCCAAGCAAACAACCCTTGAGGTGGAGCACAATTCTATGGACAAAGAACTTCACAACTTTGAACTTGTGGCAACATTGAGCCAGGATGAAGCACCCTTTGACTTTGATCTATACTCAAATCCCAAAGTGCACGCTATACTCAAGAAATAAGGTCATTTCCCTGGGATGCCATTGGGACAGAACCCGAAAAGCAAGATTCCTCCTCTGTTCAAGGCATTTAAGCATAAGGGAAGGTTCGGTTTAGAATATAAGCCAACCGAGAAGGAAGTTAGGCTCACTAAAATAGCTATAGCTGAGCAGAAGAGGATGGACAACCCACCTACCTTGTTCCAAATGACGCCCTATCCACTCACTCTGAATGGGCAGTTTGTTATGGAAGGTGATGACTTCCCTTACTATGGGTTCCCTGAACCATTCTACCTGAAGAACAAGGGAGTTCGAGTTGCTAGGTTAGAAGTTTTCAATGACTGTATCATTAATATGGCTACTAATTTTGTCCCCGCTCAGGACAAACAGCCACCATTGGAATGGACACATCTTGTTGGGAGCAACCTATTTGGCATGTTGTTCGGAAAAGAAGCTATCGAAGAGAAGTTTGAAGCTGACGCTGTTATTGCTGCATTATCCAACCCGAGCTCTATGATAACTGAAGATGGAGGAGTCAAGGCTATCTCGTGGATTGATGCTGAGGAAAATAGTTTTGTTTTATCTTTGGGAGAGTTTGTTCCTAAAGGCAGGGGTCAGGTCCTAAAGGTCTAGAGTCAAGTGAGTCTGGTCTTGAGTCTGCTGGCGATGTATTCCTTTCTGCATTCAATAAGATGAACCTTTCTGCTTACTCTGATTCTTCTTTCCCCTCTTCCCTGAACTGCTGCACCCATAATAATCTGGAATTTAATGAACCCTTAAAAGAATTTTCTAATGAACATGAGCATAAAATGGCGGTGTTGGAAGACACCATCACCATAAATGAGGGCACGGAAGAGCAACCTCGGGAGTTGAAGCTAGGTAGTTCGCTCACAGCAGAAGAAGGGTAGCATTTACAGAGCTTCTCAAGGAGTTTGTGGATGTATTCGCATGGTCCTACGAAGACATGTCGGGGATTGACAGGGAGATTGCGGAGCACACTATACTTTGCTCCCTAATGCAAAGTCGGTTCGACAAAAGTCTAGGAGGATCAAGCCTGAATGGGCTAAGAAAATTGAAGAGGAAGTGATCAAGCAGCTTAACGCTAAGTTTATCAAAGCAGTCCAATACCCTGAGTGGATTGCTAATATCGTTCCAATACCCAAGAAGGATGGGAAAGTGCGCATGTGTGTAGACTTCCGAGACCTTAACAAAGCTAGTCCCAAGGATAGTTTCCCATTACCACACATTGATGTGTTGGTGGATAACACTTGCGGACACGAGCTCCTGTCATTTATGGGCGGATATACCAGTTACAATCAAATAAAAATGGCAGAAGAAGATATGGAGAAGACCTCCTTCACCTCACCGTGGGGAACGTACTATTGTATCGTCATGCCTTTCGGTCTTAAAAAGTGATGGATGATATGGAGAAGACCTCCTTCCCCTTGCTTTTACCTTAACACCCGACGACCTACCCCCAAGCGCCACCAGTGCCACCAAGCCATACCAACCCTTCCCCACCGACCGAGGATCCTTGATCCTTTACTTGCTCTTACCATTCACCATTGTCTTCTGCACTGAGAACAATGCAGTGTTTAAGCATTGGGGAGGGGGGGTTATATCTCAATTTATGAATATTTCTTCTTTACTTCTCGGATTTTTCTTTTATTTTCGTCTTTCTTTTTCTTGTTTCGTGCTTATTTTTCAATTTTGAGAGTAATTTTCTTGTCTTTAGTTTGTTTCTAGTTTGACTTTTCTTACTTTTAGAGTGTTTTCTTTTGTTGAGTTTTTAGTTTGTGTGTTTCTTTAATTGTTTTTAGTTTTATTTTCCTAGTTTCTTTCTAGTTTTAGGACTGCATTCACATAGATTGCATTAGTTAGTAGTATATAGATTTTTCTTTTATTTCTTTCCTTAGTTTGTATTTTTTCTTTCTTTTGCATTCACTTCTAAAAAATCCAAAAAAAAAATCAGAAAATTAGAAAAAGACCAAAAAATTAGAAAAGACTAGAAAAACTAAAAAAAAAATGATAGGACTAGGATTAAAACCGGAAACACCTTCAGTGATGATTTGTAAACCCTTCTTACCTTCAGTTTAACTTGCTTCGCTTAGAAAAGTCTAGATGTGTTCTCAAAAGTTTTTGAAACCTTTTCCTTCAAATCTTATGATTTTGAGACAAGTTATGAAAGTTGCATTTGACTGCTTTGACTATCTTTGAAAATATAAATGTGTGTGCCGCAAATCTTTGGGCTAAGTTTAGTTGATTGAGCCTCATCCCGTGAGTCCACATTGCCTAAATTTTGAATTGATAACCTTTATCAATTCCATGATTCCCTGAGTGACTCACCCATTAGTTGCATCTCTAGAACTTGCTTTGCATCTTGCTTGAGACTACGTATTTGCATTGCACGCTGTGACAAAGTGATTAAGGCATTCATTTTATTTTGTTAAGCTACATAGCCAAATAGCCTTCCTTTCATTATATTTACCGTTCTTTTTGCCCAGCTAGCTTTTGTTTATCCTTCTTTCATGATTGAGCCCTGACAATACAAGTCTTGGCCTTTGATATTCAGTATCCCTCTGCCTTGCTTGGTTCAATGACAGTTTGTCTTTTTTTGGAAGGAACAGTTGGTTTGGTGTGTTTGTGAATAAAATATGAAGTTTGGGAGAGATTGTACTTAATGATTCAAGCTGGGAGAAACTTAAAGTCCCACCTTTTGAATAATTGGTGTTTGGTTTTTTTTTATATATTATATCCAGGTCGAAGTTATAATTCCATAGTTTTCTTCTCCCTGATCACCCACCAAAAAGAAAAAAAAGAGAAGTAAAAAAATAAATAAAAAAAGAGAAAAAGAATTACAAAAAGATAAGGGTGATTAGGGAGATTCATTTTAATGTCCTGAAAACTTTGACCTGGTTGTATTCAATTGAGATGTTTCATATTATTGAGGGTAAAAGGTGAAATTCCTTGCTTACACTAAGCAAGAAGGCGAGTTTAGAGTGTTATACTCATTGAAATTCAATCCAATCATGACTCTTAACTCCTCATTCCCAAATTTTATCGCTCCTTTCCCCTAGCCTAAGCCCCGTTACAACCCGTAAAAGTCCTTTTGATTGTCATTTGTGCATTGCATACCAGTAGTGGAAAGCGAGGTTCTTACCAAGCTTATGGTAGTTTGTTTCTATTGGTTTTAGTATGAGAAAACCCACATACATATTGAAATTTGAGTGATTGAGTGATTTTATTTTTTTCTATGTGAGGTTTACTCTTTTTGACTAACTTACGTCCATAATCAACCGCGCATATTTGCATTATTCTTAAGATTGTTGGCGGATTTATGCTTCTGAAGTACTTGTTCTCTCCTTTTTGGTTTCGAAAATTTCTTCCTTTCTCTTTTGAATTAAGTTTTGATCTTGTCCAGACTGATCTTTGTGCTTGCTTGTTGAATTGATGTGTTAGAATGGTTAGCCTGAGGGGGTGTTAAAATTTTTTTTTTGTAATCCTATCGCAAACTCTTTCCGATTCTTTTTCTTCTTAGGTTATGTTTTTCCTGTTTGAGCCCTAATCCTCCTGTTTCCAATTCTGACTTGCTTGGGGCCAAGCAAGAGCTAAACATGGGGGGATTTGATAAGTCGTTTTTATATGGAGTTTTTAGGGCTCAAATCATGTCAGTTCCATGCTTTTTATATCCGAAATCCCGTATTTTTATGTCAATTTCTGTGATTTATGCACTTGTTCGCGAGATTGGTGTGTTTTGCAGGAATTAAGGAAATTATATCAAAAAGCATGGAAAGTTGAAGGAAAAATGGAAAAAATCATAGGAAATAAAAAAAGAAGTTGCAAAGAAGAAGAAGAGGAAAGGAGAAACGACCCAATTTGCTAGGCCCAAACCCAGCTGAGACGGAAAGACAAGGCGTAGCCAGCGTTTACAAAACGCAGCCAGCGCCTGTCCATAAGCTTTGAGGCCGAACAATGCCAAAATGCAGCTGGCGTTTTTGAGGCGCAGCCAGCGCCAAGACACGGAAGATTCTCACCTTTTTGACAAAACGCAGTCAGCGTTTTGTGCCCTAGCCCAACCCTATAAAAGGAAACTCTGTCGTTCAGTTTAGGGTATCCAAAAATTATTCTATTTTCTTCGACACGCCGTTTAGTATAGGTTTTCTCTGTAATTCCTCCCTTCGGGGAGCCGTTCTAGTAGATTAGGAACGAAAGAGGAGGAGAAGGAGATCGAATCGAGTGACACGAAGAGATCGAATTCGACGACTCGAACGTTCGGTTTAACTTCTATTTACTTTATGCTTCGTTATTCAGATTTTATTATTGTCTTGTTTTTATTATTATGAGTGCTTAGATTCCTTGTTTGGGGGATAAACTCGATGTCCATTGATTGAATTTGAATACAATTTCGGTGTTAGATTATCCTTTTATTCGTTTAATCTACGTGTATTGTATGTTATAGTAATTTGGCAACAGAACGACAGTTTGAGCCTTTACTTGTAATAAATTCCTGACAACATGACGACAATTTGAGTCTTGGATTGGAAAGACGTAGATCGAATAGGTTTAGAAAATATTTAGAAATAATGATTCTTGCCTAAGGTCGATTATAATCAGTTCTTTATCTTTGATTAGATTAAATAGTTAGAAATAATGTTTAGTTTAATCACTGTAACTCACTTCGAATCGAAAGATTGCTGTGAAAGGGCCTAGAAAGATTTAGACTCTGAATTATCCTTTCATCAATTTACACCAAGATTGTTGATTAGTTAATTAATTGACTAGAGTAGACCCCCCTAAACTCTTTTAATTAATTGGTTGAATCCTTTAAATTCCTCCTTTCTTAGTTTATTTCTTTGAATCATTACCACAACCTTTTGATCGACCTAGCATCATTTGTAGTGAACTAGTTTAGTGGTAGTTGAACACAAGTCCCTGAGAGAGAAAGAATGTTTTATTACTACACAGACCCGTACATTTGCGGTACACACACAGCATATACTTTTAGGTCTGTCAAATTTTTGGCGCTGTTGCCGGGGACTTGTTTCCCCAACTGCTATTAGACGAACACACTCTGGTTGACTAGGTTTTTATTGCTTTTCGTTAAACCCTAAAAATCAAATAAAAATTAAAATTTTGAAAAATCCAAAAAAATGACGTCTTTTTATTTTCCTCAAGATGAACGTGAATTATTTTGGCGCTATTTTGAGCGCTTATCTGCTTTTCTTGTTTCACGTGATATCATGTTAGGAAAACCTGAAATTCTTGATATTGTTTTTGAAGGTGTGAATATAGAAACCTGTAGTCATTTAGATTATTTGGGTTTTGTGATAAATCTGTTGATGAAGCTTGGGAATTACTTGAATGGCTTGCACGTTATACATATTATTTTGAAAATCCTAATTGTGCATCTGAGTACTTTAATCCTTATGCATTTCTGTCTAATTCCTATATCCAACCTTGTAATTCAGTTACTTGTTCTTTATGTTGTTCTTCTGAACATGATGATTCTACCTACCTTGGTGTTGCTAGACTTGGATCTTTAATGCAAAGGTGTGACTTGTTCCATGATATTGACCATAATTCAAATTCTTCCTACTTAAATGATAGAATATGTGATTAAAGTAAGTCCCCCTCCCCTTTAGAAGTCAGTCTAGATGATTCTTCTTACCCTAGTTTGCCTGAAAACACTACTGATGGTGTTCTTGATTTTCACGATACTTACTTGCCTTTTTCTCAGTCGACGGGTTTTGAGATGAGTGAACCTTCTGGGTTAGATACTAGGTATGAGGATGATTTTCATCATGATTCTGTTGATATTATTAATGAGGAACCAAGCGAGAAGGTTAGTAGTGAATTAAATTTTTCAAACAAGGATCCTGATAATATTGTACTCCATTATTCCAATGATTTTGCCCTAACACCCGACGACCTTCCCCCAAGCGACACCAAGCCATACCAACCCTTCCCCACCGACCGAGGATCCTTGATCCTTTACTTGCTCTTACCATTCACCATTGTTTTCTGCATTGAGGACAATGCAGTGTTTAAGCATTGGGGGGGGGGTTATATCTCAATTTATGAATATTTCTTTTTTAATTCTCGGATTTTTCTTTTCTTTTCGTCTTTCTAATTATTGTTTCGTGCTTATTTTTCAATTTTTAGAGTGATTTTCTTGTCTTTAGTTTGTTTCTAGTTTGACTTTTCTTACTTTTAGTGTGTTTTCTTTCGTTGAGTTTTTAGTTTGTGTGTTTCTTTAATTGTTTTTAGTTTTCTTTTCCTAGTTTCTTTCTAGTTTTAGGATTTCATTCACATAGATTGCATTAGTTAGTAGCATATAGATTTTTCTTTTATTTCTTTTCTTAGTTTGTTTCTTTTTCTTTCTTTTCCATTCACTTCTCAAAAATCCAAAAAAATCGAAAAATTAGAAAAAGACCAAAAAATTAGAAAAGACTCGAAAAACCAAAAAAAAAAAAAGGATAGGACTAGGATTAAAACCGGAAACACCTTCAGTGATGATTTGTAAACCCTTCTTACTTTCAGTTTAACTTGTTTCGCTTAGAAAAGTCTAGATGAGTTCTCAAAAGTTTTTGAAACCTTTTACATCAAATCTTCTGATTTTGAGACAAGTTATGAAAGTTGCATTTGACTGCTTTGACTATCTTAGAAAATATAAATGTGCGTGCCGCAAATCTGTGCGCTAAGTTTAGTTGATTGAGCCCCATCCCGTGAGTCCACATTGCCTAAATTTTGAATTGATCACCTTTATCAATTCCATGATTCCCAGAGTGACTCACCCATTAGTTGCATCTCTAGAACTTGCTTTGCATCTTGCTTGAGACTACATATTTGCATTGCACGCTGTGACAAAGTGATTAAGGCATTCATTTTATTTTGTTAAGCTACATAGCCAAATAGCCTTCCTTACATTATATTTACCGTTTTTTTTTTTGCCCCGCCTAGCCTTTGTTTATCCTTCTTTCATGATTGAACCATGACAATATAAGCCTTGGCCTTTGATACTCAGTATCCCTCTGCCTTGCTTGGTTGAATGAGAGTTTGTCGTTTTTTTTGGAAGGAACAGTTGGTTTGGTGTGTTTTTTGGAAGGAACAGTTTACAAAACGCAGCCAGCGCCTTGTCCAGAAGCTTTAGAGGCCGAACAATGCCAAAACGCAGCTAGCATTTTTGAGGCGCAGCCAGCGCCAAGACACGGAAGAGTCTCACCTTTTTGACAAGATGTTGGTAATGAATGGCGGGACAATTGTTGAAATAACGTCATCCAGTAGGGTGGGAGCACATTGTCATCTCTAACAGATTGAGAAAGGCTCCAGCATCAAGGAAAATAAGGTAACACTCCCATCTTATGGTGCATTTGATTATAGGTGTTTCCTGGAAAAGTTGGTTAACTTTCACTTGTATGGTTGCAAAAAGTTGGTAACACTCCCATCAGTTATATTTGGCAAAATGGGATATATTTAGTGAGTATATATACACAGTTATAATATGATATAGCATATCTGCTCCTACAGTTGTTGTTGGATGTATCTACCGCCTAGAATTAAATCCTTTGGGGTGGAGGGTAGCTGCCTTGGCGCTCCCGACGAGGGCCTGAATTGTGCTATGTATAAAAAGGCTGGTGAACCCGAGGTGGCCGTATGTCCATCCTTGACCTGCTAGAGAATGTTCGAGGAGGTTTTGGTTTCTGTTTGGGTCAATTGGAATGTCCGCAACAGGTGGGCTCATAAGGAGTAATGCCTGCTAGGACTGGAAGAATTCCATGGAATTAGTCAAGGACTTCAAACGCTCAAAGGATTGCATGAACCGTGTTTATCATGGTTTTATAATGAACCGATGCAACTTTAAATGGCTTTTGTACAATTTTTAAATAGTGATTGCATAAATTACCTTCTTACGAGCTTAACATTTTGTGAACAGATTAGACTAATCCTAAAGAGTTGGGACAAGTGGATGTTCACTCCTAAAGTTTAGTTTAATCATTCATGAAATGCACATAGTAAAGGAAAGGTGATTTTACAATATACTATTCATAAAATGTGCGAATAATCCTTAAAGCGTTTTAAAAAGTAAACACCGGCAAATTCTCTATTGCGCGGATGTTTAAAGTCTGAACGACGCAAAAAATGTCCACACGGTCAAACAGGTAAGAGAAAAGTTCATAGCTTTAAAGTACGGTACCCAAAGCTTGTGTTGTTAAAACTGACCCACCTGAATTAGTTAAATATGATGACCTTGGAACTGTTGGTCAACTCCAATCACTTCTAGCTACAACCTACAACCAGTTTAGTAGGTCTAACCACCAAAAAAAACTAAAAAAAAAAAATTGATGGACCCTATTCAAACCGAAACTACTAGTTGGATTAGTTTCCTACTTTTACATAAAAAGCCTGATTTTTTTCATCTAAAATTGAATCCCTAAGTCGAGAGTTGTTGTATACGATTGTCGTTACTACTAGCTTCCCTTATCAAAAAATTACATAGAGGTACCCTAACTTTTGAAGAAACAATTTTTTGGTACCCTAACTTTCCAAAACTAATTTTGGGGTACCCTTACTTTTAGGATTAGAAATTACGAGGTGAATTTCTGGTGAAACTTCGATTGATTCAAATCATTTTCGTCCACAAAAACAAAATGACATTTTCATCCACAAATACACTTAATCAATTTCCCGCCTAAAATTCACTGGTGAATTCAAATCATTGGCTGGAAATTCACCTAATTATTTCTAATTCTAAAGTTAGGGTACCCCAAAATTAGTTTTTAAAAGTTGGGGTACCGGAAAAACATTTCACCAAAAGTTAGGGTACCTCTAAGTAAGTTTTTGTTCCCTTATCCATTCCCTATCCATTTCCTCCATCCTTTCTCCAGTCTCTACCAATTTGCGGGTGGTAGTGGTCTCCGATTGATTTGCTTAAATAAGTTTTTTCACTCATCGCTCCTATCATATAGCAACATGTTACTTTTGTGATTTTCAACGCTTCATAGATAAACATTCGTTCTGAAATAGTTTTCAATGTTAGCCACCAATTAAGGACTTCAAACAAAGTTGAATTGGGTTATGAAGTAGAGGAGATAGATGATTATATCTAGTTACTTCATTAACTGATTAATTTGATACATTTAAGTAAACGTGACAAAACTTACTCGAGATTCGAATATTAAACTGATATACCTAAATTGATATTCACATTTACGATAGTCAATTTGGATCCGAGCAACTGAAATAACCCAACCATTCCCGAACCAAACTTGAAATTTATTAAAAACTGAAATTACCTGCACTCAAAATGGCACGATCTAATTCATACATATCCGATCTCAAGTGAATCAAATGGAGAAAAAAAAAAGCATAACCATAATTGACCCATTCCCAAACGTAATCCAAACCAACTTTTAACAAAATCTAGAGAAAATCAAATTTACCCATACCCAATATGACCCGACTGACCTACCTTGAACCAAACCCGCATTGACCAAACTTGGAGTAAATCGAACTTGAACAACACAAACCCGATTCAAATAGAAATAGCCTTAGAGCTAAGCCAACTCATAACCCATTTTGCCCTATGTCAAAGTGAGCCAACCCTTATCAACTGAATTTGAACAACACCTCAAAATAAATTGAGCAAGTTTTGTTCACAATTCAACGTTATTTTTATTTCATGAGAAATGATAGTACTTTTAAAAACTATAAGTTATTTTATCTATGTAGTAAAGTTAACTTACTATAACATAAAGGAAATGAGTTATGATTGAGCTGAAAAATTCAAATTAGATATAATATTATGAGAAAACCATCAAAATTTAAAAGCCTTTGTTTTTATGAGTTCTAACCTATGATAATAACTGTAGTTAATTTTAAGATATATTTTTTAGTGGTTGTAAAAAATTATTTTCAAATTCACCTAGACCGATTTGACCCAACCCAACAATGAATCAAATTATACCCTAGCCCATATAACTACTAGCTAACATACACATGAAATCAATGGAACTTATTTTTACTTGAATCAATTGGGACCCAACCTGACATACGATCAAATACCACGCTACTCATAGTTGTAGACACCGGAATTTGTACCGGCATAATCCCGACTCATCAAAACCAGCAAATCATTTGGGCCAAATGATAAATGGGTCATTGGACCCAAAAAGTCAACAGCTTGAGTCCAAGAAGTCAAACAAGCCGCCTACATTCGTCAAAACCCCCCGGGGTTTTAATTTTCAGAGGACAAGCCCACACATATGCATGCCCAAAAGCGCGCCCCCACCCAGAAGACTCAAAACCCGCCTAGGTTTTGAGAAGAATAGCAGCGTGACGTCGTTTTGTTCCACATCATCGATCCGCGTGATGATCAATTTAAAACCCGCCTAGGTTTTTATTGATCTGGCGCCAAAATCTGCATGCATGCAATTCAATCCCTTGATCTTTTCCCATGTGATTGACCCTGGTTTGACCTTTCAAAACCCGCCTAGGTTTTGATCCTTGAAGGGCATGATTCATGGGGTATGTTCCCTTGGTTTCCCTCCAAATCTCTCACTCCCTCACCTATAAATACCCCTCCATTCCACCCTCATTTCATCATCAATCATCCTCCATCAACCTTACTCTACTCAAATCAATTATCATCAACGATTCTCATCAACCATCATCCATACTATACTCAAATTCTCTCACTTACGCCCTCTCTAATCTTCCATAATCATTCTCATTCCTATCATAATCATCATCCTCACACCATCATTCCGGGTCATTTTACATTACTTCATCGAAGCTCCAAGTCAAGGCCAAGTCAAGGGATCAAATCCATCACGTCTATCGCCTTAAGCAAGGTTTGATGTCATTATTCATTTTGTTATAATTAATCATGTAATTCATTCTTTAATTCCATTACTTGTACATATTTTGTAAAAAAGTAAACATCATGTTTTAATCTCGCATGCTTTGAATAATAACTTCGCGAAATTAACCAAACTTCTCCCCGCTCTCTTTCTTTTCAATGTTGATTTTAGTAGAGTATGTTTTCTAACAGGCGGATTCGAGAGTTCTTATAACTCTAGAATTCGTAAGCTTACCCCCGAATCTAGAAATCGGGTTCGTAGACTGGAGCCTTTCATTTCTTATTTTATGATTTATCGGTTTCCTTAAATCGGCTGGCGACTCTTTAAAATTTTACAAACTCGTTTAGTTATTTAAAATATTCGATTGTTTGCATAAAAATAATTTTTAAAAAATGATTTAATTCCTACCCATCACTCATTCTAAGCTGACCAGAAGAGAAAAAGGCTAGAAATTTATAAAACCTAGGCGGGTTTTATCCATTTCAACCCACGTTCTCTCTGGGCCTGGAAGCGAGAAGCCCCGCCCAGAACCTGTTATAACCCATGCGGGTTTTAACAAGTTCTGGTGGGCCGCTTGTTTCTCGGGCTCGGACTTAGTGAGTGGGCCAGGATTAGATTATTATTAAAATATTTTGTGCAAATTCAAATAATTAAAATAATAAAATGGATTTATAAATAAATAAAGCTTCATCACCCCAAAAACAAATTTCGAAAATAAAAATATCCTTATTTAAGGATTAAGCAACCTTAGTCGTCACCCGATCATTAAGTAGCGCATCACGGAAAAAGGGTCACTTTTTCCGGGGTCCTCCAGATTGGCGACTCCATGGGGACTTAAACTTAAAAAGAGGGTAAAACTTGAAAAAAATCGAGTTGATTTGAAAGTGTAAAGGGGAGAAGTTAATTAATTTCACATTTTTATTATTGTTTTAGGCATCCTTTGCATACCGGGCCACTAATCGGGTCTTTTGACACGTTAGCACAAAGGTGAAAGTTTAAGTAATAACTAGGATTTTCCCTCGAGAGCGAGTGGCCACTACTTGTGTGATGCACCCTACATCGCCAAGCATTTAGTCTCTCCTCTCCCCATGTTACACTCAAAGGGCTTCCTTGAAGTTCTTTGAGCAATATCTCACACTCCTTACCTAAGGGTATGGAGTACCGGGGCGAGAACGTGTGGTAGGCCATGAAACCCAACCATAGAAATCCATGAACATATAGCCTTGGTTTAGGGTAACCCTTCATGTTGTATGCTATGTGCTATGTGTACCCCTTCCCTTTTTTCTTTTTTTGCAAAGAGTCGACTCTATTTTGGAGGTTTTGTTCTAGTCCATATAAAATTCATTGGGTTGAGAAAAATGATTATTTATTAGTTGATATAATTAACTCAAAGGCATTATGGTTAGCCCAAGTGGAAGGACCTATTTATGTTTGAAAGTTGATTATCTTAATTAATAAATTAAAATTGACTCACCTTTGATGATATTATATGGCCCTTTACCAAATTCTCTTAACGAAGGTCCAAAAATTAATTAAAAAAGTCCAACAAAGTTAATGAATAGCGTCTTAGACTGCATAATAGTCACTAGGCTTGAGTAAATTAATTTATCGATTTAATTAATAAATCCATTGCATTTATGGCCGACCCGTTGTTAGGCCCAACCATATTGGATTTGTCAATTAAGCCCATAAATTAATTATGACTCGCTTATTGTTGACTTTATCCAGTCCTTTACAATATCCATTTTCCTCGAGTAAAGAAAAAAATAATAAAAAGAAGAAGGTAAACAAAAGTGGGTTGTCAGTCGTGTTAAACATTATTCTAGTCCGTCTGAGTTGTCTGAGTTGTTGGGCCAAGTTACGGATTCTCCTTAAAACGGTCGGCCTATGGATTAGGCCCATCCGAATTGAGAAACACTGACGGAAGCCTGTCGACTCATGATCTGCTCACTATGTCTGGCTTTATTCGGCCCTTTATAATGCTCTGTTTTTAGGTCCATATAGAGTTAGGTCATGCACTCCCAAAAAGTGGGTGAGTCCTTTGTGTCAGCATATATGTGTCGAGTCGGTTAGGATCATATAAGTCTCTTAGGTCATGCATGCATCGGGTAGAACGTGTCGGAGTATGTCATCGAGTGTCCTAATTTTGAATTTCCATGCAGACATCATTGGTGATCGACTCCGAGCCCGCATTCGAGATCCACGTACCGGTCGTTTGATTCCGAACCCTCACTACGATCCATCTGCAACTAGTGACTGCATCATATATGGAGAGCAATTCCAAGAGGTCCCGGTCCAGAGCACCAAAGCCAACATCACGAAGCACTTGGATGACCTTTACACCAAAATGTAAGGTTTGGTATTCGCCAGCACCTTGGAACAAGAGCAGAAAATGGGAAAAAGGCTGAATGAGCAACAACAAGTGATGGATGGTATACTGCAAGCCATCACTAAGATTAATACCAAGTTGGGGTTGAATGTTGAAGAAGACGATGAGGAGATGCATGGGTATGAATCTGAACCTGAAATCATTAAGACATCGTCCGATTCTGGAGGAATTAAAACAAAGGTTAGTACTCCTGAAGTATCAAAACCTACAAAGGACCCTGCTGTTAAGATCCTCGAACAGAAGATAGAAAGCTTCACTAAAGCAATGAGCACTGTACCGGCCTTTGCTGACAAGTACCTAGAAGTGCCATTACATGTTTAACCAATTCTGAAGATAGCTGATAAAGTTGCAGTACCAAACATCAGGTTCAAACGCTCTGAGAATCCAACTCACCACATTGAGGAATTCATGAGGTTGGCACCCTTAAACCGGATCGATGTTAGTTTATACTCTAATGTCTTCCCATCCACCCTAGATGGCGAAGCCAAGGTATGGTATCATGCTTTACCACCCCAAACGAAGGCCGACTGGAATGAACTATTCAAAGTTTTCATTAATCACTACAGTCGCATCCAGAAGAAGTAAGCTACAGTGGATGACTTAACCACCATGAAGCAACGGGACGGCGAATCCTTCTTGGATTATTTTGAGCGATGGCATACCAAGCTGTCTCACATCAATGAGACAATCCCTCTCCGTCTACAGTTGTCTACTTTCAAGCAGGGACTGAAAGGCAGCTTATCCAAGCACTTGGGATACCACGTTATTAAAGACTTTGACTACTTGAAGGACATTTGTGTCCAATTGGAGACGATGCATAATGATAAGACCACTTCGCTTGGATGGAAGGGGTCTAGTTCCAACAAGAGGGCAACTAGTGCACCTAGCCACCCTCCTAAGATTATGGAGACTAACTCTATCCAGCGCAAGGGGCTATTATACCAAGATATGAGATCTACACACCACTAGACGTCTCTTACTCACAGGCTCTTGATCGGTTGGTGAAGAAAGGTTTTTTGGTTCTGCCTTTGACAAAAGAAGAGCCGGCAATTAAAGGGAAAAATTGGGATGCTAACCAATTTTGTCGTTATCATCGTTGCCGAGGACATGACACCGAGAAATGCTGGTCTTTTAAGAACAAGATAGAGAACATGATAAAGGATGGGACGCTGCCCATGCCAAAAACTGCCTAGAAACTTAACAATCAAAGCAACCTGATGCCCAGCATACAAATGTCTTTTTCTGTAGAGATTTTAATTTCGATCCTTCCACTTTAATTGTTGAGACGGGTCAATCTATCCCCGAAGTGTTTGGTTTTTATGACGACTTATCCATCCACGACATTTGGGACAGTGATGACGATGATCAACATGAACACTCCAAGACAGAATGGATAGAGACGGATGAGCCAACGTCGGATGATGTGGCATTTCTCACTCGATTAGGCCGCCATAACAATAGGAACACCACCACCCTAGTGGCTGTTTCTAATCCTACGACAATGGTTAGTGATGACAATCATGCTCCTCCTGAAGATCCTCTTCTCACACAACTTAAGAAGACTAGAGCTGAAGTTACTATATGGCAACTGAAACGCACATCACAAGCGCATAGACAAAAGATGCTAGATGCTCTTACTGCATTAACGGTACCTCCCACAGCGACTCCTGAATCTCTAGTTGCTCATGTGGCCACCCATCAAGAGGTCATAACCTTTGGAATTGAAGATCTGCCTCAAGGAGGGGCATCCCACAACAAAGCACTGTCCCTTACAGTGTAGTGTTCCAATAAGACTATCCCACTAGTTTTGGTCGACAATGGTTCAGCTGTGAATGTGTGCCCTTGGAGGATGGCATAAAAATTGGGAGTCCAACAACAGCATTTGGCTCAAAATGGTGTACAGCTCAGGGCTTATGACAATTCTCCTCGAAGATCGGTTGGGTCCATAATATTGCCCATCACTACCGACAATATCACTCGGAATGTGGAGTTCGTAGTGCTAGACATTTCATCCTCCTTCAATCTGCAACTAGGGAGGCCGTGGCTTCACGAATGCAATGCTATAGCAACTACCTTACACCAGAAGGTAAAGATGTTGGTCCAAGGACACGTTATCACTATCTCGGGAGAATCCATCAATGTTGTTTTTACTCCTAAGCAAACAACCCTTGAGGTGGAGCACAGTTCCATGGACAAAGAACTTCACAACTTTGAACTTGTGGCAACATTGAGCCAGGATGAAGCACCCTTTGACTTTGATCTATACTCAAATCCCAAAGTGCACGCTATACTCAAGAAATAAGGTCATTTCCCTGGGATGCCGTTGGGAAAGAACCCGAAAAACAAGATTCCTCCTGTGTTCAAGGCATTTAAGCATAAGGGAAGGTTCGGCTTAGAATATAAGCCTACCGAGAAGGAAGTTAGGCTCACTAAAATAGCTATAGCTGAGCAGAAGAGGATGGACAACCCACCTACCTTGTTCCAAATGACGCCCTATCCACTCACTCTGAATGGGCAGTTTGTTATGGAAGGTGATGACTTCCCTTACTATGGGTTCCCTGAACCATTCTACCTGAAGAACAAGGGAGTTCGAGTTGCTAGGTTAGAAGTTTTCAATGACTGTATCATTAATATGGCTACTAATTTTGTCCCCGCTCAGGACAAACAGCCACCATTGGAATGGACACATCTTGTTGGGAGCAACCTATTTGGCATGTTGTTCGGACAAGAAGCTATCGAAGAGAAGTTTGAAGCTGACGCTGTTATTGCTGCATTATCAAACCCGAGCTCTATGATAACTGAAGATGGAGGAGTCAAGGCTATCTCGTGGATTGATGCTGAGGAAAATAGTTTTGTTTTATCTTTGGGAGAGTCTGTTCCTAAAGGCAGGGGTCAGGTCCTAAAGGTCTAGAGTCAAGTGAGTCTGGTCTTGAGTCTGCTGGCGATGTATTCCTTTCTGCATTCAATAAGATGAACCTTTCTGCTTACTCTGATTCTTCTTTCCCCTCTTCCCTGAACTGCTGCACCCATAATAATCTGGAATTTAATGAACCCTTAAAAGAATTTTCTAATGAACATGAGCATAAAATGGCGGTGTTGGAAGACACCATCACCATAAATGAGGGCACGGAAGAGCAACCTCGGGAGTTGAAGCTAGGTAGTTCGCTCACAGCAGAAGAAGGGTAGCATTTACAGAGCTTCTCAAGGAGTTTGTGGATGTATTCGCATGGTCCTACGAGGACATGTCGGGGATTGACAGGGAGATTGCGGAGCACACTATACTTTGCTCCCTAATGCAAAGTCGGTTCGACAAAAGGCTAGGAGGATCAAGCCTGAATGGGCTAAGAAAATTGAAGAGGAAGTGATCAAGCAGCTTAACGCTAAGTTTATCAAAGCAGTCCAATACCCTGAGTGGATTGCTAATATCGTTCCAGTACCCAAGAAGGATGGGAAAGTGCGCATGTGTGTAGACTTCCGAGACCTTAACAAAGCTAGTCCCAAGGATAGTTTCCCATTACCACACATTGATGTGTTGGTGGATAACACTTGCGGACACGAGCTCCTGTCATTTATGGGCGGATATGCTAGTTACAATCAAATAAAAATGGCAGAAGAAGATATCGAGAAGACCTCCTTCACCTCACCGTGGGGAATGTACTATTGTATCGTCATGCCTTTCGGTCTTAAAAAGTGATGGATGATATGGAGAAGACCTCCTTCCCCTTGCTTTTACCTTAACACCCGACGACCTACCCCCAAGCGCCACCAGTGCCACCAAGCCATACCAACCCTTCCCCACCGACCGAGGATCCTTGATCCTTTACTTGCTCTTACCATTCACCATTGTCTTCTGCACTGAGAAGAATGCAGTGTTTAAGCATTGGGGAGGGGGGGGTTATATCTCAATTTATGAATATTTCTTCTTTACTTCTCGGATTTTTCTTTTATTTTCGTCTTTCTTTTTCTTGTTTCGTGCTTATTTTTCAATTTTTAGAGTAATTTTCTTGTCTTTAGTTTGTTTCTAGTTTGACTTTTCTTACTTTTAGTGTGTTTTCTTTTGTTGAGTTTTTAGTTTGTGTGTTTCTTTAATTGTTTTTAGTTTTCTTTTCCTAGTTTCTTTCTAGTTTTAGGATTGCATTCACATAGATTGCATTAGTTAGTAGTATATAGATTTTTCTTTTATTTCTTTCCTTAGTTTGTTTCTTTTTCTTTCTTTTGCATTCACTTCTAAAAAATCCAAAAAAAATCAGAAAATTAGAAAAAGACCAAAAAATTAGAAAAGACTAGAAAAACTAAAAAAAAAAAAGGGATAGGACTAGGATTAAAACCGGAAACACCTTCAGTGATGATTTGTAAACCCTTCTTACCTTCAGTTTAACTTGCTTCGCTTAGAAAAGTCTAGATGTGTTCTCAAAAGTTTTTGAAACCTTTTCCTTCAAATCTTATGATTTTGAGACAAGTTATGAAAGTTGCATTTGACTGCTTTGACTATCTTTGAAAATATAAATGTGTGTGCCGCAAATCTTTGGGCTAAGTTTAGTTGATTGAGCCTCATCCCGTGAGTCCAAATTGCCTAAATTTTGAATTGATAACCTTTATCAATTCCATGATTCCCTGAGTGACTCACCCATTAGTTGCATCTCTAGAACTTGCTTTGCATCTTGCTTGAGACTACATATTTGCATTGCACGCTGTGACAAAGTGATTAAGGCATTCATTTTATTTTGTTAAGCTACATAGCCAAATAGCCTTCCTTACATTATATTTACCGTTCTTTTTGCCCAGCCTAGCTTTTGTTTATCCTTCTTTCATGATTGAACCCTGACAATACAAGTCTTGGCCTTTGATATTCAGTATCCCTCTGCCTTGCTTGGTTCAATGACAGTTTGTCTTTTTTTGGAAGGAACAGTTGGTTTGGTGTGTTTGTGAATAAAATATGAAGTTTGGGAGAGATTGTACTTAATGATTCAAGCTGGGAGAAACTTAAAGTCCCACCTTTTGAATAATTGGTGTTTGGTTATGTTTTTCATATATTATATCCAGGTCGAAGTTATAATTCCATAGTTTTCTTCTCCCCGATCACCCACCAAAAAGAAAAAAAAAAGAGAAGTAAAAAAATAAATAAAAAAAGAGAAAAAGAATTCCAAAAAGATAAGGGTGATTAGGGAGATTCAATTTAAAGTCCTGAAAACTTTGACCTGGTTGTATTCAGTTGAGATGTTTCGTATTATTGAGGGTGAAAGGTGAAATTCCTTGCTTACACTAAGCAAGAAGGCGAGTTTAGAGTGTTATACTCATTGAAATTCAATCCTAGCATGACTCTTAACTCCTCATTCTCAAATTTTACCGCCCCTTTCCCCTAGCCTAAGCCCCGTTACAACCCGTAAAAGTCCTTTTGATTGTCATTTGTGCATTGCATACCAGTAGTGGAAAGCGAGGTGCTTATCAAGCTTATGGTAGTTTGTTTATATTGGTTTGAGTATGAGAAAACCCACATACATATTGAAATTTTAGTGATTGAGTGATTTTATTTTTTTCTATGTGAGGTTTGCTCTTTTTGACTAACTTACGTCCATAATCAACCGCGCATATTTGCATTATTCTTAAGATTGTTGGCGGATTTATGCCTCTGAAGTACTTGTTCTCTCCTTTTTGGTTTTGAAAATTTCTTCCTTTCTCTTTTGAACTAAGTTTTGATCTTGTCCAGACTGATCTTTGTGCTTGCTTGTTGAATTGATGTGTTAGAATGGTTAGCCTGAGGGGGTGTTAAAATTTTGTTTTTGTAATCCTATCGCAAACTCTTTCCGATTCTTTTTCTTCTTAGGTTATGTTTTTCCTGTTTGAGCCCTAATCCTCCTGTTTCCAATTCTGACTTGCTTGGGGCCAAGCAAGAGCTAAACATGGGGGGATTTGATAAGTCGTTTTTATATGGAGTTTTTAGGGCTCAAATCATGTCAGTTCCATGCTTTTTATATCCGAAATCCCGTATTTTTATGTCAATTTCTGTGATTTATGCACTTGTTCGCGAGATTGGTGTGTTTTGCAGGAATTAAGGAAATTATATCAAAAAGCATGGAAAGTTGAAGGAAAAATGGAAAAAATCATAGGAAATAAAAAAATAAGTTGCAAAGAAGAAGAAGAGGAAAGGAGAAACGACCCAATTTGCTAGGCCCAAACCCAGCTGAGACGGAAACACAAGGCGTAGCCAGCGTTTACAAAACGCAGCCAGCGCCTGTCCAGAAGCTTTGAGGCTGAACAATTCCAAAATGCAGCTGGCGTTTTTGAGGCGCAGCCAGCGCCAAGACACGGAAGATTCTCACCTTTTTGACAAAACGCAGTCAGCGTTTTGTGCCCTAGCCCAACCCTATAAAAGGAAACTCTGTCGTTCAGTTTAGGGTATCCAAAAATTATTCTATTTTCTTCGACACGCCGTTTAGTATAGGTTTTCTCTGTAATTCCTCCCTTCGGGGAGCCGTTCTAGTAGATTAGGAACGAAAGAGAAGGAGAAGGAGATCGAATCGAGTGACACGAAGAGATCGAATTCGACGACTCGAACGTTCGGTTTAACTTCTATTTACTTTATGCTTCGTTATTCAGATTTTATTATTGTCTTCCTTGTTTTTATTATTATGAGTGCTTAGATTCCTTGTTTGGGGGATAAACTCGATGTCCATTGATTGAATTTGAATACAATTTCGGTGTTAGATTATCCTTTTATTCGTTTAATCTACGTGTATTGTATGTTATAGTAATTTGGCAACAGAACGACAGTTTGAGCCTTTACTTGTAATAAATTCCTGACAACATGACGACAATTTGAGTCTTGGATTGGAAAGACGTAGATCGAATAGGTTTAGAAAATATTTAGAAATAATGATTCTTGCCTAAGGTCGATTATAATCAGTTCTTTATCTTTGATTAGATTAAATAGTTAGAAATAATGTTTAGTTTAATCACTGTAACTCACTTCGAATCGAAAGATTGCTGTGAAAGGGCCTAGAAAGATTTAGACTCTGAATTATCCTTTCATCAATTTACACCAAGATTGTTGATTAGTTAATTAATTGACTAGAGTAGACCCCCCTAAACTCTTTTAATTAATTGGTTGAATCCTTTAAATTCCTCCTTTCTTAGTTTATTTCTTTGAATCATTACCACAACCTTTTGATCGACCTAGCATCATTTGTAGTGAACTAGTTTAGTGGTAGTTGAACACAAGTCCCTGAGAGAGAAAGAATGTTTTATTACTACTGCATCTGCACATTTGCGTACACACACAAAGATATACTTTTAGGTCTCACAATTTTTACGCTGTCAGGGGACTTGTTTCCCCAACTGCTATTAGACGAACACACTCTGGTTGACTAGGTTTTTATTGCTTTTCGTTAAACCCTAAAAATCAAATAAAAATTAAAATTTTGAAAAATCCAAAAAAATGACATCTTTTTATTTTCCTCAAGATGAACGTGAATTATTTTGGCGCTATTTTGAGCGCTTATCTGCTTTTCTTGTTTCACGTGATATCATGTTAGGAAAACCTGAAATTCTTGATATTGTTTTTGAAGGTGTGAATATAGAAACCTGTAGTCATTTAGATTATTTGGGTTTTGTGATAAATCTGTTGATGAAGCTTGGGAATTACTTGAATGGCTTGCACGTTATACATATTATTTTGAAAATCCTAATTGTGCATCTGAGTACTTTAATCCTTATGCATTTCTGTCTAATTCCTATATCCAACCTTGTAATTCAGTTACTTGTTCTTTATGTTGTTCTTCTGAACATGATGATTCTACCTACCTTGGTGTTGCTAGACTTGGATCTTTAATGCAAAGGTGTGACTTGTTCCATGATATTGACCATAATTCAAATTCTTCCTACTTAAATGATAGAATATGTGATTAAAGTAAGTCCCCCTCCCCTTTAGAAGTCAGTCTAGATGATTCTTCTTACCCTAGTTTACCTGAAAACACTACTGATGGTGTTCTTGATTTTCACGATACTTACTTGCCTTTTTCTCAGTCGACGGGTTTTGAGATGAGTGAACCTTCTGGGTTAGATACTAGGTATGAGGATGATTTTCATCATGATTCTGTTGATATTATTAATGAGGAACCAAGCGAGAAGGTTATTAGTGAATTAAATTTTTCAAACAAGGATCCTGATAATATTGTACTCCAATATTCCAATGATTTTGCCCTAACACCTGACGACCTCCCCCCAAGCGGCACCAAGCCATACCAACCCTTCCCCACCGACCGAGGATCCTTGATCCTTTACTTGCTCTTACCATTCACCATTGTTTTCTGCATTGAGGACAATGCAGTGTTTAAGCATTGGGGGGGGGGGGGGTTATATCTCAATTTATGAATATTTCTTTTTTAATTCTCGAATTTTTCTTTTCTTTTCATCTTTCTTTTTATTGTTTCGTGCTTATTTTTCAATTTTTAGAGTGATTTTCTTGTCTTTAGTTTATTTCTAGTTTGACTTTTCTTTCTTTTAGTGTGTTTTCTTTTGTTGAGTTTTTAGTTTGTGTGTTTCCTTAATTGTTTTTAGTTTTCTTTTTCTAGTTTCTTTCTAGTTTTAGGATTGCATTCACATAGATTGCATTAGTTAGTAGCATATAGATTTTTCTTTTATTTCTTTTCTTAGTTTGTTTCTTTTTCTTTCTTTTCCATTCACTTCTCAAAAATCCAAAAAAATCGAAAAATTAGAAAAAGACCAAAAAATTAGAAAAGACTAGAAAAACCAAAAAAAAAAAGGATAGGACTAGGATTAAAACCGGAAACACCTTCAGTGATGATTTGTAAACCCTTCTTACTTTCAGTTTAACTTGTTTCGCTTAGAAAAGTCTAGATGAGTTCTCAAAAGTTTTTGAAACCTTTTATATCAAATCTTCTGATTTTGAGACAAGTTATGAAAGTTGCATTTGACTGCTTTGACTATCTTAGAAAATATAAATGTGCGTGCCGCAAATCTGTGGGCTAAGTTTAGTTGATTGAGCCCCATTCCGTGAGTCCACATCGCCTAAATTTTGAATTGATCACCTTTATCAATTCCATGATTCCCAGAGTGACTCACCCATTAGTTGCATCTCTAGAACTTACTTTGCATCTTGCTTGAGACTACATATTTGCATTGCACGCTGTGACAAAGTGATTAAGGCATTCATTTTATTTTGTTAAGCTACATAGCCAAATAGCCTTCCTTACATTATATTTACCGTTTTTTTTTTGCCCCGCCTAGCCTTTGTTTATCCTTCTTTCATGATTGAACCATGACAATACAAGCGTTGGCCTTTGATACTCAGTATCCCTCTGGCTTGCTTGGTTGAATGAGAGTTTGTCGTTTTTTTGGAAGGAACAGTTGGTTTGGTGTGTTTTATGAGGAAGCATAAAACGCAGCGCCTTGTCCAGAAGCTTTAGAGGCCGAACAATGCCAAAACGCAGCTGGCATTTTTGAGGCGCAGCCAGCGCCAAGACACGGAAGATTCTCACCTTTTTGACAAAACGCAGCCATCGTTTTGAAACGCAACCAGCGTTTTTTGCCCTAGCCCAACCCTATAAAAGGAAACTCCGTCGTTCAGTTTAGGGTATCCAGAAATTATTCTATTTTCTTCGACACGCCGTTTAGTATAGGTTTTCTCTGTAATTCCTCCCTTCGGGGAGCCGTTCTAGTAGATTAGGAACGAAAGAGGAGGAGAAGGAGATCGAATCGAGTGACACGAAGAGATCGCATTCGACGATTCGAACGTTCGGTTTAACTTCTATTTACTTTATGCTTCGTTATTCAGATTTTATTATTGTCTTCCTTGTTTTTATTATTATGAGTGCTTAGATTCCTTGTTTGGGGGATAAACTCGATGTCAATTGATTGAATTTGGATACAGTTTCGGTGTTAGGTTAATCCTTTTATTCGTTTAATCTGCGTGTATTGTATGTTATAGTAATTTGGCAACAGAACGACAGTTTGAGCCTTTACTTGGTAATAAATTTCTGACAACATGACGAAAGTTTGAGTCTTGAATTGGAAAGACGTAGATCGAATAGGTTCGAAAAATATTTAGTAATAATGATTCTTGCCTAGGGTTGATTATAATCAGTTCTTTATCTTTGATTAGATTAGATAATTAGAAATAATGTTTAGTTTAATCACTGTAACTCACTTCGAATCAAAAGATTGTTGTGAAAGGGCCTAGAAAGATTTAGACTCTGAATTATCCTTTTATCAATTTACACCAAGATTGTTGATTAGTTAATTAATTGACTAGAGTAGACTCCCCTAAAGTCTTTTAATTAATTGGTTGGATCCTTTAAATTCCTCCTTTCTTAGTTTATTTCTTTGAATCATTACCACAACATTTTGATTGACCGAGCATCCTTTGTAGTGAACTAGTTTAGTGCGTAGTTGAACACAAGTCCCTGAGAGAGAACGATATTTTTATTACTACACAGCCCCGTACACTTGTGGTACACAGACACCAAATACTTTTAGGTCTGTTAAAGGTTCGAAGTGAGTGCCTCTTGGCTTATCAGCATAAGCTCTTGGGCTCGCTAACCAATTTGAGCAAATTAGCTTCCAATACCTTTCTAGGGATCACAATGAATTGGCGGACGCTCTGGCCAAGTTATCTTCGATGATATCAATCCCATCAGGCACGTTGCAACTACCAATAATAGTAGAACGGCAATCTGAGTTGCCATATGTCTGCGCCATGGAGACGCAAGAAGAAGAATTTGAGGAATGGTTTCTTGATATATACAACTTTCTTCGGTAGGGAGAATATCCAGCTGAGTTGGATGCTCGAGGACAATGAGCGATCAGGTCCCTAGTAGCACAATACTGCTTGATCCAAGATCGTCTCTACAAGAAGTCACCTACAAGCATCAATTTGATGTGCATCGATGCTAAAAGTGCAAAAGAGATTATGGCTATGATACACGGAGGAGAGTGTGGGCCTCACATGAATGGGCGCATGCTAGCGAAGAAGATTCAAAGGGCTGGTTACTATTGGTCCACTATGGAGGCTGACTGCTTGGATTTCGTTCGAAGATGCCACAAATGTCAAGAGTATGCCAACCTACAGCATCAACCTCCTTCGTATCTAACTACGCTGACATCACCGTGGCCATTCTCAGTATGGGGTATTGACATCATTGGCAAAATACACCCAACTGGAACAGGAGGACATGAATACATCTTAGTCGCTATCGATTACTTTACTAAGTGGTAGTTGCAGCCTCTTATGCCAAGCTCGCCTCCAAGCAAGTGGCCAAATTTATTCTTGAAAACACCATCTGCCGATATGGAGTGCCTCATGAGATCATTATACATCCATTTCATTTTTCAATGATCTTCTACAACTGTACATAAATCATATCGATGTTGCTGTTGATTGTATTAAACTTGTATCCAAGTTCTGCAAACCCTCTCTGATGTTGCTGCTACTCTTTCATTTTCAGTTTGGGTTGTGCTTAGTAGGGTGTTACTATGCTGTCAAGTTGGAATCAACCATTTTGTCAGAGATCAACCATGGTGTGATTTGGATGAAAATAGTTATATTGTGTCATGCTCAGTAGTATGGAAGAATTGATTCTTACGTCTTTGGATCGAAGTCTTGCAAAGTTGGGTGCTTGAGTGCAGCTGCTGTTGTCTTGAATTGAATGAGGGTAGGTCCACATGATTTTCTGGTTTGTTCATTTGGTCTTGGGTGCAGACAATTTGGTCTGAATATTCTGATGTTGTAGCAGCTGTCTACACAAGATTTGGTTGAAAGTTGGGGGCAGGTCTTTGGTCTAATGTCAAGAAAAGGAGAAGCATTCTGGTGCAGCAGTGTAGTAGTAAAATGGACATTCTATTATGTTCGATCATCAAGAGGAAATCAAAGTTTTTTGTTCAGCAAAATATCAAATGATGCATCTGTCTGTGGTCTTTGGTTTGTGAGGACAAACATTCATTCTTAGCGGGGCTCTTAGCTATGGTTTTTCACATTGATGCAGATTGTGCTCTTGGTAGTTTTATTTTCTATGGTGTACTGGTTTTCATATCTCAGGGTTGATGCTTCTCATTTTGTAGCCTGTTAATGGTTGTTGCTACCTGACTGCTTCCTTTGGTTCAGTCTGGCTTTGCAAATAAAAGGGTCTTTGACCGTTAATTATCAAAAAAAAAAAAAGAGTAAAGGCAGGAGTAAGATAAAATTGAACATGTTGATGAAATCTAAGTGCCAGCTTGTCAAAGATGAAACTTGTAGAGTTGCTCATGTTCAAAAGGGTGGTCAGAACGTTAGGATGAAGAGGTGTGCGAAATTGTCAGAAAATGACAGTTTTAATGACATTAAAGCTGAGATTGAACGAAAGAAGGCAATTATTGGCAATGATATTTGTGTGCGATTCCTTGATGACTCAACTAGTTAGATTCATTAATCTAGCTTTTTCTGCGATGTATTGGTTTGTTTGGTTGTGGTTCATGTTTAGTTCTTACTGTGTTTTTATTTAGCAGTTTGGTTGTATCCTTTTTGGTGGTGGATATTTGCTGTTGTGTTTACAGATTGCTGTTTGTTATGAACCTTTAGCCTTTTGGCTATTAATAATCGAAAAAAAAACAGTAAAGCTTATCAATCTTGATTCATTAGATAATTTTGTAATTCAAGTGATATACATTGCTAGGATTGGAGGAGACTAACCTTGTCAAATAAGGAGAATATTTTCATACTTCCTATCAAACATTAAAAAACAAACAGGCAATTTATCAAAAAATGACTTGGAGGTACCTATCATTTTATGAAAATGATTTCTAGGACCCCATATTTTGAAAACTGATTTTGAGGTCCCTTTCTTTATGTGTGAATTATCAAGACCCACTATTTTAATAAAAACCTATTAAAAGGGGTAGTAACTTTTTATATTTATAGAAAAGGGTTTAAAAGAAGGATTTTTTATGCAAAAATATGATTTTTGAGATTTTTATTAAAACAGGTTAAAATAAACACTCTTAACTCTTTGTGATAATTTTAATGATATTAATTATCACAATCTACTACTTGTACCTCAAAAATTGTATTTTTTGTGGTTATAGGCTCACCATGTTTAGAAAAAAAATTAAACTACACTAGAAAACTTTGACTGATATCTTAATATAGTTGTGTTGGACAGTCAAATTATTAAAGTTATCATAAGCAAGTACAAATTTTTGAGGTATAAGTAGATGATTGTGATAACTAATACCATTAAAATTATCACAAAGAGTTAAGAGTGTTTATTTTAACCTATTTTAATAAAAATCTCAAAAAATATTAAGATAGTGGGTCCTGAAAATTATTAGCACATAAAGAAAGGGACCTCAAAATCAATTTTCAAAATATGGGGTCCTAGAAATCATTTTCACAAAATGATAGGTACCTCCAAGTCGTTTTTTGGGCAATTTATTGTATTAATCACTTTTAATTTAGATGAAAAGCAAAAAGTGAGATAGGGTAAAGCAAATCATCAAAGAATAAAAGAGGAAGAGACAGAACAAGCTTAGAGGCGCAAGATCCAAGAAACTACACCTTGCTTTCATCAAGAAAAAAGGGATCAGTGTTTAAATTTTTAATGTTTTCAAGAAAATGAAAAATAATGTTTAAAGTGTTAAAGGTGTGATATGGAAAGAGGGGAAAATGTGGAAAAAGAATAGAAAAGCTGACGGGTGTGACACCAACACCAACAATTAAAATTAAAAGACTCACTCGCCGTTTCATTCTCTCTTTATTTTCTCTCCTTCATTCAAACACTGCAAAAGTATTTCGCTGTGGAAACTTTGTCTTCATCAATATCTTACTCCCCTTTTTAATAATCGAAAATGATAGGGATTTTGGAGTAATAAATGTTTTAAATATCTTGTCTATTATCTATCTATTAATATTATTAAAACAAAATCTCAAGTCATGTGGTAATACCACGTGTCTACATATTAAAGTTTTAAGAAAAAGAGAAAAGAAAAACAAATTCATCACTAGTACTAATTAATATTATTATTTGATATTATCAATATTACTACTTCTATGCATTTAAATCCATAACCAAATATAGTAAAAAAACTATCAGTTTTAACATTGAAACAATCCAACTTTTTAAATTCTAAACTTTTTAATTTGCCACTTCAATGGTGGTTATACAACAAAGTTATAAACTCATCCCTACTATTAGTATTCTGCAATTGTTGACATTTAAAATCCATAATAATCAAAGACTATACAATGTTCGAAGCCCGAATACACTACAAAACAGATGCATTTTATCAAATATAAATTATTATTATTATTATTATTATTATTTTATACATTAAATAAGAAATCGATTACAGAAACGCCATAATAACACAACCTTCCAAATTTTAAACTTAATTAGTCATTAACTGGATTTTTTTAAAAAATAAACATTTGAATTAAAAAAAAAGGAATCAAATATCCAAAAGGAAAATTCAAATATCCAAATTCCCAATTATAATATATCATCCCAATATAAAAATTAGACTAAAGTAAAATATAAGAGATATTAAAGTGTATATAGAAAACCTATATTAACCTATACTATTATTCTATGTTTTATTTAATAAGTGAATAAAGTAATAAATTAATAACATTTTGATCAAAAATGTAAATTAATCTCTTTTTATTACAAAACAATTGAAACTTTTCTTTGATTGATGTGATTGTTGATATAAGCTTAAATTTAGAATTATAATTGCTTTAAAATTTAAAAATATTAGTTATTTTATTACTACATAGTAAGGATCTATAATTCTCTAAACTTTTTTTATTTCGACTAATTTTATAAAGAATATATATTTATTTATGAAAATAAGTTTCCAACAACATTATGTTTATAATGTATAGACATAGTTTGTATGATTTTAATCATTTATTACTATGTTTAAAATTAAATATTTTTTTGCATGCTATTGAAAAAGATTCAAAGGGATTATAGAGTTGCTTGCATTTATTCAAATTAACTAATAAAACATTACTATTATCATTTATTATATGTAATTAAGATAATATTAAAAATAAATATAGATTTTTGTATTATTTACCAATATGTTATCTAAATTAATTTTGAAGACAATTTAATTGTATGAAATAAATATAAAAATAATGATAATGCAATTGTTGTATAATTTTTTATTAATTTCTAATTATTAGTTCAATGATAATTGTTATAAAATTACTCCAAAAAAAATTACATATAAATATTGAAAAATTTTCCATGCATCGCACGGGATATACAATGCTAGTTTTATCATAAAAGCTATATTACTTTATATTAAGTTTAAAAAAAATGCTATGATTGAGTTTTATAACTATAATATTATATATAAATTTTGTAAAGTCATATTTTTATTCATTATTTTTTAATTTTCAAAAATTGCCTAAATTAAAATATGCTGAATGAGGGGGGTTGATTCGATTAGAATATCATTTGTACTAATTGACGTATCGAATGCAACTAAAGCTTCTTATAATTGATAATTAATACTTACAATTAAAAAATTATTGTAAATAATCATTAAAATATTAATTTGAAAAAGGGTAACACACTTGTCTTGGGTCAAGACTCCTATCACTACTCTTTAATAATGTATCCTTTATTTTTTATCATTACGTTATTTTATGATATAAGTTATTTTTAATTCTTTTATATCGATCTTTCTGCAAGACTTTATCATCATTTTTTATTAATATTTATTTTTGAAAAAAATTACAAAAATATTTTTATGAGAATTTGTTATTGTAAATGTAACCATATTAGTTTTATTTAAAACATCAAAATATATTTAGAAACTTATTAATTAAATTTGAAAAATTTTAAAAACCAAAATCTAAAGCTATTCTGAACTAAAGAGAATATTTAACTAATTCACCTTCACAGTTTATATGCCCTCTCTTTCTCTCTAAAAGCTTGAGGTGTGGAAGCTAAGCTTGTCCTTTGTGGTGGGACACTTTTAAAGGTATTATCTCAATGAAAGTGTAAAGATGCATCGGCCTTTGAAAGAATATCTTTTTTGTCTTTACAATCATGATATTGACATATTCTTTAGCTAGAAAATAACATATTAGATAAAATTAGCTTGGTTTGTTTTTATTAATAGCTTCGTAGTTAGTTTCCGTAGCTTGGTTTATATTGTAGGTTTGATAAAACGGCTTTCATATAGTTTTATGTGCAATAAATTTATTATAGTTAGGCTCTGTTCAATAACAATATTTGTATTAGTTAGCGTTGAGCGTTTTGATCGGTCAAAATGTTATTTTACTAAATTTTAATTGTTCGGTAAATAAAATTTTAATAGCAGTGTAAAGTGTTTGTTGCAGCATTTGCCGTTGCTATGCTTGACGTTGTTGTTGCTAACATCAAGAAGGGGTAGCCAACATTCGGATTTTGCTTTCCCAATTTGCCCTCATGCTTTTCCTGTTGTTGTTCTCATTGTCGCCTCCCTGTTGTTCCATCTGTTGCTTTGATTCTAATTTTTTAAATTTGTACGTCATGAATTCTCATATATCTGTAAATTATATTAAAATAAGATAAATTCATCTAAGAATTGACATGTGACACTTCTATAAGAAACTGTTAAGTTGCATATCATTTCAAGTCTATAAAAACACCAAATAGTGGAATTACAGATACTTAATTCTCTCTTTATTCAATTATCCAAATAATTATTATATATTAGTTATGTTAATTTTTTGTGCCATTTTTCTAATTTGGTCAAATATCAAAGGGGATATCTTCAACAACAAACATTTAGCAAAATAAAATAATGAAAATTCAAGCACATTTAGCATCATTCTTTAAATCCATCATTGAAATAGTAGGGAAAAGATACTTACAATTAAAGTTTTAAAAAATCAATAAATAAGGCAGAATAATATGAGCATTGCGCAGGTAAAATGACTAGTCATAAATAATTATAGTGGCTGAATTTGTTGTGTTGAATACTTTAACGTGTGCTTGGATGAGAGGACATTCATAATAATAATAATAATAATAATAACAACAATAATAATAATAATAATAATAATAATAATAATAATTTGGGTGGATGAATGAGTGATGTATGATTTTTTAGCTCATTTCTTAATTTTTGTTATTGTGATTCAGTTCTAAGTTAAAGCATTTGGACACTTTTTGATTCCAAGTACTTCTGTTATAACTTGTAAGTTCAACGTTATAATAAACAACAACAGCAGCTAGGGGTGGGCATAACAGGTTAACCGCATTTGCGGTTAACCGCTTTTGAGGTTTTTGAATTTTGAAAACCTAAACCGCAACCGCAATATGCGGTTAACCGCTTTTAAAATCTGGAAACCTAAACCAAACCTCAAAACCGCAATTTAGAAGTGGTGCCGGTTAACGGCTTTTAAAATCTGAAAATTTATCCGGTTAACATACACGGTTTATGATTAACCAATTTCCTGGAAATTTACAATAACATTTATGCAATTAAATTCAATCATATTACTAATAAATTCATATTCCGATACGACGATACGCGGTTAAATTAAATTCATATTACTAATAAATTCATTTTTTTCCAACTTAATTGAGAGCGGTTAACCGCGGTTAACCGTTTTATGAAAATCCAAAACCTAAACCTAAACCGCTTATAGCGGTTTGATTAACCTAAACCGCTTTTATGCAAAAATCAATTCGGTTAACCGCATTTTGCGGTTTGGTTTATGCGGTTTTGTGGTTCAATTTGCGATTTAGGTTTATGATGCCCACCCCTGGCAGCAGCAGCAGCAGCAGCAACAACAACAACAACAACAACAACAACAACAACAACAATAATAATAATAATAATAATGTTCTTTTTGATCATTTTATATTTATCAACTACTGCAACCGCTAATTTTACCGAACATATTCTTTACAAATAACTATTTTACTAGCGATAAATTATTCAATTCGCTCATATGCAGCAATTATCCGCTGCTCCAACAGCTATCCGCTACTCAAACAGGTATGAACTACTTGATCCACTCTTTTTATCAAACATGACCGCTTTAGTTGAACTGATAAAAAAAGAGTAAATTATATTGATAGTTAGCTAGGTGCGAACTACTTAAATATAGACCTGACAAATGGATATTTAAGATGGGGTATAGGTCGGATTAATGTTTAGTCCAAATCTATTTTGGGTAAAGAATATACGAGTTGGGTATATGTTTGGCTCGGTTAAAGTTTGGGTTTCGGTCATTTCAGTTGACATATGTGCAGGTGGGGTGTGGGTTCGGTATGCACTCCTAAAAATGTGTGTATTACTGACCACTTTTTCCCACAGATTTAAAACTATTTCAACAACTGTTTCATATTTTTCTAATTTTCAAACTATATTTCTAATTTTAGGTAGGGAAAACAATTGGAAATTTCAACCACTTTTTGCTAAAATGGTGGAAATTTTTTTTTACCAACCTTTTTCCTACTATTTGAAAAACGGTTTGAAGCGTATGGGGATCGATTCACTTTTGGTTCGTCTCTATCGGACCATTCCCGAGCCTTCTAAGGGGCTTCGGAACCATCGGTAAGAATAAACACAAGGTGGTGAAGGCGTTCAAAGGCTGGAAATGCGCGTCCCTTCACTCTTTCAACCATAACTTCTTCAATACAACTCTGATGGACTTCAAATTTTCGGAACTTAAAGTACACAACGAGACCTTTCATCGATATCTTATGAGCCTAAAACAGAGCGCGGATGAAGAAGTTATGCGTGTTTGAAGTCGGCAGAAAAAAACTACCCAGAAGAACGTCGCACCCGCGACGCATGGGGTCGCCCCCGTGACATCCTTCTGCCAGATCCTGACCGCTACATCCAGAAGGTCGTCTCACTCGTGACGCTCCTCTGCCCGCTTGCTGCGACGCGTGATTTTTTGTGTCCAAATGTTGTGTTTTGTTTTAATTTTCTCTATTAGTATAAATACCCCCTTAGCTTATTTCCAAAGATAGATTTTAATGATTAATGTTTAGGAGTTAGACTCTAGAAAATTCCTCTCAATTAGGGAGTTTGTGATTGTGGGTTTTCAAACCCTATTGCAATGAAAGCTAATCCTTTGGGTGGAAGTTGCTTTGTGATTTCTCTTCTTTGTGAGTGGGTCTTTATCCTCTACTCTTTGTGAGATTTATTGGGTGATTCAACACTCTTTGCTTGTAGGAGTTCCTTGTGCAAGTGTTTGAACATCTAAGTTCAATTTGGTGAGATTTTTCTGTTTAGAATTGTCCATATATTTTAATTTCATGTTTATCTCTATTAATCCAAAAACCCTAAAAATTGGTTCATAGTGTTTAAGAGGTCTATGGGTGGATTTCCATCATCCACATGTTTGTTTAGACCCTAGGCTTCCTTGCATTCTCTCCATTTGGTATCAGAGCTAGGCATAGAACTCATAGTTTGTTGGAGATTTCTTGTTTTTGCTCGGAATTGTTCTTGTTGTTGATTGGTGGTGAATGTTTTGTGTTCTTGGTTTTGTGGATTGTATGCAAATATTAGTGTTCCCCATTCCCGTTGATATCCAAGAGTATTAGAATACATTGTATTGTATTTGTATTTAGTGATTTTGATGCATATTCGAGCTTTGAGGTGAAGTTGGAAAATAGTGCCCGGAAGGTGTTCGATGGAATGTGAATGTGAGAAAAACACAAAAAACCCTTAGCCAAACACTATCCACCTACAAGAAAACCCTAAACTCCACAAATTTTCCCCAAACACAATCCGTCACTTCATCCCTTATTGTTCGGTGTTATTGTTGTTCTTGGTTGTTGATTGAATGGTTGGAAGTAGTATTGGGTTGTGTTGAAATTTATTTCTTGGATTTTGTTGAGTTGGTGGTTGTGTTAGTGGTTGTTTTGTAGGTGGATGTTGTTGGTGGTGGTTGTGTGCCCATCCGAATTTGTTCTTCTTGGTACATTCCCCTTGCCGGTTTCATCCCATTTTCCCTCCACAAAATTAGCCTCGCACAAGCTCCACAAATGGCATCCATGTCTTATGCGGCAAACATGATGTCCTTTTTTCCCCTAAACCCAAATCGAAACCAATCTTCAGGAGACTCTTCAACGTATCGAAGAGAAGGTTCGAGAAGTTCAACGTTGAATGGGTGACTTACTCCGCGCAACGACTCCTACGCAACTAGAGTCATTGAAAAGGGATCGTGGTATTTCAACTCGGTCTCCTAGAACTCACTATAGTGGTTGTTTGAGGTATTTCGATGATTATCGACATGGTGGTTCTCAATCTAGGAGAATGGAGGAGAAGGTTACTTCATGGCCTTCTAGGAAGGGAAGTGCTCACTCTTGGAGAACCACTTCATCCAAAGGAAGCCGAACTTTCAAGCTACCTAAACCATCTTCTCGAGCTCATAAGGAAAGTGCGGAATATCTTCGGAAGCTCAAGGGTAGAAAATGCTTCACCTGTCGGGTTTATGGCCATTACCAAGCCCAATGCCCTACGAAGATGGTTGAAAGCTCCAAAGCAAGTGAGGTAGCCACACTGGAGGCTCCAAAGACTAGTGTTGAGGTTCGCGCGCAAGAAGGGGAGAGTTCGACTCCTAGGCGATCGTTTATCTTGACCAAGGATTCCCGGGATAACTCTCAATGGGAGAATATCTTCCAAACTCAGTTCGCCATCGGCGAGTAGGCAGCCAAGGTCATCATCGACGGTGGGAGTTGCACTAACTTGGCCTCTACCTACATGGTTAAGAAACTCCAATTGCCGGTCTCAGCTCATCCTCAACCGTATAGCTTGCAAGGGCTAAAGATGGCGGCGACTTCGAGGTAACCCAACAAGTCTTGGTTTCTTTCTCCGCTTGGTCTTATGAGGATAGTGTTCTTTGTGATGTTTTCCCCATGGATGCTTGCCATTTACTACTTCGTAGACCTTGGCAATTTGATCGGCATGCTATCCACGACGGCTGGAAGAACACCTACACCTTCTCAATGGGAGAAAGGAAAATCAAACTCATTCCTTTACCCCCTTTCAAAACCGATATACCACAAGTCGGGGTGGGAAGTGAGAAGAGAAACCTCCAAAAGAGTGAAACATGGGATGAGAGTGCTTCGAGCAAAGGAAAGCCACATCGGGCTTTAATTTTGCGAAAAAGCGACCTTAGTGAGGTTGAGCGAACCTTAGCTCCACAGAAATTTCCAACCTCCCTCCCTTGTCCCTCACCCTTATCCAAAACTCCTACCGGGCTCCGTATAGAGTTCCCCAGTGTTGAGTCGTCCATGACTACTCACTCGAGTTCCATTACTTCCACATCGAGGTTGAACGAGGAAGAGGTTGTCTCCATTAGCCTTGACCCCGAGCTCTCATGTGACGAATTCCTTGTTGCTTTCAACAAGTTGATGGGTGCTAGGCGTGTTCGGGTCCTTCGTGATGTTGACTTGGCCCCTCATTTCCGCTGGAATTGCTACATTTTTTAGAAGGACGGGTTGATGAGCGTCGCTTTACTTCAATTGTTGGAGTACGTGCTTTTAGGTCTACACGGGTATCCGGTAATTTTGAACCCCCAAGAGTTGAGGACAACTCTTTTCGAAGAAGAATTTTAAACCCCCAAGAGTTGAGGACAACTCTTTTCGAAGAAGGGGAGTATGAACCGTATGGGGATCGGCTCGTCTTTATCGGACCATTCCCGAGCCTTCTAAGGGGCTACGGAACCATCGGCAAAAATAAACACAAGGTGGTGAAGGTGTTCAAAGGCTGAAAATGCGCGTGCCTTCACTCTTTCAACCATAACTTTTTCAATATAACTCCGATGGACTTCAAATTTTGGGAGCTTAAAGTACACACCGAGGGCTTTTCATCAATTTCTTATGACCTAAAATGAAGCATGGATGAAGAAGTTATGTGTGTTTGAAGTCGACAGAAAAAATCGCCCGTATGAGGGCCGCGCACCCGCGACGCACGGGTCGCACCCGCGACATCCTTCTTTGCGGCAGCGTGATTTTTGTATCCAAATGTTGTGTTTTGTTTTAATTTTCCCTATTAGTATAAATACCCCCTAGCTTATTTTCCAAGATAGATTTCGATGATTAATGTTTAGGAGTTAGACTCAAAAAAATTCCTCTCAAATAGGGAATTTGTAATTGTGGATTTTCAAACCCTATTGCAATGAAAGCTAATCCTTTGGGTGGAAATTGCTTTGTGATTTCTCTTCTTTGTGAGTGGATGTTTATCCTCAACTCTTTGTGAGATTTCTTGGGTGATTCAACACTCTTTGCTTGTGGGAGATCAATGTGCAAGTGTTTGAACATCTAAGTTCAATTTGGTGAGATTTCTCTCCTTAGAATTGTCCATATCTTTTAATTTCATGTTTATCTCCATTAATCCAAAAACCCTAAAAATTTGTTCATAGTGATTATGAGTTCTATGGGTGAATTTTTATCATCCACATGTTTGTTTAGACCTTAGGCTTCTGCGCATTCTCTCCACGGTTGGATTACTAACTGTTTTTTCAACCATGTTCAAACTGTTAAAAAAAGGTTGGTAGGAAAAATTTCTCACCATTTTAGCAAAAGTGCTTTTTTTTCCACGATAAATTAGAAAAATAGTTGGAAAACTAGAAAAGTATAAAACAGTTGCTAAAATGGTTGGTTTTTCCATCTGTTTTAAATCGGTTGGTAATACATACATTTTTAGTGGTGATGGTTGAAGAATGGGTCGGCTATATTTCGAATGTGCTCCAGTGTCTCGGTTCCGATTCAGGTATAAGTCTGGTGTAATATAGTTCAAATATGGTTCAAATCACTTTTCCATTCGACCTCAAATAGGGTCTGAGTGGTTCTGTTATAAATGAGTTCAATTGATTCCAGATCCATGTTAAATTGTTAATTGATTATACTATTGTAGGACCCCGGAAAAAGTGACCATTTTCCGTGATGCGCTACTTAATGATCGGGAGTCGACTAAGGTTGCTTAATCCTTAAATAAGGATTTTTTATTAGTGAAATTTATTTTCGGGGTGTTGAAGCTTTATTTATTTACAAATCCATTTTCATTATTTTAATTGTTCGAATTTGCACAAAATATTTTAATAATAATCTAATCCTGACCCACTCACTAAGTCCGAGCCCGAGAAACAAGCGGCCCACCAAAACTCGTTAAAACCCGCCTGGGTTTTAACAAGTTTTGGGCGGGGCTTCTCGCTTCCAGGCCCAGAGAGAAAGTGGGTTGAAATCGATAAAACCCGCCTAGGTTTTATCAATTTCTACCCCTTTTCTCTTCGGGCCTGGCCTAGGAATGAGTGATGGGTAGGAATTAAATCATTTTTTAAAATTATTTTTATGCAAACAATCGAATATTTTAAATAATTAAACGAGTTTGTAAAATTTTAAAGAGTCGCCAGCCGATTTAAGGAAATCGACAAACCATAAAATAAGAAATGAAAGACTTCGGTCTACGAACCCGATTTCTAGATTCGGGGATAAGGTTACGAATCCGAGAGTTATAAGAAATCTCGAATCCGCCTGTTAGAAAACTGACTCTACTAAAATCAACATTGAAAAGAAAGAGAGCGGGAGAAGTTTGGTTAATTTTGCGAAGTTATTATTCAAAACATGCGAGATTAAAACATGATGTTTACTTTTTTACAAAATATGTACAAGTAATGGAATTAAAGAATGAATTACATGATTAATTATAACAAAATGAATAATGAAATCAAACCTTGCTTAAGGTGGTAGACGTGATGGATTTGATCCCTTAACTTGGCCTTGACTTGGAGCTTGGATGAAGTAATGTAAAATGACACGGAATGATGGTATGAGGGTGATGATTGTGATAGGAATGAGAATGATTATGGAAGATTAGAGAGGGTGTAAGTGAGAGAATTTGAGTATAGTATGGATGATGGTTGAAGAGAATAGTTGATGATAGTTGATTTGAGTAGAGTAAGGGTGATGGAGGATGATTGTTGATGAAATGAGGGTGGAGTGGAGGGGGTATTTATAGGTGAGGGAGTGAGAGATTTGGAGGGAAACCAAGGGAACATACCCCATGAATCATGCCCTTCAAGGATCAAAACCTAGGCGGGTTTTGGGAGGTCAAACCAGGGTCAATCACGTGGGCAAAGATCAAGGGATTGAATTGCATGCATGCACATTTTGGCGCCATATCAATCAAAACCTAGGCGGGTTTTAAATTGATCATCACGCGGATCGGTGACGTGGCACAAAACGACGTTGCGCTGCTATTCTTCTCAAAACCTAGGCGGGTTTTGAGTCTTCTGGGCCGGTGCGCGCTTTTGGGCCTGCATCTGTGTGGGCTTGTCCTCTGAAAATTGAAACCCAGGGGGGTTTTGACGAATGTCGGCGGCCTGTTTGACTTCTTGGGTTCAAGTTGTTGACTTTTTTGGGCCCAATAACCCATTTATCATTTGGCCCAAATGATTTGCTGGTTTTGATGAGAAGGGATTATGCCGGTACAAATTCCGGTGTCTACAGAGAGCCCCCACTTTGATCGAGTCCGAATAGGACGAAGGTCTAAGTAGCCTGAGGATTTTACTTTGGATTGCAAAGCCTGGGGTGATGCTTGGAAGTTGAGTCCTACATCGTGGTTGCGGGCGGCATGCGCCTTTTTTTTTTGGGGTGATCTCGAGCAAGAATGATGCTATACCTGACTGTTGATGAGTCGCTGTTGATCTCGGGCGAGAATGACGCCTTACTTGTTATCGGTCGGATGCTGATGGTTCATGGAGTTTTCTAGTCTTTCCAAGTGTCGGTTCTAGTCTTTCCCGGTGTCGGTTCCGGTCTTTCCCGGTGTCGGTTCCAGTCTTTCCTAGGGTTGGTGTTGATGGTTGGGGGCATTTTTTATGCCGAAGGATTTCACCAGGCGCGATGCTGATGGCCTTGGGGGTCGAGACTTCATCAGGCGCGATGCCGACGGCTCGGAGATTGAAACTTCACCGGTCGCGATGCCGGTGGCTCAAGATTTGGACTGCGTCGAAACTCTGCCGATGGCCCTGAGTGATGATGATGACAACGACCTTTTGTGCGGTAGCTGGATGGTTGTGGTCCCTTTGTCAGCGACCTGTGAGCTTACGACTTTTTTATGCGGCAGCTTGATGACGGTGGTCCCTTTGAGCGGCGACTTGAAAGTCATGAGAAAAATCAAGTATTAGTTTTATTGAAATGTAAAGAAATTTCAGATCTTTACCTGGGTTCGGGCCGTAGAGCTGAATGATGGGCTCCGACTGTGAGGTGTTGGGCCGCGTATTTGGGCTGCAGGCGACACAAAACCTAGGTGGATTTTGATGTCTTCCCTTGGGCTGACGCGGGCAAATTGGGCCGTGTCTTCTGGGCCATAGCCAAAACAAAACCTAGGCGGGTTTTGTTGCTTTTCTTCTTTTCTTTTTCTTTCTTTTTTTTCTTCTCCTCATGAAAGCAATCAAGATGGGACCCACTTCGTGTGTGGGTTGGATTGTGCCACGTCACCTTGTCTCTCTTTTGGGGAGCAAGAGGATGACCTTTGGATTTCCGGCGAATGAAACACATTTGGCATTCTCGAGGCGGGTCCTAGAAACGAACGGTTCACGTTCACCCAGCCTTTCTATAAATTCAATGCATTTCCTTCATTTTATTCACATCCTTACTTCCTTCACATCTCTCTAGCTCCTTTCTTCTCTCTCTAGAAAGAAAGTCTTGTTCTTTGAGGTAATCTCGGGTTTTAAAAGATGCAACCCCCGAGTCATAGGAATCCACCTCTTCCTCATGTGGCAGCATGGCCCCGTGAACGATCTTGGGTCGACTTGGGCCGGGATAATTGGGTTTTTCGGATTGTTTTGTGGGTCGGTGGCCGTGGGCCTAGTGCTTGTGCTGGGTCCAGCTAGGGTCCATGAGATTACATTTCTGGCCCAAAATGTCAATTGAGCCCCCATTTTAAACAATTTGCTGGAATTCAGCCCGTTGTATTTAGGAGGATAACCTAAAAATTCCTAGCGCCTTGAAAGAGCCTCTTAAGGTAGCCAAATCGATCTCTGGAAACTTTGTTCGTGATACTTTGACCGCAGCGGGATTCATGCCTTTCTGGAGATGCTTGGAGGCCTGGAAGAATAGGACGTTCCGTATCATAGGTCGAGCAATGGCTGAGAGGTTGTGGGATTCGACTAACTCATTTCACTTGCCTGTGGGTGAGACGACGGTCACGCCCAAAGATTTCGTTATGATTACCGGTCGTCCTTGGGGTGGGCAGGACGTGGTCTTTGACGCGGGGATCCCTCCGGTAGTTCTGGATATGTTGGGTCCAGTGTTTGCGCGTTTGGGACAACGGCAAGGTCTCCCCAATCTCGCCTATAAGCACTTTGAATTGGCCATCCGCGATGCAAGTTTCCAAGATCTTCCTGAAGAGTAGCGCCGCTTCATTTTCTTGGCGTACGTTATCTCTACTACCCTTTTTGCCAACCATGGGGACAACATTTCCCTGACGTGGTTCTGAAACCTTCTCAACTTTGATAATATTCGAAACCTGAATTGGGGCAAGGTGTCTTATGCGAACTTCATTCACTGGGTTCATCGTGGCGTAAGACTTTCGCAGGATGCTGATCCGGTCTACCTCCATGCGGCTCAGACTCGTTATCAGTATGGTCCTTCCTTGTGGAAGGTGCTTGAGGTATGTGCTCGAACCTTCCCTTTTCAATGCAGTTCATCCTTTCTTCCTCATTTGACATCATATTTATGCAGTCATGGACCTATGAGTACATCTCGGCCCCGGGCAATCGTTCGAAGAAGAATAAGACGGTACTAGCTGCTAAACGCTGGACTACCGAGGGTATCACGACAAAAAGTATAAGTCGGGGAGCCTTGACTTCATTCGTAGCAGTTTGGATAACTTGAAACCGGTATCTCTTTATTCCCAACATCTTTCTTCCGTTTTCTTCTACATGTCATTCTTAAATGCTCCTTTTCTTTTTGCAAGATCAAGTGAGTTGGCGTCCCTGGGTCGACTTTGATGTCAGAGGGCTACCATAACCTTTGCATTTGGTGGAGCATGACACCCGCCTTCGCCTTTTGGTTGAAGGGCCTTATGGTTACGTGTGGTATTTGGGAGAGAGAGCCTCGAGGCAAATCCTGGGAGGTTATCCTGGTTTCATTCCCCTAGATCCTCCAACACATATGTTCGAGCCATGGCAGTTTGACCCAGACATTTTGGGAGATCTAGTTCGAGGTCAAGATTTTGACAACTTCGTGCATAACGTTCCACAGGAGCAATTCGACGAGGAGTTCGAACATTATCTTAGCTGTTTGGCTCCCCGAGTGGTATGTATCTTCCTCCCATATCTTTTATTATGCTTTGGCTGATTTCTGACGAGAAAATCTACAGCTGGGGCCCTATGCCAAGGCTGCTGAGGTGGAAGATTCCACCAGAAAGGAAAAAGATCGGCAGCTTCTTGGACGTGGAGTACAGCAGCGAGTGTTCCATACTTCAGGCATTCGACCGTAAACCGGTAATTCTTCATTTTATGTTGTTTTCTTTTATCCTACATGCTACTTATGGATAACCTCGGTCTTGCTATCTTTCAGTCGAGATGGGCTTTCCTCCGACAGCTGGCTAAAGAGTGGAGCACCATGAGGATGCATATTGATCGGGCATTCACCGGCTCAGGTAAATATCGAGGTGATAACGCCAGAAGAGCTGATATGGAGGCTGATGCGGAGTCTGTTCCTAGGGAACCTCCTTGACGTTCTACCTTCCTCGCACGGAGCCCCCACGTTGCTCGTCGGTAGGGGAATATTCTACTCAAGGCCGATCGCGGGAAGAAGTTGGTGGATCTTCCCGTCCTCCTCTAGCAGTTGTACCAGAGGGTCGCGGCAAAGGTGTTCTGGTCGAGGGTCAACACTCAACTGGGTCTCATCGTAGCAAATCTAGTAGTAGAGATCGTCGTCCTCCGAGTATGGAAGAGGACATGGCTCAGATGTCCCTGGAGGAGCCACTTGGTCATGGGGGGTCGTAACACAGTGCTGGGTATGGTGGTGATTCTCAGCCCCATTCCTACTGGGTGGAGGATGCTTCCGAGTCAAGCGCCACCTACCGACCCTCTCATTCTCGTCGTACTCCAACTTCAGTGCGCTCTGCTCGCTGCGGTCAGGAGATAGTGGTGAGGGACCGTGACTCAGATGCATCCGTAGGGAATCCTGGCAGTCAGGCCCTAGCGAATGACGCCACTTCACGTCCAGCACCCTACGATGCTTCTTCTTTTGGTTCTGGTTCTGCAGGGTGGCCTGTCCCTGCTCCTAGGATGGGTCCGTCATGACCCATGGGTTCACAAGAGTGGTATGTGCCTCAACACTCTTGGTTGGGAGAATCTATTTCTTCTGGTTGGCCAGCCCCCGGTTATGGAACTGGTCTTGTATGGCCTACTCCACCTGTTGAGTGGCAGGTTCCCTATCATTCCTGGCTGGCTGCTTCACAGGAGCATTCCATGTCTTCATCGTCAAGCGTACATCCTTCGGAAGTGCCCTTGACTGGGCCATCTCCTCCCGTGCAGACTACTCCTGGTCCTGATTACTACTCCTGGGACACCTATTTTGCCACGACCAGTACTTCCAACGCTGGAGCTTAAAATGCGGGTGGCAACTTGGCAGAGGACAGCGGCGATTCGGGCTCCCTGTGGTGATAACATTCATGCAACGCAATGCAAATTTTTTTTTTTATGTTTATTATGCAAGACTCTTTATACTATTTTTATCATGCAAGACTCGGTGAATGCACAACTTTGACGCTTTATTAATGCAATTTTGAATGATTTTCTACATGACAGGATTAACCTCAATTAATCTCACTTCCCCAAAAAGAAAAGAAAATAAAAAAGAACCAAAAACTTAAGTGTCGAAGTTAACTCGAGCAAAAATTTCAGAACCAAGCGTCATTGGATCGATAACAAAACCCGGGACATCAAAAATACACGAATAGGCCGGTTGAAGCCTAAAGGAAAAGCCCAAGAAAAGACTACATTCTAGTGGGCCGCGGGAACTGAAATTTGGGCCTGGGCCGCCTAAAACCTAGGCGGGTTTTAAACAGCTGAAGGGGCGGGCCTAGGTTGGCTGAGGCGCACGCACGTGGCCTGCTAAAGTTAAAACCTAGGCGGGTTTTAACCTTTTTTTTTTTGCTAGCCGTTGGGAGGGGGCTTGAATCAAGGGATGTGATGGCAACGACTATATGATCACTTGCTAACCGTTTTGCTCCATTCTTGATCATAGATGAAGGTGTATAAATACCTCATCCTTTGCATATGATCATTACTCATCATCTTCACTTTAAAGTCCTCATCAAATACTCTCCAACAAACACAAAAAAAAAAAAAAAAACATTTCTCCCAATTCCCATGGCTTTTGAGAAGAAGCTTGCTACTTGGATGAACACCTTGTCCAAAGAAGAGAAGAAAGAGCTCGGGAGATATAATCTGACGAGCTTGTTGAGCCTCCAGCAAGTGAGAGTCAACCATGACTTTCTTTGTGCGGCGAAGACTTTTTGTGATCCAAAGATGCATGTTTTCCGCTTCTCATTGAAGGAGCTATGCCCGCTTCCCGAGGAGTGGTCTTCTATTCTCGGGACGAATCACTTCGCATGTCCGACGTCACCTCCAATATCTACCGATGACGTAAAACGATACAAGGAGCTGCTATGCCTTCCATCCCGGGTCATAGGAAGCGCACTATTCGGCGATAAGGTACATTTTCAAACTATCGTCAAATATTTTCAATCTCCTTACACATTGGAATATGGTCCTGTGATACGAGAGCGAGCACTCGTATTATGTCTTCTTGGAGAATTCTGCTTCTACCATGGTGGGCGAAGAACCGGGCCAGCGGGCCTAATCTAGATCGTTGAAGACATGGCCGAGGCTACAACCCGGTGCCGTTGATGCCCAATTTGCCCTAGGTCCCTACCGCCATGGTTTCCACGAGGCAGGGGACCACACCATCGGCTGGCCGGCAGCTTACGCCGGAGAAAAATCCATGTGCTGATCGGAAAATTGCAGGGGAAGGCAAAAAGAAAGGTACTGATCCCAAACCTAGGAGTGAATCTGGGGAGAAAACGAAATCTGGAAGTAAGAATAGAGCAAAGACACAAGTTGATATTGAGAAGCCTCAAAAAAGTTCCTACGCGGCTCTGTTTAAGGAAGATGAGGGTTTTGCCCTATAATATGTGAAACCTTCTACTGTCAATGGCACACAGGTTGCAAAATTAGAGAGAGAAGATGTTGAAGAGGCCATAGAATATTGGAACCAAGCAGTAATTTGTTGTGTAATGGGGGGGCTAATCCTCCATTAGATGTCATGAAAGGGTTCATTCACAGGATATGGAAAAGCCTTGACATTGATCATGTCTCTGATGTAAAAAAGGGCATCTTTATGGTCAGATTCAAGAAAATGGAGGATAGGGACAAGGCAATTCATCAAGGTTTCCATTTCTTTGACAATAAACCTTTTATTGTCAAGGAATGGAATGAAAATCTTGAGATGAACATTGAGTCAATCTCCACGCTGCCCATATGGATCACCATGCACGATTTTCCGATTAAATACTGGAGTGTTGATGGATTGAGTAAAATTGCAAGCATGATCGGCATACCCATTAAGACGGACAGACAAACTAAAGAAAGAACTAAGCTTGGGTATGCTAAGGTCCTAGTTAAGATGCCAATAGTAGGGCCCTTCCCAGAACACATAGACTTTTTGGACCATCAGAACAACCTCATTCGACAGCAAATCAAATATTATTGGATTCCAATACGATGTAACCACTGCAACATGTATGGTCATCAAGAAGAGGACTGTTGAAAGAAGGTGCAATGTGCCTACTGCAAAAAAACAGGACACAGTGACAACGTCTGTCGGAAAAAGAAGGAAGATGAGCAGAATAAAGAGCCAAGGGTTGATGACATGGGTTTCATCAAGCCAAATCCCAAACACATTTGGAAGAAGAAAGATCAACCAAAGGACACCTTCACCAAAAACAGGTTTGCTGTGTTGCATAATATGGAAGAGAACGCAGAAACAGTAGCAAAGGTAGCAGGAGATTTGACAGCTCACGCACAAGATGACAATCATGAGGAACATGATAAGCTAGAACATTCGGGGGCTTAACAGCCCTGAGAAGCAAGAAGACCTCAGGGTCTTCTTGCACCAGTGTGGGGCAGGTCTGGCTGCACTGTACGAGACGAAGGTCCTGCCTCAAAACTTGGATAAAGTACGATACACTGTTTTTCCAAGATGGAATGTCATCACAAACATGGATTATTGCAACAGAGTGAGAATTATGCTAGCTTGGAACCCCAGTGTATATCATGTCGAGTACTTAGAAGGCTCGTCCCAGAATATACACGTAAAGGTTTACATGGCGCAGACTACGCAGGCCTTCTTCCTTACCTGTGTTTACGGCAGCAATAGTATGCAAGAGAGGGAGTCGCTCTGGGAGAATCTCAGAAGCATTGCTGCTAATATGATGGACCCATGGGGTGTCATGGGGGACTTTAATGCGATCACAAGCATGGATGAAAGAATAAGAGGTGCTGAAGTGGAAGCTTTTATGACACAGCCTTTTGCACATTGCATTCAGGATTGTGAACTTCATGAACCCAATTTCACGGGTGCCTATCACACATGGACAAATAACCATGTGAGATCCAGGATTGACCAGTTGCTGGTCAATACATGGTGGTACCTAATTTCAGACATAATTCATGTCACTTACAAAACGGCGGGACTCTCAGATCATGTTGCTATTCAAATTTCCTTTCCCAACAGTCCCGTCAAAAAAGCACCATTCAGATATTGCTTAATGTGGTCCTCCCATCCAGATTTCAGGGCAATTGTTGCAAATGAGATTAGCCTTTTACCTCAAGGCCACTATCAATTCCAATTAGCCCATCTGCTTAAAGTGCTCCAGAAGCCATTGAGACAACTCCACAAAGACAAATTCCATGACATACATAGGCAGGAATTGCAAGCTCGGGACCAGCTTACCAATGTGCAGTCAAATCTCCAAGAAGACCCAGAAAATCGAGAGCTGCAGGAAGCGAAGAAACAAGCTCGGGCGGAATACACAGACATTCTGCACTCGGCAATACAACTTCGAAGACAACAAAGTAAATTTGATTGGTCCCTCCTTAGAGACAACACAACAAAATTGTTTTTTTGCTAGGCTCAGGCAGAGACGCAACCAGAATTATGTCTATAGCCTAGAGGATGTGAATGGCCATCAAGTACAAGGCTATGAAGAAGTGAACATTGTTCTCAGTTCTTTCTACAAGAACTTGCTCGGGACCTAGAAGACTACGAGGAAGAAAATTAGTTGGGAAGTGATGAACTAAGGGCCCATCCTTACAACTGAGCAGCAAATCAGCATCACTCGGCCCATAACAAACAAAGAAATTAGGAATGCTATGTTCTCCATCCCTACTGACAAGACTCCGGGACCGGATGGTTTTTCAAGGGGTTCTACAAGGACACCTGGGGGATCACTGGGGACTTGGTTTGCAAAGCAGCTATAGAATTCTTCACAACAGGCAAACTACTGAGAAGTTTCAACGCCACCAATTTAGCACTCATCCCCAAGGTTAACAATCCCACGAGACCTACAGAGTTCAGACCGATTTCATGCTGCAACACTTTCTACAAATGCATAACAAAGATCTTGGCTTCAAGAATTAGAGAAGTCCTGCCCACAATTGTTAGCCTGAGTCAGAGCGCATTCATCCCGGGTAGAGCTGCTTCATAACGTGCTACTTTGCCAGGAAATCTCCCGGGGTTATACGCAAACTACTGTAACCCCCCGCTGCATGATGAAAATAGATTTGAAAAAAGCCTTCGACTGTGTCCATTGGGACTATATTGAAGAAGCGCTAAATGCTCTGAAATTCCCGCAATGGATGACGAGGTGTATTATGGCATGTATCACCACTCCAACATTCTCTGTCTGCGTGAACGGAACGACCACAAAAAGCTTCAAAGGAGGGCGTGGTCTACGACAAGGTGATCCCATGTCCCCTCTTTTGTTTGTACTAACCATGGAATACCTGTCGAGGTCCCTAGCGTATCATGTCCGAGAGCAGCCAGATTTCAAATATCATCCAAACTCCACCCGCTTGAAGCTAACCCACATGATGTTCGCAGATGATCTTATTATTTTTGCAGCAGCCACGAAACCCTCAGTTCAGGCGTTAATGAGTGCCTTCAATCACTTCTCTGAAGTTACAGGTTTGGTGGCAAATCAAGCAAAATCAGAGACGGTTTGTGGGGGGACTAGTAACGAGGTAACGGAGACCCTCCTGCGTGAGACAGGCTTGTCCCCTGGTACCCTACCCTTCACATATCTGGGTATGCCTATCTCATCCTGCAATTTGACAAAAAATGACTACAATGTTCTTGTAGACAAAATCATTGCCAAAATCCGGCTCTGGTCTACTAGAAACATATCATATGCAGGTAGAACTGTTCTGATTAACAACGTTCTTATGGGGATCTATAGTTTCTGGCGAGAATCCTCATCATACCCCAACATACAATCGATGAGTTAAATAAATTCTGTAGGAATTTTCTGTGGGGAGGCCTCTCACACCTACGCTCGACCTCCTTATGTATCCTGGGAAGCTTGCTGTAAACCCAAGCAATGGGGAGGCCTTGGTCTGAAGCATCTCAACGCTTGGAACAGGGCAGCGATCGCAAAATTGGTTTGGGATATTGTAGACACCCAAAACGTGTCATTGTAATATTCTAATTTTATTTTCCAAGTATTTCTTTTCATTATTATTTTTAGCGTAGGTAAAATGCCAAAATATGCTTGAAATGCAAAAATGAGATAAAAACACCACAAAATAGCCAACAAAACAGCCCAAAAGAAATAGCAAAAACAAGCCCAAAACAACCTTGGCACGCAGCCCGAGGCGCTACCCAGAACCCGAGCAGAGTCGGGGCGTCAGGCGGGTCTGCACGCGGCCCATTACCCAGTTCCAGGGCGTTGTGCGGTGCACGCCCATTTACGGATCGGTGTCCTCGGTCGCGTCGCGAAAGCGGCTTGAGAGCAAGACAGCAGACACTTTGTTTACTAACTTTAGCAGATTGGCTATTTTTAGCACATCCGCTATTTTTAGCGCATTCCTAAACTCTAAATCTAATTTCCCTTCACTCACTCACCCTATAAATACCCGCTCCTCTCATTTCATTTTACACACCGAAACCACCTGGGAGTATTGACACTAGGTGGATTTCTCTTCTTCTCCCCCTCTCTCATTTGCATACATGCATTCTGGCATTTTTTATTTTCACATTTTATTCTCGTTATTATTTTCTTGTAATCACCCCTAATATCGTAATGTTGACATTAATGTTGGTTATGATTAATCTGAATCTGATTACTTGAAAGAATAACTTTAATTCCTTCTTTGTTCATATGCATTCTTTTGTTTATCGCTTTCATTTTATCGCTTTCTTTTTATTATTGCATTTAATTTCAGCATGCATTTAAATAACATCAATTAATTTAATTAATTCTCCCCTTCTACTCCTTTCTTTAATAAACCGATCTAGTAGAGTCTGTTCTTCGAACGGATGGATTCGAAGGTTTTTACTTTCGAATTCATAACCTTACCCACGGATCCGAATCTCATGGTTCGTGGTTACGCGGAGTTAAAAAATTTGAGTTTATTAATTCTCTTAAAAATTAATTGGCGACTCCTAAAAATATAAATTTGATTAAATCTGATTCATTCGGAATGTGGTTTTTATTCGCATTTTAAAATTTATTTATTTCCCGAAATAGTTCGAATACCGGAAATTGCAAATAAAAAAGACTGGTGGCCTCGGTCCAACAGCCAACACCCTGTGCGGGCTTGCACGGCTGTTGGCCCGAGCCCACTTCCGTCACCCAAGCGCTCGGGAAAGGCTCGGGATCACAGCTTGGGGCGCCAGGCAGACAACATGGCGCCTGGGTCAGTGACCCGGGTCATTCCCCGGCTGCCTCGATTTTCGTGCAGATTATTTCTGATTTTTCGGTTTCTTATTTATTCTGGGAAAATTTTAAATTTTAATGTTCAAAATAAAATTCAAACATTTCCTATGAACATTTTTAATATGTAAAAATTCAATTAGATCCCTTAAAGACTAGACACCTCTTTCGACTCGTCGTACACCGCGTAGGGCACCTATGGAATTTTCCCGGGGTCCTACAAATGGCGACTCCACTGGGGACTTACTTTAAGAGGGTAAAACTTGAAAAATCGGTTTCTTAAATATTTGAGTAGAAGGGAGAAATTAATTCTTTTAATTTTTGTTATTTAGTTAGGCATCAAGCATACGGGCCTACATCACGATTTCTTTGATAAATCGCGATGAATTCAAAGGCATCGTTTAGGATTGACCCAATTTTCCCTTTTCGGGCAAAGATTACTTCCGACTTCATAAAGAAATGCACTCCACATTTCAAGAAGATCATAAGTAACTTTCCCACTCATGAAGCACTTCAAAATTTTTGGGATTATGAATTTACATTTTCCCTTAATTTTGTGAGAAACACACGGGTCACATTACTATGAACTCCATAGAATTTGTGGCGTGTGAGAGACATGAGTATGCTTGTCCTTTACAAACCTGACCTTAAACCATTGAATGTATAACCATGGCTTAAGCGCATCCCTCATTTGTATGCTATGTGCATTTCTTTCTTGTTTTTTTCCTTTATTTCAAAAAAAAAATAACATGCTAATTATGTGCTAATTGTACAGTCCATCGTACAATAAGTAGGTCCATACTTGCATTTCCTTCAAATATTACTTTAGTTTGGGTAATATTCAAATGAGATTAAAGTAGGCCCAAAAGGTCTCTCTTAGGCCCAAGTTAGAGAGGTTTTGACTAAGCTTGAGATTCAAGTTTGACTTTACTCAACCCTAAGTAATGTTTGACCCCTAAGGCATCTCTCCGGTCGTTAACTAAATCTGACTCCATTAGAATTTTAATATTGATTCGATTTTATGATGACTTGAGGGATATCTTCCCTATTCATGTTCATAACATCATTTCAGGTTAGGAGTCCTCATGCAAGCCTAATAGTGGGCGAGTCCATAAAAAAAATAAAAAAAAACCATCATTCATCATGTAGGCATTGTTTGCATTAGGTCGTCCCATATAAGTCGCTAGGTCTTTGGGTAGGGCAATGTCAGGGTTAATTTTGAGGTTTATGGTTTCCATACAGGCAGAATAAGGATTCATCGATCGATCTTGAATTTGGAGTAAATAAGTCTCGAAGTTGCTCTCTTTACACCATTGTCTCTAATGGCCTTCAACGGGATACCTAGCAACGACGAGCTCATTCCCTTCATTACCCAACATTTGGCTGAAATTTCACAGCAAATGCAAGGCATAACTACTGAAAATGATAGGAAGATAGATGAAATCATACATACATTGGCAAGGATGAATGATGAGCTGAACCTTCCTGATGAAGATGAAAGCAACAATCATCATAGTGAAATAGCAAGTATGCATGAAACAGAAAGAGAGATCCCTATGTCTGCAAATCACTATATGGGCTTGAGACTCACTTCTGTTCATAGGGTCGAACAACCACGTCAGTTCAACTTACCAAGGAAGAAGTTCAGAACTGCTCCAAGTGTTTCCCAGTCTCCTTCAACTGAGAAGGAAGACCAAATCATGCCCTTAGCCACAAGAGGAGATCAAGAAAGAAGGTGTGATGAACGGGAAAGTCCTTCTTTGGACCAATTCTTCACCACAATAAAACAAATGCAGTTACGCATGGAAGGTCTGGATCGAAAAATGGATATGATCCTTTGGATTTTACAAAACAATAGAAGGATGACTAATATTGAACATCGCATTAGAAAAAATATAGGGGAAGGATCTTCCTCAGTGGGAGTATATGACACTGACGTTCATCAAAGGGCTCCTAATTCCTCTACTAAAGATGTTGAAATGCGGCAACTCATGTCTTTCACTCCAATCGACACTACTTATACTGAAGCTCTGGATCGCCTCCTCAAGAAGGGCAAGATACAACTTCCCCCAGTAAAGGCCGAACCTATAATTAAGGGGAAGTATTGGGAAGACGAAAAGTTTTGCAACTATCATCGTTCTAGAGGGCGTGATACCGAGAATTGCTTCACCTTCAAAACCAAACTTAAAGACATGTTCCAATCAGGGGAACTGCCAATGCCAAAAACAGCACGTGATCAACATTAGATTTCTTAATGTCGCGTCTTTTCTTTTCATGGGAATTGTTTGCAAAGTTAGTTGGGATATAGCTCTAGTAGATTTTAATGTCTTCGTCTTAGCTGCATTTAATAAATATGAAACCTTTCATGATTATGACTCTTCTCTTCCCCGACCCTTCATTTGCTTCTGAATTGTTAAGGAAAGAATCTTGTGCTTGCATTCCTGATTTGAATTGAAGAGCTCACTCACCCATATGACCATCCAAGTCTGACACATCCATCAGCTCACATCTTTTATTCCATCTCACATCCCGATCACACCTTCGTTCTATGTTTTTGTTTTCTTCTTCCTTTTTCTCCTACCTCGAGTCCAAGGTTAATGGAGAGAAGAGAGGCTAACTTCATCGCCAAAGCGAAGTTAGGAAAAAGGTGAGACAAATTTCATTAAAAAAAAACAAAATAAGAGGCTGACATGAACACATACATGTTGGGCAAAAGGAGAGGTAAATGAGTAAAAATTAAGAGAAGAGGAGCTAACCTGAACACTCACTCAACAGGTTAGGCAAAAGGAGAGAATTCAAATGAACAAGACCAACCATTTCTAAAAGTGAATCTTACTTAAATCACGCAGCTTAAAAAGACATGCCTATGATAGAAGGCTTCCACCCCTTACCACCGACATCATCACCGCCTTCACTTTCATCTAGCCGCTTTACCTACATTATTACCTTCTCACACCATCTTCTTAACCACCATCACGAACCCGGTCATTCATTTTATGACCATTTTATCCCTAAACCTACCTAAGCCAAATAATGTGTTGCGGGTAACATTCATTGATAGAAGAAGTATAAGCTGAAGGTCCGTAGTTCAAAAAAAAAAACAATCCAAAAAAAAGAAAAAAGAGAAAAAAAAAATCCCAAAAAAAGGAAAAAGCAAAAAAAAAAAAAAGAAAGAAGCAAGAATAAGAGGCAGTTGTTAGTCACCCGCACACATCCCAAAACCTTCCCCTCAAATCTTCACACCTATCATTTCCATTAAACTTTCGACCTATCTCAAAGTCCTTCTTGAGGCATCAATCATTGAAAGTTGCACCTATTGAACTACGACTGGTCTGATTCCACACCGGATACGTAGGAGAACCTCTTTGAGGCCCGACCGCTACAATTCACTTTAGAGAAAAGCTGTCATTAAATCATTTGGTCTTTGAAAGAGAGAGAATAAAGAGTGGCTAGCCTGAAAACCTCATCAGGCGGGCTAGGTAAAAGAAGAGGGAACCTTGGTCTCTAAGAACAATGTAAGACTTAAAATTCCTTTCACCATGCACACCCACTTTTCTCATTAGACTTGGATCACCCTTCATACCTGAACTTATCAAATTGCAACTCTTCCATAGCCATTTGACCATCTCTTCCCTCATGAGATAAACCCACGAGACATGATCCTTCATCCACCTCCATCAGCTCGAACCTCTGTCCATCGAACTACCCATCCATTCATCTGATTACTACTCTCACCTAACCTTCCATAGCCTCGTCTTTCCCACCATTGGGGCCTAACCGCTCACAAACATATTTTCTATACCACCATTCCTACCTTTCCCATAATCCATCCTCCATTGCTCCTCACCATGTGAGCTCTTCTAATTTGGTCATTAGTGTATGCATGAGATTCGTCAGTTAATCCTCGTTTTCAGAACACCTGAGTGAAGGATAATTCCTTTAGCAGAACAAGAAGCGAACTGCATCAAAATAAGGGTTACTTGAAGACAACATCCACTTAGGTCCATCATGCTGACTCATCTGAAGCCATTTGTTCACTAAGACTGGGGGCTTAGTGTACTTACATGTCCCTACATGAATAAAAGAATCGGGAAAGATAGAGTAAGGGCAGGGGAAATCAAGACGGCTTGTCGCTTAATCCTTCTTAGTGCTTGGGGTTCCTAACCATGACATCAAGGTCGAGCATCCTAACTATCCCATCATGCGGTTTAAGCAGGTTCACTTCCATTGATATTGTTTTAGGCGTCATTCCAACTGGGGGCTCGCTCATCATTCAATATCTGCATTATAGGAGCTTAAGCGGGTCAAGCTTTTCCTTGATATCATCTTTTGCGGCATTCCAACTGGGGGCTCATTTATCACTCAATGTCTGCATCATAGCAACCTACGAGGCAGTTCGACAAGAGAACTCATCATTTTCACTATTTTTGCCTTGTCCTGAAACCCACTTCAAAATCACCCTTGACATTCAGAGTTTTTATTTACTTTTCCTTATTCTTTTTTTTCCTCGGGAAAGTGGGGGGTTTCATATTGCATGCATGCACCAAATCAATATTTTTTTTAGGTCATGTGCATTTTTTTAACGGTCATATGAGCTTCTACATTTTTTTCATTTTAAGTCATATTAGTTAGCATTTCGAGTCACATTTTTTTTAATTTTAATTATGGGTCATATTAATTTTTTTCTTTTCTTCTTGAGTAACCAAAAAAGAGTCATATGCATCACAAAAATAAAAAAGAGTCACATCATGCATTAGAATTAGGTTGTATAAAAATCATGCATAATAGAGTCTTGTATTATAATGTAATTCATCTAGCATAGCATGCATAAGACCTCATTTGCATTCCTTTGTCCCTCGTCTGAGTCTCAAAAGAAATGAGAGGAACCTGGAGAATTGTGACTCAGGTTCGCTCACCAAGGATCTTGATCACCTCTAGACAGATATCCGCTAAGATCGCCAGAAGATCCAAATTCGCTGTCAACAAAAGGATTTTCGGTCCAAGGAGTTGAAATTTTACGAGAATTAATTCATAGAATAACTCATTTTCTGAATTAAACTCTAAAAATAAGAGTCGTTAAATTTTACGAGAACTAATTCGGAGAATAATACATTTTCAGAATTAAAACTCTAAAATTTAATTCACAAAGACTTTATGAGAATCAATTCGAGAAATCGTTCAGGACTCGAATTTTACTCCAAGAGTCCCAGTTAGAATCAATTAAATTTCATGAGAAAAATCCGTGAATAATTTACATTATTCGGATTAAACTCTAAAAATTTAATTCATCCACACTATATGCATACGAGACAAAGAAAATGAAGACAGATCTTGAACTCGAAATTGAACCCGAGAACCTACGGCACGGGTCTGAATGGTAGCCCGGGAACCCAATGGACGGGTTTGAATGCGGGTCTGCATGACTGGAAGCTGGACCAAGTCCCGGGAACGACAAATGGAAGGTCCGAACAAGTGAATCAACACAGTCAGGCGGGTCTGCACGTTTTACTGGGTCCGAACGAAACACGACACGGGACCTGAACTCAAAGTCAGGTGGGTCTGCACGAAAGAAAAACCCGGGACCCAAAATCAAGGTCAGGCGGGTCTGCATGGTGAAAAAAAAATTGAAGACCCGACACCCGAACTCAAAGTCAAGCGGGTTTGCACGGAAGAAAAACCCGGGACCCGAACTCATTGTCAAGCGGGTCTGCCCGACAGAAAGCAGACCCAAGGAAACCCGAGCTAGCACTGGGCGGGTCTGCACGGATCGGAAAAGACCGAAGACCCGAATTCGCTTAGGCGGGTCTGCACGAAAAAAAAAAAAAGAAAATCAAAATCCGAAAGGACCGAAGACTCGGACTAACTTGTGCTGGTTTGCCTGTTGGTGAAATCGCAAAACCCAGACCCGAAACCCGAGTTCAATATCAGGCGGATCCGCATGGGTGCTGCTGCTTCTCGGATACTGCTGCCCTCGTGCTGGCCCGCACGCCGAGAAAAACCGAGACCCGGACCGACGCCCAAAAAAAAAAACCCCGAGGGTACTATTGTATTTGTGTTGGTCTGCACGCTGGAAATTTGTAGAGCGAGAAAATGGTTATGCTGGTCTACATGAAATAAGAAACCCTCAGAAACCGAACTCATCTTCGAGAAAACTTAAGCTGGCACCTTCAACCGGGTCTGCCAATAACACCAGGACCCGAGGTTTGCGAGCAGCAAGGCGGATCTGCACAGTGAATGATGCTGGCCTGCACGTTGGTGGGCTGCAAGCTGATCTGAGTACTTGTGCTGGTCTGCACACAGTATGGAGATGTGAAGTTTAAAATGAAGGAATGAAGATGGAACTTTGTAGAAAGAGAAGAAGGTGTTTTGGACAAGTGTTGGTCTGCACACTTAACAAAGTTGACTATCAATTTAACTGATTAACCAATCAGTTGACCAATATTTTCAACCGGGAAGAATAATGTTACATACTCAGAGTTTTTTTTATATTATAATATTTTCAAGAGAAGTACAAAAATAATTTTGTATACTCAGAAAATAAATTAATTAAATCAAGAGAAGTGCGGTATGATGCGTTAAAAATTAAGAATTTTCAAAAGAAATATGGAGATTAAATACCCATATACTTAGGAAATTTATTAATTTTCAAAGAGGAAGAACAGGAAGCGACAAATTTATGACATATTTTATTTTCAAGAGAAATATGAATTTTCATATACTCAGAAAAATAATCTGAAGATAAGTACGAATTTTGATCACCACACCCAGTTTGCACACTGGGGGCTAACGTTGTCAGTTCAGTCGGACGTCGGGCGTTAACAGTACGATGTCAATTCAGCCGGACGTTGGGCGTTAACAGTACGATGTCAATTCAGCCGGATGTCGGGCGTTAACAGTACGATGTCAATTCAGTCGGACGCCGGGCATTAACAGTACGATGTCACTTCAGCCGGTCGTCGGGCGTTAACAGTACGATGTCAATTCAGCCGGACGTCAGACGTTAATAATACGATGTCCATCCAGCCGGACGTCAGGCGTTAACAGTACGATGTCAGTTCAGCCGGTCGTCGGACATTTAAAATACGATGACAGAAGTTTGAAGTACAGTTAGGTGCAGGACTTTTGCTTCCAAGCGTCGACAATCAACAAAGACATAGGATATTTTTTCCGAATGTCAATTCAGCCGGACGTCGGGCGTTAACAGTACGATGTCAGTTCAACCGGTCGTCGGGCGTTTAAAATACGATGACAGAAGTTTGAAGTACAGTTAGGCGCAGGACATTTGCTTCCAAGCGTCGACAATCAACAAAGACATAGGATATTGTTTCCGAATGTCAATTCAGCCGGACGTCAGGCGTTAACAGTACAATGTCAATTCAGTCGGTCGTCGAGCATTTAAAATACGATGACAGAAGTTTGAAATACAGTTAGGCGCAGGACAGTTGCTTCCAAGCGTCGACAATCAACAAAGACATAGGATATTGTTTCCAAATGTCAATCATCCACAATTCATACATCCGGCATAGGACTTTCACATCCAAGTGTCACCTAGCCTCAAGACATCACTACTGCAGTATCTCACCCTTTTTGGTGTCTTTGAATACTTTGATCCTCGTCTTACCAGACTCGATCAAAGTGGGGGCTAACTGTAGACACCCAAAACGTGTCATTGTAATATGGTAATTTTATTTTCTAGTATTTCTTTTCATTATTATTTTTAGCGTAGGTAAAATGCCAAAATATGCTTGAAATGCAAAAATGAGAGAAAAACACCACAAAATAGCCAACAAAACAGCCTAAAAGAAATAGCAAAAACAAGCCCAAAACAAGCCTTGGCACGCAGCCTGAGGCGCTGCCTAGAACCCGAGCGGAGTTGGGCGCCAGCAGTCCGCACGCGCCCATTACCCGAGGCTGTGCGAATGTCACTGCCGCCCATTTACCCGGATCCAACTCCCTCGGTCGCGGCGTCGCGAAAGTCGGCTTGAGAGCAAGACAGCGGACTACTGTTTACTAACTTTAGCAGATTGGCTATTTTTAGCATATCCGTTATTTTTAGCGCATTCCTAAACTCTAAATCTAATTTCCCTTCACTCACTCACCCTATAAATACCCGCTCCTCTCATTTCATTTTACACACCGAAACCTCCTGGGAGTATTGACACTAGGTGGATTTCTTTTCTTCTCCCCCTCTCTCATTTGCATACATGCATTCTGGTATTTTTTATTTTCGCATTTTTATTCTCGTTATTATTTTCTTGTAATCACCCCTAATATCGTAATGTTGACATTAATGTTGGTTATGATTAATCTGAATCTGATTACTTGAAAGAATAACTTTAATTCCTTCTTTGTTCATATGCATTCTTTTGTTTATCGCTTTCATTTTATCGCTTTCTTTTTATTATTGCATTTAATTTCCGCATGCATTTAAATAACATCAATTAATTTAATTAATTCTCCCCTTCTACTCCTTTCTTTAATAAACCGATCTAGTAGAGTCCGTTCTTCAAACGGGCGGATTCGAAGGTTTTTACTTTCGAATTCGTAACCTTACCCCCGGATCTGAATCTCATGGTTAGTGGTTACCCCGGAGTTAAAAAATTCGAGTTTATTAATTCTCTTAAAAATTAATTGGCGACTCCTAAATAAATAAATTTGATTAAATCTGATTCATTCGGAATGTGGTTTTTATTCGAATTTTAAAATTTGTTTATTTCCCAAAATAGTTCGAATACCGGAAATCGCAAATAAAAAAGACTGGTGGCCTCGGTCCATCAGCCAACACCATGTGCGGGCCTGCACGGCTGTTGGCCCGAGCCCACTTCCGTCACCCAAGCGCTCGGGAAAGGCCCGGGATCACAGCTCGGGGCGCCAGGAAGACCAGCATGGCGCCTGGGTCAGTGACCCGGGTCATTTCCCGGCTACCTCGATTTTCGTGCAGATTATTTCTGATTTTTCGGTTTTCTTATTTATTCTGGGAAAATTGTAAATTTTAATGTTCAAAATAAAATTCAAACATTTCATGTGAACATTTTTAATATGTAAAAATTCAATTAGATCCCTTAAAGACTAGACACTTCTTTCGACTCGCCGTACACCGCGTAGGGCACGGTTGGAATTTTTCCCGAGTCCTACTCATATACAACACCAGAAAGAGGTGTTGTGGGTAAAATGGGTGCATGCGAAGTATACTAAAAATGGCTCATGGTGGTCTTACACCCCCCCTATGATGTTTGCCCTTACTTCAAGAAACTGTGTGAAGTGAAGGAGGCATTCAAATGGGGGAGCCTGCTAGGGGACCGCTGGCACTGGGGGGATCAACACGGCACAAGAGAATACTCTATTGGTCAAGGGTACTGTTGGCTGTTAGGAAACACAAACACTCCCAACTGGACACGGATAGCATGGAACAACCTCAACATCCCACGGCACAGCTTCATACTCTGGGTTACCCTCCTGGGAAAGCTGCTGGTAAAAGCTCGGATTGCACGTTGGACTAGAATGGATGCTACCTGTGGTTTTTGTGGCGATGGGGAGGAAACCATAGACCATATTCTGGTAACTTGCTCATACGCAAGGGATGTGCATTGTCGAATCAGAGACTGGCCTTGTGATCTGGACTTCACTAATATGCACAGAATAGACGAAGTGACCCAAAAGCTCATAAATGATGATGGGCCCAAATGGATGAGACACTTCAAATATGCTGATTTTGAGGCGTTGTGCTATAACATTTGGAGAGAAAGAAATGCAAGAGCTCATAATAAACCCCATGTTAGTGCAACGGCGGAAGTGCATACTATGAGAGAGGGGGTCCGTATGAGATGTCTGACAATGGAAAAATCACATCTTAAATACTGCAGGCTCATTGATCTTGTTTTGAGCATGTAATCCCCACCTGGGCAATCTCCCGGCGTCTCTGTACTCTTTCATTGATGTGAATATATCCTGTTTTTCAGTTGCAAATATATATATATATATATATATATATATATATATATATATATATATATATATATATATATATAGAAAGTGAAATAAAAATTTTGCTTGGCGGGGATCAAATGTTGATATCCAACCTTCATACTTAAATGTCCACGAAAACAAAACGTGATGTCCGCCATTCATAGTTGAGCGTGAGCAACCCAGGAAAGAGGCATCACCATGTGTCAAACAGACATCATACGCTTCCCTGGTGGATCCTGAGGCTGGAACAACGTTGAAGTATGTCGAACAGACATCATACGCTTCCCTAAGCAAAGGGATGGTTGTTCTTGCCTTACTCATCTTAGAGGCAAACAAATGTGAGGAAGAAATACACCTATACCCTCTCATGTCTCCCCTCATTTCTAAGTTCAATGACGTCTTCCCACAGATTTACAACTCGACCTCCCTCTCGTCTGCAACATCAAGCATCAAATTGACCTCTTGCCCGAGGCTCCTCTTCCCAACAAGGTGGCATATCGGTGCAACCCGCAAGAAACTAAAGAGCTTCAACGATAAGTGGATGATCTTATTTTTAGGGGCTGCGTCCGGGAGAGCACGAGTCTGTGTTCCGTACCCACTCTATTAGTTCCCAAGAAGTATGGGACCTACTGGATGTGCGAAGATAGTCAAGCCATCGACAACATTACCATCAAGTACTAGTATCCTATACCGAGGCTCGACGATATCATCGATAAGGTGCATGAATCTCGTATTTTCTCCAAGATCGACGTCCGGAGTGGGTACCATCAAATCTAGATGCGGGAAGATGATGAATGGAAGACGACCTTCCAAACAAAGGGTGAGTTGTATGAGTGACTCGTTATGCCTTCCAGCATCTCCAACGCCCCGAGCACTTTTATGTGCCTTATGAATGAGGTCTTGAGGCCCTACATTGGCAAGTTCTTGGTTGTGTACTTCGACGACATCCTCTCTACTCTAAGTGTGACGGTGACCATCTCTTACACTCGGAGTTCGTCTTCAAGGTTCTTCGCCAACAAAAGTTGTTTGGTAATCTTAAGAAGGGTGAGTTTTGCACACCTCAAGTTACCTTCTCGATTACATCGTGTCGGATGTCGGATCGAGGGATCTCGATGGATCCCTCGAAGGTGGAAGCTATTTGTTCATGGCCTATCCCTCCACACTTATGGAGGCCAGGTGAGAAGCTACCATGGCCTAGCTTCTTTTTATCATGGGTTCATCAAAGGTTTCAGCACCCTCATGACTCTCATCACTGAATGCATGAAAAAGGGTACCTTCAAATGGACCTAGTCAGCATATAACGTGTTTGAGAAGCTTAAGGCCAAGCTGTGTGAGGCTCCAACGTACGCTTTCCCTCCGAACTTCACACAAGTTTTTAAGGTTGATTGTGACGCGAGCAGAATGGGTATTGGGGCAATCCTAACATAAAATCAATGCCCCATCACCTACTTCAACGAGAAGCTCAATAGCTCAAGGAAAAATTATTCTACCTAAGACAAGGATCTCTACGCATTTGTTCATGCCCTCGACCGTTGGTCCCACTACTTGAGGCCTAACCAGTTCGTCCTCCACTTCGACCATGAGGCCTTCAAGTACTTGAATGGTCAACACAAGCTTAACACTCAACAAGCCAAGTGAGTGGAATACCTCCAGAGTTTTAACTTTGATGCCAAGCACAAGAAGGGGAGCGTCAATGTGGTGGCCAAGGCTCTCTCTCGGAGACATGTTCTACTTTAGGTTGTGAAAGCTCGGGTTCTTAGCTTCCAACATATGCAAGAGTTCGAAAAGGAGGATGTCAAACAGCACCTCGAAGGCGGCATTGGTCCTTTTGTGGTTTAACAGAGGTTCCTTTTCAAGGGGAATAAATTGTGTGTGCCTAAGTGTCCGTTAAGGAAATTGCTCGTGAAAGAGGTCTATGGGGGCGGTCTTGCCGGTCATTTTGGCATCAACAAGACCGTTGACATGTTCAAGGAGTATTTCTATGGGCCAAGGATGGGTGGCAATATGCACGATGTCATCTCAAAGTGTGTCACTTGCCACTATGCGAAGGGCCAATTCCACCAAGGGCTTTACACCCAACTCCTGGTTCCTAATGGCCTTTGGGAAGATCTTAACATGGACTTCATCGTGGCTCTTCCTCGGACCGTTCGTGGAAAGGACGTGGTGATGGTAGTGGTGGACCAGTTTTCTAAGATGGCACACTTCATTTCCTGTGAGAAAACTTATGACGCTACTTACATCGCCAATCTCTTCTTCCGGGAAATTCTGAGGCCGCATGGCATTCCGAGGACCATCATCTCGGATAGGGACACCAAGTTTGTCAGTCACTTTTGGCAGTCCCTGTGGAAGCTCCTCGGCACAAAGCTCCTCTTTAGCATGTTCCACCATCCCCAAACCGATGGCCCAACGAGAAATCACCAATCGAACTCTCTCATCCCTACTCGGAGGTCTAGTGAGTGAGATCATGTGGGATTGGGACGTCAAGCTATGCCATGACAACTTCTTCTACAACCAATCTCCCTCCAAATCCAACAACCACTCGCCTTTTGAGGTTTGCTACAGAGTGAACCCTCTCACTGCCCTCGAGCTCCTTCCCTTACCCTTGGACTCAAGAATGAGCTTCGAGGCTAGTGAGAAGGCCAATGAAGTCTAGAAACTCCACCATCAAATTCGATATCGAATCGAGTGGGTCAATGAGGCCTACAAGGCGCGAGTCAACAAGAACCGGTGGGACATCACTTTCACGCCCGGGGACTTGGTTTGGATCTATTCAAGGAAGGAACGGTTTCCAGAAGAACAAGCTCATTCCACGGAGACCGTTTAGAATCATGGTGAAAATCAACGACAACGCCTACAAGCTCGATCTGTTGGGGGACATGGGGTCTACTCTACCTTCAACATTGGTGATCTCTCTCCTTACCTTGAGGATGATGAGCCCAATGAGGATTTGAGTGTAAATTCTTTTCAAGAAGGGGAGGATGAAGTATCCCGAGGTCTACACTCGTCTCTCATCAGTCAAGCCAGGAGGGTAGCATTATTTGGCACCCGAGAGAAGGTCTAATTTTCTCAAGACTCGGGAGCCCCTAAGCTCGTGCCAGTTGTCCTTTGGATCAACCTCGAGCCCCTTTGAGTGGCTCGAGAGTGTTCACCAATCCCGAGGGCTTTTGGTCGTCTATTTTCCGAGGGTAAGTTAGTTGCTTTGCCATCAAGTAGAGAGATGGATCTTAATATGGACATCATTCAGGGGCGTTGCAGCAGTGATATATGAGTCACTCCCGTGATAGCCCTCGGAAGACAGTGAGGAAACGGAAACTATCAAGAAGTCACACTTGTGACATGGATGTCACGATCGCGACTTGGATCGATGGCTGAGCGTCATGCCCGTGACCCTGTTGTCGCGCCCAAGACACCTTTCCAGGACCTTTGCAGCTAAGCACAACGTCGCGCCTATGACGATCGGGGTTGTGACTACGACCGTACGCAAGAAGAAGTTTTTTCCGAGGAATCGCTTGGGGTCGCGCCCACGACCACCTGTGTCGTGGCTGCGACCAACACATGGTCACAACCGTGACCTGGAGTTTGTGCCCCCGACCCTCCTACGGCACATTTTGCCCAAATTTCTCGATGGACGTCCCTCATGACGTGGTCGTCGCGCCCACGACGTATCTGGAGGAACTTGGGTGTCGCAGATGTGACGAACCTGGGAAAATCAGGACTTTATCCGATTTTCCATTCTTTTGTTTCTCACCTTTTGTGTAATCCCTCTTTTGCCCGTCCCTTAATAAATTGTAAAGCCTCTCTAGGAGGTCATTTATTGTAATGCTTGGGTCATTTTTGTATTTTGGCACAATTTAGCCCCTCTTCCCCCTCATTATATTGTTTATAATCATTTACAATGGGTTGGAAGAGTCATTCAATGTGCATTCAATACAAGAGCTAAGTTTTCTCTCAAGTTTCTCTCTTCTTCAAGTTTTGCTTACTTTTTCCTTAATCATATTATGGTGGTGTTCAAGCCAAATCCTTTATAAAATTGTGGTACGTGATTAATTCATTTATCAATTTTTGGTGGGTTTGATAGTTCTTGGGTGATGGTTCTCCTTTACCCCAAGTCCATACCTAGTGTGGGAAGCAACCATCCTAGGGTTTGGTTGTGACATTCATTATCTTCATCTTCAAGTTCATCAACTCAAGCATCCATCTCCACCATGCCATCCTCCATCACATCACGTACATCAGCCATCCGCTACTAATGTACTCAGACACTACTTCCCCATTGTTAATTTACTACACAATTGACCGAACTATCTTAGTCAAAATCATACTTTAATTGATGTATGTTATTATGTTTAGTCTATTTTGTTTAATCCGTATTGAATAATTAATAAATTCATTAATTTTATGATGAAATCGTAGTTTGTGAATGGAATAATAAGGTTTTTTTATTTGATTAAATATTTCGTGATGATCAAATATGTACATGAGGATATGATTTGATTGACTAGTTGATTGGTTTTGGTATAATATATCTATTAATTTGATTTGGGTCCTATTCGGCAAAATTAGTGGTTTAAGTAGCATATAGTGCTTAATGAAGCAGATAGCGGTTTAAGTAGTGATCAATAGCGGTTTTAAATTAGCGATTAGCGAATAGCTGTTTATATGAGCGTTTGAAGAAATAATGTTCGGTAAATTTAACAGTTAGGGTAGGTTATAAATATAAAATGACCAAAAAGGACATTATTATTATTATTATTATTAACTTTCCATTATTATTATTATTATTATTATTATTATTATTATTATTATTATTATCCCAGTCAAACAGTAATGTTTCAAATACCATCCATAGTTGTTCTAAAAAAAATCCCAAGTTTCAATGTGCTCTACTTTATTCAACTATATGAATAATAGTCTTCAAAAAGAAATTATATGATTAATAGCTTAAGAGAGAGAAAAGGAGGTGAGAGGGGGAGAGCTCCATCTGCATGCTGCGAAGAGTTGTAGTAGAACCCAAAACATATGCTTTTATATCAGGGGCACTGTTCGTAAAATGAAAGTAAAGCCAAGGCCATTATTGGAATAAAAAGACGCAAAAATGCTAATATACCAGTAGACGTTACCTTATGTAACGTCAAGCAAAATCTATCAAAAACGTTATATTTTACTTTTATAAGCTAGTTTATCGAACACTTCAAAATTGATAAAATAGCGTTTTGATGGGTTAAAACGCTAAACGCTACATTAAACTCTGTTGCCGAATAGGGCCTTGATTTTGTTTAAATATTCGATCATAATAATTAAACAAGAATATCATAATATGTTTTGGTTGATTGGTTGGTTGATTTTGTTTTTGGCCTAATTTTGTTGAAATATTCATAATAATCTATTAATTTTGGTTAAATTTGTATTGAATAATAAGTAAATTGATTTATTTAGTCATGAAATCATAATTTAAGGTGTGTATTTTTATAATTTTCAAAACTAACATTGTTAAACTCTATAATGTTTGAATTTGTTAAATTTTCATAAATTCTTTCCAATATAATTTGTTTTGTTTTGTTAAATTTTATCTTGATGCCCCTAACTTCAAATCCTGACTTTGTCACTTCTTCAATTTATTCTTCAACTTGTAGATCTTAAATATGTACTACGCAAATTAATGAATTGAATCACTCCAAATATTTATCAATTGATTAATTTGCTTAAGCTAGGTTTATAACTTGAAAGATTAACTAAAACACTATTTCTCGGTTAGTAGGGCAATAGTGTCTCATATAAGATTATAAGGAGGTGAATCCTTCTTAAGGTGGTCATTTAGTATTTTACTATGTCTATTAAATCATATTAGAATTACTTTAAATAAAACTAATGGACCATGATAACCCTCTTGACTCAAGATGATTCTTAACCATCTTGAATCTTTTATATTTCACATTTGTATAACTTTTATTAATATTTTCTTTAATAATTATATATATTTATCAATTATAATAATATAATACTTATTAGCTAGATCAAAAAATATAATAATAGCCTAATTTTATCAATCATAACAGAAAATGCACATTTTATACATAGTTTTATATTTATGAAATAAATAATTATTTTTAAATTATTTATAAGTTGTAGTAACCCTGACAATAATGAAACATACATTTAGAATGATTTAAATATACTTACATTTCACTTTATTAGTGATTTAAAAGAAATGCACCATCTTGAGTCAAAATGTTTATCATTTTGCAAAACTATAACTAATAATCAATGGATGATTTTTACTAAAGTTATCTTAAATAACTTACTAATTATGCCTATGTTGATAAAAAGTTATCACAAAACTATATGTATTACGATCAATTTTTAGTATGACAATTCACGCCAGACTCGTTTTATATAAAAATTTAATAATGAATTTTAATTGAAATTGATAGACATAAATTGTCTACTTTTTGTTAGAAAGGAATTTGAAAGTAAAAGTGGATGAGATTGTAAAGGAAGAAAGCATGATTCGGATGTGATGAGCTTTTGAGCGATCCAAGGCCATTATAGCTTCTTTTATCTTGCTTTTTTTTTTTAATGTGATGGTCCGATCCTAATCATCAGCATGTATAGTTAGGAATTAGCAAAGCAAATACTCCAATTGAGAGAGAGAGAGAGAGAGAGAGAGAGAGAGAGAGAGAGAGAGAGAGAGAGAAAGGCAGTCAAAAAAGTAGGGAGGCAGGCAGACATGAAAGTAACAGAGAATGTTTTTAGGAGTTTCTTTTTTTTATGATTTTTAGGAACTTTTTGTGGGTAATTGAAAGAGGGAAATGAAATGAAGGAATAATGTTTGCTTTTTAAAATTATAATCATTGATGGGTCATTGTCTTCCACCATTGTTATGCTTACAGTCTCCTAGACAGACACAGAGAGAGAGAGAGAGAGAGAGAGAGAGAGAGAGTTGGCATGCATATGAGTGAGAGCTCATCTGAGCACTGAGATGATGAATGAGGTTAATTCAGAAACAAAGTATTGATGGATGAAAGTGATGAGGTCAGGCTGAGTCAGAGTAGAGAGAGACGAGAATATCGAGACATATATCATGTATGTACGATTGAGCACAGCATGTATTTGCAGTACGTACAGATGTTATGGCTGATGCTATGAAAAAGGAAAGGAATTCAGACCCTATTTTTGCGTATGTTTTTACAGCACTCTCATGCACGCCTCGTCCTGTGCCTCTGAATTGTACTGCCCTAACTCCTTATTTCTCACTCCTGCATTATGTCATCCCTACATTTTCACCAATAATTTAAAATTCTCACCATTATTGTCCCCCCTACACACTCTATTCTACCACATAGGTAAGTAAACTGGACGCTTAGTCATTTTGAAGGTATTCGTCATTGTCTGCTAATACGTATTTCAACTTGTTAATTAACTGTTAAGTGTTAACCCTAATTGTTGCTCATCACTAGAAAATACTACGAACCACTCACAAATGTTAATCTGAATAATTCTCTTAAAATTTAAGAATTAATTAAAATGTTAACTGTAACTTATATACTATAAACCTTTGTAAAGCAGCGCTAATTGAAATTTTCAAAATTAGCAAACCCAATCTAATGGCTGATGGACTAGTGATCCAAGTATTAATTCTAGTTATTTACCAATTTCTTTTTTTTTAAAAAAAACAACACTTCTAACATATCAAAATGGCGTGAATGGTTAAGTTAAGTTTTTAGACTTAATACAGAAATACAGTCTGACCGGCACCTGCATCTAACAATAATAATATCAATTTAATATTAAGATATTGATTAGAAATTCACATATGAAAAATTAATTTTAATTTTAATTTATTTATTCGTCAGTTATTTTCTTATGCAAAAAGTACATTAATACGTATTCTAACAATACTTATTCACCAATACAAATTAAATATTTGTGTTGAACTTGTCCCTATCATATATATATATATATATATATATATATATATATATATATATATATATATTATTGATTTAACAAGTACATGTTTATGACACTATTGAAACTATTTAACAAAATAGCTAACTATAGTTATATGATTTACTTTTATATAATAAGATGTTAGGGAATAGAACATTATTGTCATCGACTTATGATACATATGACTCAATAATCAAAATTAAAATATCAATTAAATACATGAAAGAAATCAATGTAAAAGAGCTAAAAAAATATAATGAAATTATACTTGAATGTGGACATGGTTTGTAAATAATAATAATAATAATAATAATAATAATAATAATAATAATAGTAATAATAATAATAATCTATATATATTTATATCAAAGCAAATAAAGGACATTGCTACGGGTGATTTTGCAAATCTAAATAATATTAATATCAAAATAAAGGATAATAATTATGATGATAGTAATAATTAACATAATAACTATAATTATAATTTATACGTATAGGTTATGTGTATGAAGGCAAACTGAGTATTGCAGCTTGGAAACTACTGCCTCCGTCTCATTTCCTTTATCAAAATAACCAATTTTAAGAGTCCAATATACATTGAAAATTGGGGTAACAAATTTGTGACTTGCCAATATTACCCTTACATTAATTGAGAATGATAACTATTGAACTTATAAAACATGATAAATAAAGTAATTTATTAGGGGTAAAAAAGGAATGACAATTGATGCAATTGTAAAAGTGACAAACAAATTGGGACAATGATCTTAGTTACAGTGATAAATATTTTGAGACGGAGGTAGTATATCATATATACACCTCAGCGGTGTGTTTTGAGAGTGAAATTTACTCGAAATCAAAATACACCTGACCTGTGTTTATCCTAACTAAATATACAACCGACTTATATTGCTTAGTTATTGTACTCGAGGGTAAAAGAGTAAACTCATGTGGGAATACAAGCTAAAGGCAAGTTGCTGATTAATTATTATATCCAAGGGTGAAATAGTAAATTCGTATGTGAACACAAGCAGACAGGCAGATAGGCTCCACAACAACAACAATCAAACTGTCAATTTTATAATAGTTAAGGAATAATAACTAAATTTAGCTACGATAAATTTAATTGTTAAGTTTAACATCTTTAATTAATTTTTTATTCTAATTTTACATAAATAATTTAATTATGATTAATATGATAATTAAGCATAATGATCCTAATTATTTACAATATCCTTTTTAACAGTTACAAATTTTAGTAGTTGCAGGCTGCAGATAGTAGGCAAAGAACAACTTTAGATATCATGTTCATTACTTTATCCATTTTGGAACAAATTATAACACTATAACATTTTTAGCAAGTTTTAATTAAGTTAAATGATAAAATTATCTATAAATGTCTTTAAAATTCTGTCAAATTATTTTTCATGATTAATATAGTTTTTATATCTAATTTTAAATTATGAATATAATTTAAACAAATCTCCATTGTATTGTTTGTCAAATTATTTTAATTAATATTTAACTTTAAACTAATACATAAAACAAAGAGTGTAAACTAAAATAGATTATAAATTACAAACTAAAACTAATACGTAACTGTAAATGACAACAAACTAAAACTAAAATTAATGCATAATTACAAATTAAAACAAATAAGAGGGTCAACTAAAGGCCTAAAATTAATACATAATACAAATTAAAACTGAAACAAGTCTACTTGTAATTTTGTATTTGGAATTGGGCAATGCAAATTTGAAAATAGAAAGAGGTGTTTAAGGGAAAGGGGTGTCAGTACTCAGTAGGCAGTGAAAATTATGCCACTTGCTTTATTTTATCGTATTTCCACTCAAAAAGTAGAAATGGGTTGGGCTCAAATTTAATCCCAAATTTGGATTGAATTTGGAATTGGGAAAATTTATCTCCCACTACAATAAAGAAATGGATGTCAATTTTGTTCTCACATAAAAGTAAAAGTTTCAATTTGCTCTTATTGTGGTACGGTTGATCTAAGAACTTTGGTTGATTTCTGGTTTGGCAATTGGCATTTCATGTTTTAGATTGTTACGGTATTGATTATCTGGTGAAATTTATATTAAATTTGGGAGTTATATGTAAAATTACAGTTAATTCAATTTCATTATTCCAGCCTTAAAGGGTGATTTCATACACCTTGAGAGATTGCAGCCATTCTTCAAGGCATCCGTTTGATGCTTCCTGTTTGTTCCTATAATTCTATTTCACACATTTTTAAGGAAAACAATAGAGCTGTTGACTGGTTAGCTAAGTTTGGTGTTGCGCTTCAGTTAGTTGCTTTCTGATCTCCCCTACCCCCCTGGTCGTCCTTGTCGGCTATTTTGTGGGAGGATCAGTTAGGTATTTCCTTTGAGAGAAGGGTACCTAGTGTTGTTCTACTTACCTTTGTTTACAACAAAAAAAAAAATAATCATTTGGCTCACATGTATAGAGTATTACCAGACTTTTATCATAGCCATCTCTAGTGAATTATTAGTCACCTTCATATACATAAAGAAAATCAATATAAAAATAACCATCTCACCACAATCCTAAGTAAAATTTATTGACTCATGATCATTTACTATATTTTTCCTTCAACCCTTATAGTTAGGACACTTTCTATGAAAATGACTCCTATCACAACAATCACAACACGTTACTTGCTCAAGATTCTTTCTTTGGATTTAGATCAACTGCTTCTGGAACTCACATGACTGTTCATACTCCTCACAACCAAATCGCTCCCAAAAGAATTACATGAATCCTTTCTACAAATACTTTTACTTAGGATCATATCATGAATCTTAGCAAACTTCCTAATACCAGAACTCTTAAAAGTACTAACCGTAGATGCACACAAATGTTTCCTATGAATTGGACAGTGAAGATAGGAACATATATGCTCTAATTTCATCATCTAAATTAAGTCAAAGTTTTGACAAGATCATAGTAATCTCATTAACATGATCATCCATATCACCAAACTCATGCATCTCAAACTTAAACAAATGATTGTAGACCCCAGATTTTTAGCATAGTTTTAATATACTTTTAATGTAATTTTTTTTTTCATTATCTTTTAATGTATTTTTATTAGAAATAAGTAAATAAGGGGAACCGATGCCTAAGGTAAGCATGCATGCTACATGTAATGAAGTCAAGTCGTGCATGCACCTTACATGCACAATTTTCTACGTAAAAGTGGACCAAAACTCTAGTCATGCAACTACATGCAAAAGGGTACGTCAAAGTCATACAAAGTTCACGTAAAAGACCAAAAATCTCATGCAGACTCACCTCAAGGCCGACAGGCCTTCAGCAAGGTCACATGTTCAAAATTTATTGTCTGCTCCATTATTCATCACCGTCTAGAAATTTATAACAGTGTGTATATGCATATAAAGTCTGATAGGCCATTAAATGGGCAATAGACCATATTCATGCTCAAATCAAAACAGCGTCCACACGATTAGTTAACCAACGTCAGATTCGTTCATCCCCTCCCTCAAGTCTGATCGACATTCAAGGTGTTCCCACCTATGTTCAGCTCCCATGCAAGCCACCGTCCAAAGAAACATGTCACACATTGCTCCAAGTTTGATCGGACTTCAAAGTGGATGACTCCCAAGTGAAAAAGTTCATGCATGTACATTCCCCCCTTTAACACCCTACGACTATAAATATGATCCTAAAGCTCAAAGCAAAGCACACAGAATACATTATACCTCTCTACTCACTCCTAATAACTCCATCCTTTCTATAATCTTATACCACCCTTATCCTTATTTTCCCTTTTCCTTAATCCTTTTCTAAGCCTAAACACATACTTCCAAAAACTAGGGATGGCAACGGGTCAGAGACGAATCAGATGTTGGTACCTCCACCTTCGCTCCAATTAATAATCGGAGGTGGAGGTCCACCTCCAAATCCGATTAATCGGAGGTGGGTTCAACTCCACCCCCAATTATAATTGAAGGTGGAGGTCCTCGAATTATAATCGGAGGTTCAATTAGTATTTGTACTATTTATCTTTTTTATTTTTCTAGTTTTTTTGACAACATTTTTGTTGCAATTTAATATATCATACTCATTACTTGTAAAAAATGAAACACCAACAATAAACCAAAATATGACATTACAACAGGTGAGAAAAAGTCTGTCAACCGTCAAAACACTAGCAATACACCCTTTCTTAGGAAAAAAAAACAAAGCTTTAAATTCTCCCCTAAATTCTCAAATTCGGTCGTATAATAATTTTTCAGATTTCTTTTATATAATTATTATTCTAATCGGATTTAATTGGACTTAATCGGATCGGAGGTGGTCACCTCCATATCCACTCCAATTATAATCGGAGTCGGACTTTCTTAATGGGATTCGGATTCAGCTTTCTTTTTATCGGACTTGAATCGGATTTTTTTATTGAGAATCGGAGCGGATTCGCTTCGGATTCGGATCTGACTGCCGTCCCTACCAAAACCCATCCAAAAACACCAAAACCTACCGAAAAACACCAAAACCCTACTCAAAAACACATACAAAAACCCCGTAAAAGAGCTTTTTTCCTACGTTTTTCCTACTTAAACTTTGGTTATATTTTCATCAACAAAGGTGGTGTTCAAGTCTTCAAAGCGAGCTTTATCAAGGGTGAAAGTCAAGAGTTCAAGCAAGGCTAGGAAAGGCTCCTCTTAAAACATCATATAGGTACTTTTTGTTATGTAAAGTGATTGTACATGTTGTAATCTCTTCATTCCTTTTGCATATTTAATGAAATAATCATGTAAAGTTTTAATTTACTTTCCCTTCTAAATTTTATTAAAAGCATATTTTCAATCTTTTAGTAAAGTATTTCCTAAAGTGAGAGGCGGACTCAAAGGTCTTTACCTTTCGAGTTCGTAATCTTACCCCTGAATCAACTTCTTGGTTCGTAGGCGGAGTCTTTCTTTGTTTTCTTTTCGATTTTGTCTTGACTTTTCACCTTAAAAAAGTCGAGTGGCGGCTCCTTTAAAACACATCAGGATTGCCTAAATCACGGATATCATGGTTTTACTATGAACTGACGAAACTTTAAGGTACTTTTGTACATTTTTAAATAGATCGCCTAAATTGCCTTCTTCCGAGCTTAACGTTTTGTGAACAAATTGAACTAATCCTAAAGAGTTGGAACAGGTGGATGTTCACTCCTAAAGTTTAGTTTAATCATTCATGAAATGCATACAGTAAAGGGAATGTGGTTTTACATTATATTATTCAGAAAATGTGTGAATAATCCCTAAAGTGTTTTTAAAAGTAAATCCCAACAAATTCTCCATCCTGCGGATGATTAAAGTCTGAAAGATGCGAAAGGCTTCTCTACATATTTAATAAAGCATTTAGCATGTTTTTCGTGGTTTTCTTGTTCATCATGTTGAAAGCCAAGTTCCTTGCTAGCGTCAGTCACTATCCCTACACTTAACGGTTAAGAAGCTCTCACTCATCCTGTTCCTTCTTATCAAGCTTGTTATCTTTCAATGATAGATGCAACCAGTTTTGATATAGCACATCCTCAATTTGCATCCTCCAAAAAGCATAACCCTTTGTATCCAAAAACTGCAACCATCACCTTTTCACCTTTTATTGTTTGTCAGCTTACAAATCAATCAACACCGAGCCCAAGCTCTAACACCTAGGGCTGCTCAAAATTGGAACTGCCAAACTGAGTCGGAAACCAGCTAAACTGAACCGCTTCAAATATCCGGTGCATTTCCACATAGAATGTAGTTATGAGTTTGAGTAAAATTCTGCTCACTGCTCATTTATATGCAAAATAAGGAATCAACAAGGCAAGGGAGTTTTGAACACATGGATTCGACGTGGAAAGACACAAATCAAGAAAACAAAATCATGTAATGATGCACTGTTAGCAGCTAGGGTGACGGGTCTTTTCCAAAGCCCATGAGAGCATGAGTAGCAAGCATTGAACCTCGGCGAGCCACTTCTATGAGTCGTCCAACCACCGGCACACGAATCGTCTCCCTGTTCAGAAGAGGTTTCTTGTTCCATCTGCACATCTCATACAAGTGTAACAATCAAGGATCAGTTCTCCTTTACAAACATGGGTGTTTCAGCCCTTTCCAATCACTACTACACTAAGCTAACATCCAATACTTACAGAAATCATCAATCACAAGTTGAACAAATATTTATCCCAAAGTACCCCCATCATTTCTTTTTATCTGTCATCATTCTTTCTAAAATCTATCTTTCATCAATATTTTCTCACATAAAATTTTTATAAGAAAAACAGTGTACACTTTTCCATAGTATAGCATATCAGCATACTAACCTGTCTTCATGACGAACAACTTTTCCATCTTGGAGGAATAGTACAATCAAGGATATCATATGAATATCTCTTCCCAAGAACTTGTAGTATTGCTTGTTGTCAATGAGAATCTGTACCATATAATGCCGTAATAAGTTTATGAATATCATGATTGAGCAGTAGTTGGATAAGGGCTACCCAACCTGATTTGATCCAGGACAAATTACTTTCTCATCAATGGTGTACTCCACAATGCGTGACTCACTGAACACCTGAGGGTAGGAGTCACCAACATCTGAATTTGTCAACTCATGTAAATACATATGATATAAACCACCAAACAAACAAAAATGCTCTAAATCCATGAAATCAGAATTGAAGTCTTCATCCTATGTTCATGTTCAAGTTTAATCACCACAAGAAGTAATAAGTATTATTATACGACCTTAGAAAGTGAATAGAAAGCTGACTTGATCTGCTTCACCCTATAAGAATAAGACATTGCCAACAGCTACATAAGAAAATGTAGGAAAGTCCAAATTAGGACATAACTGCTGACATTATTTAACCAATATGCACAAGCATAATTTAAAAAGTTCAGAGGGATTGCAAATGCATAAGAAAAGATGCATGCAGAACATGATATTGTTATCAATGGTTGACTGAAACTAGATAACTACAGATCATATCATTTTGGGTCTGCCAGAGTTTGGCTCCCAACTTTCTCTTTGAATTGAGATGGTGAATAACACAGGCACATTGCATCAAATTTTCAGTTCTCAAACCAGTCAAAAAGGATTAATTTTATACCATTTCGGGGTTTTAACTTGGGATTGCTTCTAGGTCACCAGGTGATACAGATTGGGAAAGTAGGTCGAGGTCACAGATAGCCTAACCCTCTAGTAACTCATTAAAATAATCAAATAGCTAAATGATAAGGTGACATGTAAGGAAAGAATGACGACTATTGTCAACCGAAATTCCCTATGAAGAAAGTAATGCATACCCATGAGCACACATAAGTGGATCTTCAAATGTGGCATGTGGAGCATAGATTTCAAAGTCATGTGCTCGAGCACAGGCTCCATATCTGTCATGGCCATCAAAGATTGACTGATCAGAAGTATTTCATTCAAAACAGGTCAATCAGGCAAATTAGACATTAACTGCAAAACAAGTTACATATTCAATCTAATTTCATTACTTATAGTGACTCAACATTCACATATCAGCATCAGGATTCCTGTAATTTACAGGGAACCTCGAAGTGTTACTACATGTGACTCCATCTTTTGTGATCAATGATCATAAATAATCCCTCCCCCCTTCTCAACAGCTAAAAGAAAGGGTATCGAATACACGAAATGCCAGATGCAGCACGGCATTGAAAGATTGTTCCAGTAGTACTAGGTGTCAAAGAAAATCCAGTTTTCCTCATAGGTCATGCTTAAGGATGAACTAAATCCTGTAATAGCCTAGGAGCAGCCAGGGATGGTACACCAGGGATGGTAGGACATTAAAGAGTTATATATGAGGAAGGTGTTTGTCATAAAAGGCATAGAAGACTACCTAGACAGGTCTTTTTTCTATGAGGAAGGCTATCCCCAGAAATCAATTCACCAAGTTCATTTCATTCTATTTAGAAGATTAAGATAGACCATACTCATTAACAGGTGACTAAAGATGAATAGAAATCCTCATCAGGGTATGCTTCCCAATAGTTGCATTGTTGTACTGTTATATTCTAGACCCACATGATACAGCTCCTCCTATTGTTTGAAGGTGTGGCACACCATTTAGATTCTCATAATATTCCCCATATTTAATCACCAGATCGTACAATGATATACTAACACATAAACTAGGAATAAACTTCCCTATGTCCATAGGCTAAAAACTCTCACAAAATGCAGAAAAGGGAGGGGGAAATCCAAAATTTAAAGAGTTAAAACAAAAGGGTACTCACATGTTAAGAATATGGGGCATTATTTGATGAGAATAAAGTTTAGAATCCTTGGAAGCATCACTCTGTTTGCTACTGTTTTCACTTGATTGGTCCATTACCACTACAAAATCAACATACCCATCTCTTGAATCACCGAAACTTACCACTAAATTATGCAATAACCAAATTCAGGGGGCTCAAAACTTGACAAAAAGACTCGAGAACAAGTGTCTCAGACAGAAAGCTGCAAACTTGACAAAACCCTTTAGAATATAATCAGGAGTTGAATCCAAAGCAGCCCGAGAAAATTACTTAACATGAAAAGAATTAGGGGCAGAGGAGAGTACCTGTTGAATGTTGGGGAGCAGAGGAAAGCAATGATTTGTGTTGGTGGGAGAATGATGAGGAAGGAACAAATAGACACTTCTTCTTACAGCTCTCATTAGTTAGTCAAAATCAGGAAAAATAGAATGGACTGATGAAGAAAATCAAAAGAAGCCCGCCGGGAAAAGTAGCAAGGCTAGCTCATGGCGGATACAGGAGTTACGTGGCATTACCTCGTCCAGTTGATGTTCCTATTTATTGACGAGTTGGTGCTTCTACTGTATAAAAACTCCAAACTCAAGTCGTAGATTATAGTATGTGACCACCATACTCCAGTGGTTCCATAGTAGAGTACCATATTTCCATATGTGCTTAATTTTATAAGTATATAATTTTTATTTTTTAATACCATTATATATTTATGATTTTTGGAGTTTACAATTTTTGCTTTATAAATATGTATCTACTGTTATTTTCTTAATTATAGGTAATGTTCTTTTATACAAATAGCAAATTATGAATGTGTAAATAGGTATAACTGTAGATAGTGCAGATATTATCATTAAAAAAAAACATAGATAAGTTACAAATTTATATATATATATATTCAAATGGTACTCTCGAGACTATAATGCTAGTCCCGTAGGACCTCCATTTCCATTTACATCCCATTAATCTTTGTCAACGAGCCCAGCCCATTTCGAACATGCTTGCGAATTCTTGGGCCCAAAATCACATTGCTTGCTTCAAGCAAGCTTGATATCGGTTTTAAGTTTTTTTGTTTTTCTTTTTTGCAAAAAGTATTCCCAAATGTAAAATCTAAGTAAACTCTTATATTGAAATTTCTGAAGCAAAGGTTAAAAGGTTGAAATTAACATTTTGGGTGTGTTTGGTGTAAAGAAGAACTGTTTTCTAGGAAATAGTTTTCCTTGTAAAATAATTTTCTTAAAAAATGAATTTTCATTTGATATTTTCTCGTGTTTGGTACACAGGAAAATGATTTTCCTGGAAAACGATTTTCACATGTTTGACAATAAGGAGACAGATTAAAATACGTGTGTGAGAGAGAATGGTAGAGAAGGAGATAGAGGGAGAGAGAAATATTCAAATCGGTGCGTGAGAGAATGTTGGAGAGAGAGAAAGAAGGGAGAGCGAACGAAAGAAGAGAGAGAAAGTAGGGGAGAGAGGGACAAAATGATTTTCATTAGATTGAGGTCAAGAAAATAATTTACAAAGGGGTGGTGGGAAAATCATTTTCTTGGAAAATGGGTTTCTCCATTTTCCGGTCACCAAACACCAGAAAATGAGAAAATTATTTTCCAAAAAATGATTTTCATCCCAACCAAACACACCCTTTATTGAAAAGCGGTATAATCAAACGCTAATAAATTTTTGAGAAATTCCAAATTGTAGGCACCAACTATTACCTATTCCAAATGGTAGACACTTTTTTTTATGTATTTCAAATGGTAGCCCTAAATTTAAAAATTTTCAATCCCGCAGGCATATAAGTAACCATCGTTAGGAATATATTTTAAAAAAATAAAAAACAAAGGGAATAAACTGATGTTTTGAAATGCTCACTGTGTCGACATTCAGATCCAAGTATCCAACTCTCAGCCTCTCCTCACAAACGCTCATCTGTCTCCTCCAAATACCCAGTCCTCTCGTCGTCTGAAGGTCCGCCGGAGTCGGTCGCTCCTCCAAACGTCCAGCCATCTAGCCCTCTCGTCGTCGCTGAAGGACAGCTGGAGTCGCTGTCGTCGCTCGCCGTGGGTCCTCGCCGGCGGCCTGCTCAGAACGTGTCCTCCAGAACGTCGCTCGACGGTTGCTTGGTTTGATTGTCATTGTAGTGTGTTTGTGCATTGTGGGGTTGTGAATTGGTGTTGTGAATTGTACCCAGATCTGAATTTGTCAATTTTAAGGGGGTTCAGTGTCAATGATCTTTCAGTAATGATTTCGCTTGGCAATGTCTTCGTCTTCGTCGACATGGTTTGATTGACGGAAGTCAGAATAGACGAGCATCAGCCTGGAAATACACTCTTTCTGCTTGAATTATTCTTCCGCCGGCTTCATTGACTGGAAGTAAATAAATAGGTTTCAACCGATTTACATATCCCCAACCTACTTTTCAACATAGAAATAAGTTTGATAGATTACGGCATCGTGGAGCATTAATAAAGCATGGAATGAAAAATGAACACTTCTATGGCTTAGCTTGTTGCTTGATGCATTGTCCAGGAAGCTTTTTTTTGTTCCCACAAGTTGATTGACCGAAACAGCAATAAATTCTCAGACATTGCCAAGCTAAATTCTCACTCCCACCAAAACAGATCTGGGTTCAGTCTGGGCTCTTCGTTTTCGTCTTCGTCCACACCAAACCCTAATCAACCGTCGAAGACGTTTTGAGCAGGCCGCCGGCGAGGACCCACGGCGAGCGACGACGGCGACTCCAGTTGTCCTTCAGCGACGACGAGAGGGCTGAGATGGCTGTGCGTTTGGAGGAGAGAGCTGAGCGTTTGGAGGAGGGAGAGGGCTGACAGTTTTCTTTGGAACGTCGAACATTAGGTTTTTTTTTTTTTTAATGATATTCCTAACTGCAGTTAGATGTATGCAGGTTCGAAATTTTTGGAAATTAGGCCTACCATTTGGAATACATAACAAATGTGTCTACCATTTGGAATAGGCAATAATTGGTACGTACCATTTGAAATTTCCCTAAATTTTTTAATTTTAAAACTTTTGACATCAAAATATCTACTGGAGCCAATATTATATTAAACCAAGCTAGAGCCAAACCTGATAGTTTGTCCATTGGCTCGGTATTTACACAAACCTAACCCATCCCTGTTCTTTTATGCGGTATTTTGCGATATGGCACTGTATGGTGTGGTGAAATTGTGGTCAGTTGTGGTGTAATTGTGACGGGTTATTGGTATGTTGTGGTGAGTTTTTTGTATATATATATATAAATATTATATTGGTAATTGTGAAAAAGTAATTGGAAAAAGTGAGTTGAAATATTGTATTGTTTTTTAATGATTAAAAAAAATGGTTGAAATAGTATTGTATTGGAAAAAAATGAGTTGAAAAAGTATTGATTGAAAATTTATATTAAAGATATATAATAAATTTAAAAAAGTAATTTGTGGTGGGTTGTGGTGAAGTGTGATAGAATGGTATTTTGTGGTGGTCGTAGAATCATGCAGAGGCCACAGACCGCAGTCACAACCTGAAAAAGAACAGGGAAGTGAAACAAAATAATTACTCCCTTTTTCTCATTTTATCTATTACTTCATAAATATTACATGAAATTTTGTGCAAATATTTAATCCAAAAGCTTCAAGATTAAATTTTTACAATAATATTTTTCAAAATGAATCTAGAGATTCTACCATAGTTGAAAATTTTTTCAACTATGTTAATTGAAATGTATAATTACTCTAAAATATAACTATAAAAAAACAAAATCAATATATTGATGAAAGGACGCGTTACAATAAGTAATTCTATTTGATATAAACTTTTACAAAATTTAATTTTTAAGGAGATTCTATCATAATTAATATTTTTTCAACTATCATAGTTGAAAAGTGTATGCACCATTAATCCTATCATAAAAAATCAAAATTAAAGTATGTTGATGGAAGTATCTTGCTTCAACAGTTAATGGTATTTAGGGAGACAATAATCTTTTTACTGAATGTAATTTATTTTTAATAAATTAATGGTTATGAAATTTTCAACTTAATAAATTAATGGTTATGAAATTTTCAACTATAGTAAAATTTTTAAATAAAAATATTTTCATATAATAGAACAATATATATATTAAAAATTAAATATCAAAAATTTTAAAATTTGACAAACATATGGACCTAACGGACAAATAAAATGAAAATGATGGTGTATTTATTTTTGTTGCATCTTTAACAGTATCAACATCACCTTTGATGTTTAAATTCAAAATACCCTTCTGAATTTATCTCCTTTTGATATAACTTTTAAAAAAGAAAGATGATGTACATATCTCAATAAATTTAATATCACCATTTTAAAATACAGGTATTACTTTATGACATCCTCCATAGAAGTAAATAACAACATTTTTAAATCAAGAGATTAATAATAATGCATTTAAAGTAAACTTGTTAATAATTTAATTATGCATTTATATTAGTTGTCATCAATCATGACAGACATTATAAGTTAAATTTTATCTTAAATGTTTATTTTTTTCATTTAACATAAATTAAAAATTATAATATTTAAGTTTTAGCTACAAATTATTTACAAAAATTGAAGATTAAATATTTGCCAAGGTTAGAAAAGTTCAGCATAACACTACCTCCCAAAATCGTGCGTGTAATTGCCCATAGTTTTGCAAAAGGGGTATGGGATATTAGAACCCCTAACCTTGCATCATAAAAAACCAAAACTAAAACTATACTCTGAAATCCCGCCCAAAAGGGATGTTGAGGGGTCAGATATAGTAATCTATCATCGAATCATAATCATCGTACTTTAAAATTAAGAGCTTTACAAGAACCATTAAACTACCCACACTATGCGCTTCTATTACAATAGAAATTGAATTAGGAGTCTGTAACCATAAAATAAGGTGGTCTCACACCACTTATTCATACGGCTCAAATTCGAGCCCATCAGAAAAAATTTATTTATTGTGCAATTAGCTCATTTAAAAATACTTGGGACCATGATGCATGATGGACATGGGACCACCATCTACATGGTGTTGTTACAATAGCAAGGATACTTAACCACAATTTAACAAAAAATTAAACGGGAAAAAAGAATTGATCGCCATTCGATCTTCTTTATCCATTTGTAATGTCTAATCTTAGATATTCCAGCGCTGGCTCTAGTACTAGAAATAATGGTGGTGTGGCTTCATCCGGCGACAAAAATGGAGTGTCAGGAATGAAGCAATAGGTAAACTACATGAATGATGTCGCCAGTTATTAAAAACATTTCATGCGCCAGAAATAACATTGTTGTGCAACTTATGGAGGTTGCATACTTGATACTTCTCTGCTTCTTCTTCATATCTTTATTAATTTTACACAACCTAGACCCAACGAAATAGGTTTCAAAAACTATATGAATGATTTTTTTTCTTTTTTCGTAAGGTGAGGTTCACCGACAGTTGCCAATAGCGCGCGGGGGAGGGGAGGGTGGTCGCCAGAAATGTTGCCGAAGTCGGAATTCATGAAGGTTGCACAGGTGAATGGAAATGGATGAACCCAGGAAATGGAAATAATCATCAAAAATGATATTAATATTTAACTCTGCTAATTACACTTACTGACAAATAGTTTTAGCCAGTAAACAAACATAAGGAGATATTTAATTTTGAACTTTTGTAAATTTGTAATTAAACAATTATATTTTGTAATTTTATATTAAATGTAAAAAAAAAGGAATGGTCAAGATAACATTTGATATATTAACAAATGAGATTTCTTAATTTATGCTGATTTTCATAGTTGACAACCACTATAAATATTTCGATAAATATAAATTTAATAAATTAAATCTCACAACAATTTGTTCGACAATTTCAAATAAATATCCCATCAAAACATTTTGAAAGAGATTATCAAGATGGCGGGATGTAAAATCAAAGTGCTTTATTGCTACCAGAGGCAAATCAAGTCGCAGACAAATGCTTAGTTAGCACCAGAACAGGGTAATGTTGAAGTAAAGTATATAAACCATCCTCCTAGGGAAATACAACATCTCTTGTACTGATCGTATGGGAGTTCATGGTCTCTATGGGATATTATAATGTAATGTTTCTTATTAAGGCCATGTTCGACAAAAATAGCAGATTCAGAATGATAATGGCAGAATGGATAACAATACAGAATGATAAATGATTGTTGTTTAAGTAGTTGTTTGTAAAGACTACGTTCGATAAAATTAACGGTTAGATTAGCAGATAAATTTAGAATAACCAAAAAGGATATTATTAATATTATTACTATTTTTTAAGGAAGATTATTATTACCGTTACAATTATTATTATTGTAGTTTTTATTATTCGGTGTCAGCAACATTATTTGTGAACTACGAAGTACATAACAAACTATTATTGGATGTATTGCCATTTCCCATATATTTTGCAAGTTGGAAACAGAATAACGTGCCCACCAAACACACACCCCCAACCCCCCCCCCCCCACCCCCCAAACAAAAAAAACCAACTATGCAATTCTCAGAGAGATGGATACGGTTGATAATGAGATGCATCTTAACAGTCTGATATTCAGTTATGGTCAATGGGTCGCCGTCTCAACGGATTATCCCAACAGCTGAGTTACGGAAGAGTGATCCACTGTCCCCCTATTTATTCATTCTGTGTATGGAGGCATTGTCGACTATTATTCAAAGAGACATGGAGTTGGGTAACATCAAGGGTGTTATGGTCGCAAGAGAATCGCCTCGGTTTACCCACATGTGTTTTGCAGACAATTCAATGTTTTTTACAGAGTTGGAGGCTAGCTCTTGTTTAGTCCTAAAGAATGCTATTGACAAGTATAATTATGTTTCTGGGCAGGTAGTGAATATTCAGAAATCGTCAATTTGCTTTTCTAAGGGTGTTGTGGAGATAAAGAGGGGATGAAATTTATTTTTGGGTACCCGGAAGGAGGGTACTTCCAATCCTATTTGGGGGTTGCTATGTTAACCCCAAGAAGAAGAACTGATTTCTTTGGTTTTATGGTGGAGGATGTCCAAAAACGCATTGACTCTTGAAAAGCGAAATTGTTGTCACCTGCAGGGAGGATAGTTCTTATAAATGCTGTGTTGGTGTCTCTGCATCAACACATTTTTAATGTGTACCTTATACCAAAAAAAAAAGTTGTTGAAAAAGTAAAGTCTCTTGTGATCAATTTCTTATAGGGGAGGACTAATGGGTCGAGGTGTGTTCATTAGCGGAATCAAGAAGCTGTATTTATGCCAAAAGGTGCGGGGGGTCTGGGGATCAGGCATGTGGGGAGCCTTAATAAGGTGTTGTTGCTTAAACATGCGTGGAGAATTTACAACCACCCAGACTTGTTGGTTGTGAAAATGTGGAAGGCTAAATATGGCTCTATTTCGCCAATTGAGAATGCTGCAGATTATAGAATTCCACAAAAGTCGTCTCCGACGTGGAGGGGAATGGCTCAAGTAGTGGCTCAAAGTAGGCATAAGTTCAGATGGAGTATTGGTGATGGGAGGAGGATTTGTGTTGCTAACAAGAGATGGGTTCCAGGAAATTGTTTTGAGATAAGGGATCAGTGCTCCTTGGCAGAGTTGGACGAAAGAAAGATTCACACCCTGACAAGGACTGTTGAGGGTAGATGTGTGTGGGATAAGGATGTCCTCAGGCAATGGTTTTCTAATAGGACATGCGTGGATATCTAAATATGTTTCCGCCTCAACCGGATTTGGAGGATAAGTTGGTGTGGCCTGAGTTCGTCACAATATAGGATCAAAGATGGGTATGTGTGCTTATTACAGCTGGGTGTGGGCGTGCAAATGCCGTCCCAATCGGATTCTAAGTTCTGGAAGAAGTTGTGGCATGCTGATTTGCCACTGAAGTGGAAAGTAATGATATGGAAATGTGCTTGGGATGCCTTACCTACTGGGGAAAATAGGATGAAGCGAGGTTTCTCACAGGACAACTTATGTTCATGTTAGATGGGGCCAGAAACAATGGACCATTTGTTTCGCTTCTGTCAGTCGGCGAGGAAGATGTGGTGAGGATCCGTCCTAGGCATTGATTTGACAGTGAATCATCATGTTGAGTGGCTTGAATGGTTAAAAGGTTGGTTTTTATTCTTGACAAAACAGGATAGTGGTGGTGGTAGTGCGCTCAGAAGTTTTGTGGCTGTTTTATGGGCTATTTGGAAAGCCTGATGTGTTGTGTGCTTAGGAGGAGAGGTTCCATCCATATGGCTTCTGGAAGGCTTTCTGAAAGCGGCAGTGGAGGAGGCGGTGGTGGTTCGTTGGATCTCTAGGAAAACAAGTGAGACGGTAGGAGGGGGAGTGGACGAGGTAGGGGAGGTTCAAGGATTGGAGTTTGCTTGGGGGGATTGGGGTTTAGCTTTAACAACCATTCAATTTCTGGTGGATGGGGCAAGAGATGCCTCCAGTGGACGGGCAGCGGCTGCTTGGGTGGTCTATGATGCGGACACACCTGAGGGGTGTGGAGCGGAAAGAACTTGGGCGGAATCGGTGCCGCAGATCGAGCTGTTAGCCATTTATCTTGCCCTCCGGCAGGCGGAGGCTAGGGGATGTCGGGTGTTTATATCCTGACGGACTGTAAGGTTGTTGTGGACTATCTAAACAATCCAGATGCAGCGCCAGCGGAGTGTAGGGGTCTCGCATTAGTGTGTATCACCTTTGCGAAAAAGTTTATGGCGGGTCGAGTAAGGAAGGTGGAGCATGGATTGGTTGATAGGGCTCATAGGTTGGCGAAACAAGCCACTGGTAGTCATTTTGGTCTGCCCGGAAGACGCCAAGGGGATCACATACCGTCTATGTGATGCTTTCTTACCTTATTGTTATTTCTATTTTTATTTGTATTGTGTTTGTTCTGTCGTTGTGGCAAAAAAAAAATAAAACAAAACAAAAACAAAATGAAGCAATGAGAAATAAAGTTTGAGAAATAATCATAATTTCAATAGTACTTGAGGGCAACATTGTGTAAACTCAAAAAAAAAAAGAGGGCAACATTGTGAATTACCATATCAAACACACATCACATTTTCAAACGTCAATATGTATAACATTTGAGATTTTATGTGAAACGTTCACCAAACTCTATCCGCTAATTGTAAACACTATTTTACCGAACACTAAAAATTTGATAAAATAGCGTTTTGATTAATTAAAACGCTATAAACATCTCTCAACTTTGTTGCCGAACAAGGCCTAAATAAAAGTGGCTTTGCCACCATTTCCATCAAAAGTAAATAATTAAATAGATAACAAAAATTATTTCTTTATAGATCAATTCTCACTAGTAAAACTTTTGGAGGCCGCTCATAAATCATATATAAACTTCCAAAATCGACTTGTAACAAAGTTATCTCACCACAACCCTTAAATGATACTCAAAATTGTGTTATTGTCTAAGTGCCCCTTTATCATGTTCAAGACTTTCATTTCACTCAAAACACATCATTGTTGTCAATATCATACAGATGTCTTCATTTCGATGTAGTTTTGTATGGAATACTTTGTTTTTCAATCACCTTTTGTGAAGAGGACTCTTGCAAGATCATAGAAGCCTAGAAGCTTCGATCCCCTAATATTTTTCCAATAATTGTTCAGCAACAGTAAAATCTTAGGAGCAAACATGTATGTATTGTTCCCTGGTGGCATTTACAGGGTTTCTACCCAAACAATAATTTTCTTTTAAGAAAAAAAAAAGGAATTGTGTGATGGTATAAGACTACAAGGGGAAAGGAAACTTGAAGGGAAGCTGAAGAAGTGGGTTGACATTATCACAAACTACATTCTATGTTACAGATATGACTACATGAGGAGAGTACGAAGAGTTAGAGCACATCTACTTGAAACTCTGTTGTGGATCAGAATTCACAGACATGACAGGCGATTCAGACAAAAATGTTATGCATCGAGAATAAGACTATGGACAAATCCTCCAAGCTCTAGAGCTAAGGACTCCAATGGGTTACAGCTACAACATGCTTCACTTGTCAGGCTAGGCTCCAACAATCACCCACTTATTATACAACAGCTACCAAGGATGTCAGGAACCTGCATTTGGATGAATTGAACAAGTAAGATGTCGACTCTGTTTACATTCCATGAATTAACAAAGTTGTGCCGCAACCACTATCATGAAAAACCAAACCAAAAGCCATGGAAGAGGTGTTGGGTTCGGAACAGAGTGCCTTAGTTTAGAAAGGCACACCTTAGTCCCATTGCGGAGCAAGACTCAAACAGCAAACCTGGCACCACATGCAGCAGAGACAGGCAAAGTTCTCCAACTCCAAGAACCCCACAAAAGGTTTGTATCCCAGTGAAAAGGATGTGTAAAGATTCTTTTGTGTTTCCTTCATATTCGAACCCCTTAACCCTAAAATGCTTCCATAAACATTCACAACCTCCACCCTTTTCTAGTGCATTCGTGTGGGAATGATTTCATGCAAAGAAAATACTATATGCGTATGAAGTGCACCTTCACCTTAGAGCCTGCACCTAGGCTTCAGGACCCCCTCGCGGCTTGGGCCTTTTTTAACCCAAGGAGAGTGTCAGATGCATGTGTGAAGCCTCAACTGTTACACAGGTGGATGAGGCAATTCAAGTGGACAAGGCCAAGTGATTTGGCAGAAAATTTCATATGTTCCCCAACCCCCCCCCCCCCCCAAAAAAAAAATATAAAAAAAAATAAAAATAAAAACAAAGGGGGAAAAACAAAACAAAAAACAAAAGGAACCCTGCGCACGGAAAAGAAGTCCAGAAGAGTGTGGACTCTGTTATGATAAAGCAAGTTCTTCTCCAATAGTTTAATCTAGTCATGACTCAACTCTGAAACAAAACCCTCAGCCTACCCTCATATGATTGGTCCATCATCCAAGAAGCCTATGTTGGAGCAGTCAATGTATCGTGGAAATTCAGGGACTGTAGATATGTTCAACACTTGGCCTTAGGTAACTCGATGAAGAACATGACAAGGGTAAGCTAGAAAGGAGAGAGTGAAGATGCAGTCACAGTAGCAAATGAGCAGAAGAAATAGAAAAATGAAATTGACCGAGATAACACCGCCACAAGGACTGTAATTATGACCATCACCGAGTATGAAAATACAAACTAATGGTAACAAGGCAGGTCTGATAGTACTAAACAAGAGAGCAGCTCTATAAGGTGTAACTTAAACCTCCCATGTATTTGCAAACGGCAGACTACTACAGTAAACAGGGCTAGTCGAGAAAACCAAAACTTCAGCCTAAAAAGGACCATCAAGCCCATAGGATCCCCTGCGCATACTACAAATTTACAACTACACTTTGCTGGACCATATTCCTAGCACTTAACAGAAGTCAAGACAGTCTGACAATCTGGAGCAGATTTGATGGTAGCAAGTTGCTATCTTTTGATGAATCAACAGCAGACCCATAACCCCCTGTCACCTAATGCTTCCTTTCTTCCCTTTAGTCGCCCCCTAACCCCCCAATTTTTTTGGCTGTTTGGGGAACCAGGGGGGGGGGGGGGTGGTAGTGGAATTTAATTGTAAACACTTAGAGCCTATTTTGATGTATCCATTGGACCTTCTATTTAACAAGGGAACGTCCAGAATCTTGAGGTCAATCATGGACACATGAAGGCCACTTGAGCAAGTCAACAATGTCAAAAGTCAGATTAAGCCCAAAGGAGCTCTTGCTCACAAGTCTTGTAGATACACCTTCCTCTGTTCCTCATAAACTAGATACTTAAAAGAAAAGGATGAGGTGCGACATGCAAGAAAAGGTTACAGGCTCATGATTTTCAAAGGGCTCTCTGTCCTACATTGCAACCTAATTTTGCTTAATCATCTTTCAAAAACTATATTCAATTATTATTTTTATTTTGCGTTGGGAGGGGAGTGTCCAAAACCAACTCTTTCTTGTGATCTCTCTTGTTTGTTCAATTCTTATTGGTGCATGGAGGAAACACAACACTCATTTACAAGAAAATTCTTATAAGAATATAAGTATAACCCTTTCATTGTCATGGATCTCTCCAATGGGCTTTGAGATGGATCTCTATGGTAGGGTTTGGTGGTATGGGCCCTTCTCATATACAGAGAGAGAGAGAGAGAGAGAGAGAGAGAGAGAGAGAGAGAGATGAGACCTCCTCAAAGTGCCATCTCAGCTTGCAGTGCAGCAAGCTCATCTTCCTCAGCAGTGGTCTTCCGGGGTGCAGGGCGTACTGTTTGTTTTCCAGCTGGAACATGCACAGGTGCGGCTGGTGCAGTTGCGGCAGGCTGTAGAAGTTGGTCTTCCAATTCTGCACCTTCCAACTCCTCAAGCTCCGCTTCCAATTCATCCTTTGTGTGAAAGAGGGGATGATAAAAAAATGCGTAAATTCACTTTGTTACAAAATCGAAAAATATTACATAAGAACAAAGGATAACCAAGAGTTTATACCTCATCAAAATCAGCTGCTGCACCAACAGGGGCAGAGAGTGCTTCTTGTATCTGCTTCAAATTCTCAGTCTGCTCATTGATTTCATCCATTGTTTTATCAACATTGTCAATGTTTCTGCAGATGCAAGTCACATGAGGAACAGAAGGTCTTATATTAGTTTTTCATCTCTTTTTCAACCATTTCTCTAGGAAATTAAACAATAATTTAGGCCCTTCTTATTGAAGATGTGGGGAATTTAAGCTTCCAAGCTGATCACATAAGTTTCACTGGTGGAAAGACATATTTTGTAACTAAATAGGGCACTAGCTTTCTAGGTTGATCCGACATTCAACCTCTCCACCCAAAAAGGACTATCATTCTTGTGTTAGAAAAGAAAGCATCCCAAGTGAATAGGTTCTGCGTTTATCTCCCAAGGTAAACTCTCACCATCACTCGTCTCACATTGGATACAACGATCTCAAAAGCAGAAACGTAGCTTTTATTATATAGTCAAACAGTGTAAATGACCATGATTATTAAAGTCACCTACAATGTGGCCTCGTCAAACACAGTCAGTGACTTACGTTGCTTTTTGCATTGCCTTCATAGCCGATGCGCCAGATCTCAATGCATCAACAGTCTCTGTTGTTGCTTTTGCCCCTTCAAGCAATATCATCTGCGGATAAACACAAGCAAAGATGAGATAAGAAAATTTCTCATCTCGCACAAATCTCAGCATACAAATTAACTCAATCAATCAGTAGCATCCTAGAAAAGACACAGACACAGTTAAAGGGAAAATCCAAAATGATAAAACACAAAGATAAAGCTGTGAACAAGAAAAATCATCAGATGAACCTGATCATGAAGTCGCAGCTGCATGTTGCCAAGCTGTTCTATTTGCTGTTCAACTAGCCTCTTCCTCTTCAAACACTGTATGGCAGCTTCAGAATTCAGACAAGCACTTCAGTCAATACAGATCTTAGGGCAAGATAGAAACGAGAATAACACAGAAAAAACAAGCAAGCAAGCAACATCAAATACAGGTAGAGGCTAAAATATTGTACTCATGTGCACAATATTACATATCCTCAACCTTGAACATACCTCGCTTATTTTTTGCTCTAGTATACTCCTTGGCCTTTTCGACCTCAGCAGCAGCTTTTTTCAAAAGAAGCTGCTCCTTTTTCTCTAGCATTTCAAGTGCCTGCATAATATATCAGATTGTAAGAAACCAAATACAGACATGGGCAGTAAAAGAAAGCTAAAGAACCCCCTGCCCCAAAACAATGAAAAAGAAAATCCCGACTTTAGCAAAGTATAAGACTTCCATCAGAATGCAGCAATACCCAGATGAGTACTTGTGTTCGCTTAACTACCAAAAACATATTGAAGTTTCAAAAAGCCAATAAGAAAATACCAAAAAGTGCAAAACAATTTTTTTTGTTGGGGGGGGGGGGGGGGGGTATGAGATTATGTTGTGCATCCCAAAGCTATGTTCCCTTTATTTTCCAATACACACCCTTAATAATTCACTGAAGTTTCCTTTTCAATGACTACAGTTCACAATATCAAACCATTTCTCATGAAAAGGAGGAATATTCTGGACACTAACAATATTGCAATAGTGATGATGCCATAAATAAATTGGCCAAAAATGAGGGATGTCCAAGCTAGATTAAAATACTCATATCCTATCAAGCAAGCAATTGATGTGAAGAACAGGAATTTTTTTTATTTTTATTTTGCAAGCATTACAATAGCCTAAAAAGTGTTAAATTAACCTATTGCAACACACACTATGTTATGGTTTGTAAAGTGTTACCATAGACCTAAGGTAACACTATTTGAGCCTTTTGTGTGTTGCTATACCCATACTTTGTTGTAGTGCTAAATGAAGGCTTTCATTCCACTTGTATTTTTGGTGATCGTTCGCTAAATGATGGCTTTCATTCCACTTGTATTTTTGGTGATCGTTCGCTAAATGACGGCTTTCATTCCACTTCTATTTTTCGTGATCACTCAACTATGAAAGTCATGTGAAAAGGTGATATTAGGATCAAAAGTCGAAATGGCTCTGTTGAAACAATTTCAAATGTCCTTTATGTTTCTAATTTAAAGACTAATTTGTTGAGAATGGGTCAATTGGAAGAGAAAGGCTATATTATTACTTTAAAGGGCGTGCCTGTGAGATTGATGACCCGGTTAAGGGAGCTATTGCTATTGTGAAAAGAAATGCAAATGGGCTGTATCCACTAAAGATCGAAGGAGTTCAATCTTGTTTGATGGCTGAAGGAAGGGACCCATCATGGTTGTGGTACTACCGTTATGGTCACTTGAGTTTTGTAGGGCTGAAAACTCTTCATCGGAAAAATACAGTTTCCGGGCTTCCTCAGATTTCTCCCCCTTCTCAGATATGTGAAGATTGTGATGTTAGCAAACAACATCGTTCTCAATTATTCCAATTTTCCTTTCACTTTCCGCATTATGATTTCCATCTCCATGTGTCCGTTAATATTCTCCACAACAACCTACACCACTACTAAACAGTTGATTGTGCACTTTTCTTCCGAATATAGGCATACTGATTTACTGATATGGTGATAGATCCATGAATATAAGAAAACTCAGTATCTATCTATTGTTGTCCCAAACTCATATTCCCATAACTCTATTTTCTTAGGAAACGTCTACCAATACATTAGATGGGGCCCAAAGGTCCGTCGTGAGATCATAAGTACGATACATGGAATGGTGTTCATTACCAATCTAACATAGAGCGAAAGCACATAAGATGCTGACAAAATACCTATAAACACAAACAAAAGTAATCTCTTGACACCCTCTAGAAGCAATTGAACCTTAACACATTGCCTCTAACTGCTCCCACAAACTTGTGACAGCATTCAAATATTAACATTAGTGCCAAGTGTCTCACCATTTGCAGGCTCAAGCATGGTGGCTATTAGGAGAAATCATATTAGAGAAAGTTTCATGAGTGTTCTACACACAAGCCAGTTCACTCTATAAGAAACTTAGGGTGTGTTTGGCGGGGAGGAAAATCATTTTCCAAAACCTGACTTTCCCATTTCAAGTTTTTGACCGCCAAAAATGGGAAAAGTCATTTTTAATGAAAATCATTCTCCCCTTCCTTTTGTAAACTATTTTCTTAGGTCCAACATTAAGAAAAACTCAATCTCTTGGTCCATGTTACTCCTCACGGCCCAAGTTCCTCGCATTCGCTCCTATTTGTACTAGAAACCATTCATTTCTCATCCAGCTCTGTCTTTCTCATCTGGCTCCTCTCTCTCTCTCTCTCTCTCTCTCTCCCTTTTTCCCTCTCATCCAGCCCAAGAGAGGTACGTATGTATATATCTACCAGACAGATAAAAATATCACTTGAAAACTTCTTTTCCTGGAAAACCATTTTACAAGGAAAATCATTTTCCTGTAAAATGATTTTTCTCTTGCACCAAACACACCCTTAATGAAAAAAGATGTTTAATAATCTAAGAATGTGAAGATCGAACATCCTTGCCACTTGTAATGAAGTTTTTAATTTTCGTATTTAATCCAAGCTAAAGGGACACACACCTAAGCATATGGAATTAATCCTCCAATTCATCTCTTTTGGGTAACAGTTTTGCTAATTAATCCACTATATCCAACAACCCACATAAGATAGTAGACATGCAAAGTAAGGTCTTCAACCAAAAGTTGGCCAAAATCCAACTCAACACATTCATCCACGCCAACCAAATATCAAAGACAACATATACAAGTCTCCCCAATCATCGCAAGCTAAAGTAGGTATTTCCCACAAAAAAAATGGATCGAATAAAGTAAAAATTATCTGATAAGACAAACCTCATTCAACTTATCCAACGTAGCGACAGCATTGGTAGTGGCCGCCTCCTTAGGTTTCCCAAAAACCCTCGAAAGCATCTTATCTAAGCTGATCAACTCTGATCCCTGAAAAGAATAAACAAAAGTCAGACGCCATCTGAAACCCTAAATCAAAATCAGTTTGCCACTTGGATCAAACAAGAAACTCACAAGAAATCAGAGGTTCAGATGAGCAAACTATGAATCGGAAAATTGTTAGCTGTGGAATCACGACGAGTAGAAAGTAGAAACGGAAGAATAGATAGAACCACGACAGGGAATCGATGGTGATTCAGGCAGTTTGGGATGGTTTGTAAGGCTAGCAAAATGACGGAAAAGTAAAGGAATGTATAGAACTCAACAGCTGCAGAACTTTTTCAAGTTTCGCACCCAAAAAGATGAATTGATAAATTAGTAATGAATATGAATTGAATATAAATTTATAAATTTGGGTCTAGTAGTTGACCGACGATTGACGTTTGTATAGGTTTTTTTTTTTTTTTTTATGAAGGACGTTTGTATAGTTGAATATGAGAACCGGACAGGTTCAACCGAACACGCATATTGAATTCTTTAATTTTTTGAATACTGCTCTCGTCTTATTATATTTATTCATTTATCTAATTTAAGAAAACCAATATATATTAGGAATTGATATAAAAGGTTTGTAATTTACCCAAATTACTCCTAATTTAATTGAAAATAATAATTGTTGAATTATAATTGTAAAAAGTGATAAGTATATTTATTAATTAAGGATAGAAAAGGAATTACAGTTATTTGAATTGTAAATGCGACAGAATATATATATATATATGTATATATATATATATATACATATATATATATATATATATATAAATGAATGGGTCTTCCACTCTCTTTTTTTCCCTTCCCCAATCCTTGAATCGTATAAAATAAAAATTATCAATTATTGATTTTTTTTTCATTTTAAATATCAACCGTTAATCTAAAACATATTTTATTTTTATATATTTTTCCAAAATGAAGACAATTATTAATTTCTATAGATAAAACTAGATAGTTATCATTCTCATATCATCCAACACTCAACCCCAAAATAAGAATATTTGTATGTATCTTTATACTCATTTCGTTCCATATTAATTGTCACTTAGAGCATATACAATACTAGGTCCAAAATGTTGGAATTCTAGTGGGGGTCCGCCCTTCCACATCATATAAAATTCCTATTTTTTGGAACTTTATTTCATCTTTCCTACAACCATTAAGAACTCATTCCACCTTTTTATTTTAAAATAATGTTTAATATAGACTCATCTTTCTTATATAATTAAAATAATGTACTTTTCCTTTTTAAATTAAAAATCTATTAAAAAATATTTATGCTAGCTAATTGTTCTAGAACGCAACAGCGTTCTTTCACATGTTCCATGACCATCAAATTTTTGTTCCACACTGCAGGTGTTCTGTGGGAACTCTCACTAAAATTCCAAGGCTAACATTCCACCCCTGTACGTGCTCTTAGACCATATACAATAGCGATCCTACATTTTGGAATGAAAGTGAGGTCCACCCCTTCCACATCATCTATCATTCCTACTTTTGGAACTTCATTTTATTTATTCTACAACAATATAAACTCATTCATACTTTTTTATCTTCAAAATATTATTTTTTTAGAAAAATACTATATAATTGCCACATGTCAAAATACTATTTTTTGAAAAAAGAAAAAATAATAAAAGGATGTTGCATGAGAACGCTGCAACGTTCTCCCACATGCGTTCCACTATTTTCAATCCGTATTGGGGGAAAACACAGAATTATTGCACATTTGCCAAGACAATGAGTCATACACTGCATTTGCTCTTAATTGACAGTGACAATCTCTAATATCATTCTTATATATTGATAATTTCATAAATAATATTTTAGTAACAATGTATATTATATTTCTAGGATATTATTTTTCGTTTTGAATCTAATTATAGTAATTTTATATAGCAAATCATTGTATATATTGAGAAACTTACAGTCAAAATTTTTAAAATATGACTACACAATTTTCTAAGACGACAATTAATTTATGGATTTTTTATTGCTAATATACTGAACTTTTGTAGTATTGGATAATAAGTCGATAATGCACTTAACTTTGGCCTTGGATAATAATGCACTGAACTTTGAGGGGTATTGGACAATAATGCATCCGAAATGATTTCAATGGAGGCTGACTTGGTGACAATCTTACGTGGCTGGCCGAGAAGATAAATTAGCTAAATAATATCTAAAGTTATATCATGTTAGCTAATCTACGCAAACAAATGTGATTTCATATAAATACGACAAAAATTTCTCAGTGAAAACACGTTTTAAGCATATGCGATTATATGTTATTTTTACTCTTTTCATAGTTGATTCTCTTTGCATATGTGTGGATTAGCTGACATGTCATAAACTTAAATATTTTTCGGGTCAATTCATCTCCTCCACCTGCTACATAGGATTACCACTGAGTCAGTCATAAACTTAAATATCTTTCACCCGCTAACCATCATGAATCCCGAAAAGAATAGAGCGGGCATTTCCAAGACGCCGTCTAACTTTATCCCATACGAAATTAACTACATGACACAAGCTCCGCCAGGAAAAAGATGTTATAGAAGGAACAAAATAATAGTTTGGTGTGAGCAAAGGTGAATGAAATTTATAATTGGCCTGTCAAACGTGGCCCAACAGCGAGTAGCGATTATCTAGCATTTTTCAACATTGTTGTAAAAGCAATTCCTGGTTAAAGCACCCAACCTCCTTGATACCTGATCCTCCAACCCTTTTGGTTGAAACAACATTTTCCGCCTGGTCCAGTGTACTGATTTTTTTCCATAGGAGTTCCACCAAAAGAAATCAATAATTAAAGAATTCAACTTCTCCACAACTAATTGCACTATTTGATACAAAGCAAAGATATGTTGATGAAGGGCAGAGAGTACTACATTAATTGAAACAAACCTGCCGGCCAATGATAACAACGAAGCTTTCCATCCTTGTAATCGCTTTGTCACTGTATCAATCAAAAAACCAAACTAGCTTGTTTTATTTTTGAGTATCATTGGCGAAACACCTAAGTATTTCGAAAAAAAAGAAGAGCATTCTGGGTATCCGAACTGAACTTTAGATTCACACTTATCATTCTCTGAGACACCAGCCAAGAACATAACCATCTACTTTTCAACATTTACCATTTGGCCTGACATAGTTAAATCGAGCCAAAATGTATCTAAGGGCAGTGTATTTCTGCATCCATATTGGTAAAAAATAGTGAACCATCTGCCAAAAAAAAAAGAAGTAATTCTTAGGACACTCCGAGATGCTTTGGTTCCAGCAATGTCTCCTTTAGATAGTGCATTTTGTAGTATTTGAGATAAAAACATCCATAGTTAGAATGAATAAATAGGGAGACAACGGATCACCTTGCCTTAAGTCGGCCTGAGGAGTAATCCATTCTTTTGATTCACAATTTATAATAATTGTGTAACTAACAGTGGTGACACATTTCATTATTAGCTGAAACCACGATGAAGGGAACTAGTACTGTTGCAAAACCACTTCTAAGAAATCCCATTGAACCTGATCATATGTCTTGCTTATATCTACTTTAAGTGTAGCATACTACATACCTTGTCTCTTCTATTTCATAAAGTGTAATAATTCATGAACGACAAAACAATGCTCCTGGCCGAGGCATCTTCTCAAGAAGGCAACTTGATGATTTTTTTCAAATAAGTGTCAGCAAGATAGGTCTCAACCGATTAACAATACACTTGTTGATCATGTGCGGGGCACCTTTCTTCTATATTAGCACAATGGACGTATCATTCAGTTCACCCAGGAATCTGCCCTCATTTAGTACAACAAGTACAACATCAGTCAATAGCTCACCAATATCATCCCAGCAGTTTATGAAAAAATAGGTGGTATGCCATCAGGTTCAGGGCTTTCATCTTTATGAAACTGAAACACGACCTCTCTAACTTCATTTGCAATAAACGTTTGTCCCAGAAAGCGCTGTTGTTCCCTCGATAGGCGCTTGAACTGCATAGGGGTTAATTCCTCCAAGCATCGTCGTCGTGAAGATGGAAAAATTGTTTAGGGATTAAACATATCAAAGAAATATGAAACAACTACCTGTCTCACATCCTCGAACTTAAAGACCATTCCCCTGTTGATAACTTGATTCCTAGAATGTATGTTTGACGTTACTTATGCTTATAATGCGCAAAATAAAATTTAGTGCATTGGTCCCCGTGAATAAATCAATTTACCCGGCTACGTTCCCGCCAGAACTCCTAAAGAAGGTTCATCCCATGATGAACATCCTATATTTTGCACACCATAAAAGAAAAAGTTGATTCATCCATCTTACAAGATGAGAGTGTCATTTGCAGTTCCTCAATTTCCTGTAATGATGCAATGATAGAGTGGAATCAATGATTCTTTAATTGTAAGCAAAAAGCCTAGCCCATCTTACGAATTACCGATAAATGCCTAACCAATGTGAACATATGGCCACCATGCTTTGGAACTGAGAAGACATTATGGACTTGTAGTTTAAACACCTCTAACTATGTCACCCATGATGCTACCCGAAGAAATGGTCGCGTTGTCTTCTGTTGTTGTTGACCATAGCAACACCAAAGAATGGTCATACAAAGAGATAGGGTGATTTAAAAGAAAGCTATGTGGATAAAACTCAAGCCACTTTGGAAAAGGATGAGCCCTATCCACTTTTTCCCAAATATGTTGATCACCCTTTCTCTTGTTAGTCTATGTAAATGGTACTCGTTGAAAAGAAAGTTCTTGCAATTGTTCTTTGTCCAACCATTCCCAATAATCAAACTGTCCTCAAATCATATGAGATCTCCCTAACTTTTGATCAAGAGAATCTACTTGATTGAAATCACCCAAGATAACAAAAGGTGCATGTAATTTAGCGATCTCTAGACCCAATTCATTCCAGATCTGAGCACGAGATTAGAACTCAGGCGCCCCATACACAAAGCAAACATAACAACATACATTCATCCTTGTATTAACCTTAGAATTACACAATCCCGATTTACAACAACCGGTTATACCGGAAAATTATAACGCCAACCAACAACTATCCCCCGCGACCTTCCTAATGCATCTACCCCCCGTTAAATTAACAAGCCCTATTTTACACAAACTAGACCGAATCGCATCAACATTAGTTTTCATTTCAAAAAGAGTTAACGTATCAAAATGCACGGAGTGTTGTAACCAACAGATGTACGAAATTGCAGAGTGCTCCGCATCCCCAAATCTCCTAGAATTCTACATCCCAAAAGTCATCATAGCTGACTTGGGGGCCTTTGAAAGGTGGCACAAGACACCCTTTCAAATAAGCTCGAGAAAACCAACTCTGATAAATATGGAACAACTTGTGTTGACACCCGATACCGCTTCACTTGCGGTCGTTCAAATTCCAATGCCAAACAATCAGCTTGATCTGTTGTAATATTTGCTCGCTCTGATAAATCATCTTCTGAGAAAAAGCGAGATCACTTTAGAAAGCAGGGAGGAGAGTGGAATGGTGAAATAGGACAAGATCCACCAAATTGCCCCGAACCATCCGAAAAACGAATGAATTGAGACAACCCAATCACCACCTCTGGCTTTCGAACATCATCAAAAAAGTCTTTAACAATGGTAAATTTTGGTGGCCAAGAAGGCGAAGAAGATGAATCCAACTATACAGTATTACCATCAAATTCACAAGAAGATAGATAGTCATTCGAAAACCCCATAAAAAGTAGGGAAGTAGGGTTGAGTGAGGAAAAATCACTACCTTCCAGCAATCCTCCAGAAACTGTTAATCTGTGTTGAAGACAGGGTCAAGGTCCTTCACCGCGCATCCGCGAAGGACCTTCGGTTTTGATGAAAGCGAAAATCCAAAAAAGGGAAGTTGTCTTATATTTTACAATCTGATTATATATTCTGAGTATATAATATATATTCTGATTATATACTCAGATTATGTGTATATAATATATATATTTTGATTATATATTATATAATCTTATTATGGCATGATTCTTGTAGATATAAAAAGGAAACAAATCAAGGGAAATCAATCATGACTATTGTAGCAACAAAAGGGAAGAAATCAACACATAAGGCAAGTGTAGACACTCGAAAAGTGTCTTATAATTATGTAATTTTATTTTTATTTTTATTTTATCTTTATATTGTTTTAGAAAAATGCTAAAGAAAGTGAAATGCAAAAGAGAGACAAAAAACTGAAAAAAAATCAGCCCAAATCCATTTCCGCACGCGGCCCGAGGCGCAGAAGCAGACCTGGGCTGAGCAAACCCGGCCCCCATACCGCCAGGTATTGTGGGCGGGTTCTGTCCGACCCAATGCGCCTCCAGCCACCTCGGGAAGCGTGCCACGACCTAATTTTTCGCGCAGCTGGGCCCGAATACTTGGCGGTATTCCTGCCATCTTTTCTCCCTCATTTTAACCTAATTTCCTACCACCATTTCTCCTATAAAAACCCCACCTATCTCCACTTCATTTTGGACACCGAAATCACCCTGGCGTATTGACACTTGGTGATTTCATATTCTCTTCTCCCTCTATATTTCTCTTATCTCGCATACACTTAATTGGCATTTTTGTTTTCTTCTTCTCTATCCCTTATTTATTCATATTATCTTGTAACTTAAGATAACCCTAAACTCGACCTAAATAATATGGATTGTTCGTGAATAAAGGTACGCTTGTATTCAATTCTTTTATTTCTTGTATTTATTTTTCGCTTTATTATCGCATTTGTATGAAACTAAATAACACTAATTACGCTAATTAATACTCCGTTCTACTCTCTTCTTCTCTCCTCTTCTTCTTCCTTTTTGTTTAACCGGTTTAGTAAAGTCCGTTCGTTGAACGGGCGGATTCGGAAATTTTTATTCCCGAATTCGTAACCTTACCCCCGGATCCGAATCTCGTGGTTCGTGGTTTGTGGAGTCTTGTTTCTTGAGTTTATTAATTCTCGCTCAAAAATTAATTGGCGACTCTTCTTCCTTTTTTTCCTTTTTTATTTTTTCTCGCTTTTATTTCTTTTCCCTTCGTATTTTATTTTCTGTTTCGGAAAGCTTTTTTTTTTTTTTAAAAAAAAAAGGATTTTATTTTCAGTTTTTTTTCTCTGTCTCGTAAATGTAACCCTGTGTCGACAAGCGGAATACCTGGCGGTATTCCGCCGCCGCGCTCGGATCTGATTTTCGTGCCCGGACCTTTTTCTGGTCATCGACTCACAATACCGCAGTATTGCTACGAAATCATCCCGAGCCCATATTTTATTTTCAGTTTTTTTTTCTCTGTCTCATAAACAGATCCCGAGGCCAGGACAAGCGGAATACCTGGCGGAATTCGCCACCCCGCGCCTTGATCTCGATTTGTGCCCGGACCCTTTTTTTCGAGGTTACTGGCTCACAATACCTACAAGTATTGCTACAGTAAATCATCCCGAGCCCAGTCCCGAGGCTCTCTGTTTTTTTCTCTTTTTTTTCGTTTCTTTTTATTTTTCTTTTATTTTCTGTTTACTTTCTGAATAAATAAAATTCTCAAATTTTAATAAAATCTAAAAAAAGGAGATTATTTAAATTTTAGTTTTAATTTATTTAAACAGAAATTCAAGCGAATCTTCTAAAAGAAAAGACACCCCTTTCGACTCGCCGTTTACCGCGAGGGACACCAACGGGGGTTTTCCCGGGTCCCACAAATGGCGACTCCACTAGGGACTTACTTTAAGAGGGTAAAACTTGAAAAACCGTTTTTTTTTTAAATCTTTGAGTAGAAAAGGAGAAATTAATTTGTGTAATTTTTATTATTTGGTTAGGCATCAAGCATACGGACCTCCATCTCGATTTTTATAAATCGGGATGAACCCAAAGGTACCATCTAGGTTAACCCAATTTCCCTTTTGGGTGAAGTATATTTTCGAATTCAAGGAATGAACCCCACATTTCGAGAAGGTCGCGAATTGCTTTCCCACTCATGAAGCACTCCCAAAATTCTCGGGATTATGAATTTACATTTTCCCTTTAATTTTGTGAGAAACACACGGGTCACACTACTATGAACTCCATAGAATTTGTGACGAGTGAGAGCCATGAGTATGTTAGTTTTAGGTATCCGACCTTAAACCCATGAATATAGAACCTCGGTTAGGTGCATTACCCATTTTGTATGCTATGTGCATCCTTGTTGTGATATGTGTAAATTATGTGCTATATGTTTTTTTTTTCTTTTTTAAGAGTCGGTCTCATAATTCATTTTCCCCCAAATGCCGCTTTAGTTTGGGCAATAGTCATGCAAAAGTTAAAGAGGGCCTAGAGGTCTCTCTTGGGCCTAAATCAAAGGGGTTTGATTAAAGCCCGAGATCTTAGTTTGACTTTGTCCAACCCTTGGTAGCATTTGAGTCCGTAAAGCGTGTATTCGACCGTTATTCGAATCCGAGTTCATTAAAACTTTAATGTTGACTCAATCTTATGGCGGCCCGATGGACCTTCTCTCTTCCATGTGTATAATTTCATATTAGGTTAGAGGTCTTCATGCAAGCCCAATGTTGGGTGAGTCCATGCCAAAAAATAAAAATCATTCATCATATAGGCATTGTTTGTGTTGAAGACAGGGTCAAGGTCCTTCACCGCGCATCCGCGAAGGACCTTCGGTTTCGATGAAAGTGAAAATCCGGAAAAGGGAAGTTGCATTATATAATCTGATTATATATTCTGAGTATATAATATATATTCTGATTATATACTCATATTATGTTTATATAATATATATATTTTGATTATATATTATATATTCTTATTATGGGCATGATTCTTGTAGATATAAAAAGGAAACAAATTAAGGGAAATCAATCATGATTATTGTAGCAACAAAAGGGAAGAAATCAACACACAAGGCAAGTTACCGTTGGACGGTCTCAAGTCCAAGCATCCAAAGGCATCTATAAAAAGGACGATAGAAGAATTGAGAAGATAGGCGATTCCACGAAAGTAATCGCGGAGTAAGAAATCCGGTGGGATTTCTCCGAGTGTGTAACCAATGGTTCGGTGGTGAAGGTAGCGAACGGACCTCCGTGAAGGTATAGCCAAGGACCTTGGTGAGCATTCGTTGTGTCCACATGTGGTGGAGAAATGGTGTGTAGCAGAGCCTTGACAGACTAAGGCTGTGTGTGTTTGTGCTTCAATGTAATCCATCGTGTTCCAAATCGCCGCTAGGGTTTTTCCTACGACGATCCTTATCTGTAGCTGACTCAAGGACATTCAGTCTTGGTCAGTGATCCTATCAGTAACTGCCTTCGGGCTGTTACTTCTTGTTTTGTTTTGTAAGTGTAACTTATTCTTTGATTGTTATAAATCTAATGAGGTATATTTTCAGTTACACTATGTTTTGATCCTTGGCTTGAAACCAAGGAGGTTTGCTCTAACGTCCTTACCTAGTGTGTAGATCTTAATTGAGAACTTCACCCCCTCTTGGGCTCCAACAAGTGGTATCAGAGCCTTGACGGACTAAGGCTGTGTTTGTTTGTGCTTCAATGTAATCCATCGTATTCCAAATCGCCGCTAGGGTTTTTCCTACGACGATCCTTATCTGTAGCTGACTCAAGGACATTCAGTCTTGGTCAGTGATCTTATCAGTAACTGCCTTCGGGCTGTTACTTCTTGTTTTGTTTTGTAAGTGTAACTTATTCTTTGATTGTTATAAATCTAATGAGGTATATTTTCAGTTACACTATGTTTTGATCCTTGGCTTGAAACCAAGGAAGTTTGCTCTAACGTCCTTACCTAGTGTGTAGATCTTAATTGAGAACTTCACCCTTCTCTTGGGCTCCAACAAGTGGTATCAGAGCAGGTCCACATAAGAAGAGACTAACCGCTCTGTGGAAAAGATCACGGGGGATAGTGAAAACAAAAAGGTAAGTCACGGACGTAGATGCATTCTGTTACAAGGACATTGATAAGGAAAAAAAGGTTAAATCATAATCCTTATGTCCTTCATCCGGCACAAAATTTGAGGTATGTCATCTGTAAACCATTCATTGATCATATTGAATTATGGCATGAATTGAGGGGGAGGACCCTCTCTTAGTACTGACAAGTTTATCAAGCGTTGCAGATTTCTTGCCAACCTCTAAAACATAATAGATGTTATATCAAGGGGGAGATTCCCTATTGACCTTGTGACAATCCAAAAAGGGAAAAAGAATTTATTGTTGCTGAATTTTATCTTTCATCAAAAAGGGGGAGATTGTTGAAGACAGGGTCAAGGTTCTTCACACAAGATCCGCAAGGACCTTCGTTTCATGAAAGTGAAAATCCGGAAAAGGGAAGTTGCATTATATAATCTGATTATATATTCTGAGTATATAATATATATTCTGATTATATACTCATATTATGTTTATATAATATATATATTTTGATTATATATTATATATTCTTATTATGGGCATGATTCTTGTAGATATAAAAAGGAAACAAATTAAGGGAAATCAATCATGATTATTGTAGCAACAAAAGGGAAGAAATCAACACACAAGGCAAGTTACCGTTGGAAGGTCTCAAGTCCAAGCATCCAAAGGCATCTATAAAAAGGACGATAGAAGAATTGAGAAGATAGGTGATTCCACGGAAGTAATCGCGGAGTAAGAAATCCGGTGGGATTTCTCCGAGTGTGTAACCAATGGTTCGGTGGTGAAGGTAGCCAGTAACGGACCTCTGGTGAAGGTATAGCCAAGGACCTTGGTGAGCATTCGTTGTGTCCACATGTGGTGGAGAAATGGTGTGTAGCAGAGCCTTGACGGACTAAGGCTGTGTGTGTTTGTGCTTCAATGTAATCCATCGTATTCCAAATCGCCGCTAGGGTTTTTCCTACGATCCTTATCATCGAGTGACTCAAGGACATTCGGTCTTGGTCGGTGATCTTATCGATGCGCCTTGGTCATTACTTCTTGTTTTGTTTTGTAAGTTTAACTTATTCTCTGATTGTTATAAATCTAATGAGGTATATTTTCAGTTACACTATGTTTTGATCCTTGGCTTGAAACCAAGGAAGTTTGCTCTAACGTCCTTACCTAGTGTGTAGATCTTAATTGAGAACTTCACCCCCCTCTTGGGCTCCAACAGTTTGCATTAGGTTGTCCCATGTAGGTCGCTACGTCTTTGGGTAGGTCAATGTCAGGGTTTATTATTGAGGTTTATGGTTTCCATACAGGCAGAATAAGGATTCGGTGACCGACCTTGAACTCGAAGTAAACAAGTTGCCTTCTTTGCATCACTGTCTCCAATGGCCTCCAACGGAAAACCTAGTGACAATGAACTCAATCTCTTCATCTCCCAACGTTTGACTGAAATTTCACAGCAAATGCAAGGCAACGATAGGAGAATAGATGAAATCATCGATACGTTAGAAAAGATGGATGATGAGCTGAATTTTCTTGATAAAGATGGAAGCAACACTCGTCATAGTGAAATGTCAAGCATGCGTGAAATAGAGAGAGAGATCCCTATGTCTACAAATCACTATATGGACATGGGACTCACTTCTATTCATAGAGTTGATCAACCACATAAGTCCAACTCACCAATGGAGAAGTTTAAAACAGTTCCAAATGTCTCTCGATCACCTTTAACTAAGAAGAAAGACCAAATTCCGCCCTTAGCTACAGGAGGATATCAAGAAAGAAGATGTGGTGAACGAGAAAGTTCTTTTATGGACAAACTCTTTACCACAATAATTCAAATGCAATCACGCATGGAGGGTCTGGACCGAAAAATGGATATGATCCTTTGGATTCTACAAAACGATAGAAGGACGGCCAATATTGAACATCGCATCAGAAAAAATATTGGAGAAGGATCATCATCAATGGAATTGCGTAACACTGATATTCATCAAAGGGCTCCTAATTCCTCTTCTAAGAATGTTGAAATTCCAATCTACACCACCAATACCGAGGCTCTCAATTGTCTTCTTAAGGAAGGAAAGATCGAGCTTCCCCCTGTTCGATGCGAACCCGGAACTGAAGGAAAATTTTGGAACTCTAGTAAGTTTTGCAGATATCATAGACATCGAGGTCATGACATTGAAAACTGCTTCACCCTCAAGAAAAAACTTGAAGAAGTGTTCCAATTAGGAGAACTGCCGCCAGCACAAACAATGCAGAAACCCCATTAGAAATTCAGGCTGTACGGGGATCTTTTGCTGCAAGCTCTATAATCCCGGGTTACATCAGAGTAGAGGATGACAAGGCTCAATTAGGAGATTTTCTATTATCATTCCTTTTCTTTCCATGAAAGTTGGCATTTATTTTTAGAGTCAGTTGGGATGTATCCCAAGTAGATTTTTTTTTTAATGTATTCATCTTAGTTGCATTCAATAAAGATGAAACATTTCATGATTATGACTCTTGTCTTCCCTAACCCTTCATTTGCTTCTAAACTGCTAAGGAAAGTCTTGTGCTTGCATTCCTGATTTGAATTGAAGAGCTCACTCATCCATATGACCATCCAAGTCTGACACATCTATCTTCTCACATCCTTCACTCCATCTCACATCTCTACCACATTTTCTCTATACTTTTTTCCTACCCCGAATCCAAGGTTAATAGAGAGAAGAAAGGTTAACTTCACCGCCAAAGTGAAGTTAGGAAAAAGGAGAGAAAAAAAGAGAGAGGCCAACTTGAACACGCATCTAACAAATTAGGCAAAAGGAGAGGTGAATGAGTAAAAATTAAGAGGAGGAAGCTAACCTGAACACTCACCCAACAGGTTAGGCAAAAGGAGAGAATTCAAAGCGACCAATAGTCTCTAAAAGTGAATCTCACTATCAAATAAATCATGCGCTTAAAACGATATGCCTATGATAGAAGGCTTTCATCCCTTACCACCTACATCATAATCGCCTTCATCTTCGCTTCGCTGCTTCACCTACATTTCTTCACACATCATCTTCTTAACCACCACCACGAACCCGGTCATTCATTTTATGACCATCTCATCCATAAATCCATCTAAGCTAACTAATGTGTTGCGGGTGACAAATATCATTGATAAGAAAAATATAGATTGAAAGAAGAAAAAAATAAAGAGAGAAAAGAAGAAAAAAAAGAGAAAGAAGAAAGCAAGAATAAGAGGCATAAGAGGCAATTGTCGGTTTACATTGGTCACTCGCACATCCCAAAACCTCCCCGTCAAACCTTCACACCTATCCTTCCTAGACCTGTCAATACGGGCGGGCGGACGGGTTACGGGTCGGTCGTATATCGGGTTCGGGTAAATACGGGTCGGGTGTATTTCGGGTTTGGGTAAATATGGGTCGTGTGTATTCCGGTTTCGGGCGGTTTGGGTCGGGTTTACGGGTCATGACCGTCCTTTTTCTCAGTCACTTACAACTAATAAAATTGATTATAATTGGTCAAAGACACCTGTGTAATGTACCATTCCATTCCAATTTCGACCACCAGGATATGTCATAGTTGTATAGACATATTACTATACACCCAAGGGACAAAATTTGGCAATCTTCAAGTCTACAAGTATTATGCGGTTTACGTCAACAATCCACGAATAACAGTACTTATGAAATATATAGGGTTTTGGGATGCTAATATACTGAACTTTTAGGGTATTGGTGTTCGGTTGTAATTTTTGTGGTTTTATAAGGATTGTCGATCTCAGGGATGGGTGTGAGACTTGATTAAGGGTAATCGGTTTGTGGAAAGGGGGTTTTCTCACAATGCGGAAAACGATAAATTATGTAAAGAAAGCATTTAAATCTAACCTACACATGATAATAATAAAGAAAGCAATTAAAAGAAAGCAATAAAGAAAGCACTTAAAGACGAAAGCAATTAAAAGGCATGAATGAAGACAATGAATGAACAATGAAATTGGGAACGAGAAATTATACCTTTGATGACTAATCTTCAATAAACCTTCAATCTACACTTGAATTTCCCCCGAACAAACAAGAAATTGTGGTTTGGATTACCAAGAATCCCCCAAATTCTCACTAGTAAGTAGAATTGGAGTTCCTTGACCCTCCTCCCCACTAAAAATGGAGTTGATTGTGGCTAACACTATAAAGCTTGGAAAACAAGTCAACAATGGAGATTAGAGAGGAGAGAGAGAGAGAGAGAGAGAGAGAGAGAACTTGTAAAACACTTCAATGGAAACTTGCTTGAATTGAGAAAGCTTGAGAAAGTTTGAATACAAATGCTAGAAATCAATGAAAGCTTGAAGAACAATGAAGAACAATTGAAAACTTGAAGAACAATTAAGAGAGATTAAAGCAAATAAGAAAAGCAATTAAATCTAATTCTACTCCTAAACTACCTAGGCTAATTGATAATTTAGATTAATACAAGTGGGTATTTATAGAAGAAGGAAAAATACAACCCCAAAACCCTAGAACAATCGAAGACGCTGCGCGTTTGCGAAGGTGGCTCGGGCAGCGTAAATTTGGCTCGGCGAGCCATTGCTCGGCTGGTGTTTTGTTGCTCAACCCTTGCTCGGGCGAGAAATTTGGCTGGCGAGCAAGCGCTCGCGCTTTCCCTGCCGACTTCAAACACACATAACTTCTTCATCCGAACTCCGTTTTAGGCCCGTAAGATATCGATGGAAAGCTCTCGGTGTGTACTTTAAGCTCCCAATATTTCAGAGCTATCGGATTTGTAACGAAGGAGTTATGACCCAAAGGGTGAAGGCACACGTATTTCAAACCTTTAAATTTGTACCGTTCCCCTGTTTGCGCCAATCTTGATATGGAATTTCCGACTTCGGTTTCGCCTTGGCTCTCGGGTTGACTTGGTTTGACTCGGGTCTCGGCTCGGGTTGACTTGGTTTGACTCGGGAAATAGCTCGGGATTCCCTAAAAACCTTCAATTAGGCCCAAACTTCTTCTAACTCCTTATTTTCCTACAAAACACCAAATCATTATATCTAATATATAAATAGGGGTTAAAACAAGCAAATATACCTTATAAAAGAGAAGAAATTCGGCTCGAAACGAGGCCGAACACCACTTCAACACAAGGGTTTGCTCGCCCCGAGCAAACTAAAAACGAAGAAAAGGACTAAAAAGAAAACTAAAAACCTAACTCACTTTCGCAGGAATCGCGAATGCATTTAGCACATGCATCAAGCCCTTTAAACCCCCCGACAGCCTGGGTGGACGAGGTAGGTCTCGTGAGGGTTTATAGCAACTATACCCACAAAAGCCCGAGAAAAGAAAAAGGGAGTGAAAAGAAGTGAAAACCTAAAACGAAACGAAACAAAATCAGAGAAGATATTCCCGTCCCCAATCATGCACCTAGTTCCCTATTCCGCCTCAACAATCAATCGGAAGAAGTAAGTATAAACAAATTGAGACACGAAGGTTGGAAAACTGCCAATCTTTGAGATTTTGAACCAAAACACTTCCTGATGAGCAAAACACCTCGTGCATAAGTGCAAGTGGGCTCTAGTCGGTCCTTCCTATCCTAAACCAGACAATCAGAGTTGTTCTCATGCTCAAGCTCAGGATTATCTATCCTACTTCACTCCTGGTTTTTCTTTAACCTCTCTTTCTTTCTTTTTCTTACTTTGCTCTTTTCTTTTTACTTTTCTCTTTCTTACCATTATTTTGCTCAACTCTTTTTTTTTTTTTCTTCGCTCTTTTCTTTCTTTTTCAAAACCTAGGCTTTTTTTTTTCCACTCAATCCGTTTTGTGTCTTTTAGAGCGTTTGTGCGGGTTTGCGGGATTTAAATACCGCCTTCGCAAGGGTTACCCTCCCGCCGGGTTTCTCCATACGTGAGTCATTGCACTTAAGGGGCATAGGGTGCCGATCCACCAAACCAACCCATGACGGTAGGCCCGACAATAATTATTTAATGCATTAATTAAGAGCTTAAGCAATTGAACAACTAAACCCGTCTAACTTAGGTAAGAATTCACAGTCAACGCGTGTAAGAATTGAGGATTCCGCTTTCCCATTCCATGTAAAGGTCTAATAGAGATAATTCATGGCAAAAATCCTTCCTAAGACCCATCATTATTCATACCGACCGCCTAACCGACTAAATCACCGATTAGACAACTATCTACACAATCGTGAACGGAAACATCCTCAAAAGAAAAACAACTTTTGGGTTTTCACAACATTTCTCCTTTTAATTTTCTTTTCACACACAAAATTTTCAATTTTTAGACACAAACTATGAAAAAACAAAAACAAAGACTCAAAACTAGGTAATCTACCCATGAACAATAAAAGATATCACCCCCACTCCAACACAAGACATCACAATGTCCCCATTGTGAGAAAAAGGGTGTCTCAAGCAAGGTAGAAAACCAAGAAGAACATATATACAAAACACTTATCACATAAGAAGCGGTGGCACCGAGCCCACACTACCCAACAACAATATAATCCCAACATTCACATTCAAGGGGTTTGCCACCCAAAACGAAAACCAAGCATGCAACATGGATCATCGATATATTCACATAAAGAGAGTGGAAAGAGGTTACCTCGAGGTCTTCAATCAAGCACATTCAATCCACGATCCAAGGAACATCACACCAACGGTTAGAAATAAACAAGAAAAACATACTATGTGTGATGGTTCACATGCAAGATCAAACAGAAAAACAAACTACACAAGACACTAAGGACTAATGAACTAAGAAAACAAACTAAAATATTTACAAAACGACTTTTACTCTTCTTTTTTTTTTCTTTGGACTCAAAAACCGGAATACATACTACCCTCCCACTCCAACACAAAGAGGTTGTCGTGTCCTCAAAATGGAAACAGAAGTAGGTAAGCAAGCACCCCAAAATAAAAGAAAAAGACACACACAAAAAGAAAATAAAATAAGAAAAGAAAGACCAACTCACTAATTATACAAGAAGGGTGAGGAAGGATATTACCTCAAAGGCATCTTATCAAGAAATTCACTCCTTCTCACCTCAAGATATCGGGCATCATGTCAGAACCATTCAACGCCCGGAGTAACAAATCATGCATCCTCTCATGCATCTCAGAATGGTGGTGGTAAGAGCACACTCGCAATAGCACATAAACAAACATTAGTGCTCTTAACAATTTATCAAATGCCTTAGAAAAGTCATAGAACTGATGAAATTCATGAATATACAAGACTTTTCTAGGCACGGTGAAAGAAGACATGACAAATGGATCCTCCCATTGACTCGTAAATGGAGATTGGGTATACAAATCAACGGAAGGAGGCAATACAACACATTTCTGAACATGCTCATGCGAAGATTTGGATGCAAACAATGGTTCAAACTCAATTTCCATGCAATTTTCATCAATCACAAATTCCAAATCTCCTCTCATCCAAATAAACATTACAATCACAATAGGTGATAAGGAAAACAGAGGGTTAGACCACATCACAACACTCCCAACATCACACACAACCACATCTTCATCTTCATCAATATCAGACTCACTAGAAGAACTATCAACATCAAAAGACAAAGGTGCATCATCCAAAGCAACATCAAAAGTGAAAGTGGAAGGTTCAGGGTCATAACTCATAGTGAATGACTCATAAAGCATGTCATCATCAAAAGCATCATTGTCAACAACCAAGTTCAAACAATCATGATCATTCCCCAAAGAATTATGTTCATCATCACAAGTATGCACATAAATAGGCTCACATACAAAGGTAGCTAATGCCTCACTAATGCAATGATCCTCAATGAGAGTGAACAAATCGGTATCAAGCACACATTCAATCACAACAGATTCAATTTCACCCTCAACAAGATCATGCTCAACTATATCATGGCATTCACTAAACTCAATCTTTTCTTCACATAAAGGCATGGACAAGGGTGTGGACAATAGTTCATCATCTAGCATGTTTTCAACTAATTCTACATCATCACACACAGAATCATCTTGTTCCTCATGCTCACAAGGTGGGGCTAGAACTAAGGAATTACTAAGTAGTCCAAGGCATGGTCGGTTATAATAGTCATCATCCTCATCATACACAGAAAAATCAACTTGCATTTCAGGACTAAAAGACGATGAATGACCTACTTCAACATTCGAATCAACCATTTGTGAAGACGGAGTTTCTACCCTATGATTACTCTCATGGACAAATTCACGCATATACTCATTCATGTTCACACATAATTTTTCTACTTCCGCCTCGAAGGAAGCCACTGTAGCTTGCAAACAAGAAATTGAACTATGATACGGCGAATCACACAAGGAGCACACGGAAGGAGACTCATCGGCACTTTGGGAAAGTTCATAACAGTTTTCCACATATTCCCCATTATAAGAGTGATCATCAACATACACGGGGTATTCACATGATTGTTCAGTTTCGGTCCCAAAGGGTGGTGCATAAGGAGGTTGGAAGCTAGGACTAACATTTTGTTGTTCAAACTCATAGGAATCCCTAGACAACCATTCAAGTAACTCCCATGCTGGTTCTTCTCCTAAACTGGAAAACCCGTAATATTCTAAAAGGTTTCGGGTCTCATAATTCACACCCTCATTCACAATTCCCAAAAGATCTAAAGTATCATAGAAGACACCATATAATTCACATTGAGCACGATAATCATGTAATCTAGCAAAATACCTCCAAAATATTTCATTCTCAAATTGAGGGAATTGGGGACTATCCATAACTCTCTTTTTTCTATTTTTCTAATTTTCTATTTTTTTTCTTTTCTTTTCTCACTTTTTTCGATATTGAATTTTTTTTTTCGCTACATTTTTTCTAGCATAATCAAGAAAGCGATAAACTATGTACACACAAACCAATAGCCTAATCTACCAAATAACGCCATCCCCGGCAACGGCGCCATTGTTCGGTTGTGATTTTTGTGGTTTTATAAGTAAGGATTGTCGATCTCAGGGATGGGTGTGAGACTTGATTAAGGGTAATCGGTTTGTGGAAAGGGGGTTTTCTCACAATGCGGAAAACGATAAATTATGTAAAGAAAGCATTTAAATCTAACCTACACATGATAATAATAAAGAAAGCAATTAAAAGAAAGCAATAAAGAAAGCACTTAAAGACGAAAGCAATTAAAAGGCATGAATGAAGACAATGAATGAACAATGAAATTGGGAACGAGAAATTATACCTTTGATGACTAATCTTCAATAAACCTTCAATCTACACTTGAATTTCCCCCGAACAAACAAGAAATTGTGGTTTGATTAAGAATCCCCAAATTCTCACTAGTAAGTAGAATTGAGTTCATGACCCTCCTCCCCACTAAAAATGGAGTTGATTGTGGCTAACACTATAAAGCTTGGAAAACAAGTCAACAATGGAGATTAGAGAGGAGAGAGAGAGAGAGAGAGAGAGAGAGAGAGAGAGAGAGAGAGAGAACTTGTAAAACACTTCAATGGAAACTTGCTCGAATTGAGAAAGCTTGAGAAAGTTTGAATACAAATGCTAGAAATCAATGAAAGCTTGAAGAACAATGAAGAACAATTGAAAACTTGAAGAACAATTAAGAGAGATTAAAGCAAATAAGGAAAGCAATTAAATCTAATTATACTCCTAAACTACCTAGGCTAATTGATAATTTAGATTAATACAAGTGGGTATTTATAGAAGAAGGAAAAATACAACCCCAAAACCCTAGAACAATCGCAAAGACGCGTGGCTCGGGCGAAATTTGGCTCGGGCGAGCCAGCGCTCGCTGGTGTTTTTGTTGCTCGAACCCTTGCTCGGGCGAGCGTAAATTTGGCTCGGCGAGCAAGCGCTCGGCGCTTTTCCACGGCTTCAAACACGCATAACTTCTTCATCCGAACTCCGTTTTAGGCCCGTAAGATATCGATGGAAAGCTCTCGGTGTGTACTTTAAGCTCCCAAAATTTCAGAGCTATCGGATTTGTAACGAAGGAGTTATGTCCCAAAGGGTGACGGCACACGTATTTCAAACCTTTAAGGTTGTACTGCCTCTGCTTGCGCCAATCTTGATATGGAATTTCCGATTGGTTTCGCCTCGGCTCTCGGCTCGGGTTGACTTGTTTTGACTCGGTCTCGGCTCGGTTGACTTGGTTTGACTCGGAAATAGCTGGATTCCCTAAAAACCTTCAATTAGGCCCAAACTTCTTCTAACTCCTTATTTTCCTACAAAACACCAAATCATTATATCTAATATATAAATAGGGGTTAAAACAAGCAAATATACCTTATAAAAGAGAAGAAATTCGGCTCGAAACGAGGCCGAACAATTGGACAATAATGCATTGAACTTTGACCTTTGACAATAATACACTATTTTACTGAAAGAGAGGAGAGCGACAGACTGCAGCAGTTAGAGGGTTCACTGAAAGAGTGAGTGAGTGACAGTTTTAGGGTTTTGTTTTGGTCATTTGTTATTTGATTATTTCATATGTATGTCTCTCTTTACGCATAACTTTCCAAAGTCACCTAATATTTTACTTTTGGGCCTTAATTTTCATGAAATGTGCCCATTTTTTTGCACAAGGCCAAAGTAGACAAATCACTTAAAATTAAAGTGTTCTGACCCAACGGGTCGACCCAAACCTGACCCGACCTGACCCGTTTTTTACCGGGTTCTTTGGGTTGGGTCATTTTCAGGTCCCGGGTCGGAATTTCGTGTTCAAAACCCAATTTTTCCAAGTCGGTTTGGGTCGGGTTTCCGGGTCGGGTTGAGAATTGCCAGGTCTAATCCTTCCCATTAAAATTTCGATCCATCTCAAAGTCCTTCTTGAGGCTTCAATCAAAGCTGCACCTGTTGAACTACGACTGGCCTGATTCCACACTGGATACGTAGGAGAACCTCTTTGAGGCCCGGCCGCTGCAATTCACTTTAGAGAAAATCCATCATCAAATCATTTGGTCTTTGAAAGATAGAATAAAGAGTGGCTAGCTCGAAAACCTCACCAGGCGAGCTAGGCAAAAGGAGAGGAAGCCTTGGTCTCTAAGGATAATGAAAAGCTGTCAGATTTCTTTCACTAAGCACACCTACATTTTCCCATCAGACTTGGATCACCCTTCATACCTAAATCCATCAAACCATAGCCATTTGACCATCTCTTCCCTTACGAGATAAACCCACGAGACATGGTGCTTCATCTATAGACCATCCCGTCCATTCTATTAGCTCGAACCTTTGTCCATCAAACTACCCATCCATTCATTTGATCACTACTCTCGCCTTGCCCACCGTTGGGGCCTAACTATTCACAAACATGCTTTCTATACCACCGTTCCTACCTTTTCTATATCATATCGTTCATTGTTCCTTACCTTGTGAGCTCTTCTGATTCGGTCATTAGCGCATGTATGAGATTCGTCAGTTAATCCCTGCTTTCAGAACACCTGAATGAGGGATAACTCCTTTAGCAGAACAAGATGTCAGCTGCATCAAAATAGGGCATTATTTGAAGGTGACACCCACCTAGGTCAATCATTCTAACTCACCTAAAGACGCTTGTTCACTGATACTGGGGGCTTGGTGCTTACATGTTCCCACCTAAACAAAAGAACCAAGAAGAATAGAGAAAAGACAAGAGAAATCAAGACGACTTGTCGCTTGATCCTTCTTAGTGCTTGGGGTTCCTAACCATGACATCAAGGTCGAGCATCCTGACTATCCCATCATGCAGCTTAAGCAGGCCGAGTCTTCCATTAATATCGTCTTTTGCAGCATTCCAACTGGGGGTTCGCTTATCACTCAATATCAGCATCATGGCAACTTGCGAGGTAATTCGAGAAGAAGAACTCATCATTTTCACTATTTTTGTCTTGTCCTGAAACTCACCTCGAAATTACTCTTGACATTTAGAGTTTTTTTTTTCATTTACTTTTATTTTTTTTCTTCTTCTTTCCTCGGGAAAGTGGGGGCTGTTCATATCGCGTACATGCAGTAAATCAATATGTATTCTTTTTAGTTTTTTGTTTTTAGGTCATGTGCATTTTTCATTTTAAGTCACATTAGTTTGCATTTTGAGTCGCATTAATTCGTTTTTCATTTTCATTTTGAGTCATGTTAGTTTTTTTTAGTTTTTATTTATTTATTTATTTATTTTCTTCTCAAGTAAAAAAAAAAGGGTCACAGACATTGCATACAGAAAAATAAAAAAAAGTCACATCAAGCATTAAAATTAGGACTGTATAAAATCATGTATAAAGAATCTTATAGAATATAATGCATAATAGAGTTGTGTATTGTACATGAAAGAGTTTTGTACATATTTATTTTCGTGTAATTCATGTAGCATAACATGCATGAGACCGCATTTGCATTCTTCTGCCTCCGGCCCGAACATCAAAAGAAATGCAACCATGGCGGCTAGAAATCAAGCAAGCTCACTTAGAGTCTTGATTGCCTTCGGAAGTATTGCTAGAAGCTCAAAGGATGTTGCTGACGAAGAAATAGTTCGAGTTTTACGAGAATTAACTCATTTTTCGAGTTAAATTCTCAAATTCGGATAACAAATTTTTATGAGAATTAGCTCATTTTCGGAGTTAAATTCTAAAATTCAGATCACAAATTTTTATGAGAATTTGCTCATTTTTTCGGGTTAAACTCTAAAACGGATCGCAAATTTTTATGAGAAATAATTTGGAAAATAATTCATTTTCTGAGTTAAACTCTAAAAATTCAATTCACAATGTTCACAAGAATTAGTTTGGAAATAAATCATTTATGAATTAAACTGAGAAGACTCGAGCATATGGACAAAACCCGACCCATACTGCCAAGAACAAGTCGGGTCTGGGTCTTGCAACCAGACACCATACCGCCAGGTATGGCTCGGACCCATAACCAGGGTTCCGAAGGGAGAAGACCCGAAAAAGCCGGTACCATATCGCCAGACATGGTCTGGACCTGGGTCTTACAAAATGGACCCGATGCGAAGACAAAATGCAAGATTTCATAGAGCAATACCTGGCGCTATGCTCGGCAAAGGAGACTCAAGGTTGGGCCATGCGAAGGAAAAAAAAACATCGGGTAGAGCGCCATGCCTGCAACCATGGCAGCCTGCCTAGGGTTCCGAGCATCAAGTGAAATCCGAATGACGGACCCCATGCTGGACAGAGCTGCATGCCTGGAGGCATGACAACCTGACTAGGCCCAAATCTGACGAGACAGTGTAGAAAAACAAAGAAAGTTGGGCAAAGTTGCATGCTTGGAGGCATGACAACTTGACTAGACCCAAATCTAACGGGACTGTGCAAAAACAACGAAATCGTAATTCAATGCATATAGCACCATATCTCAAGGCATGCCACTACCCGACTTAAATCTGCATCGGCAGAAAAACTCCGACAGAGCACCATACCGAGGCATGCCACCGCCTGCATTTAAATTTGTCCGGATGCGTAAAAACTCGACAGAGCACCATACATGGAGGCATGCCACCGCCTGCATTTAAATTCGTCCCGATCGCGCGTAAAAACTCGACAGAGCACCATATTCGAGGTATGCCACCGCCAAGACTTAAATCATTCGACTGCAGAAAAACTCCGGACAGAGCACCATACCTGCAGGCATGGTAGCCTGCCCAGAGTTCCGAATAATGAGAAAGGACTGATTGACTGACATTGACGGGACAGAGCTGCATGTCTGGAGGCATAATAGCCTGACTGTACAAGGATTTGAAAAAAAACTATACAGAAAAGTATGGAAAACTGGACAGAGGTGCATGCCTGGAGGCATGACATCATATTTTTATGAGAAAAATCTTGGGATTACTAGTTAATCACAACGTTAAACTCTAAAAATTTGACGACACAAAAAACAGCAAAAAGTTTTGGGCCTCAATACATGACAAGGTTGGCATAAAGCATGCATACGGAATACCAAGACCATACAAAAAATATGAGTTTGAAAGGCTTACCGGGACTTCCGATCTCCTAAGCCACACATGCTCATTCTGAGACCTCGTGGTTTCAAAGGTTGCGTCATTGCCAAAAACAAACTACGGAACACAAAAGGGAGGTTTAAAATCCCGGGACAAAGTAAAATTCCCGAACTAGAACCAAGACCCGGACCCTAAACCATGCAAGCAAGCATGGGAGCTACCCCGGGTTGTATGAAATCTGACTCGAAAACTGGAGCGAGTCAGCCTTGGGTCTGAACCCGAGCCCATACCGCGAGGTATGGGTCTCCCACAGACTTCGCAAAAGGTATGGGTCTGGATCCGTCCTGAGTCTGAACCAGGCTATACCGCCAGGTATGGTCCGGGTTCCGACGAATTTTCTGAGTTCAAATTCCGAGACTCGAGCGAAAATCAGCTTAAAAATTCGAATCTAAAAACTCAGAAATGAGCAAATACCAGGCGGTATGGTGTGCTTTAAAGAATTCGGCAAGACGATGGGTCAAGCTGGTTCGACCGAGACCATACCTGGCAGTATGGTGCTCGTTTCAGCAAAATTCCGGCAAGTCGGTGGGTCAAGCTCGGGTCTGAACCCGAGACCATACCTGGCGGTATGGTGTCCGTTCCGGCAGAAAATTTCAGATCTAAACTCCAAAAAAAACAGTAAAAAGGAGACGGATACCTGGCGGTATTTTGTGGCTCCGGTCAAGTTCCCGGATCTGGTGGGGAAAATCGAGGTACACCGGCGGCAAGGAGACGCGAAAACCGAGGTGGGGGCTCGGGAAATGCCACACCTGATGGTATGATCACCCGGTAAGGGCTGGTTACTCGGGATTTTAGAGAGAGAAAGAGTGAGTGAGGAAGTAGAAAATGGAAGTGTTGATGAAAGGATAAAAATAATGGTGCTCCCCTTTTAAAGACCATTCCCACACTTCTCAACCTCTCACTTCTCACCTACTCTTATTAAATTCAAATAAATGAACTTTTGACCGATCTACCTAGATTGACCGGAAAAATTATTATGAGGAGAATTTAAAACTTTTCGTTTTAATACTCCCATAATAAGAAGGAAAATATGAAAAAATATACTATTTTCAAGAGAAAATATGGAAATATAATTTCTATATGACTCAGAAAATAATTTTAATTCGAATTTTGCGGCTGCATTGTCTTCGGTAAGCTACAACGACATCGGGAAAGACTGAGCTACATTTCAACGACATCGGGAAAGACTGAGCTACATTTCAACGACATCGGGAAAGACTGAGTAACATTTCAACGACATCGGGAGAGACTGAGCTATATTTCAAGGACATCGGGAAAGACTGAGCTACATTTCAACGACATCGGGAGAGACTGAACTACATTTGAACAACATCGGGAAAGACTGAACTACATTTGAACGACATCGGGAAAGACTGAACTACATTTGAATGACATCGGGAAAGACTGAACTACATTTCAACGACATCGGGAAAGACCAAACTACATTTGAACGACATCGGGAAAACATTTGAACGACATCGGGAAAGACTGAACTACATTTGAACGACATCGGGAAAGACTGAACTACATTTGAACGACATCGGGAAAGACTTAACTACATTTGAACGACATCGGGAGAGACTGAACTACATTTGAACGACATCGGGAGAGATCGAAGACCTCCAAGCAATACTTTGATCATCGTCTTACTCAGACTCGATCAAAGTGGGGGCTAACTGTAAAAAAATGCTAAAGAGAGACAAAATGCTAAAGAAAGTGAAATGCAAAAGAGACTCGATCAAAGTGTCTTATAATAATGTAATTTTATTTTTATTTTTATTTTATCTTTATATTATTTTAGAAAAATGCTAAAGAAAGTGAAATGCAAAAGAGAGACAAAAAACTGAAAAAAATCAGCCCAAATCTATTTCCAAGACGCGCCCGAGGCGCAGGCGCACTGGTCGAGCAAACCCGCCCCATATCGCGGTATTGTGGGCGGGTTCGCACTGACCAGGCGCCCACCACCTCGGGAAGCGTGCCACGACCTAATTTTTCGTGCAGCTGGGCCCGAATACTTGGCGGTATTCCTGCCATCTTTTCTCCCTCATTTTAACTTAATTTCCTACCACCATTTCTCCTATAAAAACCCCACCTATCTCCACTTCATTTTGGACACCGAAATCACCCTGGCGTATTGACACTTGGTGATTTCATATTCTCTTCTCCCTCTATATTTCTCTCATCTTGCATACACTTAATTGGCATTTTTGTTTTCTTCTTCTCTATCCCTTATTTATTCATATTATCTTGTAACTTAAGTTAACCCTAAACTCGACCTAAATAATATGGATTGTTCGTGAATAAAGGTACGCTTGTATTCAATTCTTTTATTTCTTGTATTTATTTTTCACTTTATTATCGCATTTGTATGAAACTAAATAACACTAATTACGCTAATTAATACTCCGTTCTACTCTCTTCTTCTCTCCTCTTCTTCTTCCTTTTTGTTTAACCGGTTTAGTAAAGTCCGTTCGTTGAACGGGCGGATTCGGGAATTTTTATTTCCGAATTCGTAACCTTACCCCCGGATCCGAATCTCGTGGTTCGTGGTTTGTGGAGTCTTGTTTCTTGAGTTTATTAATTCTCGCTCAAAAATTAATTGGCGACTCTTCTTCCTTTTTTTCCTTTTTTTATTTTTTCTCGCTTTTATTTCTTTTCCCTTCGTATTTTATTTTCTGTTTCGAAAAGCTTTTTTTTTAAAAAAAAAGGATTTTATTTTCAGTTTTTTTTTCTCTGTCTCAGAAACAGAACCCTAGGCCGGGACAAGCGGAATACCTGGCGGTATTCCGGCCAGTCCCGCGCCTGACCGATTTTCGTGCACGGACCCTTTTTTCGGGGTCACTGACTCACAATACCTGCAGGTATTGCTACAGTAAATCATCCCGAGCCCATATTTTATTTTCAGTTTTTTTTTTCTCTATCTCGGAAACAGATCCCGAGGCCGGGACAAGCGGAATACCTGGCGGTATTCCAGCCAGTCCCGCGCCTCGGACCTGATTTCTAGGCCCGGGACCCTTTTTTTCGGGGTTACTGGCTCACAATACCTGCAGGTATTGCTACAGTAAATCCCCGAGCCCAGTCCCGGGGCTCTCTGTTTTTTTCTCTTTTTATTCGTTTCTTTTTGTTTTTCTTTTATTTTCTGTTTATTTTCTGAATAAATAAAATTCTCAAATTTTAATAAAATCTAAAAAAAAAGGAGATTATTTAAATTTTAGTTTTAATTTATTTAAATGGAAATTCAAGCGAATCTTCTAAAAGAAAAGACACCCCTTTCGACTCGCCGTTTACCGCGAGGGACACCAACGAGGATTTTCCCGGGTCCCACAGCAAGTTACCGTTGGAAGGACTCAAGTCCAAGCATCCAAAGGCATCTATAAAAAGGACGATAGAAGAATCGAGAAGATAGGCGATTCGACGGAAGTAATCGCGGAGTAAGAAATCCGGTGTGATTTCTCCTTGTGTGTAACCAATGGTTCGGTAGTGAAGGTAGCCAGTAAAGGACCTCTGGTGAAGGTATAGCCAAGGACCTTGATGAGCATTCGTTGTGTTCACATGTGGTGGAGAGATGGTATGTAGCAGAGCCTTGACGGACTAAGGCTGTGTGAGTTTGTGCTTCAATGTAATCCATCATGTTCCAAATCACCGCTAGGGTTTTTCCTACGATGATCCTTATCTGTAACTGACTCAAGGACATTCAGTCTTGGCCAGTGATCCTATCAGTAAGTGCCTTCGGGCTGTTTCTTCTTGTTTTGTGTTGTAAGGGTAACTTGTTCTTTGATTGTTATAAATCTAATGAGGTATTTCAGTTAAAATGTGTTTTGATCCTTGGTTTGAAACCAAGGAAGTTTGCTCTAACGTCCTTACCTAGTGTGTAGATCTTAATTGTGAACTTCACCCCCCTCTTGGGCTCCAACAATCTGGAACCCAATGTACAGGCGGCGCATACCTAATTCAACTGCCAGCCTTATCTCCAGGATGTGTAAGAAGGGCATTATTTACAGCACAACCTAAGATGATATCTCAGTAAAACCAGTAGTTTGATCAAGTGGTTAAGGAGACCAATACCAAAGAATATCCATAGAAGAGTTTAAAACAAGAAGACTTGGCCCAAAATTAGATAATCATATCTAGCAATATTCGGATTTGAAAATGAGCCCAATTATGCAGCCACAAACATAAGAAGCCCATGATGAGAAAATTCATCCCTCCTAACGCCCATTATGTATGTTTTCAAAACCACGTGCACCAATTATAGAATCATGCACGGAAACAGAGCATATGTCTGGCGCCACAAGAGCCTGTAACATACCTTCCTGAACAAGATCCTGAACCGGAGCAGAGATAGCTTGCAGGTGTTCGCCAATTTATACGACAAACTCTCTGTCGCTTTGAACAAACATCCTAGAGCCATGACTAAGGCTAGCACGTTGTGTATAAGGTGGTCCGACCTCATCATCTAGATCGTCACCCGATGAGTCATCATCCTCATCTGAATCTCTTCGAGGTCGTCGACAACTAGGCCAAGTTAATAAAGAGGTGGAACATTACGCCGACGACCCGATAAACGAACCACCAAACCTGTACCTTGAGGAATGGGGATACTGGAAACATCCAATAAGCCCAGAAGAGTGATATCAGGGTCCGAATTAGAGGGCTTAACCCTCTCGCCTGCATTCAGTTTGGTTTTCAAAAACCTAAACTTCGGAGGAAAGGCATGAATATTATGACTATAAAAAGGTTCATTCCCATACATGATTGGGTACCCAGCTTGACGTGCCTCATCAATGCACGCCATGATAGCTTCCCAAGCCTTGGCCTGTGGTTTTCGACAATGAATCGTATAGTGACCAAGGCAACCACACTTGAAGCAAAAGATAATCACATTTTCGTACCAAAAAGAAACCCAAAAAATTCTATCTTGCTCATCTTGGATATAGACGCCAGGAAGCAAGGGTTGGTGTTGGTTGAGACGAATAAGAAATGAACAGTCAGGCCATGGAGAACCACCTGACCCATATACCCTATGTCGATGACTGGCCCAAGAAAATCGACAATCTTCATAATATCTAAATCCCAACGATGGCGCAACAACACACCATCCAGTTGAATCCATAAGTTAATATAATCAAAATCTTCAACTCTCGGAATAGATTCTTGTGGGACCCGGGAAAATCTCCAAATGTCCCACGCGATTAGGCGAGTTGAAAGGGGTGTCTTTTCTTTGAGGGGATTTAATTCAATTTTCTGTTTATTAATTTTACTCTGTTATGATGCTCAAATGACAATTTTTGAATTTTATTTAGAAATGAAGAAATTATATTCAGTCAAAAAATAAAAATAAGAAAAAGGAAAAGAAAATACGCAAACCAAAGTGTCCCGGGATCCGAACCAAACTCACTGACTAGGTTACATACTTGAGGTATGCTACCGGTGAGGGGCTCGAGATTAGACCTGAGCCAAGATACCTAGCAGAATACTTGGTGGCATTCTGTTGGTCTGAGCCTTGGGAACGACTCCCGAGGACAGGGATTAGACTCGAGCCAATAGACTGAGCAGAATACATGGAGGCATTCTGTTGGTCAGAGGCTCGTGAATGATTCCTGAGGTTGGGGATCAGACTCGAGCCAACAAACAGAACCGAACCTGCAGGTATTGTATTGGTCAGAGGCTCGTAAGCGATTCCCGAGGTGCCTATATTCGCACATTTTGGTTTTATTTATTTTGGTTTTATTTCGTCAATTTTTAATTTTCTATTTCAACATGAATATCTAAAATCGAAATAAAATTAAAAAAAACAAAAGAAACCAAATAATAAAATTAAACAAAGAGTTGTCAATTACATTTTATACGAGAATTAATAAACTCAAAATTAATGACTCCACAAACCACTAACCATGAGATTTGGATCAGGGGGATAAGGTTACGAATTCGAGAGTAAAAATAACCGAATTCGCCCGTTCAACTAACGAACTCTACTAAACCGGTTAATTAAAGAAAAAGAGTAGAGATGGAGAATTGATTAGTGTAATTTATATTATTTAATTACATACAAATGTATTATTAAATGCGAGAAATAAATAAATAAATAAATAATGAACAAAATAAAGAATATGTACAACTTACATTTACAAGCATCCAATGTTAATTTGGCCAAGTTTATCATTTAATTATGTTCAATACAATAACGTGAAAGTGGGAAGAAGAGAGGGAGAAATTAAAATGCCAAGTAAATTAATGCAAGTGAATAACATGGAGGGAGAAGAGAAAAATCACCTAGTGTCAATACGCTAGGGTGATTTCGATGTAAAAGGTGAAATGGAATGGTATGGGGTATTTATAGGCGAAATTGAGGTGGAAATTAGGGTAAAAATGAGAAGGCAACAACCACAATACCAATAGGCATGTTGGGCTTTGGAGGCGTCCAGTTGCGCGTTTCCCTAGGTCAACGCGCTTACCGAGGTAACTCGGGTCGGGCATGTTGGAATTATTTCAAGAGTACAAGTTGATTATATAGCATAAAGAATCATAAGTAATAAGTATATGGATCATATATCAGTGAAACATCGAGAATATGATCAACACGGATGAATCTCAGATTAATACGGGTCGTGTTGGTCTCGAGAGAGATGAGAAAATGATCCTGGGCTCAACACGGGTCGTATTGAGGCAACACGGACCGCGCTGGAACCCATAATCTGTTTTTAATGCTAACGGCTATATAATCTTGTGTGATAAGTATTTGATATCAATATTAAGGACGATTATTAAGGATTTCCAACAGCTATATGACTTGACTTGGTCAAGGTCATATTAAGGTCATAATCCCTCATTAAGTCTCTTGATTATCCTTTGACTAAAGGATATTATTAGGGTTGGAAGTCTCCTATAAATAGGAGACATTCCAAGAGATTTGAGATATACAATCTTCTAGCTAATCACATCCTCATTCTTTTCTAGACTGCAGCTATACTTGAATGATTGTTCGGTTGTTGTTTTTGTGGTTTTCAAGTAGGGTTTGTCGAATCCAAGGGATGGGTGTTTAGGCTTGTTTAGGTTAATGGCTTGCTAAGGTTTTCTCAATGCAGAAAGCAATAACAATTTAAGGGAAGCAATTAAACTACACTAATATGAGATCATCACATAAACCATCAAGAGAAATTAAGCTAATTCAATCAATGGAAAGAACTAAACTAGCAAAGCAATTAAGAATAGGTAAAGGAAATCAATAAAACTAATCTAATTATGAAATTAAGAACAAGAATCCATACCCTTGAAGCATCAAATTAACTCTCTAATCTTCATCTTCATCTCCAATCTTCATCTTCATCTTTTCCCGAACAAACAAGAAAATGTGAATCAAATTATCAAGAATCCTCAAAATCTCACTTTAGAGTAGAATTTGTGACTCTTGATCCCCCTTTTCACTAAAATGGATTGAGTTTGGTGGCTAATCTATGAACTAGTAATCACAATCAACAATGAAAACAAGAGAAAACAAGAGAACAAGGGAATAAATTCTGAAATTAATTGCACGAAATGTTTATTACAATCAAGAACTCAAGAAACTTGGAGAACAATCAATCTTAAAACCCTAATTAAGAGAAGTACATAATGCTAAAACTTAGCAGGAAAATGTAGACAAAACTAATAAAAACCTAGCTGCTACTAATTTTGTTGCTTAGAATATATATACAACCCAAAAATGTTGCACAAAACACAGCATTTTCACCCCAGAATTACGCGTGAAAAACATACCGTCGCGGGCGCGACAGGCTTCTGTCCGCTGGTGAGTTCTTGTCTTCGTTGCACGTCGCGGGCGTGACATCATCCGTCGCGGGCGCGACGCCAATGTGTTCCGGGCGTGACAACAAGTGACTCGGGCGGGAAGGCTTCCTGGCATCTTTGCCTCGGCTGTCGTCTTGACACCACAGGGGCGAGTCGCGGGCGTGATCAATTCGTCGCGGGTGCGACTGCTCTCTACCACCCTTGCCTTGGCCATTGCATTGATGCCACAGGAACAGGTCACGGGCGCGACCCATGGTGTCGCGGGTGCGACGCCCAGCTAACCAGTTCTTTTGCTGCCGACATTCATCCTTGGTGGAATTTCCTCAGTTTTTGCCATTTTTGCTCGAGTTTTAGATCTAACACATTATTAACCTACAAAACTAAAAATCATCATATCTAATATATAATTAAGGGGCTAAAACAAGCAAGACACTCTATAAATGATATAAAATTCAGCTCGGGACGAGACCGAATAATGATTCAAGTGAGAAACCATTTTCTTAAGTGTTACAAGTGCTAAGCTTTATCCCTTTGAATATTTACGGTATAGTAAATAGTTCTTAAAGAAAGTGAGTACGAAGCCACAACTCTTAGCGTTATCCGAAGTGAGTTTCCATTGTTGCTTATACCGTTTACTCTCTTTCCTCCAACAATCTTAAGAACTATTTAGTAATGGCCTCGCTTCGTGATATGTCTAGCAATTTCCAAAAGCTAGAACGCTTTGAAGGAGTGGATTTCTAGCGTTGTCAAAGCAAGATGCATTTCTTGCTAACGACTCTCAATGTGACCTGTGTGCTCAACATTGACATTTCTCCTAAGGTGAATCAAGACCCTTTGACCGAGAAGGTGACTACCGAGGAGTCTCCTAAGGATGATGCAACCAGCAAGACTTCTACGGTTTGTGAAGATAAAAGCAAGGAGCAAGGAAAGGATAAGATGCCCTTAGAAGATGCAGAGGCTACTCGGCAAATGCTCAAGATGGAGAATGATGAATACATTTGTAGAGAATGCATTCTCAACGAGATGAGTGACACTCTATTCGATGTCTATTAACATGTGGAGATGGCAAAGAAGTTTTTGGAGATGCTTGAGGCTAAGTACATGTCAGAAGATGCGTCAAGTAAGAATTTTCTTGTTAGTCAATTCATGAAGTTTAAGATGGATGATAATAGGAAAATTCTAGACCAATTTCATGAGATTCAACGTATTTTGAGTAACTTCAAGCAACACAATCTGAACATGGATGAATCTATAATCGTATCCTCTATTATTGATAAGTTCCTTCTTCTTGGAATGAGACTAAAAGGACACTCATGCACCGGAAAGAGGCTATGTCTCTTGAAGGTTTGGCTAACCATCTTCGGATTGAAAAAGAGTTACGCCTACAAGATGGTTCCAAAGAGCAATCTAAGGTCCATGTAGTGCAAGAGAATAAGGGAAACAAGAATAAGAACAAGCCACAACAAATCTAGCAAGGGAATTCAAAAGCCTAAGTAAGTTTGTTGGGAATGTGGCAAACTAGGGCACACAAAGAGAAAGTGTTACCAATGAAAAAAGAAGCATGATCTTTTGAACAAAGATACATCAAAGGGCAAGAGTAAGGAGAACGAACCCAATTCCTTTGTAGCCATAATTAAGGACCATATTAACATGGTTTCCATTGGTTGTAACGATCTGTATATAGACTCGGGTGCGTCAAGGCATGTTTGCATTGACAAGAGTTTATTCAAGACTCTCAAACCGGCAGATGATGGTGTGAAACTTTACATGGGCAACAACCATCCGGTCAAAGTTGAAGGCATTGGGCAAGTGGAAGTTGTTTTCACTCCGGTAAATCTTTGCTTTTGAATGATGTGTATTTAGCTCCGGAAGTTTGTAAGAATCTTGTATCCGGTTATCTTCTTAGCAAGTTTGGTTTTATGCAAGTTTATGATGGAGATAACTATGTACTCTCCAAGAGAGGGACTTTTGTGGGGAAAGGATATACTTATGGAGAGATGTTTAAATTGAATGCTAAAAGTAATAAAGATAACATGATTTCCGCTTATATGCATGTATCTAGTTTGAATAAGTCTTTTCTATGGCATGCTAGATTAAGACATGTGAACTTTACAAAGTTGAAGGAAATGTCTAATCATGATTTGATTCCTAAGTTCAATGATGATATAGAAAAGTGTAAGACATGCATGCTTAAGAAAATTACTAAAAGTTCATTCTCAAGTATAAAAAGAACTTGTAAATTGTTTGATTTAATTCATAGTGATTTAGGAGATTTTCATAGTACACCTTCTATGGGTGGTAAGAAGTATTATGTGACTTTCATTGATGATTATTCTAGATATTGTCAAGTTTATCTTTTGAATTCTAAAGATGAAACACTTGAAAAGTTTAAAGTTTACAATACTAGAAGTGAATTACAATGTGAGACCTTAATTAAGACTTTAAGATCTGGGCAATTAGCAATAATTTTTCTGTGGACTTCCGGAAATCTGTTTCATGTAGCTTGGCAAGGAAATTTTGAGTCATGGGTACGAGACCCTTTACACGTAAGACCTATTGCTCATGCAATTTGGGATCCTCATTTTGATCAACCGACTGTGGAAGCCTTTACTCGTGGGGGTGCTCTTGGCCCAGTGAATATCGCTTATTCGTGTGTTTATTAGTGATGGTATACAATCGGTTTACGCTGGACAGACTTGGCAAAGTCACCCTACTAGGAAATATACCGCCAGATAGGGCTACTTTCAAGCCTCTTTTGGTCTCTTAGTTATCAAATGACTTTTGAGGAAGTTCCCCCCCTTCTGCCGATCCTGCTTTACTTTCTTACTGCGCCGCTTTAATAGAATGCCAATGCTTTTCACAGACGGATAAAGCCCACGTCTATCGGTTATCAGCTGCTATCGGCGCACGCAAGCTAATCATCCACAAATGCTAGCATTGCAAAGAATTGGCCCTCTTCGATGGAGCAGCGAGATCAGGGAATGTGAACTTAGACAGTACGGGAAGAGCCGCCCAAAACACGCTACACCCAAGAAAAAAGGTAAAAAGTAAGTCAAACACATAAGGAGAAGTCAAGTACACGCCGTCCCTGGTATCAAAGGATAGGGGAAGGGAATTTTATGATCCAAAGTTTTTCCAAGAAACGGGAATTGTCCATGAGACAACAACCCCGTATACACCACAACAAAATGGGGTTGCTGAAAGGAAAAATAGAACTTTAAAAGAAATGGTGAATTCTATGTTGTTTAACTCTGGTTTAAGTAATGGGTTTTGGGGTGAAGCCATGTTAATGGCTTGTTATATTTTAAATAATGTTCCATTCAAAGGGAATTCTAGTACCCCATATGAGTTATGGAACAAAAGGAAACAAAATTTAAAGTATTTTAAGATTTGGGGTTGTAGGGCCATTGTAAGGGTCCCGGAACCTAAGAAAAGAAAGTTAGGTGAAAGGGGAATTGAGTGCATCTTTATAGGCTATGCTCAAGAAAGCAAAGCTTATAGGTTTTTGGTGATTAAGCCAAATGAGTACATATCAGTGAATACTGTTATGGAATCAATAGATGCAATTTTTTATGAGACTAGGTTCTCTTCAATTCCTAGACCTAAAGATGTAACTCAAGATATTGTTCCTCTATTTAAGCCTCAAGATGAAAATCATGAGGATACCCATACAAGATGATCTTTTGAGGGCATGTTTGGAGAGAAAAATGGAATGGAATGGGTATGGAATTAGATATCTAGAGGGTTGGGAATGGAATTTGATTCCAAAATAAAAAGTGTTTGGTGAGAGAAGGAAATGGAATAAGGCAAGGGTTTTAATTCCACCCTTTTGATACCCCCCATATATGGGAGGGTTCTAATTCCACCATTTTGAGGGGGATTAGAAACCTGGGGGTTTCCCAATCCCATTCCAGAAATGCTTCACCAAACACTAAGAAAAGGAATTAGATACCTGTCCCACCCTTATTCCATTCCATTTTTCTCTCCAAACATGCCCTGAGTCATGATGTTATTCATGATGGAGAAGATGAAAGTGTTGAATTAAGAAGGAGTAAAAGATCAAGGAAACCAAAGGATTTTGGTTCGGACTTCTATGTTTATTTGGTAGAAGGTTCAAGGGACTCAATTGAAAATGAGATCTTTTGCACGTACAACATAGACAAAGATCCAAAAACTTTTAGAGAAGTTATGCAATCTCATGATGCTTCTTTGTGGAAAGAAGCGGTACAAGATGAGATTGATTCAATAATGGAAAATAATGATTGGATATTGGTTGACCTTCCTCCGGGAAGTAAACCAATTACCTCTAGTGGATCTTTAAAAGGAAAAGGAAAGTAGATGGTACCATTGAGAGGTATAAAGCCTGATTGGTTGTAAGGGGTTTTACTCAAAAGTACGGTATTGACTACTTTGATACATATGCACCAGTAGCTAGGATAGCCTCAATACGTATGTTGTTGGCTTTAGCTACTATCCATAAGCTAGTAATCCATCAAATGGATGTCAAAACGACATTTTTAAATGGAGAGCTAGAAGAGTAGGTGTGTATGGAACAACCCGAAGGGTTTGTTGTTGAAGGTCAAGAGAAGAAAGTTTGTAAACTTATAAGGTCCTTATATGGAATTAAGTAAGCACCTAAGCAATGGCATCAAAAATTTGATGAAGTAGTGCTTTCAAGTGGATATAAGATCAATGAATCTGATAAGTGCATATATTATAAGTTTGAGAATGGAAAAGGGGCGATTATATGCCTATACGTTAATGACATGTTGATCTTTAGGACCGACATGGAACAACTTAATAAGACCAAAGAATTTCTATCCTCAAAGTTCTCTATGAAGGACATGGGTGAAGTGGATGTAATTCTTGGTATTAAGATCATTAGAAATAATGATGGAATAAGTTCATCTCAAGAGCATTACATTGAGAAGGTATTAAACAAGTTTGGAGGTGAGCATATATATCCAACAATAACACCTTACGATTCTAGTAAGAAACTAGAGAAAAATTTGGGTTCTCCAGTTGATCAACTTGAATATGCTAAGTTGATAGGAAGTCTCATGTATGCTGTGACAAGCACAAGGCCAGATATTGCTTAAGCAATTGGCATGTTAAGTAGGTTTATAAGTAATCCGAGTCATATGCATGACAGGGCCGCAAGCGCACGGTGTACGTAGTAGCACGTCAAGGTCGATCCCACAGGGACTCAATCAGCAGCACGGAAAACTAATCTCTATCACGATTGCTAAGCTAATCAGATTTGGGTTTTGGAAAAGGTTTAACAATTAATTAAACTAATAAAGCAGAAAAAAATAAATCAAAGGTTCTATCAAGAGAGAAAGACTTCTAGGGAAATGCTAACCTAACAACGAGTTCGATTACTAAAACCTAGCCTGCACAATCATACATTCAAGAATGAATCAAGAATCAACAACCTCTGAATTCTATCGCCCTCTTGATGCTAAATAGAATTATTCTAAACAACCTAATCAACAACTTTCGTCTGCCTTTTAGATTAATCAGAATAGAAGGCCTTAAAAAGTCAGGTTATCTAATGATTCCCTAGTTTACTACTCCTTTTTCAACTTTCGTAAGCCTAGGTAGACAGGTGGGTAGTCAGATTACCCTAATTCACCTTTCAGTACTTCTTAGGTTAATCTCAAACTCATGAATATTCGAGCGCTCAGAGAACACACATGAACATGGAAAACACAACCTTCTATTGATTCTAATCAAGAATTCATGCACACACTAATAACAATCAATCAAACTACATTGCTTCGGGTTGCAAAACCCTAGAATTCAAGAAATCTACTCACACATATTCAATGAAAACACAAAACAAGTTCCAAACATCTTAATCGAATCTCAAAACTAAGAAGGAAATCGAAAAGAAAGAATAGAATTGCGAAGAATACAACCCGTCGAGTCTTTCGATCCCGGGGTAGAAACCTTCTCCGCGAACGTCGCTCCTTTCCTTTGCGAATCTTGATCTTGGTTTCTCTTGAATCGATTCGGTCTTGAATCTTGATGGTGGGGAAGAGGAGTAGAATGGAAGTATTAGGGCTCTCTTTTCTCTCCTTGACGGCCAAAGAATGCAGGAAAACTGATAGAATATGACTAAATTTCGAAAAACCGTCGCTTCCTCCCTTTTCTACTCGCGAAAATAACCGACCTGCATAGGCAGTTCGCCTCGATTCAGACAAATTGCATACACCACGGACCGTGGTGATCACCACGGCCGCCCGAGGTTGCCATCGTCCCGCTTCTTTCTTCTTTCTTCTTTTCTTCGCCAAAATGAGTCAAGTCCGCCACGGACGTGGCCACCACCACGGCCGCCCAAGGTTGTCGCCGGCTATTCCTTGCTCCTTTCCGTCCCAAATTTGTACCACGGTTTGGGTTTGACATGTAGAGGTCCGTGGTATATTCACTCTTGCCTGAAGTTGAGAGAAAGTTGGTGTTTTGGCCTCAAAACCTACAAATTCACATCAAAAACAACAACACCAAGTGTAGTAGGGAAATTGGAATAAAAATCAAGGTTCACACACAAAATTATCCCTAATTCACTATTGAAAACCCCCAAAAACATAGTCATGAAACGCAGTTATCAATGCACTGGTTTGCAATTCGGAGAGTATTAAGATATTTAGTTGGTACTAAAAGTTACCAACTCACTTATAAAGGAGAACCTTCGGTTCTAGAAGGGTACTCGGATGCGAGTTGGATAAATAAAGGGTATTTCTCTACTACCAGTGGATGGGTGTTCCTATTAGGAGGTGGAGCGGTCTCTTGGGGATCCAAGAAACAAGCTAATACAACGGACTCCACTATGGCTTCGGAACTAGTGGCATTATATGTTGCTTGGAAGGAGGCGGAATGGTTAAGGAACTTATTATTGGAAATACCTATTTGGTATAAGCCAATGGCACCTATTACAATTCATTGTGATAACAAGACTACTCTTGATGTTGTATATAGTCATGTTTACAATGGCAAGTCAAGGCACATTGGCTTAAGACATGCTTATGTACATCAACTTATAAGGGATGGAGTAGTGACTTTAAGGTATATCAAATCAAAAGAAAACCTAGCCGATTCTTTAACCAAAGGATTGTCTAAAGATTTGATAAAAAATACTTCAAAGGGGATGGATTATAGAATACTACTAATCACAACAAACACTCAACTTTACGAATTGAAATACCACCAATTTCTAAAGTTCAAATGAGTACGGAGTTGTCTTAATTAGTAGGAAGCATCAATATTTATCCCAAGGTCAAGTGATGCTTAAAAATATGTAATGACAAGAGATTGAGTAGTAATACTCTTAATATACTTTGTGGAAAGCCTAATTACATTGGGGGGTATATTACAAAGTTCACCTATATAAGTGTTATGTGTGACCGCATAAATGAACTATGAACTAGAGTTCCGAAACACTTATGAAGGATAAGGACACAATGCCGGATAAAAGTGTCAAAGTATCTACACTCAAAATTGGAAACGCATGTGTGTTATGAGTATAGTTGGTTAATATAAATCCAAAGTTCAAAGACATGTCTACTTTGTGATTTGGATTCAATTTTGGCTCATATACACTAAATCAAAAAGTTCAAAGAGCAATCTACTTTTCAGTAGGCATATGTTTTGTGGGTTTATCTGGTGATTACAAGTTAAGGTATATCTCAAATGGCGGGGGTATAAGCTCCTTAAGTAAACTTATTTCAAGGGTTTTATATACTCTTGAAATGGCGGGGGATTTTTGGAATTATTTCAAGAGTACAAGTTGATTATATAGCATAAGGAATCATAAGTAACAAGTATAAGGATCATATATAAGTGAAACATCGAGAATATGATCAACACGGATGAATCTGAGATCAACACGGGTCGTGTTGGTCTCCAAAGAGTTGAGAAAATGATCCTGGGCTCAACACGGGTCGTGCTGAGGCAATACGGACCGTGTTACATTTGACACAGACCGTGTTGGAACCGATAATCTGTTTTTAATGCTAACGACTATATAATTTTGTGTGATAAGTATTTGATATCAATATTAAGGATGATTATTAAGGATTTCCAACAGCTATATGACTTGACTTGGTCAAGGTCATATTAAGGTCATAATCCCTCATTAAGTCTCTTGATTATCCTTTGACTAAAGGATATCATTATGGTTGGAAGTCTCCTATAAATAGGAGACATTCCAAGACATTTGAGACATACAATCTTCTAGTTAATCACAATATCACATCCTCATTCTTGTCTAGACTGCAGCTATACTTGAATGATTTAAGTGAGAAACCATTTTCTTGAGTGTTACAACTGCTAAGCTTTATCCCTTTGAACATTTACGGTATATTAAATAGTTCTTAAGGAAATTGAGTACGAAGCCACAACTCTTAGCGTTATCCAAAGTGAGTTTCCATTGTTTCCTATACCGTTTACTCCCTTTCCTCCAACAGGGCATGACCCATTTGAATACCTGCAGGTATGTTGGGCCTAGGAGAAGCCCTGCTGCACGCTTCCCTAGGTGACTCGGGTCGGGCATAACATGCCTATTGTGGACATTTTTTCTCGCCGTTCGGGCTTTCGAACGTCCACGTTGGATTGGGGTGTGATTTGGTGATTTGTGCTGGGGTTTAACCTTTGAAAACTCTTTAAGGAAGTCAACCTTACATTTCATGAATAATATTTTGTAAAATCATTTTCCTTTTATTATGCATTTTATGAGTCATTGAATTAAACCTTTAAGAGTAAACATCCACTTGTTCCAAACTCTTCTAAATTTAACCCAATTTGCTCATTTAAATGTTAGGCTCGGAAGAGAGTGATTTATGTAAATATTATTTAGAAATATAAGAAAGAATACCCTAAAGTTGCATTGATACATTGTAAAACCATGTTAACCACAGTTTATGCAATCTCCGATGTGTTTTTGTTCGAAATGGGAGTCGTCACCCGACTTTTTAAGGGAAAAGCCAAGACAAAACCAAAAGAAAAGAAAGAAAGACTCCGCTTGCGAAACCCAAGAATGGATTCGGGGGTAAGGCTACGAACTCGAAAAGTAAACTTTAAGTGTTCGCCTCTCACAAAAGGAAAGACTCTACTAAAAGTTTAAGAATGTGCTTTTGATAAAGTTTGGAAGGGAAATGGATGAATACTTTATAGAATTACTTCATTGAATCATGCAACAAAAATAAAAGGTACAAGATAAAAAGAAAACACAAATATACACAATTATGTACAAAAAAGAAAACACTTAAAGCTTACATTGCTACTTTGTTGGGGGAAGCCTTGCCTAGCCTCTTGGTGCTTGAAGAATCTTCTTTGATGCCTTTAGAAACCTCCTCTCAAAGTGCCAAGATGATGATAGAAATGATGATAAAAGATGATAAGAAAGAGGGTGGAAAGAGAGTAGTAAGAAGGCTTCTTTTGTGGTTTTGAATGTGTTTAGACTAGGGTTTTTTGTGGAGTTTGGGATGGATAGGATAGGATAGGGTATGTATTTAGGATTTTTGTGATGAAAAGAGGATGAAGATTATGATGATAAGATAGATGACGGAAGATAATAAGGATGGTAGTAGGATGATATGAGAGTATAAGAAGTAGAGAGAGTTTATGAGATTTGAGAGATGAGAGATGAGAGAATTAGTAGGAGGAAGAATGGATGAGGGAGTTGGTGAGTGAATGAGAATGAGATGAAGTGAGGATTGAGTAAAGAGGGAGAAAGGATGATTTGATGAGTATAAGAAGTAGAGAGAGTTTATGAGATTTGAGAGATGAGAGAATTAGTAGGAGGAAGAATGGATAAGTGAATTGGTGAGTGAAATGAGTGTTGAGAGGGGTAGTACTTATAGGCTTTAGGAGGGAGTGGATACATATGCACATACATGCATTTGTCCTTGGCAGTCAACAATGCAGATAACAAGGTAGTAGGGGGAGATGTATGATGATGGACGACAGCACGTGGTCAATTGACCACGTGTGGTCGGTGCTATAGGCCGGTCGGCCACCAGCTGGAGGGGGGATGTACTAGCTTCGTCCATGCATTCTTGGACGGTGGTGTGTGAACTCACCAACCTCGTGAAGTGGTGGTTCACACTAGACGGAGATAACCTTTGCGGTGAGCTAAAATGAGGTATTTTTAGAGTGTTTTTATGAGGTTTCGATCCTGCGACCTCTGGTACTTGCTCTTATGGATTGCATGGCTTGGCTTCCCTTATTTCCTAATTTTCTAATTCTCTAACTAAAAATACATAAAAAGGAAGTAACAAAAATTACATTAAAAAGTATATAAAATCTACGCTAAAATCTAGCTTATCGACTGACTTTTCCTTCTTTATTTTTGCTTCGTTATATATATTTATGCTATATATCCATGTGCCAAAATCCGGTGTCTACACCTGTATGCCTGCAGGTATGTGAGCTTGGGAGAAGCCCAACTGCACGCTTCAATTCTCGAGGTGGGCACGCTTCTCGAGGTGACCAAGGTCGGGCATAACCTGCCCGCACGCCTACAAGTATGTTGGGCCTAGGAGAAGCCCAATTGCACACTTCCCGAGTTGGGCACGTTTCTTGAGGTGCCCTAATTCAGGCATAACCATTTCACAGTTTCCACACAACAAGCATGAATTTTAATTAAATTCACCATTGATATATGTAATTTGAACCTTGCATGTGCTCTAGGTGACTTGAGATAAGTGAGAATTATCTCATGGGTTGCTGTATTGGAGATGACTAATAATGAAGAACACACTTGAGAGATGGATTAAGATGTAAAATTGAGTGAAATGTCAAGGGAAGACTCAAGCTTGTCAATTTGGATAAATTATGTATTCTGGATTTTTCTGGGACCATCAGGACATCCCATAAACAAAACTATTGCGTAAGTTGGTAGCCTTAAGTACTAGGTTGCATCCGGTTTTGGAATTTCGGAATTTCAATATGTATAACTCAAGTTATGACAAAATTAAGATGGGGGTTTCGTTATATACGTTTTGTGGGGGTAGTAGGTTCATGAGCATTTTTAGATAGTAAGGAGATCTTAATAGTTTAAGTGATCAACATGAAAATTGTAGTACGTTCCGCAAGCTTTCTGGAATGATCTCTGGTGCGTTCATTGGATATTGGGAGAGATTTATAAACAATGGAATTCAGCTAGTAAATATGTTTTTACCCATAAAATTTTGGTGGTCATAGCATATTCAAGACACTCTTTGAAGCTTTTCTAGGGCTTATGTGAGATTACGGTCAACATAAGAGTTGTAGCATGCAATTCAAGCTTTCCGTAGGCTGCTCATGAGCACTTAACCGAAACTTAGAGCTTGAGTTATAGTTTTCCGGAGTATCACTCCAGACCATATTTATTCTGCTACACAGCATTGCTATATCGTAAAGTTTCATCCCTTTTCAATTGTTTTTTAGCTTTGACTCTTAACTAGGGAGTTGTAGGAAAATATGACTTAAATTTGGCTTTCCAAAAAGTCCTCTTGCAAAGTTTTTCGAGACATGTGGAAAGAGTTATGCCTTCCCTAGTTTCCATGAAAATCTCCGAAGTCTTCCAATGTATTAGGATTTTTTTCCTTTATTGATTTATTTAGGAAATTTCTTCCTTACCAAGAACCCAACTTGATTCTTTTTATTATTCTTATCTCAAGTGTTTTTCAAGAGGTCGATGTTGCTATTTGTTCAAGTCCACCCAAGTTCAAGGTGCTTTTCCGACGGTTCAATTACAAGGTACGCATATTGCATGTACTTTACCAAGACTCTTTTATTTGAGTTCAAGTAAGCAAGTTTAATAATTGTAACGTGAATAAGTAATGTTTACATGTTTTCTCACGTAAATATGGCCCGACCCAAGTTACTTGTGTCATAGTGCACTACCTTAGTCAATACCTGACCAGTATCAACCCATTCGGACCTCCCGATCGGTCCGGGTAAGCGCATACGGAGGCTTAGCCTGATGATCACAAGCAGGGGACCATTAAGATAATAAGAATACGGAAAGCAAGTTTTATGGTTTGTTTTTATTGTTTAATTGTTTGCAAAATAAATTAAAATGCGCGAAATAAAGTGAGTTGCTAATTATTTGACGGTATAAGAGTATGTGCATTGAGTTTTATCTCATTTGCAAAAGTTTTTGTGTTTTGTTTTAGGAAGCTCGGCACCAAAGAAGATTAAAGTCAAGACTTTTGAGAAGTTAAGTTCTTGGATATTTAAGCACTCGTGGAGGCTTGTGAATGAAGATGCTTGGTGATGAGAAGTGAGGAAATGCAGGTTTAATGGAGATGATGTTTGTGATTTTTTTTTTTTTGGAGATCCATGATGGTTTGTAATTATGTAAGGTTGTTGGTTTGGTATGAACTTAGGTGATTTTTGGATGTTAATTAGTTATTGAATGTGTTTGGGTTGCCTTGTCCGCGAAGGCGGACGACGGTAACACCCTGAGTCAGACCTCCGTTGCACTAATCTCGGGATAACTGGTTGTTCAACGAGTGATCTTGGGATAACTGGTTGTTCAGCGAGTGATCTTGGGATTACCCGACTTGGGGCGTTACAGTTATGGTATCATGCCTGCAGGTACGCTAGGACTGGGAGAAGCCCAACTGCACGCTTCCAGAGTGACCCGGGTCCGGCATAACCCGCTTGCATGCCTGTAGGTATGCTAGTGGGTTATGTCCATATCCGCGTTGCAGTCATGCCTTGAGTCGCGTGTCAGGCTTCACTTTTTTTTGGTTGTTTGGGTTGGGCTTTTTTGTGATGACTTTTTTTTGGGTTTTCATTCATTTCTTCATCATTTTCGCATTTCAAAATTCTTGACATTTTTATAAAAGAAACTCAAAATTAATTACAATATTTACAAAGCTGAATTGAATGACGAAATTCAGAGTCTACACGTCTGCATGCCCCGAAACCAGGGCCACTAAAGATACATCAAAGTTTACCAAACTTTGCTTCCACATGTATTCAAAATCCTTATCCATCCTGAACCAAAATGACAGTATGCGCTCATAAACGATGCACCTCAGCACGCACTTCAGTCACCTAGTTCTAATTTACCATTCGTTGCATCATATCTCCATCCAAATCTCGATCATCAGTTACATACCCAAAAAACGTGTGATTCCATCGATCAATGTTAATAGGAGGTGGTTCATATAAGCGAACCCGTGCACCAGCTCAACACAATTCTTCTAGTGAGGAAGACGAGGAATGCATAAGAGCCATCTTTTGCTGATAACAGGAGCTAAAATGTCGATATCCCAACGTACACCGATGATACAAAGGCGGAGAAAAGAAATTTTCATAACAAGAGCACAAAGAACTACGTACAGGGGAGGAATGGTGGTAAGCAATGTGAAAAGGAGGAATATATGGCCTTTGGCATCCCACTATAGAATAATCTTGTTTAGGAAGGTAGGTGGCCATCTAAGCCTACACTCTACACCCTAAGAATGATGAGACGGTAAGTAGAAATAATGTGTTGAATTTGCAGGCCAATAGACAGAAGAAAAGCCACGTGGTAATTTGCAAAAGAAAGCAACGACTAAGATGAACTAGATCCATTCGAGAAGATATCCCCGAGCACACTTCAAAAGAGCATTTAATGAAGGGTAGAGAGTGACGAAAGCACAATTTCAATCCAACCGAAAACCAACTAAGGGCCCAGTTGCAGTCAACTCTTGAAAGCCCGCAGTGCAAAGCCCCAACAATAGGATCCCACAAAGATAGATATTTTCAACAAAGTCACAAAATCGCCACCGATGCCAAAGACCAGCTTCAGTGCCCGACGGAGCCCAACAAAACGGCAACACTCGGCGATAATAGTTAGACAACCACGCCACCACCAAGAGCCAGAACCGAGCGGAAGGAAACGACGATCGAAGGCAAACCTAGAGCTAAAAGAGCAAGACAACCAAACAACCCGAGGAGAATAATCAAAGTACCAGAAATCGTCACCGTAAATCTCCTTTTCTAGAGAACTCGCGATAAGACTTTTCCTTCCCTGCCTATCACCAAGTCATTTTGAATCCATCTTGCATATTGAATTCAATTAAATCGAAATAATCCACTCATTTGTCCGTTGTAAAGTTTCAACACGATTTTAGTTGAAACAAAGAAAACAAGAGAAGAGCTGAGAATGGAGGAAGAAAGCTTGATGTGTATTGATTGATGAATTGGAAGATACAAACTTAGCTGCTTCCTAAGGAAAGAAACAGAAGACTATATATAAGTCTAACTCCCCAACTACCTAAATGAAAGAAAAGGAAATCAAGAAAAACGGAAAACCAAGAAAGAAGAGAAGAAAGAAAACTAATTAGAAAACTAACTCACTATTTCTATTTTCATTATAATTCCTAATACCCCCTCAAATTGGAGGGTGAAAAAACCTCCAATTTGCCAAGAATTTCTTGATGCTTGTTCCCAGGTAAGGCTTTAGTCATGATATCAGCAAGTTGTTCAGCTGTGAGAGTATAGCTCAAAGTGATCAGACCTTCTGCCAGCTTGTGTCGAATGAAGTGGCAGTCAATTTCAATGTGCTTGGTCCTTTCGTGGTACATCGGGTTCTTTGTAATGTATATTGTTGCTTCACTGTCACATTTAATAGGTATAGGTGTGATGGAGGTGACTTGTATCTCATCAAACAGTCTGCTAAGCTAGGCTAACTCAGCAACCAATCTTCTCAAACTTCGGTACTCTTCTTCAGCCGATGAGAGGGAGACTATAGGTTGTTTCTTGGACTTCCATGAGATTAATGTATTGCCAAGGAACACCACATAACCATTGATGGATTTCCTTGTATTACTGCAAGCACCCCAATGAGAATCACTATATCCTTGCAATTTAAAATCATTATCTTTGTGTATTAGTATACCAAGATCAGACTTCCCTTTAAGGTACTTCAAAATGTACAATCACTGCCCGGTGAGAATCGGTGGTGTTTGCAGACATCGCCTGGCGTCGCACAGCAAAAGAAATATCAGGCCTAGTATTCACAAGAAAATTTAACTTTCCGATTAACTTTCTGTACTTGGATGGGTCTGAGATGGGAGTTCCCACATCAGGACTCAATCTTTCATTGATGTCCATCGGAGAGACAGCAATCCTCATGTCTTTGTTACCAAATTCATCCAACACTTCTTTAAGAAACTTTCTCTATGAAAGCATTAGGCCTCCTGGGACTTCAATGATTTCCATCCCCGGAAAGAATCTAGCAGTTCTAAGATCCTTTATTTTGAATGTTTTATGTAAATGATTTTTCAAATCATCAATTTCTTTCTGATTATTGCCAGTAATTAAGACATCATCCACATAAATGGCAAGGTACACACTATTGTCATTAGTTCTCTTATAAAACAAAGAATAATCGTTTTCTGAATGTTTGTGGCCTCTATTATACAAAACATCAGCTAGCTTGGCATACCATTGTCTCGAGGCTTGTTTCAAGCCATACAAGGATTTCTTTAATTTGCAAACACCATTGGGAACATCACCAGATATACCTTGAGGGATTTTCATATAGATTTCCTCATGGAGATCTCCATGAAGGAAGGCATTGTTAACATCTAGTTGCTTTATGGGCCAATTTCTTTTTATAGCAACAACAAAAATAGCTCTAATGGTGGTCATTTTTACCACAAGAGAGTAAGTCTCACTGTAATCTATTCCACCCTTTTGAGTATATCCCTTTATAACCAACCTAGCTTTCAATCTTTCAACACTCCCATCTGCTTTGTGTTTTACTTTGTAGACCCATTTACTATCTATGGGTCTTCTTCCCTTTGGTAAAGGAACTATCTCCCAAGTATCAGTTTCATGAAGAGCTTTTAGCTCTCTCTTTATGGCTTTCTGCCATCCAGAATGTAGGACAACTTCTTCATAATTCTGTGGCTCATAATAGACTAAGTAGGAAGCTAAATTGATACTTTTGGATGTAACATTGGATTAATGCATCAAGATCAACATGTAAGTTTGTTACACAACAAAAACAGGTTTCATAATCACTTAGGTAAGCAGGGGTCTTATGTATTCTGTTGGACTTTCTGACAGGTTCAACCATATCATTTTGATCATTATGATTATGTGGTGTGTCATTATATTGCATATCTCCTTGATTTCCATCGACAGGATCATTAGGGTATAACTAGGATGCTTGGTCATGGTCAATATTACTATTGATGTAATATGGGTGAGATTTCTTGCCATCAGAAGTACTAGCCTGTTGGAGCAATTCTCCCTTTTCTTGAAAGGGAAACACATTCTCATAGAAAATCACATCCTTAGATGCAAATGTGTTGTGGTTTTCTAAGGAATATAGTTTATATGCCTTTTTGCCTTGGGGATATCCTAGAAAGATACATTTTTCAGCTCTGTTTTGAAATTTGTCTCTCCTATGCTTAAGAATACTAGCATAACAAAGACAACTAAAGACTTTTAGGTGATCATATGAGGGTTTCTTTCCATAAAGTTGTTCATATGGACTTTTCCCTTTTAGGATGGGAATGGGAACCCTGTTAATAATATGAGCTGCAGTTAAGACACTTTCTCCCCAAAACTTTAATGGTAATCCAGACTCAAACATAAGGGCTCTAGCAACCTCCAATAAGTGTCGATGTTTTCTCTCAACAACCCCATTTTGTTGGGGTTTCTGAACACAACTAGTCTCATGAAGGATACCTTTGTCAGAGAAAAAATTAATAGCTACATCACTTCTCCCTATTTCTAGAGCATTGTCTGATCTGACCTTCTTTACATTAATGTCAAATTGTTTCTTTGCCATGGCAATGAAGGATTGAAGTAAACTGAAAGCCTCACTTTTGGTAGTCATTAAAAGAATCCAAGTGTATCTAGTGTGATCATCAACTATGGCGAAAAAGTATATATGGCTAAGATAAGTTTTGGTATGAAAAGGACCCCAAGTGTCCACACGAATTAGCTCAAAAGATGAAGTGGATAGGCAAACATTTCTGTTTAGCTTTATGAAAAACATCACAGTTATCTTGCACATAATTGTTGCAAACAATCTCCATAGGTAAGAGTTTCATTCTAGATTTGGACATATGTCCTAGTCTCTTATGTCAAGTTTCACTATCAACAGAACAGGCAAACTTATTACAAGTATCAACCAAATTGAAAGAACAATGTGTATCAATCCCTTTTATCAAAACATCACTGTCTAAAAAATATAGCCCGTTGTCTTCTTTACCAAGGATCACTAGCCTCCTCATCGAAGGGCCCTGCATTAAGCATTCTTTCTCAGTAAAAGTAACATGACAGTGCAATTGTTCACATAGTTTCTTGACTGATATAAGATTGAATTTAAATGTGGGAACATATAAGACATTGGTCAAGGCTAAATTTCTCCTAATGCTTAATTTTCCATACTTGGTAACATGCATTGTACTACCATTTGGTAATTTTATTTCAACGGGTTTGGTGAGATTTTCTAAAGAATGCAACAGGTTATAGTCATTACACATATGGTCACTAGCACCCGAATCAATTATCCAATCCCTTTTGGTCACAGTGCAAGAACAAACAGTAACATTGGTAGTGCAATTAAAGATTGAGGCAGGGATGTTACCTGAGATGGTGTCATTATCTTTATTAGAACAAGGAGCACCATCACTTACAAGATTGTCAAGCAGCTGCTGCAGGACTTGTTTAGCTTTGTCCTGACTTATTTTGTGTGAAGGAGAATGCCCAGGTCCTTCTTGAGCAGCGGTGGGCTTTTCACAATCCTGCCATACATTGTAGGCTGCTTTTCCTGTGTTTTGCTGATTCGAGTTCTGCTGGTTTGGTGATTTGTTTTGTTGCTTGTTTTGAGCCCTTGGAGGATATCCATAGATCTTGAAGCATCGATCGATGGCATGCCCCGTCTTCTTACAATGGTCGCAAAACAAAATAGTCCTTTTGTCATCTTGCTTTGCTTTTTGTGCTCCTTTGCTCGCATAAAGAGATGTTGAATCTGAGAAAATCCCTGACTGATCTCGAACTTGGCGTTGTTTCTCTTCTTGAGAGAGAATGCCATATACCTTGTTTAGAGTTGGGAGGGGTGACATCATCAGAATGTTACCTCGAACCATAGTGTAACTGTCATTGAGTCCCATCAAGAATTGAAGGAGTTTTTGTTCTTCAAAATGCGCTTCAAATTGTTTGTTGATTTGGGGTTTGCAAGTGCATTTCCCACAATCACACTTGGGGAAGTTGCTCACCGAACTAATCTCTTCCCATAGCTTCTTAGCTTTGGTGTAGTAAGAGGCAATATCTAAAGAATCTTGGGACAACTTTGAAACACTTTGTTGAACTGCATATAATTTCGCTTTATTGGTTTGCCTGAACCTTTCGTCAAGTTCATTTCAGAGATCTTGGGCTACTATAGAGTAAAGGACACTATCGCGGATGTCCTTATGCAAGGAATTGAGGATCCAGGAGATGACCATGTGATTTTCCCTTTTCCAATAGGGTAATCGTGGATCATCTGCATTTGGACATTGAAGTCTTTTCCAAAGGTCGGCGACCATTGCCCTCACTGTGAAACACAAGATCGCATTTGTCAATGGGACTCTTCAATTTGAAGAGTCCCATTGACAAATGTGATCTTGTGTTTCGCAGTGAGGGAAATGGTTGCCGACCTATTTCAGGTATCAAAGTCATTTCCGGTGAATACATCGGGCACTAGGGGTATGCCTGGCTGGTCGGACGGATGAATGAAAAGGGGATCACATGGATCAATCATGATTGGAGTTTTCTTATCAGTCATGGTGAAGCGAGGAAAGAAAGAGAATCAGATGCAACGGGAAGTAGTGATTGAAGGTTCTTTCCGTTACCGACGTTCTGATACCATGTAAAGTTTCAACACGATTTTAGTTGAAACAAAGAAAACAAGAGAAGAGTTGAGAATGGAGGAAGAAAGCTTGATGTGTATTGATTGATGAATTGGAAGATACAAACTCAGCTGCTTCCTAAGGAAAGAAACAGAAGACTATATATAAGCCTAACTCCCCAACTACCTAAACGAAAGAAAAGGAAATCAAGAAAAACAGAAAACCAAGAAAGAAGAGAAGAAAGAAAACTAATTAGAAAACTAACTAACTATTTCTATTTTCATTATTATTCCCAATATCCGTCGTCGTTTTTATTTGTGCGTATTTTTAATTGATTTCTTTTTCCTATATTATGTTACTTTATAATTATAATGAGACATTAATTATTTATTTATCAAATTTATTCTTATTATTTTCTTCATTTTATGTTAATTGTCATTTTTTGATTTTGCTATACGTTGTCCTAAATAAGAAATATATTTTCAACCATAAAAGTTTGAATATTTTCCTATTTATATTTTGTATATAATAGGTAATCTCTAAAATAAAGCCTTAATCAATCAATGTTTCTATTGCCTAATTAGACTATAAAGACACCTAACTATGCTTTGTTTAGGTTTGTTTAGATCTACAATCCAACTATGATGCTAGACTGGATTCAAGTGCACCCCTGTATAATTTACTCCAGATCCTTGATGGCTGTCTTGATTCGATCATTATTAATGAAATGTTGTAGTAGTACAAAAATGACTACCAATTGCCAAACTGTTAGAAAAAGGGGGGCCAACAACCGCAAAGCGGTGCATAGTATAGTCACTCGGAGCAATCATTTCATATTGATATTTTTTTGACCGGTAAAATTAGCGTTTTATAATGGATAATGGTTTAAGAATGGATAACTAAGATCGCTCAAACGGTAATCAGATTTGGTAAATTTAGCGGTTGATTTAACATATTAATATGAATTGACATAAAGGATATCTATAATTTTCAAAGATAAAATTTTCAAATGATATTTTTTGACTGAAAATATGAAATGTTATTCCAAACGCTAAATGTTAACCTTATTAACGTTTCACAAAACGCTCCTTAAAACGTTAAATGCTTTTTAAAATAATAGTTTACCGGACACTAATATTCATACAATTAGAGTTTTAACTAGGTCAAAACGCTAAACGCTAATACACCCTTTGTTTGTCCCATTCCTCAACTAGACGTCATTTACATCAACTGGTGTTGGTTCTATTTCAGCTTTTGACATCGATCTCTCTCACTTTTCCACCCCTGACCAAACTCTAGCTATGTTTGGATTTCCCCATTTTCCTCATCAGTACGTTTCCATCAATGGCTAACCATGTCCTGAACATGATGGGATTTCTGCACTTTTGATCTCATCACTCTGAACATCTAATGTAAGTACCTCCTGTTCATAGTATCACTATTAATCTTGTCAGTCTGATATTGTATTTGAAGTTGCCTACCTGTGATTCTACGACACAGGTATAGATATGTTTTATTGGTTTGACACTTGTAAGTTCCAGCCTATTCTGTTGAGTTCCCTCTGCTATTCTACCCTTGGCGGGTGTCATCTAATTCTCCACGTACCATACTTTGGAGTGATGCAGAAACCACCTACCAAACAGCCGTCTGAAACATGGCAATTAAATTCATGTCTATCAATGTCATCTCCGTTTCCTTCTATTCTATCCAATTATTTTAGATATGATTTTTGGATGTTAGTATACTGAATTTCTAGGACATTAGACAATAATACGTTGAACTTTGACCTTGGACAATAATACACTGTACTCTAGGGGTGTTGGACAATAGTACACCCGGAAAGATTCCGACGGTGGCTAACCAGGTGGTGATCCTACATGGCAGGTGACCCACCAAGTCAGCCACCATCGAAATTTTTATGAGTACATTATTATCCAACTCCTCCCAAAATACAGTATATTATTGTCCAATAACACAAAAGTCCAATATATTAGCATCCGAATTGGTTCGGCCAAAAGGTGTTTGTTTGAGGGAAAATCACCAAGTAATTTAGCAAGTTGGCCAGATGTAGGATAAAAATTAAATATTAAATTATTCATGTGGCGGATCTTTTTTATTTTGCAGAAAATATTTTTGCTTCCACCAGAAAAAATTGATCCGAAGGACATGGCAATATTTACCTATTATTTGGTACACCTCTTCCATTCAACTTGCTTTTCATATTTGTCAATTTGTTCCTACAAATTAAACGAAGGGTTTTCTGCAGTCACTGTGGGTGTTCATATATGTAAGTACTTCCTGTTTGAAGTGTTTTCGTCTTTGTTAATCAAGTGCTGGATTTTTACTTGAAACATTAGCTCATATTAGCCCAAATTTATGGCCCAGGTTTCCTTTGAATGCTTTCTTCTTAATTTGTTGAAATTCAGACATTCAAAAACCTCCAATCCATGCAGATTTCACGGCCTCGATGGTTGTCATCATCGTTAGTTAGTGAATTCATGTGCAAAGGTTCCAAATTTCATAACTGACAAATTGAAAGGCACCATGCTTTGTATACCTGACTTGATAATTATTCTCACATGTGTAATTCATAGTAATCCTTGTTTTATATCAAAGAGGTGGTAGATAAGTATCAAACACTTCCATCATTCAACCTTTTCACTAGGATGGATTATTTTTAAGTTAGGATAGTTAGATTTGGATAAGTTATGATAAGTTGATAAGTCATGATGTTTTTTTTTTGAAAAATTGTGTTTTTAGAGTGGATGCTTTTTGGGGAATTATGTTAGACTAGGATAAATTAAGATAAGTTGAGAGAGTTAGAACCAACCTGACAAAGGAACCGCGCCTCAAGCTTTGGTAGAAGCTAAGTAAAAATTTCCCATTAACTAGAAATTGTTGCTCATTAGATAAAAATTCTGTGGTTGAGGGATAATGCTTGTAACGGTAGAAGTAAAAATTTCTCATTAACTAGAAATTTTGTATATCTAGATAACGTAAATACGAGTTTGTTATATTTCGGGTTCGGGTAAATACGAATTAGGTGTATTTCGGGTTCAAGTAAATATGGGTTAAGTTACTCCGGGTTCAGGTCAATACGGGGAAGATATATTTTCGGATCTGAGTAAATGCGGGGTGGATATTATTTGACAATAGAAAACACTAAGAGTCTTAACATATGATCATTTTAAATCATTATAGTTTTAAATAAATATTATATAAAATAGATAAGAAAGAATTAATAATGTGAAAAAAGTGGAATAATGTAACTAAGAATATGATAGATAAGATAAATTTATCGTATAGGGCCTTAACCCGTCCGTAGGACTGGCCACAAATTTAGTTAGATAGAAATTGTGTGGTTGAGGGATAATGCTTCTCTTATACAGTTTGATGCTTCCCATTCCTAAACTATAAAGCTTAGTGGTAGTACCCCTTGAAATGGAAGCCAATAAACAAGTCACATTGATGAAATTTAAAAATTAAAAAAATAGTAATCCCCATTTGTTGGTTACTTGACTCAAATTTCATTTTAGTATGAATATTTTTAGATCCAAGCCAGATATTGTTGCTGACTTCTTCAAGATGTACAGTTTTCTTTAATGTTTCTTTAATCATGTGAAAAGCTACTTTTTATTTTTGAAAAACAATCCCTTATAAAATACTCGCTAATTTCTATTTTATCGATCGCCTAAATTTATATGTCAGTTAGATTGTTAAAATTTTAACCATTAATTTCTTACTATATATAATATTTTATTATGTAAAAATATATATCATCATTAGATTTGTAGTTAAAAATATTATCATAAGAGTATAATATTACAATTTTTTGAAGAAATATTATGTGTGAAATTGTTAATTAAAGATAGCATTGAAAACAATAAAACAATTAATGCGTGACAGATAATATGGGAAGGACATAGTATAATATATACTGCTAATATACCTACTAAGGCTTTGTCTTTTGGATTTAGAAGTAAAATTTTACTTATCTTACTTATCTTTATTTACATTATTTATTTTATTTATATTACTTTATCTACTTTTAAACTGCTTTAGATGCCTTATTTGCGTTGTGTTCTACTACTTCCTACTTATCTATTTATACTTATTTTATACATCTATCATTTGAATTAATATCTTATCTTTCAGTGCACTTACCAATGGGAAAAAAGAAACATTGCCTGTAAGAAACTCAAAAGTGGCACCATATCCACAAAATTTTAGAGCCTCTAGACGCTCTGGTATGAAAATTGTATTGGTTGGCATCTGATAACTAGCTTTTTGTCGTAAGAGGTCAATGACAAATCCAAAAGTTCACGTCTTCTTCGTACGTTGTTCCATCTTGTGCGCTAATTTCTGAAATTATAAAATGGATACTCCTTAAAATTAATTTTTTTATTGAATATCTTTTTAAATACCAAGTGATAAAACCTTGTCCTTTTATGCGGTTGGTATGGTGCGAAAATAGTGCGGTATGGTGTGAAAATGGAGCGATGAGATGTGAAATTATACGGTAAAATTTGTGGAAAGTGTAATTAATATAGATGATGAGAGAAAATGTTAAAAGTAGAGATGAAAAGTGAAGATAGAGAAAAGTGAAAAGATATATTAGTAATGATTGTGGTAAACTGTGATATAATGTGATAAAGTGTGGAAGAACATTGAGTAGTATGATGAGTTATAATACAACACCACACCATACCGTATAAAAGAATAGAGCCTTTAAGTGTCAATCACTAGGAACAGGCACCGGTATGGATAAAATAAATCCCCCATCTCTATGAGACTTATCTCATGGTGACACTAATATGAGAATCTAGTACATATGCAATTCCCTGGCATTGATGGTTCTTCAACACTGTAGTTACTCTTGGTGGATCATGGATAGTGTTTCGACCATAATGTGGACATGATCCATGGGTATTGAATTGCTCTGAGAATTCACTGATTAAGCCTAAAAAGTGTTTTCTAGCTAGTGTATGTTACAATCAGATTGATCACCTAATTATACGTTTGTTCATGGATGATTCTGCATTTGGCTGTATCTCCGGGCGTGCATCAATGGTCCACTTCCTTTGCTGTTTTCATATGCTCGAATGACATGATTAAGGGGTGTTTTGGAGATGGTTTTGTGAGTATTTTTTTTCTACTAAAATGATTTTTTTGAGTGAAACAATTGTTTCACCGGTCAAAAAGTTAGTTTGGGGTGTTTAATGGCATCGCTTTTTGGACTAACTTATGACCATCAAAAATTCATTTGATCGCTATTGGAGTAGTTTTATGGAATTAGCTTTTAAATTGTTTGGCTTTTGGTGGGAGTAAATTACATTATTGCACGCCCCAAAATTTTGAAACAATTACTTTAAATACATATACTTTTATACTCCATATTTTTTAGGTTAATTGTATGCACCTTTTAATTAGACTGTTGTGATTTTTACTAATAATTTATAAAATATGTAATTATATTGTAAAGCAAATTGGTATAAAAAAAAGTAAATTTTAATCTTATTAATAATTTATAAAATAATGCTTTACTATATTTACCCTTTCTTTATCATTTCAATAAAATATTTAATTAAATTTAGAGTCTTATTTGTCAACATCTCCATTAATTACCATTTTCTTAATATTTCCCCAAATTTTAAAAATGATAATTATTTAGGAATATAAAGAATATTAGCCTAATAATATGAATATTAATCTTTAGTGGTTATCTATTGATTACACAAATATGAAGGGACAAACTAAAAATAAATAAAAAATAATAATAATGTTCATATAAACACAAAAAATGGAACTAATTAAGGGCACAATTGGAATTCAAGAGAAAATGTCATGTCATAAACAATTATCTCTATCAAACAATTTTTCACATAAACAACTAAGAAAAACAGCTAACAAAACAACCAAAAGTCAACAACCAACAATTGATTGTCAAACAGGGCTTAAGTATACCTCTCAATTGTTCGTCAAACAACTGTTAGTTGTTGATTGTTTGAAAAAAAATTGTGTTTGATAAAATTAATTAGCTGTTTGAAAATATATTTGTTGAAATTCCCGTTATAATCATTATCACCAATTTTAATATAATATGTATCAACTATTTTTATGATGGTATGTATGTAATTATTGATAAATTATGGGTTGAGTGGTAATTTCCACAAAAGCCAATCCTAATAGGTTGTTCACTTTAGCCTATTAAAAATGATATTATTGGACTCAATCAGCCAAGTGAATAAGTTATTTACCAAATATTTATTTAATGTATTTTACCTAGTCAAATCCTACAATAAATCATTTTTCACAACAAATGGTCCAATAAATTGTTTAGCGAAACACCCCATAATAGTTTGTTAGGTACAAGTATGAGTACATCTTGATTCTTGACCCCATAATAATAATCCTTGTTGAGCCGCCTCTTTTCTTTTTCTTTTTTTTTTTAACGGATGTAACATATTTAAAGTATTGACAAGTTGTAATCCTTGTTGAGCCGCCTCTTTTCTTTTTCTTTTTTTTTTAACGAATGTAATATATATATATATATATATATATATATATATATATATATATATATATATATATATATATATATTTTTGGTAGTAATGGTGGGGAGACCCAATTTATTCAAAAGTTATGAAAGGAAGTTACATCGAGTAGATTCCACGGGCCTTCATACGGTCCACGTGTAGCAAGTATTGCACCTCTAGGGGAGGTTCATTAAAGATTACAACATTCGAATCAACGTTTCCTAAGGCTAATTTAGCAAGCTTATCCGCTACTTGATTTGCCTCCCGGTAGCAAGGTCGAATTTGTACGTCCCATTCTTCCAATCCAATCCAAAATTTGCACTGATTGATCAGACAACGAAGCCCAGCATGACTAAGATTAACAGTACCTATTATCAGATAGAACATCAAGAGTGAATCTACACGCAACTCAAGTCTTTGGATTTGCATTGCTTTTGCTATTTTTAGGCCCTCAATAACAGCACGCAGCTCCGCCATCACCGCTGTTTGTGGTCCTAATGATTTGTTAAAGCCTCGTATCCAGTCACCTCCCGCTCCACGGATCACCCCGCCGGCTCCTCCTATCTTCGGGTTTCCATTTGCAGCGCCATCAGTGCAGAGTTGGTAGCATCCTAGACCCGGGCCTATCCAGTGATATATGCGCTCCAAAGGATCACTTAGAAGATACCTTCTCGCATCATGCCGTTGTTCCTCCGCCATGAAAGCGATTCTGACCCGAGATATCTCCTCCTGCAGCCATCGTCCTTGGTCGTATGGTATTTCCTCCCGTCTTCCAAACAACCGATGGTTTCTCCATATCCAAATCTGCCACAATGTCACGGCAAACGCAGCAGGCCCTTGGTCTTCTCTTGACGTTGGGGTAAGGCCATTCCAGAACCACCCTTTAAAAGGCCTTTGCACCATTCTTTTTCCAAAACCAACAGCTTCCATCTCATCCCAAAGCTCGACAGCCCTCAGACAGCGCCTGAAGAGATGGTCCAAATCTTCTTCCTCTTCACCGCATTCCGGGCAAACGGCAGATGTTGCAAGGTTTCGTTTAACCCGATTTTCCTGAGTCAATAATTTGTTATGACAAACAAGCCACATAAATACTCTTACCTTCTGCGGGACATGGAGTCGCCAAATTCTCAGCCATTCCTCGGTGTGCTCGTCTTCCTCCTCTCCTCGGATTATCACCAAGGCCACCGATAGCTGAAAATCTCCCGTCGCGGTTGCCGACCATATGAAATTGTCAGCAACTCCTTCTTCCGCCAGCTCTAACCGGGCAATTTTCTGCAGGATTGAGTTCGGTAGCCATTCCGCAAACACCTCCCACTTCCATCCGGTGTTTCGATCCCAGTAATCGGCCACCATCTTCGAGCTTTCCGTAGCCGGGACGACCATGATTGTGGAGTCTAGAAGTGGCCCGAAGTCGGCCCATTTATCGAGCCAAAAGTGAGTCGAGCATCCATCTCCTAAAACTGCCATAGTACCTTTCAAAAGAGTGTTTTTTGTGTTCACAATACCACTCCAAGCATTTGAAGGTTTTTGGTAACTAATTTCCAATTAAGTTCAAAAGAGCATCCATCTCCTAATGGGGTTTGAGGTCTTTGATTGCCACGGTTGTGAGATTTGGGCAATATTTTCTTGCCAAAATTTTTGCCCAGAGATCTTCTTCTTGTTTCATAAGGAAACGCCACCCAAGTTTGGTCATGTATGCCATATTAAGTTCACGCATACTATACAAACCAAGCCCTCCATAATCTTTGCTTTTGGTAACTAATTTCCAATTAGCAAGGTAAATCTTTTTTTCTCCATTTAGACTACCCCAAAAAAATTTTCTAATTTTTCGATCAATATCATCACATATTGATCTTGGGATTTTTGCCGTTTGCATTACATAGGCCGGAATTGCGCTTATTGTGGATTTAATCAAAGTAATTCGGCCTGCCAACGATAGACACCGAGTTTTCCAGCCGGCAAGACGGGCATCAATTCTATCCAAGACTCCTTGAAAAGTTCCTCTGGTGACCCTCTTATGGAGCGTAGGTACTCCAAGATACCTTCCCAGGTCTTCAGTTTCCCCAATATTTAGAGTGGAGCACACAATATCTCTAACATCCTCAGCAGTGTTTGGGGAAAAAAACACATTAGATTTTTGGAGGCTGATTTTTTGGCCTGACATCGCACAGAATTTGTCTAGACAATCTTTAATAAGCAGAGCTTGATCGTGTGACGCTGCAGCAAATAACACGACATCGTCTGCAAAAAATAGATTTGAAACTTTTGGTCCCCTTCTACTAGTTGGGAAACTAATCCAATTTTTCTTTTCAACTTCTATCTCAACAAGTTGGGCTAACCTTTCCATACAGGCCACAAAAAAATAGGGAGACAGTGGATCCCCTTGGCGAATTCCTCTAGTAGGTTGGAAGGTTTCTGTAGCTTCACCATTCCAAAGAACACTCAAGGTGCAGGTTCTGACACATTGCATAATTACCATGACCATGTTTCTTGGTAAACCCATGTCAATGAGCGTGTCCTTGAGGAAACTCCAATTAACCCTATCATAAGCCTTTTCGAGATCCAGCTTGATTGCCATCCATCCTGTTTTCCCTTTTTTACTTCTCATAGAGTGCATTATTTCCTGCATGACAATTATGTTATCTCCAATTTGTCGTCCTGGCACAAAGCTTGACTGGGTTGGAGAAATGAGCTTGGATAAAACAGGTTTTAACCTGTTCACAATGCATTTAGTGATCACTTTATAAATCACATTGCACAAACCAATTGGTCTAAGCTGCCTGACATTTTGAGGGTTTGGAACCTTAGGAATGAGGGACAGGAAGGTATGATTAAGGTTCTCTGGTAATTCCCCAGTGTCAAGCACGTTAAGGACTAGCCTTGTCACTGAATCACCAACTTCAGGCCAGAACTTCTGGAAAAAAAAAAAAGCATGAAATCCATCAGGACCAGGAGCTTTGTTGGGGTGCATAGAGAAAAGTGTTTTGCGAACTTCAAGGCTCGAATAAGGATTCTGCAGTGCATGTATGCTGTCTTCTCCAAGGGGCGGGAACATGCCTTCTGGTGGGAAGTCAGACTATATGATTGTTTCATCTGTATAGAGATTCACAAAAAAAATCTCTCACATGGCTTTGGATCTGATTTGGCTCCGTTATCCATGTTTCATTGTTATCTTGAAGTGCATCAATTCTATTCTGCTTCCTACGGATAAGAGTGCTGATATGGAAGAATTTCGTATTTCTATCATCATCCTTTATAGCTTCCATTCTAGATTTTTGGAACCAGAAAGTGTCGATTTGGTTCAAAACCTCATTAAGCTCTGCTCGAAGGGATCGCTCCAGATTTCCTAGATGATTATGGCCTCCCAGTTGCAGTTTATTTTGAATGCCTTGCAACCTTGCCCAAATCCTGTTCTTCCTTTTGAAAAGATCCCCAAAAATCTCCTTGTTCCATTTTGTTAGCTCATTCGAAAGTCCTTGAAGAGCCACATGACAAGGTTGATTCTTCTGCCATTTTGCAGCAACAAAATTAGCGAAGTCCTTATGCTGGAGCCAAGCAGCCTGAAATTTGAACGGTTTAGGCTTGTTGGATGGCGCGACACCCTTAAGATTAAGGAGAATCGGCGCATGATCAGAATACATAAAAGGAAGATGCTTTACTCTCCCTTCTGGGAATGCTTGTAACCATCTTGCGTTACCCAAAGCTCTATCCAATCTTGCGTATTTCCTTGTGGCAGCGTTAGTCCCCCTGTACCAAGTGTACTTAGGCCCAACGAAACCCAAATCAATTAAACCCAACGAATGCACCCAATTGGAGAAACGATCACATCTACGGGCCATGACTTGGTCTCCATGGTTTCGCTCATCCATAGACATCGTGTCATTAAAATCTCCCATAATCAACCAAGGTGAACTAATTTGGCCTCCAAAATCTTGAAGATGGGCCCTCATTTCTGAACGGGATTGCTCATGAGGACTTGCATAAATAACAGAAAGAACCCAGTTTATCATGTTACTATGCTTAATTTCCACAGTTATAAACTGCTCAGAGACTTCCATGACAGAAATCGACACCTCATCACAATTCCAGCAAAGCCAGATGCCACCTTGAAACCCCTGAGCCTCAGTACGAAACCAATTTTTGAATCCCAATTTCTTGCACACCACGTCTGCACGACGCCCTTTAATGTGAGTTTCTACTAACGCCACTAGAAGAGGTCTGTAATTTTTTAGATGTTCTTTTATGGTAAGAAGAAAATCTTTGCTCCCAGCCCCTCGAACATTCCAAACCAAAATGCGGAAATCAGGGATTGCACCCTGTCCATGTAAATGAGACGACTGCACATTGGTTAACATATCCATAATAAATATAGAAAACAGACAAACCTGGATCACAAGCTTAATTCTCCATGGCATTTGGCCCATGTCCTTCTGCTTTATTTCTAGGCAGGGCATTATGAGGATACACCCCTTTTTCAGACGGAATCCGTACCTCCACACTTCTGTTATTTGCATGTAAGTTTGGACCAACGCGACTAGGAGTTAGAACCTTCTGACGTTGTCCCTCTTTACCAGCTTTGTCATCCCTTCTCACCAAAGTATTTGAACCGTGTTGTTGAAAATTTTCTCGAGCCAGCCCACAATTGGACGCAATCTCAACAGCAATTCTGGGTTGCATGGGAGTCCGAGGTTTCTCCACTACGGGATTTTTGCCTTTGTTGATTTGGTTTGTCACAGGGGGGCTTGTTTAGTATTCCTATGTTGAGAACCAACGGTTCCACCTTTCGGAATGTTTTCCTTTCCCACTTTATTCACCACTCTATCATGCACTTTATTATGTAGGTTCTCCTCAGCAATACTTTGCTGATGGCAATTTTCCTCCATGTCTTCTACATTAGTAGTCTCATGATCAATGTTCGCATGGAGATGATTTTCTATCAATCCCCTTTCTTCATTATGTTCTTCCTCCATTTCTCCCAAAATGTCAAATCTAGAGCATGTGTTCTTTTGAACATGCTTTTGGCCTAAATTTCCTTGCTTGTTGATGTCTCGCTCTGTAGCCTTTTGCACTGGAGGTTGCTTCTCCGCCCCTTGCCTATTATCGTTCTTCCCATTTTCCTCTTGGGGGTTCTCAAAGTCTCCCTTTTCGTGTACCACCTGTTCCGGCTCCACCTGGGTTTTCTTTCTTGTGAATTTCTTGACCCTCATCCAGCCTCCATACAACTTCGTTTCTTCAGGAGGTTTAGTAGTCGACTTCTAAGGTTGGCCTCCCTCCGACTTGTTCGGGTTTCGTTGAGGACAAAGCTCCTCTTTATGTCCTTGTTTTCCACAATGAAAACATATCATTTTCAAACCTTCATACTGAATTCTGTAGGTTTTACCATTTAGTCGGAACTTTGATAAGAGAGGTTTAGTGAGATCCACTTCCACACACAGCCTAGAGAATTTCCCCCTCTCAACATTTGCAGTTGTTTCATCCAGTCTAACAACTTTTCCGATCTTCGAACCTATCTTTTGCACCAAAAAATCCTTGTGGAAGTATTCCACACTCAGATTTGGAACTCTAACCCAAACTGCAAGGGTGGTTATAGTATCTCCTTCAGGGGGAAAATTTGGGACCCACCTACGAATCACAAGATAGTTATCCCGAATCATCCATGGCCCCCCTACAAGGACATGTTCATAGTCTTCCATACAAGAAAATCGGGCAACATAGTAGTCATTACCTATGTCAATTAGAGAGAAGTCCCCTCTCAACGCCCACTTCATCCTGAGAATATTTTTTAGGTGATTATACCCTACTCCTCTGTCAAATAACCGGACTATCAACGCATTCTTCCAAGGGGTTCTAATTTCTCGTTTTTCCTCGGCGGTTAAGGTTATAACGGGGCACAACGGGTCGTCTTCCTCAGGTGGCTCATCGTCATCCGACAACAAATCGTCATCAGAATTATTCCACATCTCATTATTATTCACCGAGTAGGTAAGGTGGGGGTTGTTATTCAGGAGAGCCGAGGAATACGAAGTGTTACCTGGTTTTTGCTGCTCATCACTACTTTGAACGTCGGCATCCATGGCTGCCACCAGAGGAAACTCTTCGACGTCATGCATGGCCGAATCGGTCGTTTTAAGTTCAGTCCCTGGAGACCCGGTCTCCTTTGCTTCCTCTCTCCGGAGCTTTTTCGAAGAACGGTCTGCATTATTATCATCATCAGGTGGTCGCCCCTGTCCGGTGGTCGGCCGTCTGCCATCCGACGGTTGCGGCGATGGCCGTCGTTCAAAGTTTGAAGAAACCCTAGGAAGCATTGCCTTAGGAGAGAGAAAATTTGTTCGAGGAAATTTTATAAGTGCTATACGGATGTAATATATTTAAAGTAAAGTGGTCGGTACTTGTCAAACCTTATTTGATATTATCTAGAGTATCTACCTAATTTTTCTAGTGAATTAAAATTTTTAAATAAATCTATGAATATTTATTATAAAATTTATCATAAATTTATAAATATTATTGTCAAATTTATTAATATTCACAAATTTATTAATTTATCACTAATTAATCGTTTGATAAATTAGCATTTTCCCAATTGTTATATGTGGCTAGGGATGGCAATGGGTCTTGGACCCTGCCCAGATCTGCAAACCTAGATCCATTTTTAAGGATATGGGTCCACAAATTTTAGACCCAAAGGATATGGGTCCAATGACCAAAAATGGATATGGGTCTGGGTCCAAGGGCAGGACCCAAATCCATACCCAGATCCCTTATATTATATATATATATATAATAAATTAATAAGTAAAATGAATTTAACACTTTAAGATATTGGAAACCCTAGTTTTTGTTAACATTTAAGATGAATTTAATTCTTTTATTTTTTTTTGGAATGTCAAATGTGAAGCACTGAAGCGGGAAAGTGAAAAGAAAAAAAAACCCTAGACTACTTTGGATTATTTTTGAGATTTTATGTTGTAATTTGGGATTGTATGACTACTTTGGATTATTTTTGAGATTTTAAGTTTGACATTTGTTGATTTTCAGCAAAAATTTTGTGGGTTTGCTAATTAATATGCGGTAAAAGTTCAATTTAAATGTCAGTAAAAGATATGGGTAAATGGGTAAGGATATGGGTCCAGTTAAAAATATGGGTAAGGATATGGATCCTTTCAGAAAAGATCCAAAAGATACGGATAAAGATATGGGCCCAACTAAAAATATGAATAAGAATATGGATCCAGGTGGACCCTGCACAAATCCTGCCCATTGCTATCCCTATATGTGGCTGACCAAAGTCCACGACATATTAGTATTTTGTGCATTTCTATAAACTATCTCGTCTCGGTTTATAGACTAGGCTAAAAATTGTTATTATTATTTTTGTTGCGTAAGCCATCTCATATTACATAGAGACACCTCAGAGGACGTACTAAAATATCTACCTATAAATATTTTGATCTTAAGCTGAATGTTACGTCCTCTTAGCCTTATTGGATTATTTTAGTGGACTTCTGCCTGTGATGAGGCTGTAAGCAAATATTGAGCCAATCTTGCATTACGTATATATTTGGCAATACAATAATACAAAGTAGGATTTAGAAAGCCATGTTGTCGACCATAATATGTAAGTTTTGGACTGACAGAAACACTTGACAAACTTAATATATAAAGCGCCAAGTAGTAACTGGCCACTAAATTCTCAAATACATATATGATACATATGGACACAGCTAGCCGACCTCTTTGATTCGTTATTTCAACTTGCATATATATATATATATATATACATATATATATATATACATACATATATATATATATATATATAATATATATATATATATATATAACGCTCCTTTTGTTACGTGCATGTTCAATTCTTTTTCCTTTTCCCTTTTCTAGCAAAGTCTGGACTCGTCTTCCAATAGCCATTGTTTCTACATATGAATGGTGATAGGTGCGTCAATACCTGTTCATTTTGACTGTTCAGTTCTTGACGTTAAGTCGTTAATGTTTCTTCAACACTAGCCTTGCCCTAATTACGTAAGTACTTCTTTCCTTTTTATTGATGGTGATCCATCCCCAATTTCAAAAAAGGTTACTTAGTCGAGTATAAAAAAATTAATTTATGGGCCTTTGAACATTAGCTTGCCTGAGTAGCTTCTTTTTCATTACTTAATTGCTTTGAGAATTCATATATTTGTTATAGACTTTACAATCAGATTGATGATCATGACATGCATTACATGTTTGTTCAGTGAAATGGTGAAGTTCTTTGTTGTTTTCTACTGCCCAAGTGACATGATTATGCATAGTCTATTATGTATGACATTAGGATGTCCCTAACCTCCACTTTTATGTACAATCTTTTTATTGTTTGATCTACCTATTTTTGCTTTCAATATGATTAGACTGTTTCTGTCAGTTCAATGTACCTTATAAGCAGCTAAACTTTTCCTGCTGAAGATCATGGTTTAATTAGTAGTTGCATAACTAATACATTGTTACTGACAGAAAGCTAGTGTACACTCATTTCATTATCCAACCAGCTCAACTGTTGGCTTATTGTTGGATCTAACTGTATATTTTTTTACAAGCAGGGACATTATAGCATGTGCTGCATATTTACCGTCACATGATGGTTCTTGATTTGGTTTATGATAACACCGTTGATTAGTGGAAGATCACCAAGTAAAATGGTACCGATTTTTATGCTCATCTTCTGCTCATCCTTGTTGTTGCATACAGTTGCTGCTACCATAAACGATACTGTACTGATCAAAGATCCTCAAACCATAGTCTCTGAAAATGGACATTTTGTCCTAGGATTCTTTAGCCCCATCACCTCAAAAATTCGATATCTTGGGATTTGGTATAATAATGTTTCAGTCATGGATTTTGTATGGGTGGCGAACCGGAATAACCCCCTCAATGATTCTTCTGGGGTCCTGAGATTATCTGAAGATGGTAATCTCCAAGTACTAAATGGCAGAAAGGATGTCATTTGGTCCTCAAATGTGTCGTCACAATCCTTGCCTGATACTAATGCTTCTCGAACTGCTAAGCTCTTAGATTCTGGCAACTTATGTCTCTTGGAATTTGGTGCAAACCTGAGTAGTGGCACTAATGGTACTGTCATATGGCAGTCATTCGATCACCCTACAGACTCGATCTTGCCTAGCATGAAACTTAGGATGCCGAGTATGAATATGAAGCAAGCATTATTGGCTTGGAAAAGTCCTTCTGATCCATCTTATGGAAAGTTTTCATTAGGCACTGATTCTCTCACACACTCTCAAATCTTTATATGGGATGGGGATCGCCCACATTGGCGGAGTGGTCCATGGAATGGTAACATCTTTCTAGGGTTGCTCTATACTGGTGTACCGAATGACTATGCCAACACTCATGTCGTACAAAATGGCGAAGGGGAAGCTGATTTAACATACACAGGTGTAAGTAAACTGGCTTTTTCACACTATGCATTCGCGTATGATGGGACTATTAATGAGGTATGGTGGGATGGGGCTAAGCGAGCATGGGAAACAGTGTATAGGGCACCAGAGGACATGTGTGACTTTTATAATAAATGTGGTGAATTTGCAACCTGTAACTCCGCAAGGTCTACAATATGTCAGTGCTTAAGAGGGTTCAGACCGAAGAATGCAGAGGAATGGAGCAGAGGAAACTGGTCAAGTGGTTGTACAAGAAACACCCCGTTGCAATGTGGGAACGGAACGAGCCAAAAAGAGGGATTTTGGGTAGTGAAGAGGGTTAAACCACCTGACCTTGCTGAGTGGTTGGCTGGATTCAGCCGAACGGACTGCAGAACTCAGTGCCTAGAGAACTGTTCTTGTCTAGCTTATGCTTACGACGTGGGTGCAGGGTGCATGTACTGGAGTAGAGACTTGATAGACATTCAAGAGCTTCCTACTGATGGGGTGGATCTTTACGTTCGCTTGCCAGAATCCGACTTAGGTTAGTAAGTAATGACCAACGCTCTGACATTATGAACTACTTTATCTCCAAATTTTGGTAATTATTATTGAGGCATATTTCTAAATTGATTTGTAGGTGATAGTCATGTATCAAAAGCAGTAATTATTGCAGTGGCTGTAAGTCTTGGGGTTGGTTCCATTGTTGTCATTCTTTGCTTCTTCTGGTGGTGCAAGGCTCGACGAAACAGTATGATATCTTTCTGATTTAACATCTGACAAGTCTTTTCTCAGTTTCTTGTGTATTTCTTACATCGTCTGTTCTGTATGTACATTAGGAAAAGAAGTTGAAAGAAGATTAATGATGTTGGAAGACAATGAGAGAGGAGAAGGAAGGGGCGGAGGTCATCTTGAAGAGCTACCACAGCTGAAATTGGAGAACCTGCTAGTTGCTACTAGCAACTTCCATGAAAGTCATATGCTTGGAAAAGGTGGTTTTGGACAGGTTTACAAGGTAATGAGCTAACGGTTTATGGCATGAAAAAGAACTACTGATGGTTATGACATGAAAAGGAACTCATTTTTTTCTTCACAAAAGGGCTTTTAAAGAAAGATTGGATTAATTGCAGGGAATATTGAATAATGGACAAGAAATAGCAGTGAAAAGACTTTCAGCGACCTCTGGACAAGGCTCGCAAGAGTTTACAAATGAAGTAGTAGTTATTTCTAGACTTCAGCACCGCAATCTGGTCAGACTCCTTGGCTTCTGTGTAGAAGGCGAAGAGAAGATGTTGGTTTATGAATACATGCCTAATAAGAGCTTAGACGTGTTTCTGTTTGGTTCGTACCATGTTGCATGTTATCAATCTCATTTTTTGGAAAAATGGAGTAGGCAATTATGACATATTTCCTTATCTATAAACTTTTTGCAGATGCTGTCAAGCGAGAGCTTTTAGACTGGGAGAAACGATTCAACATCATAGAAGGAATATGTCGAGGCCTCATTTATCTACATAGAGATTCTAGGTTGAGGATCATTCACAGAGATCTTAAAGCAAGCAACATTTTGTTGGACGAGGACTTAAATCCAAAGATCTCAGACTTTGGCATGGCAAGGATCTTCATGCACAACCAAGATCAGCATGAAACCAGAAGGGTTGTCGGAACATAGTAAGTGTTACAAGAATTCATTCAATTCTGACAAGCACCACAAACTCAACAATTATTTGTCTATGATCTAGAGATCTAAACATATCTTGCATTATCAACCTTGCAGTGGCTATATGTCTCCGGAGTATGCAATGGAAGGCCACTTCTCTGAAAAGTCGGATGTATACAGTTTCGGTGTCCTAGTGCTAGAACTAGTGACTGGCTGCAGAAACAACACCTTCTGGATTGAAGAGGAGTCACTTACTCTTCTTGGATATGTAAGTGATGAATACCAACTATATTTGTTGTGGATCCCTTGAGATTATTAACTTGACTTGTAATCTCACGCTTTGCAGGTGTGGAAACTGTGGAACGAGAACAACGTCACATCAATCATCGATCCAATAATTAGTGACGTAGTGCTGAGGAAAGATGTGATGAGGTGCATACATGTGGGATTATTGTGTGTTCAGGAATATGTGAGAGATAGACCCAGCATTGCAATTGTTCTATCAATGCTTGTAAGTGAAATTGTAGAGCTTCCATATCCTAAACAACCAGGGTTTAGCAAGCGCCTCACTGCTCCGGACACTTCATCATCTTCCTCTCAAGCACAGCAGAGTTCCTTAGGTAGCACCATCTCAACCACCTATTTGATTGGTAGATAATTCATTTTAATATATAGCAAGCTCTTGGGTTGAGCTGTACTTGTATGTATTTATGTATATGTTGGTTCATATAGCAAAATACAAATATTCTTTGTCCCTGGTTCTCAAACCAGTGATTTCGTTCACGCTTCTACGTGTCTTACTTTAATATACTTTTTAAGTGTTTTTTCCTTCACTAAATTAGCATTTTTTATGATTTTTGACACGAATTTTTTTTAGTAGTAAACATTAATTATCAATTATAAGTAGCTTTGGATGCATTCGTTACCCAATGTGTGTAAATGATATCCTGATTGAAGTTACCTCATCAACTACACATATTTTAGATTTTTTTTAAAAATATAAAAAAATAAGGGTTTTTGAATGATAATATACCGACCTTTGGGGATGTTGGATTGTAATATACCAACTTTTACTATTGAACAGCAATATCCCTCACCTTTATACCTAGGTGACATTATTATACCAACAGTAACTAAGGGGGTGGTGAACTGGTCTCCATGTGCTAACGTGGCTAGCGAAGGGAAAAAAAACTGTTCCAAGCCAATTATCCCATTAAACGATTAGTTTTTCTCACTAACACACAATACAAGACATTGGTTGCATGGTTGTGTGTCACGTCAATACGAAGACCGATTTACCACCCTGTTAGTCACTATGTGAGGGCCGATTTTTTTAACGTGGGTTAGTGAGAAAAACGGAGGGATTAATGAAGGTTACTGGGCAAGGGTCGGTTATTTTCCCTCCGCCTGTCACGTCAAAATAGAGACCAGTTAACCAGTCACCACCCCTTAGTCACTGTTGGTATAATAATTTCACCCAAGTATAAAGATCAGGAATATTGTTGTCCAATAGTAAAAGTCGGTATATTACAATCCAATACTCCCAAAGGTCGGCATATTGTCATCCAATATCTCAAAAAATAATGGATAAAAGTATAACTTTATATAGATAGATGTGATACTATAGTTTTAAAATTCAATCATATCATTTTATTTCAATTTAATATAAAATAATATGATTTTAATGATAGGATGAAAAGTGTTTTATACAAAAACTCATATCATTTTCATTTTGATTATTGATGTGGGAGTCATTCCTTTTACACAATACCATTTTATTTCTACTTAGTATAAAATAATGTGATTTTGATAATAGGACAAAAAAAATTGTCTCATAACTTATATCATTTTCGTTTTGATTGTTGATGCGGGTGTCCTTCCTTTTACACAGTTTTCTTTTCTAGAACTGCATGGAATCAATTACCCCTAATTTTGGGGTTTTTTTCCCCTGGGATTTTGGGAGGTAGAGCCGTAGAGGGGTCGATGGGATAAGAATAAATTTCAAACCCTTTCCCGGCATCAACTCTAATGTGATACACCCTCCGTTTCATGTTATTTGTTTATTAGTTGACTATTACGATATCCAATATAATTTTTTGTTTGATAACTTTGAATATTATACTTTATTAATAATTGCAATATTCACTAGTAGAATTGGTGCCCAAAAACGTCTGGAATTGGCGTCTGATAAGGGTGTAAACAGAAGCCAAATTGGTTTTGGCGTCTGATTAAAACGGACGCCAAAACCTAGTACGCCATTTTAAAAAAACGTCTGTAATTGGCGTCTGTTTGAATTAGACGCCAAAATTATTGCAGACTACGAGGCCTGTGTCAGACCAAAATCGCGATTCGCATAAACAGACGCTTTTTTTTGAAACGGTCTGTTTCATCCCAAACAGACGCCATTTTGGGTTCTGAGAAAATAAAAAAGCGTGAATTTCATTAATGAAAATAATTAGAATAAATAGTATATTTGAGTGTTCTAATTATAAAATAAATCGTAAAAATTAAATTTTTGTATTTGTAATTAAATTGTTTAATAAGAATTGTGGAGACATTAATAATGAAAATAAATACATTTTATATAATAATAAATGATATATATTTGCAATTCATGAATGTACAATTTCATATATACATATATATATATATACATTTTATAGAAATAACAACAATAAAATGATAATGAATATATATTTTAACAAATAAAAAAATATATGATACAACTTTATTAATGATGATTTTTACTAACTTAAATGATACAAACAAAATAAAAACCTAAATTACAATTAATATATGATTTCAATATTTTTCAATCTTGATATTTCAATCTTCAATCTTGTATCTTCAATCTTCACTCTCCAATGTTCAATCTTCAATTGTAAAATTTCCAGTTCATCAATCTTGGATGGATTTGTGGTGTTTTGAAGGTTAGGGGAAATGAGAGAATTGATGAGAGAAGATAAGAGAAATGAAATGGAGATGGGAGGGAAAAAATTTGGAGGGAAGTTTGAGGGCTTTGGTTTATATAGGCGCTGTACAAAATGGCGTCTGTTTTCCTGCCAAACAGACGCCATTTTCACTGTCAGTCATTTGGGCGTCTGTTAGGCGAGAAAACAGACGCCATTTTTAAAAATTTTCGAGGCATGTAGGCGCGCTAATTTATTATTATTATTATTATTATTATTATTATTATTATTATTATTATTATTATTATTATTATTATTATTATTATTATTATTGATACTATTACTATTACATATTCTTAATTTTAGTTATAACTAATTATGATGTATATATGTATATATTTTTTAGGTATAGTTAATTATTAATAATTATTATTGTTAATTATATTCTAATTTTTTCTAGGTAGATAATTTAATTTATATATATATGTTTCATTTTCGATTATGTTGTTAATTACAATTAATCTCATGTGTACGTACATGTTATTATATATATATATATATATATATATATGTTAATTAAGTTAATTAATTTGTACCTATGTGCGCAAACATAATGAAAACAATTTCGATGTTTGGATTAAATAATGTACTAACTAATAAGTACGAATGTAATTAAGAAAGAGTTTAAATGTTTAGGGTTTGTCACACGGCGGCATCGTCATCATCGCTTTCGCTCTCCTCCTCATCGTTGCCATCATCACCCTGATTCTGGCGTTGTGTCAATTCTTCGAGGCTATGGAATAGGTATTGGCCTCCTGGAATACAACGACAATTTGGAAAGGTATGAAATACAATCAAAATGAATTAAGTAATTATTGGAACGTGTAATTAGTAATTTAATTTTGTGTTTATGGAAAAAAAATATGCTTACCTGGGTAAGCATATAACGAGTCCTCGGGAGGAACGGTGGGCTGAGGTTGTGGGGTTTGAGAGACGGGGGTCTGACGAGAAGTACTGCAGCGGCGGGGCGGCGGTGGAGGAGGTTGTCCAGTGTGTGGCACTTGACTTCCAGAGGAAGATCCAACGATGAAAGAGGCTTGCCAGCTCTGACTTGCTTGCTGCTGGAACATTGTTTGCATTTTCAACATTTGTTGCATTACTTGTTGCCTCACCTTTTCCTCAATGACTGCGTCAGATCGGCGTTGTTGTTCCTCTAATTGTCTCTGGAATTGTTCCAGCAGCATGCGCTTATCTTATTCGCGCTGTTGCCTCTCTTTCTCGAGTTGACGCTGAAGCTCTCTGTTCATCTCCGTAATAGAGGCTCGGACGTCGACGCTATCGGTGTTATTACGACGTCGTGGACGTCTCCTCGATGAGATGTGGGGGAACTGCGTCTTCATAGCTTCCCCCACAACCCCCATGCCCACGACGTGTCCCCGACTCTGCAGTTGTTTGTCCAACCAGAACTCGTCTCCAGACATAATGGGAGTTTCTGGTTGACCGTCCTCCCGTTGCTTTGCCTTCATCTCTCTTCTATACGATTCATAATCACTATGCATCATCTCCTGGTCGATACAAAGAAAGAGTAGTTGAAATAAGCGAATTAAAGTTAATGTTCCTACGTGTACGTACGATTATAATAACTTAAATATTGGATGATGAAGGTACTTACCCCAAGCTGCCGGAACCTGTCGTCGACAATCCATTTGGGTTTGCCTCTCCCCGCCAACCATCGTTTTTTGGATTTGCCAATAGCATCGGCGTACTGTTTTTGGGCCCTCCTAACGAACCAATCACGTATATAGGCCTCGTGTTGGTTCTCCCACCAATATTTTTTCTGCATTTAAACCATACATGAAGAATTAAACATGCAAATAAATTAAACCATATATATCATAACTTTGAATTAATAAACCAAGAAAATTTAAAGAGGGAAAAATGTGAGAGTTTTACCCTGAACGCGTCGTCTATCGACTCCCGCGTCCTCTTCGGCACTTTGCTCCATACCGGCCAGAAGCCTCGGAAATTCTGCTTTACTATGTCCATGATGGCCCTGGTTGTACGGGACCCCGTTCTTTGTCTTGGTTGATGATTTCTGTGGCTTATACCTAGGATGGCCACAAAATTTACATTCAGTGAGATGTGCATCACCCTTATAGTATATCATGCATCCACTAAGGCAACAATAAATTGTTTCATATCCCATCCCCAACTTCTTAACCTTCTTTTTCAACTCATCGTAGTTTCTAGGGACTAGGTTCGGCTGGGGACAACTCTCGCTCATCAGTTCCATGATATCGTTCATTGCCTGCTCCGACAAATTGTGCTTCGATTTCTGACTGATCAGTCTCACGGCAGTGGACAACTCAGTATGAGTCGCACACCCTTCCCACAGAGGCTGTTGAGCAGATTGAAGCATATCATAAAATTGTTGAGCTCCTGCATTAGGCGCCTCGTTCGCCATGATGAAATCGTTCATCATCTCTTCCGTTCTGTCGATGAATGGTGGCTGATTCGGTCCCTCGTTTGTCGGTTCCCCCTCACCTTCCGCATCGTCACCACTGTCATCCTCATCATCATCGTCACCATGGCTTGTCCAACACCAATATTGTTCCATAAACCCTCGCCTATACTAATGTTCTTTAACTTCATCGGGACTATATTCGCTCTTATTCTTACACTTCACACATGGACACCGATACTTTCCAGTCCTCGGATACTCATAGGAATTACTCTTTGCAAATTGATCAAACATTTCTACCCCCGCAGCCCATTGTGCCCTGATAACCCTCCTATTCGGTTCAAACCTCTGGTACATCCAACGGCGATGTGGGAGCCCATCCATAATGTACGTGAATCTATTATTCAAGCCCACCATGAACTTAATTAACAATAAACATTGTGTTATTCAATAACATACTTAATTATTCACTACGTACGTATAAATTAATTATTCACTACGTACGTATAAATTAATAATTGGTTATGTATAGTAATTTTTTTATAGTTTTAACTTAATTATTAACTAAACAACTTAAATTATAAATTCAAAAAATAAAAATTAACCTAAATGTATTCATAATTGAAATCATGTTACGTATATACACATTACCTAATTAATTAAATCGTTAATGCAATTCCTAAAAATCATCCTAAAATATAACACATTTGCACTCAATCGAAACACATCATAATTTCCCACGTTATATAACATATTTCACACATACTAATTAACTTAAACATATTTTACATGCATTGTTACATATATTTTTTTTGCACATCATTATATATAATTACTCATATTTAAATTTACCACAAAACATATAAAATTCAATATTGTGCTCAACCTAAACATAATTATACTTCTCAACATTATAAATTAAAACTAAAATTAAATCGATAACTAAAACCTAAACTAAAACATACATGCAATTAGTTAAACTACTATAAAACATAAAAACAATATTTAAATTGAACAAATCTACATTACAAACCCTAATTTCACACTTAAAATTCTAATTCAACATCCAAAATATATTACAATTCATAGAAATTAACTAAAACAACTCAATTTTTCAACTTATATTCATAAACTATCATTGAACTCAACAAAACCAAAACAAACATACAAATATTCACATTATTCGTTTTTCATCAAATATAATTTATAATTTAATCACTTTTCATAATATTAATCATATTATAACAGATATGAAACAAAATAAACTGAAAAAATTACCTGATTTGCGGCGTGTATATGCAGTGTTTTCAATCTCCTCTCCGTTTCTCTCTTCCTCCTTCGACGACGACAATGGCGGAATGAAGTCTGTAATTTTTTCCCAATTTAAACCAAAATGGCGTCTGGTTAGGGAAATAACAGACGCCAAATTTCCATTATTTATTAACCCGGCAGTCGAGGTGCACAGTTATTCAGAGGCGTGTTAATTTATTTTTTAAAAAAAAATATATTGACCAAAATGGCGTCTGTTTGCAGCCTAAAGAGACGCCAAAATAAAAAGGCGTATGTTTAGGCTGGAAACAAACGTCATTCTGGTCAATAAATAAAACAAAAAACTTCGGAAAGTGTCGTTAGCAGAAAACGAAAAACAATAAATTAAATTTTACTTATTTTGGCGTCTGTTACACACAAACAGACGCCAATTTAAAATTTATTTTTTTAAAAAATGCTGTTTCTGGGATTTAGCGACTGACCATTATACAGACGCTTAATGACCCCAATTCTACTAGTGATTATACTTTTAAGATAGTAATTTTCATTACGATTATAATGGTAGTAATTTTATTTAACAAATCATTGTATATATTGAAAAACTTGTGTAATACTCCCTTCGTTACATATTATTTATCCATTAATTGACTTTTACGGTCTCCACTATCACTCTTTGGTTCCTAACCTTTGGTTCCTGATCCATCTCCACCAATGCATGCCACTTTCTGTGATGATCCAGAGCTATTATTTGCTGATATATCCCTAACTGATTAGGTCATCTTTACGTCCCCGTGTAAACGTCTCCTCACTGTAGTTTTGAGGGCCTATGACCAAAGGCCTTGCTAGCAGTCTTAGAGGCTTGGGTGAGGTTCTTGCTTCATATTGTTGCAGCAGTTGTGCCTCTAACAGGTTAATTGTTAGATGGATTCAACACATCATCATTTGGAGTCAGCATTAACTCATCAACCCATCTTTTATCTTGACTGAGTGTGAGTTCTTGAGTTTCAACAACTTCATCTGGTTGTCCCTAATCAAGACTCTCCACTGTTTGTTAAGCTTCCTAAGCCCTGCAAGTTTAACCGACTTCACAGGAAAGTTCTTTGTTTTCAATTTTTCAAGTGAGATTTGGCTTGAATGTCACCCACAAATTACTTAAGAATTATGTCACCTGCGAGTGTATTAAAAAAAATGATGAACTCGCATATAATTTTCAAAAATATGTGGCAGCTCCCCTAGCAATTTTTTTTGCCAAAGAATCCTATATTGTTTCTTTTTTTTTTAAGACTAGGTAGGTTGCCTGTGCGATGCACGGGTATAAAACTAGTGGACTTTTTACATAATTAACAAATAAACCGTCATAGTGTTTTACATACTTGCTTCGAGAACGACAGAAAACTTCATACAATTGTTTTAGGAATGATTGTACAAAAATTTTTGAATTAAAGACTTGATTATTAAAAAGAAATTGTGCACTTGTTTGGTTTAGTGTGCATGTATGTCTTCATCATGGATTTCAGCTCTTTTGTATTTATTAATAGAGATATAAAGGTAAAGTAAAGTCATGTTCTTTTGCAAAGTAAATTAAATTTTATCTTATCTTACTTTACATTGTCCTACCATCCAAAAGAACATGAGTATACTTTTAAATAATTTATTATTTAAAATTATTTATTCAACTCACAGGATTTATTTAAAAAAAAAAGTTGATGTTGTATTTAACTACCTCCATTATTTTACTTACATTTCCGTACTTAATCTTAGGCCCTGTTTTCTTCAAAGTAAGTAAATTAATTTTGTCTTGCGTTACCTAGCATTGTATTATCTTACCTTATCATTCAAATGAACATGACCATACTCTTAGGTTATTTATATTGAATTGTTTTATTCAACTCACGTAATTTATTTAAAAGAAAAAATAGACGATGTGACATTTACCTACCTCCATTACTTTACTTACATATCCTTACGTTACTTAAGTTACCTTATTTACTTACCTATTTACCTTCATTCCGAAAGAACAGAGCCCTACTTTACCTTACGTTATCTACACTTTTCCTACACCAAAAAAAATGACCCAATTATATCAATACTAAAGTCAAGCTTATTTCAACACATAATAATATTTTTGCTACTTCGTATTAAAATATAAAATCCTACTTTTAAAATACCAATAACACTAAAAAGTAATATTATAAAAATATAATATTATAATTACAGATAAAATGTTATAAAAAATTAAATAAAAAATAATATTAAAAATTAGTAACAGTTAATAAAATAACAAATAATATGAAAAATCTTGATGAGTGAAATCAGAGTAGGAATGCATGCATTGCTTTTGAATTTTTGGCCCTGACCCACAAATGTAGGCAAACCATGTGAAGTGGGCCTACAGTTTTGTGCTTTTATATTGGAGTGAGAAATGAAGAGTCCATAAATGGGAAGAACGAAGGAAAGATCGCACAAAACCACCCAGATGAAGCCCATAGCTTACAATACACATGTCACCCAAGAAAGCCCAATGGAGCCCGTCTAAGCCCAAACCCATCAACACTTCAAGCCCAAACCCAATAAACACACATGACTCTCGCGTGATGTCAAACATTTTTTCGTTCACTTCCCTCTTTTATTGTATAGAGATATGAAAGGCTGGTTTAAAATTACTATTTTATCATATATATTTGGTCTAATAATGTGCATATAATATATTTTATTAAATATATTTTGTTTTGATTTACTTTAGATTTTAATAAGTATGAAAAATTACAAACAACAATACAAGTATTTTAATTTTATATATAATACTATATTTATTTTTCAAATACAATGCACACTAATTTAGTTTGCATACTCATAAAAATTATGGCGCTTTAAAAATTGACCTAAGTTAAAATTTTTAGCGTTTTCTATTATCAAATAATGTTCAACCAATATTTACCCGAATCTGAAATATAAATGACCCGTATTGACCAGAACCCGAAATACATTTTACCTATATTTACTTGAACCTGAAATACACCTAACTCGTGCTTGCCCGAACGCAAAATATACTGGATCTGTATTTACCTTATCTAGATACACACCCAACACGCATTTTACCTACTTCCTGAATTGATTGGTTTGGACATAAAGTTTTATTTGATGTTAGACTCCTTAGTTATTGTAGTTATTACGCGAAAAAAAGAACCATCCTTCTTTCTCCCAACATCATTCTCAAACAAAGAAAGTGTGAATAAAAGCTACAATGCAAGCTGCTAAAGTTACAAGATTGGCTGTTTATTATTATATTCGAAGGCAAAATAGTAAATTTTTGTGTGAACACAAGCTACAAGGCAAGATGACGACGCTACTAAGTAGGCTACTTATTATTATATCTGAGGGCAAAAGAGTAAATTTGAGTGTGAACACAAGCTATTAGGTAAACCACTAGGCAAGCAACTCCTTCAAACAATTTTTCGTCCCTACCAATGAATAAGCCTCTTTATATTATATACTAGTTTTGCCGGTTGTCCTATGGATATGTTAGGGTCATGTTCTTTTGTGATTTATGATAAATTTATCTTATCTTATCACATTGTTAGTTACTTTTTCCCATCTTTTTTTTTTTACATTATTAATACTTCCTTACTTACTTTATATTTAATAAATAATTTTTGCTCACACACCTTAATAAAAATGATAAACTATATATTTAAAAATTCATATATTTAATGATATGACTGATGTGACTTAGATTTCCAATCACTATCTTATCCGCTCACTCTATCTCACATTTCCTACCTTCCAACTATCTTACGTTCTAAAACTATTAAACTTACATTCTAAAAGAACAAGACCCAAGTTTTCAAACTATTAAACTTATTAGTATTTATCTAAATCTAATTGTTGAGATTCACCTATAAGTAAAAATGTCTCACATCGGAAAAGTAAAGAAAAATGGCATAGTATATAAGTCAAGTGGGTTACTCCTCTTAACACCAATTGGTTTTAAGATGGAATCTCACTTAACTTGTGTACTATGGGTCTTGGTTGAGGTGGGTTCCCACCTTGAATCTCCCGAACAAGTGGTATCAGAGTCGATTGTTCGTTCGGTTGGGCGCAAGGTGCGGGAAGGTCATCCCGTAAAAAATCACCATGGACAGGAGCAGGGACTATGGCACGTGTGCGGGTGGGTCTCCTGAATGCGCAGAGTGGTGGCATGAGACTCAGGTGGAGTAGGGTGCGACTCTGTGGAGTAAGGTGCGGCTGGGACTTTTGAGGCAGAGTGATGGCATGAGACTCAGGGGGAGTAGGGTGCGGCTCTGTAGAGTAAGGTGCGGTTATGATGGGCTCCTGATGGTGTCTTGAAACCTCGGCAAAAAGAGGCTTTCGATCAAGGGGGAGATTGTTGGGATTCACCCTTGAGTAAAAATGTCCCACATCGGAAAAGTAAAAAGAAAGGACATGGTATATAGGTCAAGTGGGCTACTCCTCTTAACACCAATTAGTTTTAAGATGGAACCTCACTTAACTTGTGTACTATGAGCTTTGGTTGAAGTGAGCTCCCACCTTGGATCTCCCAACACTAAATACACCCGACTCATAGTTTTAATGTCAAAATTGGATGAAATTGAAATACACATGTTCTACATTGCCCTTAACCAGATATACCCACAATCTTTATTCATCCCATCCGTCTGAATTGATAGAATTAATAACATAATTTTCAATTGATGTTAGGATTCTTTAATTATTGTATTCGAGGGTAAAAGATTAAATTTAAGTGTCAATATATGCTATAAAGAAAATCGTTTGTTATTAGATTGTATTCGAGAACAAAATGATAAATTCGAGTGTAAACGTAAGCTACAAGGCAAACTATTTATTATTAAGATTGTTGGACGCTAACATACTGAACTATTGGGATATTGGACAATAATACACTGAACTTTGACCGTAGACAATAATACACTGAACTTTGGTGGGTGTTGGACAGTATTATACCCGGAACGATTTCGGCGATAGTTGACTTGGTGGAGATCCTACGTGGCAGGCAGAGGTGCTGAGTTGCAAAAAAAAAAAAAAATTAAATTTATGACATATCAGATTAGCCACATAAACAAAGGTATTTTTTATTTTGTTTTAATTACTTTCAAAGTTAACTACGGTTAGCTAGTCTAACCTAACGGTGAGATTACACCCAACAATTAAAAAGGGTAAAGTTGTACTGAATCGTTTGTCCTTTTACTGCTCATATCTTCTAGCTTTCTTTCTTTTCCATCAACATGTGATGCCTGAGAAGAGAGCCATGGCCACCCACCCAGAAATTCCACCAGGAATATGATTTGATAACAAAAAAAAAAATTCCCTAGTTTCACTGTCTTTCTTCCAAATTGTATTTCTTTTTCAACAACCCAACAATCGATGATGAGTAGAGGACATGAATCCGTCATGAGCGTGTCGAACGCCTCAGAAAAGAACGGAATTGGGTTCTCAAGTGCAAGGGAAACATTTTTTGAAATGTGAGCATGCTTTACCTGCTGTATATCGACTTTGTTGAAAACCTCCAGATATGGGGAGGTGGTTTTATGGTTACCCCATGTGGAAGGTAAGTTAGGCTTCTTGTTCAAAATTTGGTGTTGTTTTAGTTCTGTTATTAAAGATTTGTGGTTTCATACGAAAATTAGGGTTTCTAATGATGTAATTATCTTAATTTCTTGGTAATTTTAGGGATTTGATTTTTCCCCCAAATGTTTTTGTTTTCCTTTTTCATGATATGGGGTTGTTTTTTAGAGTTGGGTAATTTTTTCATTTTTTTGGATTCTTGTGGCTAATTTGTCATTCTTGTGGCCAATTTGACATACTTGTGGGTAAATTTTTGCAGATCCTTTAGTTTAACCGATGGTGGGTAAATTTTTTCAGGACCTTTAATTTGTCATTCTTGTGGCTAATTGTATTTTCATTTGTAAATTTATTGAAGGTAGGTCAAGAGTGTAGATTTAGAGGTGGGTGATTTTCTCTTTTTTTTTTTTTTGGATTCTTGTGGCTAATTTGCCATTCTTGTGGCCAATTTGACATACTTGTGGGTAAAATTTTTGCAGATCCTTTAATTTAATCGATGGTGGGTAAATTTTTTCAGGACCTTTAATTTGTCATTCTTGTGGCTAATTGTATTTTCATTTGTAAATTTATTGAAGGTGGGTCAATAGTGTAGATTTTTTGTGTGTGAAGATGAATTGAGCTTACATACAGTGCAAGCAAACAAGCAAGTAGAAGACAAAATTGAGGAGTTGAATGCAGAGGTGAACCGATTGATAAGCAAGTAGGTTCATGGCATTGAATGAAGGTCAGTAGCAGCCAATCCTTTGATGGTGAATGTTTGTCAAGTGAGATAAGAAAGTTGAAAGAGGATCGAAGAATACTAACCTCAGAAACATAGTTTCCAAAGAAAAGCTAAAAAGAATTATAGCTGAGGATGAAGTGAGAGCATTGAAGGAGAAGCAATTGAAGGGAAGTGTATTTGATGGAGTTGGTAGAGTATATATTGTGTTGGTTTTATGTGTGGTTGTGTTTGTAATGGGTAGAATGATGTAATAATATAATGGGTAGAAGTTGGATGGGATATAGTGGGTAAGAGAAGTAGGTATGATGTAGTTTGGTTGTAGTAATAATGTAATTGAATATCTGAGATGCAATGAATGTTGGTGGTCAGTTTAATTTGTTCCCAAAACACTCTGATATCTAGTGACAATTAGTGTTTTCTTACATAGCCTTGGACTTGTGACTTGTGAGCATAAATTCATTCTAATTTTTCAAAGACTCACAAATCATGATCTTAAACCATGTGGATAGATGCCATATGTGTATTAGGAAGCACAAAAACTGACCCAAATTCCTATAAGCAAATGTATATTTCAAGAGTATGATCGTTGGTCTGCACATTGCCTTTTTTTCCCCCTGAATTTCATTCAAAAATGCCAAAGGTCTCACAATTCATAGAGTTGAGAGAGAAGCATAAATTCAGAAGCAATCAAAATTAAAGACAAACCATCTTTTCACAAGATAAATGTATAGACTTTGCCAAATACAAAAGAAGGTGGTCATTGTTTACCACACAAATACATGGTCCCAAAAGAGTTGGCATATTCAAAGTATATTACAACTAGAATAATATCAAGTGCATGTGAAGTGGTGGTCCCCAAAACAATATGTCAGCTAGTGCATGTGAAGTGATGGTCCTCTAAAAAGGTAATATCTTCTTGTCTTGATATTAGAACGGTTGGATCTAATCAAGTGATGGTGGTGCTTGAGAGAAATTGCCAATGGAGACTTGACTTGATATTGGATATGTTGGATGCCCTTCAGCTTCCTATAAACACAAGAATATCATCAGTTTGATTAGGATTTTGGGGGGGGGGGGGGGATTTCTTCCCTGCCCTGGTAGATCTTGTCCCTGCTCCTTTCAAAAAGAAACGAAGAAAAAGAGAAAGGTTTTTAGGTTGCTCCCACAACTCCTTTCCTATTGGTTTGTTTACCATTCCTCACTGCCCCTCCCAATTTTCAATTTTCTCTTGTTTTCAATTTTCAAGCTAATGACAGGTTGCTCTCACAGCTCCTTTCCTACTAGTTTGTTTACCATTCCTCACTGCCCCTCCCAATTTTTAATTTTCTCTTGTTTTCAATTTCAAGCTAATGACAGGTTGCTCTCACAACTATTTTCCTATTGGTTTGTTTAAGCTAATGACAGGTTTTTAAGCTAGATACTGATATTCTCTTGTTTTCAATTTTCACAGTGACAGTCACATAATGAATACATATTCAAGCTAATGCATTGTCCTTCCCAATTTTCTCTTGTTTAAGCTAATGCACTGCCCTTCCCATTTTTTTTGGTTCGCTATATAAACCCAGCCAAAGCACAGAATGGTCACAAAGCACATAATGTATATTTTAATTCGGATAAGCAAGTTTAGGTTTAGGGACATACTTTTCTCTTTCGAGTGCTTGTGTTGTCCTTAGATTCCCTTTTCCTCTTCCCTTCCTGTTTGGATATGCTGTTGCAGTGCTTGGACCACCTTCAGTGGATGTAGGTTACTTCTTAGTTCTTCCCCTCCCTCTAGATACTGAAATGCTTAGACCAGTGGATGCTAGAGTTATGCTCTTTCCCTTCTCTGGAGAAGTCCTACTGTTGTGGTCAACTCTAGAGCAAATCAAGCAAGTAAGTACTCCTCTATGCCTGGTGAGCTTTCCTGCCCTCTTTGGATCCTCATGTGGATCTTTTCTTCTGTTTTTTCTCGGTCTTCCAGGCATGGTCTTTGCATTGGGAGGATATAGAGGCATATCTACTTTGGGCCAATGCTTCTTCCCATTTAGTGGACAAATAGAGTGCTCATACGCCTTAAGGTAAGTCTCCCTTTTGAAATAGGAATTCACAAAGTCCTCAGGGTCTTTCTTCATCCAAGCAGAACTAGCAATAGCATGACAGCAGGGCACTCCTGTTAGGTCCCATTTCCTACAAGTGCAAGTTGATTGATTCATATCAACATGGACACTGTCTAGCTTGTGGTTCATCTCAAATACCCTATCCTTAGAGAGTTGAAGACGACAGTACCTTGATTCATCATGCTCTTTCTCAAATGCTTTACGTATCCTCGGGCAAACATCATCATCAGCAGTCTCCATGAGTTGCTTCTATATCACCATTCTCTCCATCAAACATGGCTTGATCTCCTCCAACATGAATATCAAATGTTTTGCCCTAGCTGAAACGATGTAAGCATTAAATGTTTCCGCCATATTGCTAGTCACAAAGTCACATTTGGATTCAGTGCTCATGAAAGCCCGACAAAATAGCCTTGGATTTGTCTCCAACAAGTCTTGTGCTGCTGTAGGTGACACACTTTTCAGCTCTTTTAAGGCCAAGTTATAGTCAGTCTCATCATAAGCTTTTACATAGTTCCAGAATAGCATTTTCAACTCATCCCCCTTGTATGCCTTATTCCAATTAGAGTAAATGTGTCTTGCGCAAAGTCTATGCTCACTGCTAGGGGGCACAGTTGCAACTGCATGCTTAATAACCTATGGAAATCATACATGGTAAGAGTATACAGTTAAGAATAATGCAGTAAAACAAAAGGACTTGTAGGAAATTGGACCTGCAGTAAATCAGACAAGGTTTGCTTATAAGGATTATAACATCAATCATTTTTTTACTACTAAATGGGGAGAAGCATCAGTTCTGAATACATAATAGCTAGCATCTGATTGTGTAGAACAATGCTTAATAGCCTAGTAAATCATGTTTGTGCATTAGTTCTGAATCCTGTCAATGACATTGTGCAGAACAATGTCAAACTTGCAATTGACTACATAATAGCTAGCATCTAATTTCTATGTTAAACTTCTAATTAGGTTGATGAAGCGGAGGTCCGATCAATCACAGTAGCAAATAAGTGAAATAGAAAATTTACATGGTTAGAATAAATTGGCCTTAATGGCTTCCATATTAGCAAATACGTGAAATAGAAAACTTACATGATGTTGATCAGATATAATTGTCCATCCACTGCCATTTGTAGACTGTATACAGTTGGACACATGTGCCAGAAACCATCCCCAACTCTCGTTGTTTTCGCCCTCGGCTACTCCGGGATCCCCAAGCAACAGGAAACATCTGGTTGTTTCCATCAACGCTTATAGCTGTCAATAAAGTCCCTCCCAAGAAGGCTTTCAGAAAAGCTGCATCAATGACTAAGGCTGGCCTACATCCATGCAGAAGACCCCTTCTCAAACCATCAAAGCATACAAAGAATCTGTGGAAAACTGGGATTTCTTGGGGGATTTCTGTATGGAGAATGAAGATGCTTCCGTTATTGTTTCTTTTTAGCTCCTCAATATAACTTCCCACCTTGTTTTAGTGTTCCCTCATTGAACCATGTAACAAATTAGCTGATGCTTTTCTAACTTTGTAAGCCACCCATTTGGTTATCATAATCTGCCAATCTTGTCTTACTTGGTGAACAATTTCCTTAGTTGTCCAATGGGGCTTGTCCTTGAAAATAAGAATGTACTCTGCAGCAATCCATGATGGTTTAAGGAGCCTATTTTTGCGCAAGTCCCTTGTACACCTGTATAATTCAAAATTTTCATTAATTATACCCAACCTATAATTTCTAAAGAGTAATAACAATGTATATTACATAACTCGATCTAGGATTTTGTTGATACCTGTGGCAGTTGTTGATTGTTCTGATAACATAATGTGACTCTCTTTTATCCCATGAAATATACACTTTGAACATGCAATTCTCTTTACACACTGCTTCATATCTTATCCTCACCGAATCTGAAATTTTAAACTTCAAGTTGTAGCCTTGTGTCAAACCATACCGAGTCACTGCATTCTTAAAATCAGATGCGATTCCAAATGTCATGCTCGCTTGCCACTTTAGTTTACTAAAATCAGTGCTTGCATCAACTTTCTTGGCTCTCTTTCTCCTTCGTGACATCCGAATTTCTTCGTCTTCACTAGAACACAAAGACTCCATCTCATCTTCAGAGTCATCATACTCACTTTCATATTCGAGTTGTCTTATGCCAACACTGTTAGGTTTCACTACTTGCTCCGTCGAAGGTCCTTCAGTAGGGACAACATCACCTTTTCTAAAAACATCAGCCTTCTCTTTCGCAACATCCCACTCATCATCACTTGTTTCAACGTCACCAACATCTGTATCGTCAATATTTGTACCATCCTCATCCTCATCCCCATCCCGAGCTTCCTTACTTTTTCTCATTGTTTCCTTCCTAAGAAATTTAGCTTCATCAATTAATCCCAATGCCTCAAGATCCTCATCTGAATCCACCTCATTCTCATTAGGTTGGTACTCACTACCACTTGTACTATCAAGCACCAGAAATCAATTCACCCCAAGGCAAAGGAGAATCGAGCCATGGATCTTCAAAATCATACTCTTGATTAACAACATTGGTTGTCTTTGAGTTGTCCAAAAGTGGTTGTGCTTTAGCTTTAGGGCTTTTTCCTTTTGGACTTTTGGCTTTTGGGCTTGGAATTTGTGGGCCTTTAGTTGCTGGGCTTTTAGGATTAGGATTGTTGGGAGTTGGACTAGTAGTTGTTGTTTTGAGATTAGGGTTGTTGGGATTTGTAGCTTGAGTTTCATAATCTTCCCCAAAACAGTAGACATTCACTAGTTCCTTCCCCATACAGTTATTCACCATGGCCCTAGACTCATCATCAGTTTTCACCCTCCTCAACCCGTATTCTAATTGATAACCAAGTATCAAGTAGTAAATTACAGCAACATCTGCTATTCCAACATCTTTGGCAATCCCTTTAAGTTTAAAGTAAGACAACCTATCAATGTTAACACCTTCCACCAACCTTGAATTCCTTCCTCTGTATTGTATATTTCTATGGCATGTGAATCTACCACCATGATGAAGACGCACCTTAATCTCACCATAGCCATTACTGAAAATTCACAACCAACACACAATAAAAAAAACACACAAAATTCAGGAAACCCCGTAACATAAACCGTAAACCTTCAATAAAACTTGGTAAATTAGGGCTTGCTTCAATAAAACTAGGAAAACCCACTACATAAACACAAAACTAACACAAAATTCCTATAAACGTAATTATAATATAAAAATTTTGATAATCAATCAAACAAATTTTACGAAATTTACCGGAACAATTAGGGTTCTTCACGCTAGTAAAGTGTCGTCTGATTTGCTTCAGTGATACAATTAGGTCTTGTGATGAGTTTGGAGGGAAGAAGAACATCAAATGCTCAATCTCCAAATTATAGTTCAGTTGGAGAGAAGAAGAGCAGCCATTGTTGATGAGAAGGTTGGAAGGAGTTTTATGAATACTGACTTGCTGTGCGAATAGAAATAGAATGGAGGTGAACATCCACTTAATTGATGGTTAGAGGGTGATGAGAAGGAGTTGCTTTTTGGGTCATTTTTTTGCTGATATCATGAAAAAGAACGAAGCTAGTCTACTGATGTTCTCTTATTTTTATTTTTTAATTATAAAATTTTGAATGGGCAAGGGAACAAAGTCAAAATTTTGAATGGACAAGGGAACAAAGTCAATACATGTTAGACTAGCTAACCATAGTTAACTTTGAAAGGAATTAAAATAAAATAAAAAATACATTTGCTTATGTGGCTTATCTGATCTGTCATAAATTTAAATTTTTTTTTGCCAACTCAGCACCTCTGTCTGCCACGTAGGATCTCCACCGTGTCAACCACCGCCGGAATTGTTTTGGGAGCAATATTGTCCAACACCCCCCAAAGTTCAGTGTATTATTATCCAAGGTCAAAGTTTAGTGTATTATTGTCCAATACCCCAATAGTTCAGTATATTAGCATCCAAAAATCTTTATTATTATATTATATTAAAGGCAAAAGAGTAAATTCGTGAACATAATCTACAATGTAAACAAATAGGCAAACTGCTTGTTATTATATTGTATTAACGAGGACAAAAAGATAAATTTCTATGTGAACACAAGCTAGCAGGCAGACAAACACCCAGTTGTTCAAACAATTTTTCGCCATCCCTTTATTGTATGGATGCACTTATAGTGGTTGTCAACCATGACCACCACCGTAAGTAAAATAAATCTTGCTCGTACATGTGTCAAGTTTTATCTTGACCATTAACTTTTTTATTTAATATAAATTGTAAAATGTTTATTTTTTTAAATTTAAGTTTATTTTAAAAAAATTAAACTAAATATTTTTGAAAATATACTTGTTTACTAGCAAAAAAACTTAGAGTTAAATATTTAATGGATTTTTGGACGATAATACATGGACTTTAGGGGTATTGGACAATTATGCACTGAACGTTTTTTTTGGGACTAGAATACACTGTACTTTGAGGTGTCGCACTTTGAGGTAAACTAAACTAAATTTTGAGGTGTCGTTTTTCTGCTTTTTTTTTTCAGAAAATTTTTTTGTCATGTAAAAAAGTACACATAAATTTGACGACCAATATATTTTTTCTGAAAAAACAGAAAAACGACAACTCAAAATAAGACCACCGTGTCAACTACCACTGGAATTGATTTGAGTGCATTATTTTCCAATATTCTCAAAGATCAGTATAGTAGACTCCAAAAAAAGTTTAGTGAATTATTGTCCAGTACCCCTAAAGTTCAGTATATTATCGTTCAAAAATTAAAAAAAATCATAAAAAAAATTTTAATTATGAAAATATATTTTATAATGTTGTACTAAATAAATAAAAAAAATCAATGACGAAGATAAAAGTTGACATATATATGAATAAACATTGTTTTTTTATTATGATGATTGTCATAGTTGATAATCACGATAAGTTTTTTCTTTATGGTAGAGGGGATAGAGGAAAAACCTATTGTCTATTCCAAATTGTCAATCATTTTTCAAATTATTTCAAGTGGTAGGCTTATTTTGAAAATTATTATTACAAATGGTAAGCTTATTTTGAAAAATTTTAAAACAATTCTAAGTTTTCAAACATTTTACAAACTATTCCTAATTGTCAAACACTTTCGATATTATTCCAAGTGAGTCAATTGCGAGATTGATAGGGAGAGCTAAATGAAATTGAGGGAGGAAGAAAGTTTTGCCAGCAATATTTTAACAACGGTACAAGAAGAAGCTCATGAGATTGAATAATTTTTAACATAAATGTACCATTTGGAATAGTTTAAAAAGTGGTTGAAAACTTAAAATAAACAAAAGTTAAAGCCTATCAAATCAATTTTTTTTTAAAAAAAACAGACCAAAATGAAAAAACGGGGAAAAAAACAAACCCGCTATAGTGAAAAGAGAAAAATTGGAGTGGGACGCGCGTGAAAGAGGCAACTACTGAAGAAGGCGTCCGCCTCCGCTTCAGCCCGGTGGAATTCCGTCTCGAGTCTCCCCCGTTGAAGTTTCCGGCGATTTCCCACCGGCGGTCAAGGCATCTATCTTTCTTGTTGCCTTCTAATCTGAGGTAGCACTTCGTCTCTTTCTTCTCTCCCTCCCAAATTCTCTATTTACATTCTTAATTTTAGTAATGCCTTCTCTCTTTACCTCCCTTCCTCCTGGATATAGGATTTTTCCAAGGTTTTATTGTACATTTTTTTTCCTTCTCGCCTCCATAGTCCATACATTCTTCCTTGGTTTATGGTTCTGGAGATTTTGGCAATCCCACTGGAAAATGGGGTTTTAGAGTTATAAGCATAGTTGGCTAGCTAGGGTTTATGCGCTACTGCCTTTGACAATATTGTTTATATCATTGGTCATTTTTTCTTTGAAGAGTTTGTGGGTTAAAGTATGGCTTCAACTGGGCAACCCCCGTCGTCACTGAAGAAACGGGATTCTCCAGCCACAAGAGAAGGGGATCAGCTTATAATAACCCCTTTGGGAGCTGGAAGTGAAGTGGGTCGATCTTGTGTTTACATGTCTTACAAGGGTAAAACTGTTTTGGTATGAATGCTACTGCTCCCCTTCATAGCCTTCACTCCTTTGATTTGTATTGTTGTTGGCTGAATTCATTATCAAGTCTGATTCAATTTTCATTCTTGTTTCAGTTTGACTGTGGTATACATCCTGCTTATTCTGGGATGGCTGCTTTGCCGTATTTCGACGAGATTGATCCTTCAACTATAGATGTTCTTCTGGTTACCCAGTATGCTCCTCTTACTGTATTTACAAAACAGTAGTTTCAGTTTTAGTATTAGGGTTTATGTTTAGTGGTAACTCATGCAGTTCTTTTATGTGTAACTTTTACTCTGCTAAGGAGTATTGATGCCTACAGTTGTGGACACTCTCAAATGTACGCCAAACATATGGTATAGATAACACAAAAGAAATTGGTTTTTGTTTTTTGGTAGTTGTAGGATGCAGAATTTGCTACTTGTATTTGTTCTCATTCAAACACAGCTTCTCCAAGGTTGAAAACATAAAACAGTCATCTATTGTTCCCGTTGTCGTTCTTCCTACAAATATATAGTAAGTTGTGCAAGTAGGCTCATTCATCAGTGGTGCTTAGCTTGTCAGTGTCCTTCGTATAGACTTTAGTGATGGCCAAGGAGTGTCATTTGCCATTCAATAATAAACATTAAGACTGATACTTTATATTATATTTATGTTCTTGCTGTTGTCAGTTTGTTTTAAGTGACAAAAACTGCTTAGTTATGCAGCACTTTTATTCACTGTGATAGGGTTTTATGATTGCAGCTTTCACTTGGATCACGCTGCATCCCTTCCTTATTTCTTGGAGAAGGTTTGTGTTACTATGACCTTGGATTGCTTAATGCTTTGCTTGCTTTCTGCTTGTGCTGACTTGTATTCATTTGATCCTTTGTCAGACAACTTTCAGAGGCAGAGTTTTCATGACTCATGCAACTAAGGCAATCTATAGATTGCTTTTGACTGATTATGTGAAAGTTAGCAAAGTTTCAGTTGAAGATATGCTGTTTGATGAGCAGGACATCCTCCGCTCCATGGATAAAATTGAGGTTGGTTTTCTTGTGGACATTTATAGGATAGATCTAACTAGTTCATATCTCCTTTCCTTCCTGTTATGGATTTGCAATTTAGTTTGTCTCTTAAGTGTCTTTTGTGAAGAAGAAAAATGTTGATATTGCCATTTGTTTTCAACTCGTTTTTAAAACATATTCTTGACATCGAGGTAGCTGCTGAGGTGTGGGGTCTTCACCTGCATGCAGTGGCATGCTGCTCAGCATGCCAGTGGCATGCTCACTACCTAAAAGCACCTGAATCAGGGATTCAAAATGCGGTTTTGGTTTCAGTAGCGATATGGGAAAGTCGCTAAAATACGACATTGCGTTCCATATTGCGCTTGTCGTAGGGTGAAAACACAGTTTGCCAAACTGTAAACCTTTCCGATGCAAACGTTTCCATGTGGGCTGGCTATATTTTGGATCCCTGACCTGAAGCATGTGCCTCATTGTTCCTTGGCTGAACATATGAGGATGCAGCCTCAAAGGATTTCTTGAGCTAAACATGCTTATTTATTTATAACCTTTTTTTTTTTGTTTGGGGGGGGGGGGGGGGATCAGAACTTGTTGTAAAGGTAAAAACACCTAAAACTCTTGAGACTAATGTACTGTTGATGTATTAGCTTAAAGCTTTTTCCATGGCATTGACTTCTACACTGAGTTTATGGTGATTGTCTACATTTGATTGGTTATATTTAAATTGGATTTGCACAGGAGCTATCTTTCACAGTGTGAAAAGTACCATGTGAAACTGAATTATGTTAAGTTTGCAAAATTATTAGCCATTGTTATCAACTCCCTATTTGGCCTATTTGAATCTCTTTAGCAATTGCAGGATAACTTTTGTAATGCCCCTTTATATGCAGGTTATTGATTTTCATCAAACTCTAGAAGTAAATGGTATTCGGTTCTGGTGTTATACTGCTGGACATGTCCTTGGTGCTGCCATGTTCATGGTAGATATTGCTGGAGTAAGAGTTCTTTATACTGGAGACTATTCTCGTGAAGAAGATCGACATTTACGTGCTGCAGAGATTCCTCAATTTTCTCCAGATATATGCATTATTGAATCCACATATGGTGTCCAACTTCATCAGCCTAGGCATATTAGAGAGAAACGCTTTACTGATGTTATCCATTCAACCGTTGCACAAGGGGGTCGTGTTCTTATTCCTGCATTTGCCCTTGGTCGTGCACAGGAATTGCTATTGATTCTAGATGAGTATTGGGCTAATCATCCTGAGCTTCACAATATCCCCATATATTATGCGTCTCCTTTAGCCAAACGATGCATGGCTGTCTACCAGACCTACATTAATGCCATGAATGATAGGATCCGCAGCCAATATGCGAACTCGAACCCTTTTGATTTCAAGCACATATCTCCACTTAAAAGCATTGATAATTTTGATGATGTGGGTCCCTCTGTGGTGATGGCGAGCCCAGGTGGTCTTCAGAGTGGGCTATCTAGACAGCTTTTCGATAAATGGTGTTCTGACAAGAGGAACGCCTGTGTTATTCCTGGGTATGTTGTTGAAGGGACACCAGCCAAGACCATTATAAGTGAACCTAAGGAAGTCACCCTTATGAATGGTCTCAGCGCTCCTCTCAACATGCAGGTCCATTACATCTCCTTCTCAGCCCACGCAGATTTTGCTCAAACAAGTGGCTTCTTGAAGGAACTGATGCCTCCCAACATAATACTTGTCCACGGAGAGGCTAATGAGATGGGAAGGCTTAAGCAGAAGCTGATCACCATGTTCGCTGATCGCAATACCAAAATCATGTCACCTAAGAACTGCCAGTCTGTTGAGATGTATTTCAGTTCAGAGAAGATGGCTAAAACCATTGGAAGGCTAGCTGAGAAGACCCCAGAAGCTGGTGAGACTGTCAGCGGGTTGCTGGTGAAGAAAGGTTTTACTTACCAGATAATGGCACCTGAGGATCTTCACGTGTTCTCTCAGCTTTGCACAGCTAACATCAACCAACGAATTACCATTCCTTACTCTGGTGCCTTCGGTGTCCTGAAGCATCGGCTAAAGCAAATATATGAAAGTGTCGAATCTGGTGTTGATGAAGATTCTGACGTTGCAACTTTAAGGGTGCATGATCGTGTGACTATAAAGCAGGAGTCTGATAAACATGTATCCCTTCATTGGACCGCTGATCCAATCAGTGACATGGTTTCAGATTCCATAGTGGCCCTGATTCTGAACATGACCAGGGAAATGCCCCAGGTAGTTGTTGAATCAGAGGCTGTAAAATCGGAGGAAGAAAACCAGAAGAAGATGGAGAAGGTTGCTCATGCACTGCTGGTCTCCCTCTTTGGAGACGTGAAGCTTGGTGAAGATGGCAAGTTGGTAATCACAGTTGACAGCAACGTCGCTTATCTCGATAAACAGAGCGGCGATGTTGAGAGTGAAAATGAAGGACTCAAGGAAAGAGTAAAGACGGCATTTAGGCGCATTCAGAGTGCTGTTAAGCCAATACCTCTAGCTGCTGCATAGCGATAGATTTTGTTCACTCGTTTTCTTTTGTTAGCTTTATTTGCTGTAGCTGAAATTGAGGACAGGCCGTAAAGAGTTTATGTCAGATGGGCATACACTGGTTATTTACTCAAGCTTTTTCTGAACAATTTTGTAATTTAGTCGGCTTTTATCAACGCAGCAGCATGTTGTATACTCCCCGAGTTTTCTCTGATCTCTTTGAAATTTAAGATCTTCCTCCAGCAGAGTGTTTATATGGACATCATTTCTAAATGTATTGTTGGCAATCTGTAATTTTCTCTTATGGCCTGTCTGCCTGCCTTATGCTTCCTCTACTGCTGAAAATGGTAAGTGATGTTTCATTTATTTTATTAAATACTGTGTGAAATATTGTTGGTTAAGATCTTAACTCTAGCAGTCACTGGGCTGCAGTTTCTAGGGTTTTTTTTTGGTTGTGCTCCTACTCTGAAAGTGACAACTAAATGTATCTGTTTAAACTGTAGCCTGCTCCTTTTCAATTGCCGGAGGTTTCGAACCTTGGAGCTTTGGGTTCTTACATGTCATGGAAATATCTTAATCAGATACGACATATGAGGGTTTAATCAGAAGAGTGATTATTCAAAGACATTACATGTGAGTAGTTTATTATCAAAGACAAGACATATGAGTGACTCAAACAGCCATCTTATGTGCATACCTCAATCTTCTTAATAAGAAAAGGCATATTCACATACTCAGTTTTTACCCCTTGATGTTTTGGAGAAATAACATTTTAGCCTTCAAGTTTTGAAAATTAGATTTATTCTACTTCAAGTTTAAACCAACTAATAAATAACGCACCTGTGCTTTGTATTAAAGATTAAATATATCATTTTTAGATGAAGATAGGGATAGAACTAATGTGAAATCACAGCACCGCCCTATATTTAAAATTTTCGTTTAATCACGGGAGAAATGAAATTCCCACCCTCACCCACTGTCTTCCTCATTTTCGACCCATCGTTATTTCGTTTCTCTCATTTAATTCAATTTGCAAATTTCAGATTGAAATTAGGTCTTTCCTCTCTCAGTTGTAGATTCGTGATGACTAGTGATACCCCTCTCTCGATTTTAGTCGATTTTCATAATTGAAGAAATGTTATTTTGTTCAATTGAAGAAAGGGTATTTCGTTGAATTCATCTCTCATTCTCATATTCAATTTTGATAATTCCTCTCTCATTCTTAGTCGATTTTGAGCCCCTTTTCGTTCAAGTTAAGGTCAATCATTGGTAAATTATATTGACTTCAATTTCTGTCAATTTTGTTCAAATTAATTTGGGGTTTATGTTCTGTTTCAATCGAATTTGCAAAGGCCATTTTTTTCAATTTCATTCAAGTTTTGGTGGATAATTTGGATTTGGAAACTTGAATTGGTTTTGTTGCTGTCCATTTCGAATTTATGGTATATAAATTGGGTTTGGTTTTGTTGTTGTCAATTTCGAATTTGTGATTTATCAATTGAGTTTGGAAATTCGAAATTGCAAGGCCTACATTTTCTTTCAACTTTGTTGAATTGTGGTGCATAATTTGGGTTTGTAAGTTTAAATGGTTTTGTGATTTGTATTCGCTGTTTGAGATTAGGGTTAGTTGAGATAATGAATTTTAAACATGTTTGAGATTGAATACGAAAATAAACTCAGGCAGCATGGGTCATAGTGAAGGATCATATTCAACTGTTAAACATGGAAAGGAGATTTTCAACTGCTAGAAGTGCTAAATGCCATTAGAAACAACATACCATGTGTTAAGGACTGACAATGAGAATATCTTGAGGGGCTACTACCGTTGTGCAAGATGTGATGTGTTTCTTTTTCTAGATTACAAAGAAGACTGGTAGAAAGGCAAGGAAGCAAGACATGAGCAATGCGTTGAAACTACAATTGACATTCATGAGGTTATTGTTGGTTTTGTTGTTGATATTGTTGAAATTAAGGCCCTTGTGAAGCACACTAAATTGTTGACAGGTGCCACACATTTTTTAAAACTAACTGGAAGGTGTCACCACTTTTTTTTAATGCACTCTCGGGCAACATAATCCTTAACTAAATGGCTTTTGGGTGACACTCCGGTTATTTTGAACAATATCCGACGAAATATATTGAAAAGACGAACATTCCCTTATCTTTCTCTCTAATTTAACTCAATTTACCCCTCTCTTTCTCTCTTTTCCACACTCTCTCCATCTATAATTCCTTCATCTCAATCCTCGCCATTTTGACCCATCTCCTGCTCAAATGAGATCCGACCATTGTTGTTGTTTTGGGATCGAAAATTACCCAGATTCAGGACCAAACATGGGTGGATATGACAAGAGGCTGAAATTTGAAGGTTCGATACAACTCTAAAAAATGTCACGATTTTAGGCACAAATCAAAAGATTGTATATCCAATTGAGGGTTGTCATACCCAAAAACCAAAGTACGAATACGGGTATGTATGAAGAAATCGAAGTTCAAAGCAACAAGGTTAGAGCAACAATGGCAACGACATCTTTTTGAACGAAAGGGAAGAGGCTAGGAAAGAGGTTCAAGAACTGAAGGTTAAGATCAGGAAGTTGGAGGGCAAGTTGATGAGAGAGGAGCAAGAGATAGAGGGCTTAAAATAGAGAGAAGAAGGTTGCGGAGGATTTAGTCGGAATACTTGAGGTCATGTTGAAGGACTCCAAGAAGAAGGTTAAGGCTATGAAAGAAAAAATGGAGGAGTTGATGAAGAGATTGGAGGAATCTGAGAAACTTGTGGGAGAACTATTAATGGAGAGAGCTGCACAGAAGGCGAAAGAAGCCGCCGGAGACGATGAAGCTGATGAGAAGAAGAGGAAAATAAGGTCAAACTTGACATTTCAAACAAAAAAAAGGGGGCACAAAAGATGTTTCTAATTTTCAGGCGACATTTCGCCTAAGTGTCAACCAAGAGCGATTTAGTTAAGGATTATGTCACTCGAGGGTGCATTAAAAAAAAAGTTGTGACCTTTCAGCCAATTTTTAAAAATGTATGGCACCTCCCAACAATTTTTTGTTGAGAAACATATGAGTGAAATGAGTAATGTTTTTGGCAATGTAGTGAAGTATTTGTATGTTGTTATGGTTATAGTGGTCGTGTTCATGACTAAAGTGTTGTAGTGTTTGCTGTTTTAATTTCCAATGAAAATGTAATTGCAGGTGGTATGGTATGGCAAAAACTATGTAATAGCACTTATGTTAAATGAAACGGAAGCTAAATTTGTTTAAACGATCTCTCCATGTGTTTCATATTTGGGAGCACGGTGGATTTGTTTGAATTTGTTTGGTCTAGCAACAAGTGCCTCCCCATTGGCATGATATTATTGAAACTGTATATAGTTCTCGTTGTCAATACGGGGCACATATGATGATTATTGATTGATAATTGATAAAAATGCCCCTATTGTAGTATGGGGCCTATAGTCAGGCATACCAACAACAAGGAAGGAATGGATCAAGAGCACCTCTAGACATAAACCAATGTATTCAAATCATTAAGTTGTTAGCTCACTTCAACTTGCCACTAAGGTTATGATGCAATCAAATTGCAATCAAATTTTAAGAGTTCATATTCAAAAACATGCATAGTAAGTATTCATATGCTTAATCATGTAAACCAAAACATGTAAATGTTTAATATTCAAAAGCAACAACGCATTTTGACTAGCATTTATTCTTGAATTAACTGAAAAAGGAAGGGCTTAGGCTAACTCGTACTCATTTGGTGTTCTGAGTTGCATGATCTTGTTTACTTGCAGGGTCTGGTTCACCTATTTCAGTGGAAGCTTCTTCACCACTAAGTATGCTGAAATAAGGTTTTAAGAGTTTTACGGCATGGACAAAACCAGAACATGCAATCAAATTTTAAGAATGCATATTCAAAAGCATGCACTACACTTGAACCTATTATTGCCTCCACTATCATCTTTTTTCATGTCCTGAGTAGTAGGTTGAAATCGTGTCCTATAATTAAATCTCATGCATTGTAGAAAAGCATCTTTTTCAAACTGTACCATATGCATGGTACACTTGGACCTGTTATTGCCTACACTTGAATCTGTTATTGCCTCCAGTACCATATGCCTCCAATACCATAAAAATTAACATCAATATGTGATTTGGTGAGTGCCCTTATTGTCTGTAATGAAATCTCCTACATTGTACAAATTTACAGACTAGTTCATGGGTCCTCTACATTACACTTGAACATGTTGGAAAATATCAATATGGATTTAAACTCAAAAAACCTAAATAAGGTGAATTCAATTGTCAAACAGTGATCAAAACCAGCTGTACAATACCCTCAAACTACAAAAAAAATATATATATCCAACCCACACAATTGACAACACAACCAAACATCCAAAAAGAAAGCAAAATCACAGTTGTATTTCATAAGCTATAGTTCATCACAATAACAAAAATCCAATTAAGTTTGTTAGCTTTAGTTCATAAGCTGTAAATCACAAAAACTCAGCCATCCGCATTGCACTCGACCATTAGCTGTAAATCCCAAAAACACAGCCTTGCACTTATCACCATATTTAACCATCAAAAGTGCAACTTCCTTTCCTTGTTGGAGTATCATCTTCCCCTATGATATTAATCTTGGCAGCTCATGATGGTTGAGACCTTGATGGAGTAACAACTTGCTTATTCCTTGGTGGTAGAGGTTGTGAGCTTGAAATGAAAGGTTCACTCCCATTACAATTTTTACCACCATTTTTGTTCGCTGCATTGAATGACCTAGTTACAGGCTCGAAAGTACTCGGTCTCATCTGGTCAAACTTCCTTGCTTTCTTAGCCATCTTTCTCCTTTTGTTGTTGTTCTTATTGAGGTTCGGTGGGCAACCTTTCGAGTAGTGTCCCACCCCATTGCACATCTTGCACTTGATAACTGTGGATCTCTTTCTCTTGTTCTTTCTTTTCTCTTCAAAGCCATTCCTTTTATCTTTAGGGGGCCTAACTTTTTCTTTTGCAAAGGTAGGGGACCAAGTCGTGGAATGTTGGTCACTGGGAGCCAAGACACTAGATCTTAGATTGCATTTATGTTGTATGATCATGTTGCCTAAATCTCTCGACTGAATAACAATCATGAACCCAATCTTCTAGCTTTAGATTCATATGAAACAAGGCCCTCATAACGTGCTTGCAAGGGATTCTGCTTAATTGCCAAGCATGGCAGTCGTATATTTTGTGATTCAAGTTGACAACAAACATTGTATACACATCAACAATCTCAAGTATACCTTCTCCACTGAGTTTCACCCTAGACCAAAGTTGTCTTACTGAAGAATTTGTAACTGCTTCCCCAAATTGGTACCACTTTCCCCTTCATCTTTCTTCCTTCTTTTCTAGCGGTCATTGATCCATTTTTGCTAATTGTCTTTAATGAACTCGCACAAAGCATAAAATGGTCTATATCTATAGAGGTTGATGGTACTGTTGAAGGACTCTATGAAGTTGGTGTTGTTGTCGAGAACCCTTATGTTCTTATCATACAAATACCCACATAGATCAACATAGTGATACTCTCTTTCAAAAAACCACGAAACTAAGGAAAACAAACTAGTAAATTCACCTGCACCAATATTGTTCAAGCTCCTGAAGAAGCCACTGAACTGCTTCTGGATACTCCCTCTCAAGATCCTCCATATCCTTGTTATGAACAAACTCATTATCTACATAAGCTGCTCTTTGGTTTAATCTTTTGCCTGGGAACTTCTTCTCAATGTTTTAGAAACAAATTCAATAAAGTAATTAATTGGGTTGGTTCAACAATTGAGCATATGTTAGTTTCAATATATGACAAACCTTATGTGATGAACAACACAAATTCTCCTCTTAGATGCTGGAAAGATATATCTCAATGCAACTATGAATCCCTGCATAAATACAAACAACTAATCATATAATCATTTTTTATTCAAATAATATGCAAGTGTTTAAGGAGGATGCTTGCCCTTCCTTTGTCAGAGATGAATATGTATCGACCCCTCTGGTCATCTCCAATGACTCATCTCAAGCAGTTTTAAGAAGTACTCTCAGTACTCACAGCTTCTTGATCGACAATTGCATAGACAATAAGAAAATTGTGGTTGTTCTCATCTAAACCAAATGTTGTCAACAATATGAACCCATATGGCCCCTTTAGGTGACAAGCATCTATTTCTATGAACTTCCTACAACCTTCTAAGAATCCTCTCTTCAAGCCATAAAAAACATACAAACATCCCGAGGAACACAAGAGGCCTATCTTCTGATGGAGGGCCATCTAATGTAACACAAGCTGCCCAGATTTGTCTTCCTAACATGCCTTGCCAACTATGAGAATCCTTCAGAATTCTTACCTACATACTTCTCAATCATTTTCCACATTGCTTCTTGAAGAATATGTTTTGGGAGGGCCACACCACCATACCTTGACATTAGTAAGTTAGCCATACTGTTTAAATCTATTAAAAGGTTGGCTTGAAGGTCATCTTCAAGCTTCTCAGCTATCCAGATACATGAAGCCATTGGTTAGTTTATAGCCATGAACAATGATGTTCACCATTTTGATTTTTACTTGAAAGTAACATTATCTGTCCAGTGCAAAATGTTCTATATGTGAGGCCATCATTCTTAAGTTGCTTCAAATACCACTTCTTCTAAACTTGAAAGTAGCTCACAACCTTTAGGAAGTGAGCCTTCCCCTCGGGCATATCGCCTCCCCTCAATTCAGTAGACCCATTTCTCTCAAGTTCCCACCATTGCCCATTCTCATAAAATTTCAAGTTCTTTTGTTCAACCACGTCATCATTATCATTCTCAAATAATTCATCTGAAACAACAAATTGCATTTCTTCTGATTGTTCATCTTCCTCACTAGAAGACATGGTCGACCTCATCATCATCTGCACCATACTCAGTTTCATCATTGGTTGCCTTACATGGGTTGACCTAACAGCAGTAGAGTCCAAGTGAGAGTCACCTTTGTGTAACATTTCATCATCCATGCCATCTAAACACTCAAACATTGACTGTTTGTAACAATCATCATCATCACTATCTGCGTTAGCCATAACATCTTCAATTAATATCCTTTTCCCTTTATCCAGTAGATCACAAATAGGATGTCTTGATGTCACACCAACCTTAGGTTCACTCCTCTCACCTATGACAATCTCCTTAAGTGCAACCCTTGGGAACCTCCTCAATATTGGACTTGATCTACCCTTGGGTAACATGTCAACCTCAATCTCCACCATGACACTCCCTTCGGTTGAATGTGGACTTTCAAGGACCACTTTCATCTTGGCTGATTTGAATGTCTTATCAAGGTACATAGAAGATATGTCAGATGGGCTCAGAGGAACACTGATGTTCATGCTTCTCAGTTTCTTATCAATACTGGACACTATGTGATCCCACATATTATCGTCAACAACAACAGTTGACCCATCTTTTGCCTGCCTTCCACTCATTGTTATGTCATACATTTAAGCAAAATCTTCCTCATACATTGCCTCCTCAACAGTGTCCAAAACCTCTTCAACACAGCAGAGTTCAAATCCACATTCAAGTCCACACATCCTGCAAAGGTCTATAACCTTAGATGCAAATAAATGTAAACAATTAAAAAATATAAAAAATATTACAGTATTATATACTTTATTATATATATAAGAAGAAATGTTACAAAAAAATAACATTATTTTTTATCTATTTTATGCATTTTGCGTAACTCTCATTAATATTGTAGTTACAATGATTATTTTTTATCTAATTTATCCATTAAAAATTAACTGCGTAATTATTAAAAAAATTAAAAATGTTACGTGTATTGGTCAGTGTTGATTGGTACCAAACAATGTTGAACAGTACTGAACACTACTAATTAGTATTGATCAGTGTTGATAAATATTGATCGACATTAAACAACTCTGATTAGTGTTGGATGTGGATGAATGGATGATAAATAAGTACTTAAAATAATTCAAAAGAAGCGACCCAAAATTTAACTGGTAAAAATTGTCAATTATTAATTACTCATTCCTTTCCATTTTATTTGTCACTCAATAAATATTTCACTATTTACAATCTTCATTTTGACTGGCAGTTTTTTTACATAACATTTTATTGAAATTACATTATACTTTTATAATAATATTTTGTTACAAAATTTAATTATTGTCTTTATTTTTTGTATAATAGCACTGATATGGCATTATATATTGTGAGATGATAGTCAAAATTTCCTAAATTACAGATTATTGTAAAATGAGAATGAGAGAGTACAGATTATTTACAAAAATTATTAGGGATAATGGAATCTAAAAATAAAAACTTTAGGGGTAGTAACTTTTAACTAACCCAAGTTAGGAAATCTTTTCTACAATGTCTAACTTTTCAACTTGTTTTTCTAGTAGGAAATCATCATATTTAACTTACCGAAAAACTGATATGGAGGATGACTATGTAAGCATACTACAAAAACCATGTTGATTTATCATGTCCACGTCCATATGCTCAACCATTAGGTCAGTTTTTCGATGAGTCAAGCATGGTGATTTCCTACTAAAAAAAACATGTTGGATAGTTGGGCATGGTAGAAAGAAAAATCACAAGCGTTGGCAAAATTTTGTCTGACCAGAATACCCAAATTATCCAACCCAGGAAAAATCGGGTTTGCTTATAGATTTTTTTGTCAGAATTTTGACATTGACCAAATATTTGGACACGCTATTTCTCTTTTTCCTAATGTTCAAACTAGATTTTGACCTGGACTTAGTTCTATCTAAATTGTTCAACCCGAAAATTTTGAATCCGGACATCATTTAATTTTCTCTTTGACTTAGTTCTGTCTAAATTGTTTGACCCGAAAATTTGAATCCGGACATCATTTTATTTTTTTTCTTTTGAATTTTAACAATGACCAACCCAGATTTTACTGAAACCCGATTTTTAGCAAACGTTAAAAATTACTGCCCAAATGTATCCCAAATTATTACCGGCAAAAATTAAAAAAATGGGGTTGAGACCGTGAGAGTGCAGTGTCCAGAAAAAAGCCCTAATGAATATGAATGGGGAAAAAACAAGAAACAAAAACAAGTGCTTTGCTAATTTGTTTTTTCTAATTTATTAATTATGCGTGTCTTGTTCATTGTGATGATTGATGCTCTTGTACTCCTCCTGGCCCCTACCTCCTTCGTAGTTTCAGATGACCCTTTCTCCTCAGTCCTATTCTTCTCCCTCTTCCAATTAGCCTCGTCACTCTATTCCCAAAACCTAATTTTCGGATACTCTCCAGATTCTGCCATCTTCAACTGCAGCATCAGTCACAGAGGTACGCTGTGTGATCATACATACATCTGCTATTTATTCTCTTCATGTTAATTCGCTGTTTGATCCTATATTCATTGAATGAAGTGGTTTTAGTTTGTTTAATTTCAGTTTGTGGTTTTTACGAGCTGCAAAGCTCGTAATCCTATGGCGGCGGAGCAGAAAGTGCCACTCCTGTCCAAAAAGCCAGCCTCAGTTTCCAACCTTCGAGAGATTTCTTACCATGCATCTGGTTCAGGTCGTCCGCCATTCGCAGGCATGGATGTTCTAGGGTTAAAGAAACGTGGTCAGAGTATTCGATCATGGATCCGTGTCGATACATCTGGAAACTCAGGTGTAATCGAAGTTGATAAATTTACTATGATGCGACGGTGTGATCTTCCTGCGCGAGATTTACGATTGCTTGATCCTTTATTTGTCTATCCCTCGACGATTCTCGGTAGAGAGAAGGCCATTGTGGTGAATCTGGAGCAAATTCGGTGTATTATTACTGCCGATGAAGTTTTGCTTCTGAATTCGCTTGATAGTTATGTGTTGCAGTATGTTGTGGAGCTTCAGAGACGGTTGAAGAATACTGGGGGTGGCGATGATTGGCAATCGGAAGATGGTATGAGTGGAAGAAGAGGGAATAGGATCGTTGATAGTACCTCGCCTGATTACTTGCCGTTTGAGTTCAAGGCTTTGGAAGTTGCTTTGGAAGCTGCTTGCACATTTCTTGACTCACAGGTTGTTGTTAATTCTTTCACTTTCCTCATTTTTTAAGTTTTAAATTTCATGTTTTGTTAACTGCCTGATGTTTGCAACAAAGATTCTCGATATGATACGACTTGGTAGTTGGATCCTGGCGTGGCAGGTAGGAGTTCCGAATTTGGAGTACCCCTGCAAGTAAAGTGTGTCATATTGACTTAAAAGAAAATTTTACAGCATCTTGAATAAGTTCCATAGCTGGGACAGATTGGAAATGGTCAATCTCTAGTCCTGAAATGGTATATTAATAAGAATGGGAAGGCATATGAATATATAAAATATGCAAAGTTATAGCTGATTATTTGTACCAAGCAAACAATATTCAGTTGCTTTAAAAGCTCATGTGAGAACTAAAGACCTCATAGCGAAAGGCAACAATTGATGTGAGTATGTCTGATTTCTTTCTTGTGGGTTGGGTGTGCAAGAGGTTTTCACCAAGGAAAAAAAAAAAAAAGAACAAAAGAAAGGGACTACATGTGACAACAGCCTGTAGAGAAAGAAAGTAATGAACATCTGACTTCCCTATGGGGCAAAAAAAAAAAAAAAAAAATTGAAAAAACTGACAAGCACTGCATGTCAACATCCTCCAAATGCTAATCCACTTCTATAGGACAAGGGATAACAATTTCAAGATTGGTGTGTAGAATTGTAGATACCTGAGAAATGTTCCAGTGTGCCTCCTGCACCCAGATCTTCCATTTTTTTTATTTTAATAATACTTATGCACTCCATTCAGTTTTCTGGGGCTATTATGTGGACCATAATTGAAAAAACATGTCTAATATCAACTGTTATGTAGAATATCTGCTAATTTTTGTCTTGAACCGAACATCCTTGCGTTAACTAAGCTGTTTCGCCTGGGGGGGGGGGGGAGAATGCAGAAGATGAGTTTTTGGGTCAAATACCCCCTCCTCCTTGGCCTCTTCAATAAACTATCTTCTTTCACCTTCGCTGACACTGATCTTCCATTTCGCAAACCGACTGCACCATCAGGCCTTGTGATGGAAACAGCTCCTGGATCTGCTGGGTGACAGCTCTTAGGCACTGTCCTGAATCAACAAGGCCACCAGGCCCACCACTATCTTAGTGTTGGCCCCTTCCACTCCCCATACCCTGCTTTCTTGTCTACCCCATATCCCCTTCTTTTTCTTTTTCTCTGTCTATTCTTTCCTTGCTTGTCCTACATTCTGCAATCCTTCATTGAAATGTCATGTGAGTGTTACTAAGAGCTTAAGGTCCCACGAGGTTGTAAATCTAGGGAGTAAGGTAAGTTATGCTAGACGTGTAATAAACGAAGAGGGAAATTAGTAGCATAAATTACATTCTGTATTTATGTGTTAAGATTTCAAGATAATTTTGGAACATGGAAGGAACTAGTCATTTGATCATCTGAAGTGCACTAAAGGTGAGGTTTTGAGTATGATGCTACAGACGACTGTGGAGAGTGTGTGGCGGTGGCATTGTAGAGAGAAAATGAGAAGGCACCTCGATGATATTTTATGGATCAGCAGGAACTGAGCATGACTTGTGGAAATCTATCAGGGAGGATTTGAGTGCTCTCCTGAGAAAGCACTTCTCATATTTGCAAAGAAAAATTGGAGGGAAAAAGTCTGTACTGCATTTTTTTTTTTATCATTTTGGAAACTTAGGAGAATTGTGGCCTTGAGATATCTGGAAACTTGTTATAGTGCTGGATGATGAAACAATAGGATATTCATGGTACCTCTGCAGGGCCAGGGAGCAAAGGAGGTGGGAAACTCATGCATTTCCATAATTGATGAATCAGTTCTAGAGGACAAGTTGGAAATTGTGCATTCACAATAGTCGTGAATCTTAGTTTAAAAAAGCAAGCGCATCATGCACCTAGGTAAGAGGTGAACACGGAGCACCTCAAAAGCTTGAATTGAGAAGCTACCTGTATGTAAGCTTAAGAAATCATCCTCTGTGCTTGAATAAAATGCTAATTGCCTCAGATAATCTACCAAGAACAATAACTCTTAGTGTGGGTCCCACTTACAGGAGTCTGGGAAGTTTCAGATGTAGACAGCAGGGATTACTACCTGCAAAGAGACCAAGTCGAGTAGACACCTCACATAATAAGAGAGTATCCTCTGAGTTTGACCAGAGTTTCTGACTGTCAACTAAATCTTTTATGATTTTTATAAAAGTGCACCTCGCATCCTTGAGGCATGCACACTCCCCTTGAGGCCTGCGCCTTTTTAACCTAAGTCGTGAATTCATCCCTTTAATATCAGTTCATTGTGTGAAATGTTGATGCTACAGTTGTAGTGTTGTCTGAGTCATAACTCATAATGGTTTGGTCGGTGGAATGAACGACATAGGAATTGCTGAATCTTTTTGATTGCATGATATTTTGTTAAAATTCATAAGGCTTTTGTGAGTATTTTCACCTGGAAACTGCCAAATTGATTAGGCATCGGAATTGGAGATTGAAGCATATCCTTTGCTTGATGAACTGACATCAAAAATTAGTACCTTAAACTTGGAACGGGTGCGAAGGTTGAAGAGCAGACTCGTTGCATTGACTCGCAGAGTGCAGAAGGTACTTTTTCATTTAGATCTGGGGCTCATTATGCTGTGAAATCGAATCTTGTATTGTGTTTCATTGCATGTTCATCTTATTGTTGTATCCATTGACTGGTTTTCTGTAGGTCAGGGATGAGATAGAGCAGCTAATGGATGATGATGGGGATATGGCGGAAATGTATCTCACAGAAAAGAAAACACGAATGGAAATGTCATTCTATGGTGAACAATCTCTGTTAGGGTTTAGATCAAATGATGGGGCGGCATCCCTTTCCGCTCCTGTTTCCCCCGTCTCCTCTCCTATAGGTTCAAAAAAACTTGAAAAGGCCTTCAGCATTTCAAGAAGCCGGCATGAAAGCATGAGAAGCTCTGATAGTGCTACTGAGAGGATAGAAGAGCTGGAGATGTTGTTGGAAGCATACTTTGTAGTAATTGATAGCACCCTCAACAAGCTTACATCAGTATGTTGCACTCACTATTCTTTTGCTGTGATATTACTTTGGCATGCTTAGTTACATGGCTCTTCTGTTCCATATTGCAGCTGAAGGAGTACATTGAGGACACAGAGGATTTCATTAATATTCAGCTGGTATGTGTTGTCCTTTGGTTATTGCTTTAGAAAAATAAAGGTTTGGCTCTGTAAGAGACTGAGTTAATAGAGAAATGAAGTTGATAGATATCAATACCAGGATAATGAAAGAAACAAAAACCTGATATGTGAATTCATCACTGAATGTTGAGGACCTCTGTTGTATCAGAGCCTTTTTTTTTAAATACTCAGAAATGCTTAGGTCTATGTAATGGCTTTTTTTTTTTTTTTTAATCCTCAGAAATGCTTAGGTCTTGAGGACTGAAAAATAAAATCAAGTAGTAAAATCGAATCGAGCTCAATGCACCTTCTCATTGTAAGAAGCTCATCTGAGTTTGATATATGGATCAGCTTTGTTTGATATGTGGAACATACCGTCTATAGATTGGAAATTGTATCTGTTGTGCAAACTTGCCTTTGATGCTTCAGTCACTTTATAGATTAGTGAACCAAAATTTGCTAGCTGATCATGAAGTTGGAAACTCTGGCGACATGGCTAATGCTGTTTTTAGTACTTGGTTCGGTGGCCTCTGTGGATTGTAACCTCATTTTTCCATTGTGCACAGGACAATGTCCGAAACCAGCTGATCCAATTTGAGCTGCTACTGACAACCGCAACCTTTGTGGTTGCCATATTTGGAGTGGTGGCAGGAGTATTTGGCATGAATTTTGAAATCTCATTTTTTAACGTCCCAAATGCGTTCCAATGGGTCCTTATTGTAACAGGTGTATCTGGGCTCATCATATTTGGCGCATTTGTGTGGTTCTTTAGGTATAAAAGACTAATGCCCTTGTAGATGCCAATTATTGAGGGAAGACGGAATCAATTCTCCCTCTCTGATTGCTTTGGCAAGTCAGCATCAGCAATTCATATCAAACAATATCGACTTTCATTCTGGGGATATACAAGTTATTCTTGCTGGATCTTAGGAGTCATAATGTTTGTTCTTCACTGAATACTTATGATCCCAGATTTTTGTTGTATATATATAAACATAGCCACAGCCCACGGCCACCTGTGATGTACCTGCATAATTCCCCTGAGTGACCCTGGAACATATCTTTTCATCCATTATGGGGTGCAGGAGTCTTCATTTGTATCCATTTCATACTTGTTGCAAACTAGCAACCAGCCTTCATGGTCATAATTTGTGTCCCTTTCTAGTTTATCAAAAGTATTTGTTGTCAAATTATGATAGATTTTGGTGAATTGGTTTTGTTAAATTGGTTTGATAAATTAATGCTCGTAGTCGCAGAGGCAAAATATGTCAGAACTTTGCTTAAGTTGAATTGTGTTGAGATATACGAAATATGTTGGAATTGTGCTGAATGTTTATCAAAGGCTTGGATTTTCTAATGTTTGCGACCTGGGGTTTGTATTTGTTTTTCCCCCCGGGTGTTCATAGCCCGAATTGTATTTGTTTTTCCTCCTGGGCTTGTGCGCATTTGCAGTCAATTATACTCCCAAAGAAAGCAAGCAATGTCAGTTTTTTTTTTTTAAAGTTTTTTCTTTAAAATGTAATTCTGCTTCTTATGTTATGCACCACATATTAATTTTATATGGCATAGTTGTGAAGGGTTTAATTGTCATTTGATGGATTAATAATTACATGTGACATAAATTGTGGAAATTGTGAGATTTTATGGGTCATGTTGGTGATAAGTAATTGGGTATTGAATGTATTCTTTACTCCTAGTGGTAAAGTGGTAAAGTTTATTAATGATTATCTCTACATGAAATGAGAGTATTAAAAATTTATATAAAAAAGGAACGAACTGACTCATAGTTTAGTCCTGAATCCTGATCAAACATTTAGAAAAAAGATCACATTGAAAATCCAAACTTAAATTGAGTGAAATACTAATCAGTTCGATTTTTGTCCATGAAATTATAATTTTGGGTTTTGGTCTGGATTTGTCTAAAATCAGAATAACCTAAACTTGGATTAAAACCCTTCTATTTTATTTATTTATTTTGAGCAAAAGAAGATAGGTGTTAATTCATCAAGTGAAAGTTTGTCCATGAGTACATAACTCGAGATGGATGCTGCATGGACACATATCCAAACTTGTTCTAAATATGAGATAAAGACTCTTGTGAGATGGCCGGTGGGCAACAAAGTTGCCCTCCTCTGCACATGAGCCTGACTACAAACCAAAAGAGACTCACTGCTATTAAAATGTCTTGTAAAATCATGTCTAATTCACTCCTATAGGTCTTTAGCCTGTTAGCCAACTCTATCATCTACCCTATATAGAGTGGCTTTTGCTTCTGCTATCAATGGTGTCCATCTCACCTTTTGTCTCCTTACTCCAGTTGTAAGAACATCATCACGATTGTCTTGATAATAGACCTATCCAACCATCTCCTCCAATGTATGCATCAACATTTACCGTAGCTTGGCCTATTTGTGGTTGTCGCCAGGTTGTTGTGATACTTGTTGTTTGCCTACCTATACCTTATGTGTTCTGCCCCTGCAACTCCTTAAGCTGCTGAATGATCTTCTATTCTCGGTATTTCAAAGTTTCACAGTTCACTTATGGACCATTAAAAATGGATTCACTTCTCCCCAACCACGCCAGCCATCTCTTTCGCAACATCTCTAAATATTTGTCTGGCTCCGTTGTTTTTTTTCTCACTACACAACAAGGTCTCTTAGGTTCATAGCTATAATTTATATATAAGTAACATTTGGACCTAACACTAGCAAAGTAAATTTTTTTATAATTTAAAATTTTTCATGCATATAATGTAATAAATGACCTAAATTAAAAGAATTTGTATAGAAAGTTAATTTTTATCTATGATTTATATATAAGTATGCCACATTTGGAAGTAAGATTAGCAATGTAATACCTTCTCTCAATATCAATTACCATTTTTATTAATAAAAAAATATTATTATTTATCATATCATGTAATGTTCCAAACTTCCAATATATATAATAACACACATTACATAAATTATTTAGTTTGTAATAAGGTGCATTAATTAATAAGCATTCATGGATCTTTGACAGTACATTTACTCAACAAGAGCAAATCAGTAAAGGGGGTCCAGTCCAATATTTAATTATGGTCTTATTTTTTTTATGCAGTTGGTAAAGTGTGACTACAATTAAATTCATAAAATGTGGTTAATATGATAAAAAATGTGGTTAAGTTTGGTAAAGTGTAAATAAAGATGAAAAAATAATTACAATTTCTAATAAGGTATCGTGAGTAAGATAAATCACATCACTTATTAAACATATGAATTTTTAAATATATATTATCTGTAAGGTGGTTAATATATTATGCTAATTAAAATCGTCTTAGGACTGAATACTTTAACATAGTAAGTGTTTATGTATCGCAGGTTGGTATGCTCGACGAGATTAAGAGGCAGTTTTGGGATAAGTTGGATGTGGTTATGTGCAACATTTCAAGTGGTGAGAAAATTCTTGTCGGAGGGGGGGGGGGGGAGGGGTTAATAGGCATATAGGAGAATCAGGTGTTGGGTATGAGAGTGTCAGTGTGCATGGCGAATTTGGGGTTTGGGGTTCGCAATACCGCCGGGGAGTCTCTTTTAGATTTTGCAGTAACTTTTGACTTTACTATAATCAACTCTTGGTTTAAGAAGAAAAAGGCATCTGGTGACTTTTACTAGTGGTTCTTCAATGACGCAGATAGATTACTTCCTTACCAGAGTTAGCGATAAGTCTTCTTGCAAGGATTGCAAGGTGTTGCGGATTGACAACCCCTTATAAGCTTTTGATGGTAAATGTGGAAGTAAAGAACTTTAAGAGGAAGTGTACAGATACCAGAGTGTGTAGCATCAAGTAGTGCAAGCTCAACAAGGATAAGGCTGAGTTATTGAAAGAACGGATCAGAAAAGGCGGCTTTCGGGAGTTGGGTGAGGACATAGTATCTAGATGGGATACTGCAGCAGAGTGTATTCGTCGAGCGGTAAGAGATATTCCAGGTGTCTCTCGAGGCGGAAACATTCAATGGAAAAGATCTTGGTCGTGAAACGACGAAGTGAAAGCAAAGGTAAAGGTGAAACATGAGGCATACCTAGCAGTACGAAGGTGTACAAGGGAGGAGGGGAGAGTAGCCACTAAGGAGAGGTATAAGTTGGAAAAAAAAAGAAGCCAAGAAATTAGTGGCAATGACAAGGCAAATGCATTTGATAGTTTGTATGACAAGTTGAAGACTAAGGGAGGAGAGAGAGAGAGAGAGATTTTTAAGTTGTTTAAGAGTCATGAGAGGAAGACAAGAGATCTAGTGAGTGCTCGATGTATTACGGATAATGGGGGGAGAGTTTTGGTGGATGAAACCCAAATAAAGGAGAGGTGGAGAAGTTACTTTACCGAGTTATTTAATGAGGAGAGGAATGTCGTGTATAGTGGAGAAGGATTTCGACCCGGTAGGGGCTGTATAGAGTATAGACTACATTACTTGTTGATCTATAATGCTTGACGAGGTCAAAGAGGCAATGAAGAAATTAAGGAGGGGGAAAGCAGTGGGCCCAGATGGTATTCCTATGGAATTTTGGAAGTACCTAGGCGAGGAGGGTATCCACTAGTTGACAAGGCTCTTTAATGATGTTCTCGAGAAATATAAAATGCCTGATGGGTGGCGCAGTAACATTATTGTACAAGAATAAGAGGGACGTTCAATGTTGCAACAACTATAGAGGAATCAAACTATTGAGTCATACCATGAAGATTTGGGAGCGAATAATTGAGAGGAGGTTGAAGGAGGAAATTGGAGTGTCTGAGAACAAATTTGGGTTCATGCCGGGGAGATCAACAATAGAGGCCATCCATCTTGTGCGTTGCATTATGGAGAAATATAGGGAGAGAAGGAAGGGCCTTCATCTAGTGTTCATTGATTTAGAGAAAGCCTATGATAAGGTACCCAAGGAAGTATTGTGGGAGTGCCTTGAGATTGAAGGGGTCCAGTATCATCATATTCGAGTCATTAAAGACATGTATGAACATGTTAGAACCATTATTAGGACCATGGTGGGGTCTACAAAAGAGTTTCCGGTCGATATCGGGCTTCATCAAGGGTCTGCTCTTAGTCTGCGGTGTATGCTCCTTGCGGATGATATAGTTTTGATTGATGAGTTGCACGAGAGATTGAATGATAAGGTGGGGCTTTGGCGTGAAGCTTTGGAATATAGAGGTTTTAGATTGAGTAGGTCAAAAACATAGTATTTGAGATGCCCGTTTAGTGGGGTTAACCGAGAAGGCAATAGCGAATCCATAACGATTGGTGTACGATTATTCCTAGGGTGAAGAAGTTTCGATACTTGGGATCTATTTTACTGAGTAATGGAGATATTAGCGATGACATAACACATCAGATTAACATGGGACGACACAAATGGAAAGTAGCCTCAGGGATATTGTTTGATAAGAGAATCCCGTTTAAGCTGAAAGGTAAGGTGTATCGTGTGATAATTAGACCAGCAATGTTATATGGTTTAGAGTGTTGGGTTGTGAGGAAGGTGCGTTCCCAAATGTTGCATGTGGCTGAAATGCGGATGGTTAGATGAATTTGTGGGTTCACTAAGATGGATAAAATTAGGAAATGATGTTTGTCGCGAGAAGTTAAAGATAACCTCTATTGAGGATAAGCCTTATGAGAATATGCTGAGATGGTTTGGTCATGTATATAGGAGAAGTGCGGAGGCTCCAGTGCGAAGATGTGAGAAGACTACGTTTCCCCCGCTTCGCCGGGGTCGTGGTAGGTCTCGGAAGTCAATGAAGCAGGTTATTAGATCTGATTTGAAGCACATGGGCCTAGTGGAGGACGACGTACTAGATATGAGTGTTTGGCGGGCTAGGATTAAGGTCGTCGGGTGAGAGGGTGGGAGGTAGCAGATATGACGCCTTGTTGTGACTTTGCTTTGTATTCCTCGTGGTCTATATGTGTTTGTCTCTATCTGTGTTTACCATACGAGTCTAAAGGTGTAGTTGAATTATTCAGTTAAGAGCATACATGTATGAAGTTTTCTGTTCTCAGGCTCTCTTATGTTTCTAATTTGTCTTTTTTGATTCTTACACCTTTGGTTCCCAAGTATTTTCTTTTCTTCTTTTTTTTTTAAAAAAAAATCTTTTTTGTTTTTTGGTCTGCCGGAATTAGCTTCTTCATGCACTCCCATGTATGGGGAAGACTGATTATATCTTGACCACCTCAGACCTTACTTTAGCGGGATTATAATGAGGTTCGTTGTTGTTATTGTAAGGTGGATAAAGGTGAGAAGAGGTAATTGGTTAATATTGTAAGTTTGATTAGTGCAATTAAAGCTAGCCAACGGTAAAAAAGATCACGACTTGATATGATTTTGGAATCTTTGATCCAACTTTTTGGAGAGATTTAGGTTTGGGTCTGGTCACAGCTTGCCCCAATGAACAGTTCCAAAATATTGATTTACGTTTGCATTCGATGGAAAAGATGTGAAGAAGAGGACAGTCCAAGAGAACTGAGAAATAGAATATGATCTTACTACACATTATTGAAGAAGGCATAAATTCTGTTGAATGATGGAACAATTTTTATACGCCAACATTATACCCACATCCACCCCGTCGAATGGCTTTGTGCCGATTCCTGTTGTCGAACACTCCATTGCATCGGCATCCCCAATTTCAGCTTCCAATTGCACCAAACGCTAATTCTTCTTCACTCTCTCCCTTCAACCCCACTTGTTCAAACTTGCCTCTTTCTCTCCTCTTCAACCGCAGGACCTCAATTCAGTGCTCCAATTCTTCGTCCTTGTCTTCCATGGAGGCTCCTCCCGATGGCTACCGTAGAAATGTCGGAATTTGTCTCATCAATCCCTCCAGAAAGGTTACATTTTGGTGTATCAATACGCTCGAATTCATGATATTTGTATGTGGGTTTTGACGTTTGTTTTGTGGGTTGGCCAGATTTTTGCTGCTTCGAGGCTTGACATTCCTGATGCCTGGCAAATGCCTCAGGTAAGCTTACATATTAATGGGGTAATTAGTATTGTTGAATTTAGGATTTCGTTTTGAATATGAGGAATGTTAATTGGTCAAAACATAGTGTACAATTATGCAATGAAATTTTTTGATGCAATATGGTACAAGTGTACAAGTACCTATAATGGTTGTAACATGAATGATCTTGCTGTTGTTTGTTATACTTGTGTTATGTCTAAAACGTGAGCTACATTACTGCTATCAAGTATAGTTTACACTGGGTTTTCTTGAAAGACCCTGAAAAAGTACTTCAAATTACAGAACTAGATAGTTTTTCTTTTGGAATTAATGAAAGGAGGAATTGATAATATAGTTGATGTTGTTGAAATGCTGAAGGAAGGAGAAGATAGAAGACAAGATATGATTTTGTTTGACGTTGAATTGCTTGATTGGATTGATTGGGTTGATCCACTTACATGGGTTTTTAATAGCAGACATCTTCACCAAGTACAATCAACCCTATTCTCCTAATACAATGAACATTCATGCTCCATTTCATATTCAATGAATGCATCTTTCTCGATTATTTCCTAAATCCAATGTATCTTCTAGTAATAAAACCATTATATGTATCTAAGGTGATTCTAGGCATTTTGACTAAGATTTTTCTAGATTAACTTTGGTTTTTAACACTCATCCTTAATCTAGAAAAAAAATCTTGAACTTCATCTTGTTCTCAGAAGCATATAAGCTTCTCTGCCAGTATTGCCTTAGTAAATATGTTTGCAAGTTGATCTCCTGTCTTGCAAAAGTGTAGCTTAATCTTGCCTTTGTCAACCAACTCACGAATGAAGTGATGTCGAATTTTTATGTGCATTGTACGATTGTGAAAGATTGGATTTTTTGTCATTGCGATTGCCGACATATTGTCACAGAAGGGTGTTGTAGGATCATCTTGACCAACTTGTAAGTAAGCAAGAATTCTACTTAACCAAACAACTTCACATGTTGCACTAGTCGCTGCTACATACTTCGCTTCAGCGGGTGATAGAGCAACTGTGCCTGCTTCTTCAAGCTCCATGAAATATTTTTGGAACTAAGTTGAAACACATACCCACTAGTACTCTTTCGATCATCAACACAGCCTGCCCAATCGCTATCTGTGACTACTGTCAGCTTGAAGTCCTTTTCTGTCTTATGGAGCATTCCATAAATCTTTTTTCCTTTGATATACCGAAATGTCGTCTTGGCTGCTACAAAATGTCCTCTGCTAGGTTCATTCATGAACCTTGAAACAATGCTAATAACATGTACTAGATTGACCCTAGTGTGTGTGAGATATGTCAATGATCCGACAAGACTTTGATAGATGGCTCCATCAATTTTCTTCACGTCGTCATTTTTGGAGAGTTTTTCATTAACAACCGTAGGTGTAGCCATAGGCTTGCAATTGCTCATATTAAACTTATTGAAGACAACTTCAACATATTTTTCTTACGATAGAAAGCTCTGACCTGGGCTTTGTTTTACCTATGTTCCGAGGAAATACTTCATTAGTCATGGTCCGCCATTTCGTACTCTAACATCATTGCCTTTTTGAATTCTTGTATCATGTTGGGATGGGTGCCCGAGTAGATAGGATCATCCACATAGAGGTAAAATATGAGAAAATGTTGTGGGTCTTGTGACTTGATGTATACAGGTGGCTCACTTGGGCTTTTTAGAAACCCGTTAATCAAAAGATAGGCATCAATCTTACTATTCCATGCACAAGGGGCTTTCTTAAGGCCATATAATGCTTTTCGGAGACGATAAACTTTGTTTTCTTAGCCTTCGATGATGTAGGGTTGTTCCACATAGACCTCTTCTTCCAGTTCCCCATCGAAAAAAGCTGACTCGACATGCAATTGAAAGACTTGGAGCTTTAATTATGCTTTGATGGCAAGTACTGTTCTAATTGTCTCCATACGAACAACTAGAGCAAAAGTCTCATTGAAGTCAACTCCTGGCTATTGCCACTAGCCTTTGGCTACCAAATGCACCTCATATTTTTGAATTGAGCCATTTTCGTGATACTTGACCTTGTAGACCCACTTGAGACCAATAACATCCTTCTTGTGAGATTTCTCTTCTAGTTCCTATGTTTGATTTTTCTCAATCATCTTGATCTCTCTATTCGCGGCCTTGGTCCATTTTTCATCTTGTAAATAGTCTTGTAAATTTCTTGGAGGATGTCTTTCATGTTGAGTTCTTCTAGTAGGCCAGGGAGAGCTTGAAGGACTTGTCTGTAAGTTTGAACTTGGACCACTTGAAGATGGGCTCCAAATCAAGTGGTCCTTCTATGATCTCTTGAATTTCAACACTTCTTGTGTTTAGTGTTCAGATGAATCTTTTAGCCTACTCCATTTGGATGGTTAATCAAATATGACATCTCTTGAAATCACCACCTTCTTGGTTTTGGGTTATAGAGACGATATCATCGTCACTATAGCGGATGAAGACGCACTTTCTCCGGCCATTGGTAATTGACGGTTGAGCTCTTTTTCCCCTTCTTTTTGGTTTGCAGGAAATGTTGGTTGCTAAGCCATAAATGGTCGAAATAAGAACAAAGGAAAAGCAAGAGGTAGTGTCTGTCGTGATAATGCAAAGTAGGTGTGAATTGAAAATGTAAAGCATAAAAAGCAGAGCAAAATTTATGGATAACATTGAGGTTTGGCAAGTTAAAAAGATATGCACTTGGTTAAAATTTTAAATGCTTAATTAGTAATCACTCTGGTGCATTTCTTATTTGCTCTCTTAACTTTAGTCAATCTTGATTTTTATTTTCATTTTTATTTTTTCTTTTTGAAATAAATCTCTAGTAGTTGGAATATATTGCTAGATATATTAATGATTTTTTTTTTTGGTGTTAGTCAATTGGTTTTGAATTTATTCGTATATTTAAATGTGTTTTGCTATATATTATTTTTTTACTGTGTCAGACCCTTGGATCCGTATTGGTGTTCGACACCCGTGTCCCAAGTCCTGGTAACATAACACCCCCCCCCCCCCAAAAAAAAAAATCATCTTCATCACCTTGGGAGGGTTTTCACACTGCTTCTCCACCACACTCCATACACCATGAGCCGTTAAGAAGGTTTTCATTTCAATACTCTACATTTGATAATTATCCCCATCAAAGTCGGGTGGCCTCAAATTTGGAAGATAGTTGAGTGTTGTGATTGAAGATTGAATGAAGCCTATGTTTAATTTTTGAAAGCGAAACTTTGTTTGTATGGAATAGGTTTTTGGGATGAATGGTGAGGAGATGGCTCTGATCCAATTGTTGGATTATGAAATTAGGAGTTGATAATATATTTGATTATTTTGAATAGCTAAAGAAAGAAGATAAAAGAGAAGATATGGTTTTGTTTTACTTTGAATTGCTCGATTGGATTGATTGGGTTGATTCACTTACACGAGTTTTTATAGTTGACATCTTAACTAGGTACAATGAATCCTAGTACAATGAGCATTCATGCACCATTTCATACTCAATGAATACATCTTTCTAGAATATTTCCCCATCCAAAGTAACTTCTAGTAATAAAACTATTCAATGTATCTAAGGTTATTCTAGACATTTTGACTAGGATTTTTCCAGATTAATTTTGGCTTTTAACAATATGCAGCACTTCTCTGATGGGGTGGTCATAGAAGCTGAACCGAGCAAGAAAAAGTAATGGATGGTTTGGTTGTTGGATTTAATGTGCCAATCAATTAACACATACGTTTGTTCTTATGATTAGGAGTGTACGTAATTCATGCAAGCTATCAGACACGTGAAAAGGGCCCTTCTCTTAATATTATGAAGCATTAAACTTTTAGCTGTTTAGCCTGTTATATGATTGTAGAAAGTTCATGTGATTGTGTGTGCAGGGTGGCATAGATGAAGGTGAAGACCCTCGCAGTGCTGCTATTCGAGAGCTCAGAGAAGAGACTGGAGTTAGTTCAGTGGAAGTTCTGGCAGAGGTTTGACTTTTAATAGAATTACTAGTAATGCATGATACGCAGCATTTTGGATTTTGAAGAATTATCTTTGGCTATTACTGTCTTAATCCTAAACATGTCAAAGAAATATTAAACTAATGTATCTGTGATCATAATCTCGAGTTCAAATGCACAAAGGAATGTTGGGTTTTGAGTGCGTAAGACCTAACAATATCAAGAATTTGACAAAATAATACTAGCCAAGTGAATTGTTTCTATAGTTGTAACGAATAAAACTAGCTTAGCTCTCACGCATTAAACCCTTGCTTTTGGCTTTGCGGCCTCCCATTATATGGAACCCGCATTTTGCCACAAATTTCCAAAAGAATCTATAGGATTGACAATAACTCGTTAACACCTAGCTGTTTACTGCTACTACAACAAAGTTTATGTTCTTGAATATTGTTGTCAAGTGCCAACCCTATAAATCCGCGCCTTCACTTTTTGACTTCTATGGTCTATCCACTTGATGCCATAAATGGAACAATTGTCTCAACTTGCTCCAAGGCATAACCTACCATCCACCTCATTCCTTTGATTTTCCTTGATTTTTTCTTTTTTAATCTTTCATCATCCTAACAAAAACTTACAAAGAAAAAAAAAAAAACCATAATCATCCTAGCAAACTCCACCTTGATAAACAAATCAATACGGATGACTCTACCTTTCTCCATTGGTTAAGGTCACAACGATCTTCAGCCAAAGAAGCAAATATCACCCACTTCTTTTCCAGTGTCACCCACTTCCCTGGCTCCTTGTATTCCTTTTGGATTGCTCGCATTAATTGTTGACATTCTTCTTGTATCTCACTATCTCCACTTGTGTGCAACTCCCATAAGTCAAATACCAATAGCCCTTGGCATCCAAAATCTCCTGAAGAACTCAAATTTCTTTTTAGCTATAGCACATGTCTAGCCCCACTTAGTTTCCATATAACCCTGGCAAGCAGACGAATATGTAGATGCAATTTGCTGTGTGGACATCTTTTTCGCATGGTTCATATATGTCAAAGTGGTCTGTAACTAAACAAATGTGAAACTCAAAATCTGAACTTTTTCAACTTGTGGCAACACATCCATAATCTTGGTACAAGCTTTTTGTAACTCTTGCCACATATGACTTTTTTTCTTTTTATGTCCTTCCTCTTCGGGCAATCCTTCATTACAGTAATTGCACATGAGTCAACCGGCCCCTTGATATTGGGGATCCCGCCTCTCTGCTGTATTGTTTGTTACAGTGGCCAATTGTTCTTTGATTTGATGTTTGATTGCTCCAAGAGTCCAAGTCTTGTTCATCAACAATGCAGCAACCACCTCATCTCAAGGTCTTTTCCCAGCAATAGATCACAATGTTATCAAAATATTAAGGCAGTGAAGCTAACACAAGCAAAGTTTTGTCTTCCTCTTGACCTTTAGAAAAGCCAGCTCTGTCTTTTATCTTGCTGAACTTGCCTGGTGATTTGAGTGCAGTCCTCTTCTTCCATTGGAGACCAAAAGATTTTTTCTTGAAGTACAACCTACTACTTGTCAATAATTTCCAATTGTAGTGGCTCTCCTACTTGCCTCAAATATCAACTTTTTAAGCTAGAGTATAATTGTTGAGACATAACAAGATTGTCTTTTTCTTCATAAGACAAAAAAAAAAAAAAAAAAAAAAACACAGCAAGATTGTGCTTGTCGCTATGTCTTCATATTCTCTAACTTGCCCACATGATCACTCATGGCCATGGTTTTTAAGCATGTAAGACCTGGAATTTATGAAGAACACTTTCAAATAAAGGAAATGAGGTCAGTCGTTGGCTGTGTAATAGATAAATTTGTAAGCATTCCATTTATATCATTAAATGGGCAGGCTATGGACGTAAAAAAGGGTGAAGGATTGGATTATGGATTGACAGCCAAATTCAAGAAAAGGGTATTGCCAATAAATAACTTAGTGCAAAAAGTGAAGGACTGGATTTATGGGTTGACTACCAAATTCAAGAAAAAAACTGTTATGTATTGCCATTAAATAACTAGGTGTTATTGTCAGTGCTAGACCTGGCAGTTTCTGACCCGATCCGAACCCGTCCGAAATTTCTGGGTTTTGAACACGATTTTCTGAACTAAACCCGAAGTATACCGAACCCGAAAATTAGCGGGTCAAACCCGACCCGCCCGTTTGACCCGAAAAATTAATTTTTTAAGTTCAATTTTATTAGCATTTGTGATTTTTCTTTGTAATTTTTAACGTTAAACTATAAGCGCAACTTATTTATTTGTTATATCTCTAATTTAAGTCAAAATAGTTACAATAATATATCGTTATTAGAAGATAATCATATTTTATTATGTATATTGTACAAAAAGTAATATTTAGAGACCATTTTTTAAAAGAAAAAATGGAAAAAGGTCGCAATAATGACCCGTTGGGTTGACCCGAAACCGAAATATACCGCCCGCATTTACCTGAACCCGAAATACACCCGACCCGTATTTACCCGAACCCGATGTACGACCGACCCGAAACCCGCCCGCCCGACCGAATTGACAGGTCTAGTCAGTGCATTGCGCTCATGCATTTGGCAATTTGTGGGTGAAGATATCTCCAGGAAAAAATACCAAAAGGGGCTTGGTATGTCCGAGTGAGTGTAGGAATTAGCAAGTGGTAATTAGTTACTTAGAAACACATCCAGGTATGGGATGTGGGAATGGGCTGCGTATAAGTGTCTCTTAACAGCACTTGTAAACTCATCCGGGTATGTTGCTTGTAAGTGTCTCATAATTAGCACCTGTGAACACATCCAATTATTTGTATGTTATTCATAGAGTTATTTGTATGTGCAGCATGGTAGTGCCAGACATGGGCTTTGATGTGGATTCGGTTGTGTTGACACATAGGAGATTTAAGGTTTGAAGGTTTGGGCTGCACTGTTTAATGTTGTCTCAGTGTCGACCTACTGGACAGTGGACAGTGGCAGAAGATTGTGTTTGTGAGATTGGTTTAGTTTCCTTATTTTGATACGGCAGAGATCAATAGGAGAAATGGGGAATTTTAAGGGAAAGATTAGAGAGAGGAAAACTCATATTAATTTTGTTCATAGTTATTAAGGGAAAGATTGCTTTAAATTTGGTGATTAAAGCAAAGATTAAATAGCCCGTATTTAAATGAAGTAACCAAGCAAGTAACCAAAGAAAGTCAAAATTACCACAAGTTATGATAGTGTAGGGAGGCTTATGGTATACATGGTTGGTAGCATAGTGGATTGTAGTTGTTTGCAGTATGCTGGAGTTTGGTTGGTAGCACAATAACATTTGAAATCACTAGTAGGGGTGGCAGAATCGTGTCCGAATGACCAAAGTTTGTCCAGTAGTCCAAATAGCTAAGGATATTTGAAATCACTAACCATTACATACTATTTCTAATTTAAAATTCATATTTATATGTATTTTGACATAAATGTTTAATTAGTAAGAACATATCCATAAATTCCACATTTTATTTCATTTTTAAATTGATTTAAATTGATTTCTAATATTCTTTTAAATACTTTATTCTTCATTTGTTAAATATTCTACGTTGCTATGCTATTTCAGATTTGTCTAAATTGTTGTTTGATTGGTTCCAAATAGTTCTCCATTCGTTTCAAAGTGTTTGTCCATTATTTTTATGTGGAAAGTCCCAAAATTAATGAATGCTTTTCCAAAATAGATATTATATTTATTAACATTTCTTAAACAACCCTTAGTAATGAATATAAAATAAAGAATACAACAACAACAACAACAACAACCTACGTTACCTGGACTCGGCTACTGGGGGTGCCGTACCAGGGTCGACACGACACGACACGGATCCTGACACGGGACCCGTGGCGGACCTGGCCGGAATCGCGGGACACGGCCATGAACAAACCCTAACCACTGACAAACCCTAGATCGAACAATTGGACAACCAATTGGTGGGTGTTCGGGGTGGTAGTGGGGGGCTTTTGGTCGAATGGATGGTGCGACCCCACCGGCAGGTTTTTTCCGGTCAGAAGTCGCCGGTTTCTGGTCGCCGGTGAGAGGTGGGAGAGAGGAGAGAGAGGGAGCAGATGCTGCGTAGTGCGTACCATTCTGTGTTTTTTTGGAGAGATGAGAGAGAAAGAGGGGGGCCCACATGGCCTAGGGTTTTTTTTGGATAATTTCTGCTGTAATTTTTTTGGGCTTTTTAATAATTGGGCTGAATGTATGGGCCAAGTCAATTTAAATTAAAGTATCCTTTTGGGTTCAATTTAAGGATGCCTCTAAAAAAAATAATACATAATATTTCACTTTTAATATAATTAAATATGTTATGTAACTAAGGGGTCGTGTTTCTCCTGCCGTGTCGGACCCTTGGATACCATGTCCCCGTGTCCTTAATTTTTAGGGATGCCATGTCGGACCCTTGGATCCGTGTCCGTGTCGGATACCCGTGTCCCGAGTCCAGGTAACATAGACAACAACAATAAAAAGAACAACAACAAACCCCGATATAGTCCTGTTAACACGAAGTCTGAGGGGATCTAGATGTAAGTAGCTTTCACCCATGCACGGTAGTGCATATAGAGGCTGATTCCGACGGCTCCAAAAGGAACTTTTGCCATGTAAAAAAAAGAATGAAGGAGCGAAATTGGAAATGTTGCGTTTTAATTCGTAATCAAAGGATATTTATGATATTTTGCCTTTAATGGTTGATTATAAGTAGATTTTTCTTCAGTTGCGTGGCAAACATTTTGAGATGAGGATCTATGTTGAAAAGTTGGTTCTAGTAAGTCACTTTGATCTTTTATTACATTAATAATGGTTGGGTGAACACTAGAGGGTAAGCTAACCAAATAATTAAATCTTGATTTTTCTTTCTAATTTGTCCAACCAAGTATCAAACCCTATCCCCCCAAAATATGTTGATTTAGGTATTTCCTTTTTGGCTTTTGGGTTTTGGGTTTTTTGGGTTCGATTAATTATTTGGTCTCCCCTTAGCCGGAGACAAGGTGCACAGTGTGCGTGTGCTTTCTAATCTTTATTGTCTTCTTCTTTTTTTTGTTGACGGGGAAGTTCTGCTCGTAATTCCTCTTTCTGTTACGTTATTTTTTCTTTGAGTTGTGTTGTTTGTTGAAGAACTAGTGGCGTTTGTTGAGGAATTAGAGGTAGACAAAGTCGCCATGAGCAAACAACAAAAGGGAAAAAGACAATTAAGATAAGAAAGTAGAAAATGTCACCTTATTTCCAAGTGAACCTAGAGTCAACACAAAAAGAGACTTGAGTGATGAAGCTTACCTAGTGATATAAAATGATGTAAGCAGTGATGAAATTAGCTGCAAGAGTTGAACTATAAATATGCAACTGTCGAAACAAGAGTCAGTTTGAGCCAAAAAAATCACTTTTTTTTTAAATATTTCTAAGCTGTTCATTGTTGGTGAAATGAATAAAATGAACTATTTTTGAAAATCCCGTAATGCTGATACCATTTCAAATTTTTGATACACTAAAGAGGAAAGAAACCGACAAGCCGAAGTAAGACCAATAAGGTCCTTGAGGAAATGGGTGCGGTGGCAGGCTTGGGGTATTTTCAAATCCCTATACTTCAATTCAAGGAGGGTATTACATATCTAAAATAACTAAATTATATGTCTTTTTTATCTTAGGAGTGCCAAATTCTCATAAATATCAAATGTTCAACCAACATCTCTGTTTAATCTCTTTTTTGTTCGAAATTTTCTCTGTGTCAATGAGTTTTCATCCTTTTTTCTTTCCACAAATAGGTGTAGCATGTGCAAGAGGGATCTTGAATCTCTAAATCATATATGGTTGCATTGTGACTTCGCGAAATCTCTTTGGGCTTTAGCATTGAGTTGTCTTGGTGCTTCTTGGGTTGTATCCTATTCAATTAGGAGTCATCTCCTATCTAGGAAGAGTTTTTTTGGAATGACACCCAAGAAGAAGAAGGCTTGGTTATACCTTCTGATTTTTTGGGTTATCTGGAAGGAAGGAATGGAAGGGTTTTTGAGGGAATTTGAATCCTTCTTTAGAGATTGAAAGACAAGTTTGTTAAGTCTCTCTTCTTTTGGGTTAATGGGAAGTTTAGTTCCCCCTATTTTGATGTGGTAGATTTTGTGGACTGTTTGTTTTTTGTTTGTACATAAGTTTGTATGCTGCTAGTTGAACATCAGTTCTTTAATTTCTATTATTAATATATATCTTTTCCCTATACAAAAAGACCCAATAGTGATAAATCATTTCTTAAACAAGAAAGAAAAACCCCCCGAAAGAGTAGAAAGAGAATTACATGAAGTGGTGTAGGAATTAATAGATGATAGTATACATATCAGGGAATATGATAAAGATATAAGGTTAGAAACAAAGGATATGTTTCAAGACAATATAAGAAAATGATTAGGAACAATCTTGCATTTAATTCTAGATTAACCAGAGAAGGCGAGTATTTACCAAAGCAGTATTTTCAATTATTGTCTATAAACTATTATAAATTATATAGAACAAGATTGGGAATTCCTAAGGACATTCGGTATTACATCTGTGTTATAGATGAACCTTATTGAGCTTTAATATTCAGGATTTTTAATTTTCGATTCACTTACTTGATTAACTTAACACAAGGCTAAGCTGCTTTGCCGGAATTAACTTTTGAAAATATTGTTTGGTATGAACGAAAGAAGTAATTTGGTTGGATTGCAAATAACATATTTACGGACGAAGAATAAAATTGAAATGTTAAAAGTAACATTATGAATGACTTTAAATCACTTTGAAATCAAATAGAATATGGTTAGGGATTCAAAATTCAATTTCGTATGCAGTATGGAAAAATTCCAAAAATGCGGCATTGTTGTTCCGCATTGTGCTTGTCACAAATCGAAATCGTGGTTCAGAAAACTTTTTCAGTGCAATGATTCTGTCGCAGATAGTTTGTATTTGAGCCCATGAGTATGGTATTTACGAGGATATGGATATAGAAAAAAGGATAACAATTGTACGTGTCTCCCACCAAGTTGGAACTGAGGTTAGATGTATGCAACCTTACCTTTGCTTTCAAAAAGAGTTGTCTCTCGAGAGATATGAATATGTTATCACTAATTACATATTTATGTTAATATATATATAAATGTCTGAATTTTGATTAAACAAAACAATTGTATTTATAGTAGAAAGATTAGTGAGAATTTATGGTAATATGCCTAAATCAATTTAGAAATAGAAAATCACATTTGATAGCTACCCATCAATATCTCATAACCTACATGTCATTGAACAAAAAACTTGGTCGTACCTATGCAAGTTTGCCACCCCTAAATTTAAAACAACATATTACATCTTCGTTCAACAACAGACCCTACTATAATCCCATTAACGCGGGGTTTGAGGTGGTCCAGATGTAGACAACCTTCCCCCATGCACGCGAGTGCATGAAGGGACTGATTTCAAGAGAGCCAAAAAACCTTTTGAAAGAAAGAAAACCCCAATTTGAAAGCCAAAAACGAAAAACTGCATGGAAATAAATGGAATAGGAGAGGCATGTAGAAAGAAGCTATATACCAGTGTGCTCCAAGCAATGAGTAGCTAAGTTAGTATAGCTAACATATCTAAAAGGCATGCACAAAAAGAGGGCACCAGAAACAAACAAAAAGGTAAAGTAAGGCATCTTATCGACAACCTTATTCCTAGGTGGCTAAACACCCCTATCCAGTGCCATGTCCTTCACTAAACCTATGTGCTTCAAATCGGCTTTACTCGTCTCCCTTATAGGCTTCTTATGCCTCCCACGTCCATGGCAAAGTGGCAAGAAAGTAATCTTTACACATTTCCTGATGGGGGCGCCCTCACTCCTCTGGACACATGACCAAACCATCTTAGTATGTTCTCGAGCAACTTTTCATCAATGGAGGTCAACCCTAACTTATAGCGACACATTATTCCTAATCCTATCCAACTTGGTGAACCCACAAATCCATTGGACCATCCTTTTTTCTGCCATGGTCAACCATTGACAATGCGTTCTCTTTGTCGCCAACACTCCAAACCTTATAAAATAGCCAGTCTAATTATTGCACGATACACCTTACCTTTAAGCATAAGTGGGATTCTCTTATTAAACAACACTCCTAAACACGCCTTCCACTTGTACCACCCACCATAATCCAGTGCATTATATCGTTGCTAATATCTCAATCACTTTGAAATATAGATCCCAAGTACCGAAACTTTTCCACCCTAAGAAAACCGCCCCTCCAATGGTAACTTGGTTGTTGTCTTCTTGATCAACCTTGCCGAAATGAACCTCATATACTCCATCTTTGACCTATCCAATCTAAAACTCCTAGATTCCAAGGCATACTTAAGCTGCACCTTATCGACTCGCCAATCAAAACTATGTCGTCTGCAAAGAGCATGCACACAGAAACATTTCCTGAATGTCCTTAGTCAACTCATCCATAACTACATTAAAAAGAAAGAGATTAAGAAACAGCCCCTTGATGAAACCCGATACTAATAGGAAACTCACTTGTAGATTGCACCGTAGTCCTAACATAGGTTCTAACATTGCCATACTTCTAAATATTTTTCTATGTAGAATGTACTTCGTAACATTCTTCCTTCATTCTTCTACTCCATTATTTAAGAGAGAAGTGGGGGAATTTGGCCTCTCCATCAAGAGATTAGAGGGTAAGTGGCTCGAGGCTTTATTCTTCAATAAAATGGGGGGTATTTTATTCTTCTTTGGTTGATGTTGGTGAACTTGCTGATACTAATAGGAAACTCACTTGTAGATTGCACCGTAGTCCTAACATAGGTTCTAACATTGCCATACTTCTAAATATTTTTCTATGTAGAATGTAATTCGTAACATTCTTCCTTCATTCTTCTACTCCATTATTTAAGAGAGAAGTGGGGGAATTTGGCCTCTCCATCAAGAGATTAGAGGGTAAGTGGCTCGAGGCTTTATTCTTCAATAAAATGGGGGGTATTTTATTCTTCTTTGGTTAGCCATGCAAAGCTCATATGTGATTTCTTGATCCAGAATTCCAGATATTATGGGTTTTGATATTCAGTTATTCATCATCTGTAACATAAACCAACAGATGTCTATTTTGTCATGACGTGGGTTATATTTAATGTTTTTGGAAAAGCATTATCACGATAAATTTTTCTCTAATTAGGATGCGGATCTATTATCTCTTTAGTCCTACCGTCCTCCTGTCCTTCATCCATTCCTCGACAATGTTATGAGATAATGCTTCCAATGCTTAATTATCTTCGATATTATATGTATAATGTTTGATTCATCTTTTGGCTTTTTGCCTCAACAGGTTCCATATTGGCTAACCTACGACTTCCCACCAGAAGTAAGAGAGAAACTCAGGCAGCAATGGGGATCAGACTGGAAAGGTCAAGCCCAAAAGTGGTGAGTCAAACTACTGATGTTTCTGTGTATTTTTGAGCTTATATGTTGTTCAAGTCATCTACATATTTGTGATTATATTGGTTGCAAAAGATGAATTGGTGACTACTGGTGGATTTATTTCATTAGGGATTCTTGTTTGTCATGACGCCTCAATCCAAAGAACAAGAAACAAATTGCTCTGTCCTCTTTTTCATGTTTTCTTCGATTCCTTTCACTTTCCCTGTCTTTATTCTCTTTTATTTCCAAGAGAACCAATTTGGTTTCGTCATTCAGGAAGTTAGATAACTTAGATTTCACTGGGACAGACAGCGAGAACATTCTGCAATTTGTGCAATTTCGTTTGAAGTGAAAGTAACTCAAATGTTGGATGCATATGGTTCCCTCGTATTGGATGAAACATCAATATGTAGCATTTCCTGCAATGAGTTTGAAGAGAAAAAAAGGTCAAATTTGGCTGCATAAGGTTGCCTCGGATTGAATGAAACAAGAATCCAAAGACAGTTATCTATATCCGATTCTCTTCTTGTCTTGTGTACTTCTTTTGCTTGTCAACTATATATAACTACATGCACTCTACAGTCGACTATCAAGCCAGCATACACCTGCAAATGTCAGCTGGCTTGCTTGTGTTGGTTTTTGTCTGCTTTAAAAAGTGGAAATCTCTGCCTTACTACCAAAGGCTTCTATGTTGCTTGTACACGTTTCATTCAATCTTAAAACATGTTCAGATGATTCTCGACCTGGTCTTGGCATGTATCCGTTGGTTTCCTCTAGGTTGATATTTTGCTTTTTGTTAAATGACTTGCAATTTTAACTGGGGATTTTACTCTAGCTTTCAGAAGGTTGAGTTCCTCACTATGTGTTGCATAAATTGAGGTGTATTTTTGATCTAATGTACATTGATGTAGCGATTAGAGTTGGCAAAAACCGACCCGAGACCGACCCGGTTTTTCAAACCTGAAATGTAACAAACTTGGAATACGGGGCATACCGAACCCGACCGTTCCGACTCGACCCGCCCGAATTGACAGGTATAGTAGCGATCCTCTTTGGGACATAACCTAGCATGCCTGAAATGTATTTTACTTTTACGTTTGATGATGCTTTGCTCAAAGTCTAGCATGGACTGGGATATGTGGAGGTAAGAAAAGGTCTTAAACCCTTGTTTTGCCTCTAAGTCAATTTGGATCATCCAACTAATGAGGTGTTGAAAGCTGTTCTTGGAACCATTTCACTCCTGAATAGGAAATTCCCATGTAAAGTTTTATGCTCTGAATCAGAGTTCTGATTGGATTTTCTTTCTGTGCTAGGTTTCTTCTCAAGTTTTTGGGGGACGATAGTGAAATAAATCTCGCTGGTGATGGAACCGAGAAGGCAGAGTTCGGGGAGTGGGCGTGGATGTCACCTGAGGAAGTTGTGGAGCGTGTGAGTGTTCCGTTCCGTTCCGTTAAACATCAATCTTCTGAATATTAATAACCATGTCTTGTGCCCCTTGTTTCGTGCGTTTTGGCCTGACGTTTGAGTTGTGGCCTTGAGGAGGCAAGAATAACACATTTGAGAGCTTGTTATGCTACATTAGCAGCCAAACTTGCATCGTTTTTTTTTTTTTGGGAGATGGAGGAAGAATATGCTGTATAGCTACCAGTGAATCCCTTGACTCTTTTAACTTATCTTGCTCTTCTAATGTATATGTCTTTCTCCCTGCAGGCGGTAGATTTTAAGAGGCCTGTTTATGAAGAAGTTCTAAAAGTCTTTGCTCCACATCTTCAATGAGAATTTTTGAGGCACTACGGTTGCTGCTTATGTCACAGGCTCAACTGTTAATTGCCTTAAACTGTGCTGTTGCAAGCCAAATCTGAAACATCGATTTTTTTTAAACATTTTAGATGTGCTAAACTGGTACGTATTGGAAGAGCATAATGAACAAAGGGTGGGGGGGGGGGGGCACTTTGTGTTACAGTACAAATATTTCCCGGATTTGACTTGTATTGAGAATCATTGCATGTTTGATAAAAGCATACTGTTTAGTGATACTTCAGTCATCTGTTTGGTGTATGATATATGGTGCATGAATTTTCATGTTTGCCACTGTCTTTGAAATCAACTGGTACCCGTACTCCTAGCAAAAATTATGGCCCAGGTGGAATTTGGACATCAAAAACCCGAATTAGGACCAGACCTAAACCAGGTATTCTGGTTTTCAACATTTTCACTGAAACAGTGTGACCGAACCCAAGCTTGATTATATGTTCTTCTCTCACATATATTTCTTTAAATCTCTGATGTCTTGTCTGAACCGAGTGATCTGAAATTCTGAACTGCTATTGTCTCTTATAAAATTTAGACAACCCAGTCTCAAATACATACTCAATCTGAATTTAAATTCAGATATGACCAAACGTCGGAATTTTTAACTAAGATGTAAATATAGTCGGCTTTTCCGAATCTGAATATAAATACGGACATGACAAAGTGTTGAGGTTTTAAACTCATGCAAATATGGTGACCATAGTCGAACAATTCAGGTTGTTGGGTGATTGGTGCCAGACCTAGTATCCCAAGTGGTGAAGCTGGATCTAAATTGCCATCCGTGAATGGAAATTGAAGAAAAGTCCTTTCAATTGCAATGATAAATGATCACAATGAATAAAACTGTAATCTTGGTCATTGCATCAAACTTTTGCAATTTTCTTTCCCAAAACTTGCCACATGATGGCAGCTGACTATGCAAAAGATACCCTTCACTGTACTTTAAAGTTAAAAGTTTCTTCCTACATCCTCCAACTCTAACAACAAAATCACAACCAGCTTTTGGCTATTAGCTAGAACCAAACCATTAGAACAAGATAATATAATCTAAAAATTGTATTTGCTTGGTTAAGCATCTCTTCAAGATTCACCCCCAGCTGAAAATGTCATCTTTGGGCACTGTCACTGAGAGTGCAGAAGTTGGCCTCATCGTGCTTAATCCATTAGATCTTTACCAAGGAACAACATCTAACACGAGTTGCTCCCTGATTGGTCCTGGAGAGGTTGGATGCAAGCTTTCAGATATGAAAGGTATAAGCAATAGTACCTCCGAAGTATATAAACTTTCATACTTCCAATTTCAGCTATTAGAGAGAAGGGGTACTCTCTGCACAGTAGAAAAAAATAGCAGTTGCCACAAAGTAGCCTTTCATGTAGGCTGTAGCACAGCTTCATGAAAGTTGTGTTACATAAAAAATCTTGTCGAAACAGAAGCAGGGAAGGGCTAGAAGATGATCAGACTTCATAGTCTCTTCTGCAAGGGCCAAGAGTACTTCAGGCATATCCTTTTCCTTGGTTCAGATTAGCCTTGAAGCTCTAAAGCTTACATACAACTACAAGGGGGGAGAAACCCAATGTCTGGCCAACACCACCTCAAAATGCAGACAACTGTGCATGTCATAGATTATAACAGTGAGCACAGAATCTGTTCAAAAGCAAGAACTATCGGCCTCATCTGCCCAACATTTGAATATAGTTCCAACTTGAGCTAATAGCTCAGTGACCAAGAAGTTGATTAAACTCTTGTCAAAAATCAAGCTCTTGCATTGAGAATTGTGCTTATTAGATTACTGACAATTTCTGCCACATTCTTGGGAGAGAATCTACTAATCATGTCTTCCCTTGCTTGCATTCCTTTCGCTCTAGCTTCCTCATCGTGGGTCATAACATGCCTCATTAGACCTCGTAGGTTATCAACGGAAGGCTCTGCCCACAAATGCCCCTTGAAAGGCCCTTCTTTCACCAAACTCATTTTCTCCACAGTCAACGGATACCCGTTCTCCTCTGTCAAATACTCAGTAGGCCCTGACCAATTCGTGGCTATCACAGGCAATGAAATCGACATGGCTTCCACTAATGGGCGACCCCATCCTTCCCCTCTTGAAGGAAGAACAAATGCATCAGCTGACTTATACAATCTCGGCAACTCTACCTGAGGAATGTGCTCATCAATCACATAGACCCGAGCCCAGGCATTGATGGGCTTTTCAATGCCGGAATCCTCCACAAACTCCACTATCTTGTTACTGAAATCAGTGTCTGTGTGAAATGGATTTGTCAATAGGTATAAAGCCACAGCATCAGCCCCGGAAAACTCCTCCAAGTATGCCCTCAACAGCACATCCCAACCTTTTCTATACTCCCATTTGAAGATACTCAAGAAAACAAACTCCTTTTCGGAACCCGCTATCTTAGTTGCCTTTCCTAAAACTCTCTTCCTCAAAGGAACAAGATCTAAAGGCTGATACTTGAATGGATCAAAGAACTCGACATCCACAGACTGAACAACTTTGATCACCTTGGATGCTTCGACCCCGCTGTTGACAAAGGTGGAGACATGAAACTCAGTTGGAACCCAAACATAATCCATCCTATTACACCTCTTGACATGCCCCGGGTTGACCCTATCGGTCTCAAACATTGTCCGACCAACGACAGCCAAGAAATCTCCATAGTTGGCAGAGGGTGGACATGGCAAAGTATCGAAAAGAGGGGGATACCATGCCCCAGGCTCACTGTGGCAAATCACAACAGTCTCATTCATGTTGCATTTTGTTGCATGAAGCTCAAAAGCCATGTTTCTCATATGTTCAGGCAACCCCTCCCAAAATGCAACAGATACCAAATCCCCATGTTGCTCGATTGCCAATCTAAAAGGAGGGTTTTCGACATTATCCTGAATAGCACTGATGTAAGACCACGCTTCTGAACTATACCCACCACCAGATAAAAAAGGGGCCATCCAAAGCACACAAAAATTCGGCTTCGCAGAAGAAACAGATTTCTGGGTATCTCTACTTTGGTCAAAATTTAATCCTGACAAGAGATTCCAGAAGAGTTTGCCAAAGAAATTGGGGTTTGGAGGGGAGAAGTTCAATCTCAGGAACTGGGTTTTGTAGAAATCAGATTTGGTCATACTAAACATGACAGCAACAAGAACGACTACCATGGAGAAAGCATATATTAAGAAAGATTTGTACAAAGTTATTGGGCGAGTTTGGGTCGAGTTTTGTTGGGGATCCATTTGCAGAATGCAGATAAATGAGAGGGAAACAAAAGATGTAAAATAGTAATTCGTTAACTCACATTTGCAGATAAAGGACCAAATGAGGACATTCAAAGAGCTCAAACCCGATCATCTCCTTTGATTCAAATTTCCAGAAGAGAAGGCTTTGAAACCATTTGATTTGATTGCAATGGAATTGGTACAGTTATGAGTTCTAGCAACCAATAATATATAAGCCTTCTCAATCTCACCAACTGAATTCCCAGCCTTTTCTAGACAAACCCAGGAAAGCCTTCTAGTTCTACGGCAAGATCTTAAAAAACTCGAGATTTAGTTTAGATTTTTTGTTGGAGATTTGGAAATTGGAATCTCTTTCTATGATGTTGGTACTTAAATTGACATTGTAGTGTAGAGATGTTCAAAAAATACCCCACATATTTTTTATAATTTAATTCATTGTGATTTGATGAAATAGTTAAAACGGTCATTTTTATGGGCAGTTTCATTTAACATATTGTAAATAAACTTTCCACCAATGGAAAGAGGAGAAATAATGAATTTTATAAGTCACTCTCAGAATGCATTATACAGTTATATTTTACATTTGTATGTATTTTGTACTTTGTTATACATTAGTACATTACTATTTCATAATTACTATTCCATAAATAAAGTTAATCTAAAGAATAAGATAATTAAATAGAATATTTGTTCTTATTTTAGTTTAGCTTTTCCCCCAAGTGATGAGCAAGAATGGATAGAATTAAAGAGCATTATGTTTTCCTTGGAGTACTATTTATCAACACAAAACTACCAAATTGATACAATTTACCGAGTAAATTACATTTACCCTACCTGACATTTGTGATAATAATTTTTACACACCTGACATTTGTGAAATAACTTTTACCTTACCTGACATTACGTGTTTCTATATTTAGACCTCCTAAGATATTTTATATTTGATTTTTGTTGGATTTTCCGGCGAACATTAAAAAGATAAATATGAATTAACTTTTTTACCCGTAATAGTAATTCATTTTTATTTTTCATTTTTCATTATAAGATATTTCTTCCATTATAATTGATTTTTTACCCTTGATATTTTATAAGATATTTTAAAATTGAGTTTTTATTTTCAGAAAATGGAGACGGATTGAGTTTTCGAAGAAATAAAGTAGTAAAAAGGTTGGAGTTTAAATGCCTTATGAATTAATATTAAGGGTAAAAAGGTCAATCCATGTTTAATTGAAAGTCATATGAATTAATATCAAGGGTAAAAGAGTCAATTCATATTTATATTTTTAATGTTTGCCGGAAAATCCAACAAAAATTAATTGTAAAATATCTTAGGAGGTTTAAATATATTAACACTTAATGTCAGGTAAGGTAAAAATTATTTCACAAATGTCGAGTGTGTAAAAATTATTACCACAAATATCAGGTAGGGTAAATGTAATTTACTCACAATTTACCTTTTGATACATGTTTACAAATATAAGAAAACATTGACGACAATCATCGAAATCTACAAAATACTTGAGAAAAGGATGATTCTTGTGGTAATTCTATGTAAAAGGACGACAGTCATTTGACGACTCATCTTTGCAAAACCGAGAAATGATCGCTATCCATCATAATCTATGAATAATCTGGATTCCATTTTTCCAATATATTAAGTCTAACACCGTTCTATAAAAGGCATTGAAAAATTCAAAGTGAAAGGATCCACCAAGAAATATCATCTCCTAAAATCTCTCTTGTAATCAATTTCTTGTTTGTAATCTTCCCCAAATAATTGAGCTACATTTCTACAAGTATTTTATTATAATTAATAAAAGTGTGTTATTACTATTTGTTCTATTTAAAATTCTAATATTTACTTTTAAAGTCTCAAAATTAACCAACCTCTATCTCTGCCGTTCTAGAGAGAGAAAGAGTAAAGGCTATTGAAATTCAAATTTCAAACACTCTCCTGACGTTCTGTCTCTTCCCGTGCCACCGTCGGGGCCGGCCTGGCCACTGGGTGGGTGCGGTACATCGGTGTCTGCCGCCCATCTATGGCGGTTCTGGATCTGGATGGTGACGGCGGATGGCTTGTCCTCCATTTGTGTGGTGACCTCTGCGCGCAGTAGGTTCTTGACGGCTCAGTTGGTCGCCGACAGCCTAGAGTGTGGTGGTCGACGGCGTTGTTTGTGCTCCGACGGTCGCTGAGTTCGGTCGGTCCAAAGCTGAGGTTCAATTTGTTCTCTTGTTTGGTGTCATTTTTCTGCTGAGTTTGTTCATGGCTGTTTCAAAGTATTCCTTGGTTTCTAGGTGTGTTGAATTGAAGGGTGAGGTAACATCCATCTTTTCCTCCCTCTCCTTTAGTGATAATGCTTTGGATGTGGTCTCTTTTGCGGCACTTTCTAGGGTTAGCGAGATTTGTTCTGTGCTTAAAGAATTGGTTACGCTATTAGGGCCACCTAAAACCCCTATTTCTGATGTCTCTTCTTCTGTCCCGGGGGCTGTGGTATCCTCATCTCGTGCTGTTAAGTCTGTGAGGTCCCCGGGTGGTAGTTCTTGGGATGATAGGTTGTTCACATTGTTCGTAGACAATTTGCCGTTTGGGGTTGACAATGTTTGGTTGAAAAGCTTGTTTTTGAAGTTTGGTTCTGTAGCTGATGCTTATATCCCGTGTAAGGTGGGGCGTTATGGTAAGAGGTATGATTTTGTTCGCTTCAAAGATAAAAAGGCGGGTTCTTGTGCTATTCTTGAACTGAATGGTTGGAAGTGTAACAGTTTCGTTTTAAATGTTGTTTGGGCTAAATTCAGCAAGAAGCAAGAGTCGTTTACTCCTTTTAAGAGGGGCTCTGAGAATTGAATTTGGGTTCCTAAGGATAAGTAGGTTGGTGGGAAGGCTGGTGATGGTGTGATGTATAATGGGATCAAGGATGATCACATTACACACAATATAAGGATCTTTAAAAAACAAGATAAGAATCTTGCTTCTCAAAGTTCTTAAGGATCCAAAAATGAATGATAAAGGATGAAGATAAACGAAAAGATGGTGAAATTCGTTTACCAAGATTGAAGATCAATTGAAGTTTTGATGAATGATGGATGAATGACGAATGAAGGGGATGAACGATTGATGAATGATGATGAACGATGACTTCTTGAACGTTTGTTGGACGAATATGGAGTGGACAAATGATTCTTGATAGATTGAATGTTGATTGACGCTTGAAAGATCAATCAAAGATGGATAAATGCTTGAATGAACGAATTGGATGAAATGAATGATAGATTTGGCTCTTGAAGATTCTTGGAGGATACAGCCACACCACCTTCAACAATGCTTCAATCTCTTCCTATCACCACTTAGGATGCCACCCTAAGCTAGAAGAAGATGATAGACTCGAATCTCCCTCAAGAGAAACGAAATACTAGCAAAAGCTAGAGAGAAAACAACACCTTGCGTTTGTATTTGATTTATTGAATGAATGAGATTACAAGAGGCCTAAGGGGGTATTTATAGTAATCCTAAGCCCCCTTGGACGTGCACTATTCAAGAAATTAGGCCCCTTGAGGCTTACATCATCCTACACATTTATTATATCATAAAACTCTAAAATACAACTCTAGAAAGAAAAGACTATAACCCCTTCAATACTTGTCCGTTTTCCAAGATTCAAAAACATTGGAAAGCTCTTTCAATGCTCTTCAATATGTTTTTGGATGACTTCCTCATTAGACGCATATATCTAGAGTTATAGAGTAAATTACCAAACTGCCCTTGTTGAAATCATTCAGACGAAAGGGATACTTGAGTGAATGATGCTCTTTTGCCATATAACCGAGTATTAGGCTCCTATGATGCATATTGGATGTCTTCCTTGATGTCCTTGATGTATATGGTCATCAAATATACATCATGGTGGGTGTGGGTCTCCTAATACTTCCGATGGTTCTGCTACTATCTCTGCTTCTTTCCCATCGGGTATCCCTAAGTCTGCTAAGTCCCCTTATAAAGATGCTCTTTTGAGGGGCCTTAATGACGGTGGGATTGGTGGTGCTAATATGGTGGCGCCTTCTGATAGCGAGTGCACTGTTAGTGACCCACCTGGCAAATCTGTTGGTGGGGTGGGTTGCTCTTTTCCTCTTGAGGCTGAGGTTTCTTCTCTTAAGGCCTTCAAAGTCTAAAGCCGTCAAAAAAAGAAGGTTAACTTGTTGTGGAACCCGAAGTGGAGTTTGGTTAGCAGAGCTTCGAGTAGGGCCCGTTCAAGCAATCCTAGTCGGGTTAAAGGTGTTAAAAAGCATTCTCGAAGCTGCTCTATCAGCAATGACGTGGTTGATAGTACTGCTGAGAGATCTTTGAATACAACGGATCTTTCTTTGGAGAGGCTGGATGAGGAAGCTTGTAGAGCGGCGAAACTTGTGTGTCGATTAAAGCTGTCTCGTGATGATTAGGAGACTGTGGCTAAAGCCTTCAGAGACGATATGCTGGAAAAAAAGAACCTTATTAGATAGCTGTTTAATTGCTTTGTTGTAGACCTTCGTTGCGATTTTGTGTTTGTTCTTTGGTTGCTGGATTCTGGCTGTTTTGCTGTTTTTGCGGTCTTGTTGCATCTTTGATGCTTCTTAGCCTTTTGGCTACCTAACTATCGAAAAAAAAGTCTTGATGATTTTGTAAGTTAGTATCAGAGTCATTAACATCTAACACGCTAAGAAAATAGTAATGGTAGAGTTAGCATAGAGGCATTCTGTCGATATTGGTGCTAGTTAGGCGTTGATTAGCCATAAATCACTAAAGATGGTCTTGGAAGATAGTTACACCTTTTTGCATTACCGTGCCTTAAACCCTTAATTATTTTCCAATTTACTAGACATTACATCTAGGCTTAGACGTTTATTATCATTTACTTCAGATAGTGTAAATAATAGTGATATAGTCAACAATAATGAAATTAGACTTGAGTTGAAACTTTAATTTAAAAAACTCCTATTACTAATGAATGCCATAAATGGAATATACCTAAGGTAAATGTCAGTACTATGTATGAAATTGGAATCTTTGATTTGTTTATTCTGTTGAATTCATGAATATACATAAGGTAAATGTCAGTACCCTCACATACACCATTTTCGAAATTATCACTTTTATCTTTACCCATATATTTGACGGGTGCTGCATATGAGTACCCATATCCATTCCCAATCAGTATTGTAGTTATGACAGGTATAAATAAAGATTATATAATACAACCCTATTTGACACTCATTGTGTGAATTAACAGTCTTCTTTCAGTTGTATTGTTGATGTTTTTGAGTCATCGTCTTTACCAACTTCAACTTGTCAATTGGAGACACAATAACAAGAATAAGCCATTTAAAAATTACAATAGTAGTCTTTGTTGTTGTGTTAATGAAAATCATCATCATCAACAACAACGACAGCAACAACAATGTTTGTGTTTTTTTTAATTTATTCAGGTTAGGTACGAGTACGAGTATGGTGCGAGTAGACCCATAGCCTTACGCACATCGGCTTGAATGTCACGCGACCCTTACCTTTTCTTTCCTTTTTTTTTAACAAAATGTCATCACTCAAACTCATTTTTTTCGGGTCAAGTTTAAGTGAGTAAAGTCGAGGTAAGGTTTTATTGTCATCCCTACCTATACTTGTTAATTGTTATCCTGATTTTATGTTGATCTAACTTGTCCTAAGACATTAGAAGCGTTAAAACTTGACATCCATATTCAAGATGATGAATTTCATAATCTCATAAAATTGTTGTTATTTATCGAGTATACTTTCAACTTATGTCTACAAAATTAAATACAAAATATATAAGCCCTCCCCCTCTAATTCAAAAGAAAAGAAACTAATTTACTACAAATTGCGGATGACAACCTATTTGTTTTTACACCAAAGCTTTTAGAAATCACCATCCCAAATGAGTTTAAAATAGAAACTGCTTAACCTATAGCTCAATTGGAAGAAAAGGATATTGATCAATCATACTAGAACTTAATGTTAGGGTTGTTAAAAGATATAATCTATGAGAGAACAAAGTTCTTGTCCTAGTTTTTCCTATTTTAATTTTTTTTACATTACCCCTCTAGCCGATTTGAATACTTTAATAATTCTGATCATTTTGTATTTTTAAATCCTATTCATGAACTATTTATTAATGTCTCCCACCTCATAAGTATAGGAGGTGATATAAACCTGCTTACAAAAATAGACTTTTAGATTGGACTTTTCTAAATGAAGGCTATTATTCTCTTTGGATTAAAATCAATTGTGATTGGTTTGATGTTTGGATGAAAATGTAAGAGAATATCTAACGAAAGAATGGGTGGATGATATGGAAAGATTATCTACTAATATTCCTTTCTTTATATGATTCACCACATTTACATAAAAAAAAAATGTGAATCCTTTACACTTATACCACTCTTTCTATAATCAATAATATATTCACCATAACTAACATCTAGAAATGGTGACACTGTTACTACTATATATCCACCATCCACACAAGATATAAAATAACTTTGCAATGTGAAGACGCTCTTCTTTCACCTTACCATGAAAAAAAAAATTGACAAGGAGAGAAAGATGTAACTACGATATAATACCTAAAATTTCATTAACAATCCAATTATATATAAATGTCATTCTAAATATTATAGCTGAACAATTGAAGTTAGTCTCTACCAAAGTAGATTCTTGTAAAAAGGGAGAAGAATCCACTAGCTCCTCTATCGCCAATTCTATTTCCAAGACATTTTTAAAAAAAGTTTTAGATAGGTATTCCTCAACCAATTGAGGAATATGTCGTAGAGGCAACTTCAAAATCTAATAAAAACCTTCTCGATGATATTTATGAACAATTGAAAGACTAGGCTATTAAAGGATAAGGCATAAACTATCTTGATAAAACATACCAACTGCAAAATGGCTCTTTTTCTTTTGATTCTTAAATAAGTGATAGAGAAGAAGTTGCCACTTCCTGGGGAGTTCTAGAAGAACCTTTAGATCCCCTCTAAAGCTAAATAAGATTAGATCTTGGAACAATACTAAAATTAGGAATTACTCCTCCTAGCACAAAATATGAAGTGAGAGGACTATTTGCAGATGGACATTATGATGGAAACTCTATCTATCAATGGAATATTGGGAAATTGGAACACTAAATCCTCTTTACCCTTCTTAAGACGGGGATTACATCAATTGCATATAAATCGTACTCCTTAAACCAAGAGATACATCCAATATCCTTTGGATTTATAAGACAACTCAAAAGCTAGTGAGACAATTTTCTAATCTTAGACCGAAGGATTTCAAAATTAGATCATAAAACAGAAAGAAAAGCTTATGGTGATAAGCTCCTTAGTTATGTTGTTACTCTTCATTTTCTTGGTAATCCAAATGGGGAACAAATTATAAAGAAATATGTTCTTATTAATTTGTGTTGCCCCAACATTAAGTGACTACAGGTGGTTCCATATACTATGATGTCTTCCTTACAAATGTTTTAAAGAAAGATGATGGCACCCAGGTCTTTTGGGATGAATGTTTTATAGCAAGTCTTCTTAAGCCTTTTAGTGAAAGAGTTCTTTCGAAATTACGATTTCATTTAAACAAGGAAGACATTGTTTTTGACTCTCTACCTTTGGCCAATTATTTAGAGTTAAAACTGAATGATTTGCTTTTTGTAATGAACTAAAACTCCAAGCCAAGTGCGGATCAGAAAGAACTCAATCTCAAAAGGAAATGTGCACTTTTGTGAAGCATTTAATATTACAAAGATTGAGACTCCTTCCAAAGTAAAAAAGACTCAGAAAGCTTTCTCCAAAAACTCCAATACTGTAAAGGACCTCAAACTACTAGTGCTGAAAATGAACAAGCTAGACCTAAAAAAAAAAAGAGCAGTAACAGTAAAGTAATCTATTATAAATGTGGCGAACAAGGTCATAAAGCTTTTTAGCGTAAAACAAAGAAGAAAATAAATGGACTCTTTGCTCATGATACATACATACAAAAGAAGCTCTTATATGTTTTGATATGTGAGGAGGTTAGGAATGATTAATATTGATCAATATTAATCCAAGGATCACAACTATCACCACAAACACACCAAAATCACAAGTAGAAATAAAATGGGAAATTGTAGTTAAATAATCTAAATTTTTACCCATGATATACTGAATAATCTGAACTTTAAAAATGTGATTGAATAATTTGAACTTTTAGCATTGTCATTTTCAGTAGCACGCTACCAAGTTAAGAAATCTCATTCATTTATTGCTATCGATAGCGCAATCTTTATCAGAGCTACGAGATAGGAATGCTCCAAAGTAGTTGATATCCTCAACGTATATGAGCGAGCATCGGGACAAAAAGTGAACTATGAGAAGTAAAGATTTCATTTAGTAAAGGAGTACAAGCCAACAAAAAAGAGGAACTCTCATAGATTCTGAATATGATGTTGGTTGAGAAGCATCACAAATATCTGGGGGCTCCAATGTTGATTGATAAAAACAAGAAGGAAATTTTCGATCATTTGAAAGACAGAGTTTGGAAGAAGGTGAGTGGTTGGAAGGAAAATTTCCTTTCAAGGGCGGGTGAGAAGTTCTTATCAACTCAGTCCTTCAGGCAATACCTACGTATGTCATGAGCCTTTTCAAGCTCCCGATCACATTGGTGGGTGAGCTTTACAATCTATGTGCTTCCTTCTAGTGGGGTTCAAGAAGGGATAAGAGAAAAGTCCACTAGAAGGCTTGGATTGACATGCACAAACCTAAATGGGTGGGGGGCATGAGCTTCAGAAGATTAGACCTTTTTAATGATGCTCTCCCAGCAAAGCAATGTTGGAGGCTGCTAAATGATGAAAATTCTTTATTTAGTAGAGTGATGTGGGCCAAATATTACCACGACCAACGCTTCCTAGATGCATAGTTATGTTACAATCCTAGTTTTTCCTAGCGTTACATATGGGGCATAAAGGCTCTCCTTAGGGAAGGGCTTTGCTAGAGGGATTGAAATGATAGGGAGGTCAACATATGGAGGGATAAATGGCTCATTGATGGAGAGAGTGACTATGCTACAAACATTAGAAGGGAAGACGTAGAGATCGAGTTGGTTAGTTGCTTGATTGATGATGAAACGGCAGAATGAAATACCTCATTGATTGAGAGTATCTTTAATCAAAGAGACAGGGACCTTATTACCTGTTCTGTATGCGACTCCTCCAGTGACAGATTGGTGTGGTGTTATTCTGATCGAGGAGAATTTACAGTGAAGACAGCCTATTTGTCAGACCTCTTACTGGATCCCATTGATGTAGCCTATTTTAGCCTTTGATTTGAAGGGCAAATGTGACTTCAAAGGTCGAAGTCTTTTGGTGGCAATGGTGCGTAAGAGTTCTCCCCACAAGAGCGCTTAAGAAGCACAGACACATGACCAAAGAAGACTTATGTGACAGTTGCAAGGGAGACATTGAGGATAAGTGGCATGCCATTTTCACTGCTCCTACAGTAAGGTAATTTGGGAAGATTGGCGAGGGAATGTATCGTTACAAAAGGAGGACTATGCACAACCAAGGGATCTACTGTCGACTTGGTGTAAGCAGTTGGACTCGAGCCAACTAGCTGAGTATATGACGAGAGCTTCGTTAGCATGGTTTACTAGAAATGAGAGAGTATTCAATAGACATTCAACTGCCCTGGAGTTGATAAAAAAAAACCGTGCTAGACACATGTGATGTATAATGGGATCAAGAGTGTGGTTGATCAATTACACATCATAGGGGAGACGTGCAAACGATCTAAGAGTGGGGTATCACACGTGAATTTGAGCCTAAGGAGGGGGTGGTTCACGTGAGATGTGGGAGAATAGGAAAGGGATTTTGCCGTGAGGGCTTTTGTGGTTTCAAGATTCAAGAAGGGTTGAATCTTGAATGGAAAAAGGGGGTTGATTCTTGGATGGTGAGAAGGGAGGGATTGACGTGAAGGAGGGGAGAGAGAGAGAGGAAAGTTGACGTGTGGTTGTTGGGAGGGAGAGAGTTTGAGAGGTTGTTGGAGGAGAGAGAAAGTTGTTAGGAGTTTGTTATGGAGAGAGAGGGAGTTGGTTGAGCTATTTTGTGAGGAGGGAGGAGGGTGGACGATTGAGGGAGTATGGGAGGTAGAGGGTGACGTTGGAGGGGAGGATGGGTGAGGGTAGATATTATTTTTCTAAGAAATAGAAAGATAATGGGATAGAACTAGATTTCCTACTTGAATCCACAAGAAGGACAACCTAGGATTTCTTGATCTAGACCGCAACCTAGGATCAAGTTCTTCCTAAACCACTTGGTTACCACACCAATATACAATAGAAGAGGGGAGAGGGTTAATCCTAACACTCAAGGGGGTAAGCTTAAAGCTTGATTCATATTTCTCAACTGATTGATTTCTAAAGATTGCAAACTAGGCTATTTATACTAGGAGAGTCCTAACTCCCCTAGGATTCCTTACTTGGCGTGCAAGCCATACTAATTAGACTAGGATTACTCCTACTTGGCGTGCAAGCCAAGAAATCCTAGTAGTACACGCCTAACTACTCCAACTTCCTCTTGGATTAAGACTCCTTATCCAAAGGGAAGTTGGTTACAACAACCTTATCCTAATAGGTTTAGGCTTTCCTAATCCAATATGGATTAGTTACAAAATAAGCCAACCTTATCTAGGATACAACCAATTGGTGCCTAAACTACTCCTAACACACGTCTACTTTAACCTTCTAGAACATTCTAGAACAGTTTAGAATGTTCTAGTTTTATCTACTCCTAATTAATTAAAACACACCAAAATAATAAAAGCTATAAAATAAAATATATCCAAAAGGAACACAAATGACGAAATTGGCCTTCATGGACGTGACCTTGGGCCTTTCTTGGGCTTGATTGTCGTGTTGTTGTAGACCCTAGGATGTTTGGACATCCTCTTGCCATAAGGAGCACACAATATGTATGGGCCTATGGGCCTCTATGCTCATGTTTTTCTCCATAACTTGCCTTGTTCCCTGGAATTTATTTTGGGCCTTTAGGGATGTATTTGGAGTGGGCCTAAATACATCATTCCCCCCTTGTTGGGAGAAGTTTGTCCTCAAACTTGGAGGGTCAAGTTCAAGAACTTCAGTGGCCTCAATTTGGAACTTCATGTGAATCAGGACCTTCACATGAACCAAGGTTGTTTCATCAATTGCAATAGCTTCCACGTGAGATGTGATGATGTGGACGTTTTGATCTTTCTCACTCTTGCTATACATAAAGGTGTCCAAGACACACTTGCTGATGCAGGACTTCAGAACCTGGTTCATAAGTCTCATAATAACTGAAAACACATAGATTAGATCACAGGGTGTGACTAACCATACAAGGAGACTTCTTGGGATTTGAGCAGCAATAATCCCTAACTAAGTCTGAACCAAGTTACTTTTCTTCTTCCTTGTGATTGCTAGGGCACTTGGATGAACAATTTCTTTCTCAGTTATACCGTTGGCGTAACAGACAGTTGAATTTCGAACCCTTTGAGCAGCAGGAGGGTTCACGTGATATTCCACAGACTGGACCTCACGTTGACTGGAGTTTGATGTAGTCTTAGCCACTGAGCTCACGTGATGGACGGCTAGAGGGAGCTCTTCTGCAGTATTTTCGTGACTAACTTCTTCAGTAAGGACCTTCTTGTGTTCACTGAACTCAAGGCGTCCAGTGACCATGAAAGAGATGAGTTTTGGGTCACCTTCTTTGAGCTTGGATGCTTTTAGAGGAGCTAAGGTCACCTTCTTGTTATTCACCATAAGTGAATAGGTGTTTGCTCTTCCGTTGTGCGTGACGTCCCTGTCAAATAGCCATGGTCTCCCAAGCAGAATATGACAAGCATCCATAGGTAGTACATCGCACCATATTGAATCTTGATAAGACTTTCCAATTGAAAAGCTTACCAAACAGCTCAGATTCACTTTCAATCCTTTACCCTGGTTGAGCCATTGAACAGTGTAGGGTGAAGGGTGAGGACTTTAGGAAGTTGTAGCTTGTTTACCATAGTTGTCGAAACTGCGTTAGTACAGCTTCCACCATCGACGATCAAAGAACAAACTTTCCCTTGCACAGTACAGCGGGAATGGAAGATAGCTTCCCGTTGCTGCAGATCTTCAGGAACTGGAGAGCTATTCAGTACTCTCCTCATAACCAGCATCTCGCCCTGACCTGGTTCTTCCACGACCTCTTCTTCAGATTCATTGTGAATGGCGTGGGGTTCTTCTTCGACATCCGTTGGTTCAGGTTCAAAGAGAGCGTTTTGAAATTCCATAAGAGTGATGGCTCTCTTATTAGGGCACTCAGAAGCAATATGACCGAGCCCTTGACACCTGAAACACCGCTTCCTATCCATTGGCGTGACCTGTGGTGGTTTTGTCACAGTTTGGGGCGTAGGGTGAGGCGTTTTTGTGGCGGACGGATGGGATTGGGTTTGGCTCTATTGTTGGGTATATGTTTGAGGCGTGTAGGGAGTTCTTTGGGAACTAGGGTTCCTGTTTGGTGTCTCCTTGCCTCTTCTTTTCTTTTGCTGTTCCACTTTGTTAGCCAAAGTACTTAATTCATCAAGAGTTTCATAAGGTTGAAGTTCCACCACATTCCTTATGTTTTTCGTTTAAACCAACAAGATACCTCACAAGAGTTTGAGGTTCATCTTCTTTCAAGTTACACCTCCAGAGTAGGTGTTCGAATTCCTTGGTAAACTCTTCAACAGATTTAGACCCCTGGGACAGTTGCTGCAGACGAAGGTAGTTGTCTTTGAAGTAGCTTGCAGGAAGAAACTTTGAGTGAAGTTTCTTTTTCAACTTTTCCCAAGAGCGGATCTTTTCTTTCCCGGCATGCTGTCGCTTCTTCTGTAGGTTAGTCCACCAAATACTAGCATGCTTCCGCAGTTTAAGAGCAATATATTTGACTTTCTTATCATTAGCAATATCTTTCAAGTCAAATACTCGTTCGACAGTTTGAATCCAATCAAGGAAGATTTCAGGATCAAGATTACCGTCGAATTCAGGAATGTCGACCTTGAAGTCGAGCCTTTCTTCTCTTGGTGCACACCTAGACTAACGTGACCTCCGGGTTGAGCTAGCAGAGTGCTCAGTTTCACTAGGACTATTGGGGATGACTTCTTCTTCCCGTGGTGTCCTGAATTGCAGATTCATGTATCGCTTCAACTGATCAGAAAGATAAGCGATTCTTCCTTCCAGTTCTGCTTTCTCTTGCTTCCACTGTTCAGTAGAATCTTTATTTTCAGGACTGTTGCTTCCAGATGCCATGGTAGGAGTTTGGAACGTCCAGTTGACGTTGGGTAAGGAAGGGAATGTGTTTGGGCTGTTTTGTGGAGTTTAGGGTTGCAGGTTGGTACTGAAGGTTTGAAGGTTATGTGTTTGGTTTGCAGGTAAGGCTTGTGGAATAGCAGGTTAAGCTATTGGAATAACATGTTTGGGGGTTGGGTTGGAAAAAGGTCATGTGTTTGGTTTGCACTCAAAACAACCTAGTGCTCTGATACCAAAATTATGATGTATAATGGGATCAAGAGTGTGGTTGATCAATTACACATCATAGGGGAGACGTGCAAACGATCTAAGAGTGGGGTATCACACGTGAATTTGAGCCTAAGGAGGGGGTGGTTCACGTGAGATGTGGGAGAATAGGAAAGGGATTTTGCCGTGAGGGCTTTTGTGGTTTCAAGATTCAAGAAGGGTTGAATCTTGAATGGAAAAAGGGGGTTGATTCTTGGATGGTGAGAAGGGAGGGATTGACGTGAAGGAGGGGAGAGAGAGAGAGGAAAGTTGACGTGTGGTTGTTGGGAGGGAGAGAGTTTGAGAGGTTGTTGGAGGAGAGAGAAAGTTGTTAGGAGTTTGTTATGGAGAGAGAGGGAGTTGGTTGAGCTATTTTGTGAGGAGGGAGGAGGGTGGACGATTAAGGGAGTATGGGAGGTAGAGGGTGACGTTGGAGGGGAGGATGGGTGAGGGTAGATATTATCTTTCTAAGAAATAGAAAGATAATGGGATAGAACTAGATTTTCTACTTGAATCCACAAGAAGGACAACGTAGGATTTTTTTATCTAGACCGCAACCTAGGATCAAGTTCTTCCTAAACCACTTGGTTACCACATCAAGATACAATAGAAGAGGGGAGAGGGTTAATCCTAACACTCAAGGGGGTAAGCTTAAAGCTTGATTCATATTTCTCAACTGATTGATTTCTAAAGATTGCAAAGTAGGCTATTTATACTAGGAGAGTCCTAACTCCCCTAGGATTCCTTACTTTGCGTGCAAGCTATACTAATTAGACTAGGATTACTCCTACTTGGCGTGCAAGCCAAGAAATCCTATTAGTACACGCCTAACTACTCCACCTTCCTCTTGGATTAGGACTCCTTATCCAAAGGGAAGTTGGTTACAACAACCTTATCCTAATAGGTTTAGGCTTTCCTAATCCAATATGGATTAGTTACAAAATAAGCCAACCTTATCTAGGATACAACCAATTGGCGCCTAAACTACTCCTAACACACGTCTACTTTAACCTTCTAGAACATTCTAGAACAGTTTAGAATGTTCTAGTTTTATCTACTCCTAATTAATTAAAACACACCAAAATGATAAAAGCTATAAAATAAAATACATCCAAAAGGAACACAAATGACGAAATTGGCCTTCATGGACGTGACCTTGGGCCTTTCTTGGGCTTGATTGTTGTGTTGTTGTAGACCCTAGGATGTTTGGACATCCTTTTGCCATAAGGAGCACACAATATGTATGGGCCTATGGGCCTCTATGCTCATGTTTTTCTCCATAACTTGCCTTGTTCCCTGAAATTTATTTTGGGCCTTTAGGGATGTATTTGGCGTGGGCCAAAATACATCAACATGCTTCAGCAAACGCAAGATCTTGAGTGCCTAAAGAGACCAAGTGGGGCATCTCAACCTGTGCGACAAACAACCACTTGGACCCCTCCTGGGTAGGTAGCAGTTAAGATAATTATGGACACAAACGAAGATAAAGAGGGGAAGATTGGTCATGGTGTTCTTATTCGAGACCATCATGGGGAGGTTCTAATGGCAGCAGTAAAGAGATGCACAACACGATTGTCTCCTCTATTAGCAGAAGCTAAGGCGGCCTACCTGGAGTTTAGTTGGCACTTGGCAGAGCAATTTGCATATTTGAATCAGAGAGTGAGGTTCTCATTAGCAGGCTATCTAAGTCCATATGGTATCTTGGTGAAGTAGACTTAATTTTAGAGGATATCTCTTGGTTGTGTTTCTTTCAGGTCTTGTATTTCGCCTGATGTCAACTAGGAGGGCAACTTTGCAGTCCACCATTTGGCAAGGATGGAACCTTTAGGGGATGAGCAAGTTTGGGTATGTTCATGCGCAAACCAAATATCCTATATAATTATGTACTCTTGGACAAATTAAGTCTTGATTAATAATTCCCTTTTCCTTAAAAAAAAACTTCTTCTAAGAAGATATTCATATATTAAAGAAAAAAAAATTGATATTCATAATAAACTGCAATTTATTACATATTATTGGAGCATGTGCACCAAATATGTTCACTGTTACATGCTCCGGGTGCATGTAACATGAGAATATGTACGGAAAAAAAAAAAAAAAGAACCAACTTAAGGGCAACAAATGTGTTGAGACGAGTAAATTGTTTGATTTTCCCCAAAAGAACCAAGAGTGTGATTTATGGAATTCCACTAAGTACTTCCAGGTTCCAGCAACACTGTTGGAACTGGCATGCATACATTGACAGATTATAACAAGGACTCCCATTTTCTGTATTTTGAACTTTGACAGCAACAGTCGGTCAGTCTACATCCTAGAGTGCATGCGGCTCAAGCTTGCCTCAATCGATCCGTGTGGCTCATCAGTAGGGAGAAATACATCATCTGCAAACTGCAAAATTCGCACAATTTTCTGTCAGACTAGTCTCTAACTAAGCAAAGTACTTGTTTTCTTGACTTTATGTTTGGGTGAAAGTTTCACAGGTTGACAACTCTGACAGCTACCAACACAAAGTAATATGGTGGAAAAAATAAAAATCCGAACAGGGGAGTAGAAATCACGCCCATAGCCTCAAGACCTACCTTGACCAAATGTGGATTCTGTGGGTTTGGCAAGTTAACAGGAAGGAAATGCAGATTTGGCATTTTCAGGTGGATTGACGATATATCATGAAACCTGAAAACTTAAGAAAGTTGAGATTAATCAAAAGGATTGAGTTTGACAAAAAACAGAAGTTGCTGAAGAAGGAATGAAGCATGACTGAGTGCTATTTAATGTACAATCAAGAAAGAAACTAACCCATTGAGAACAGCTTTTGCCATTTGGTAAAGTGTGCTCTGTACAGATGCACTGTAAACACCCACTTTGGGAGGACCAAAGAAAGTGTTGAGCAAAACATTCTTCACACTCGAGTACCTTTCAGTGAAGTACTTTGGATTTGTTGGAACGTTATGAAGAGATTCAAAGGAGTACCTGCACACACGTTGAACGTCATGACCGGCGAGTATCATTCATCGGATCATTCTCCTCGAATTACTACATATAATATAAGTCTACATCAACTATCGACATGACCAAATAATATCATGGGATGTCTGATCAGCCAATAATGCAGTATCAGGTACATTTGCAGTATCATATAATAGTCACTTGGGCACCAACTACTTAATCGACTGCTTCTTAAGATTCTTTCTCAAGAGTCCTACAGCTACTAGTGCTGTGATAGAATCCTAACAACTGGCGATATCATTAGAAACAGTTCCTTACCAGCAACATAATCGTATAAAAAAAAATAATAATGTGAACATCAATTAGACCATTAATGCAGAGAGTCCCATGTATTACTGGCAAATACCTCCATGTTGCAGTCACTGTGGTGGCAAGCATTCTTTCTCTAGTTTCTGGGAGAAGTGTGTACTTGTCTCTGATAAATCCTTCAAAACCAGACTGCTCATAATGCCAAGAAGAAACATGAGAAACTTATTTTTCTATTATTTAAAGCACATAGACCTTAACATATACGGTGTTAGCTTCTACATCGTTGCTGATCATGTATCACTAAAGATAAAAGTAATCAAATTGCTATTTTTTCCCTCTTCATGCTGTTTGAAGTGTATTATTTTCATGTTATTTCATAGCAGCTTCAGGGATGAGAAGGAAGTCACTAGTTCCAGATCTGTATAACAGAAGCAGGGCCAATTACCTTTGTAGTCTTGAGAACAGACAGCCCATCGATGCCTGAAGAGACTTTTAGAGCACCGGATTTACTCAAGATTACTTCTGTGAAATGCTTTCCCGACCCAAGTTCAAAACCTTCAGTGGAAGACCAACCAGGAAAATGGTTAATTCATAAATAACTTCTTGTCTCAACATCTAACTTCTTGATGTAGAGCTCACCTCTAAAGTCGCATGGAAGTCAAACAAACAAAACATTATACATAACCTAAAAAGTGAATATGCAAGAATACCATGGCTATGTGGAAGTCCATCTACATTTATACGCTTCCATGGCTTCTCTTCTACCTTGACTATGGCAGTTGTAACCTACAAACAAACAAACAGAAAAGTAAAGCTGAGTGAAAGGGATTGAAAAGGATAAATTATTGGACAATAAAAACTCTAACATCAAGAAATCAGCTACGAGGTGGATGCAGGGAAAATCAACCCAACTATGGAGGAAAAATGGAACCAGGTTGGACGAAATGAAGAATCTGAGACAAACAAGTATGTAAGGTCAAAATAAACCATCAGCGACTTAGAATCTAGAGATATTTAATGGAAACCAGAGTGTATGAGTTGAATCAAAACAAAGATTAATCAAACACATTGAGTGTTGAAAGGTTGAGAAAGTGAGTCTTCCTTTGTCTCTATCAGTTCCCGAGAGTCAAAGAATACAGTTTCTATCAATTCCTCCCTGTTAAAGTATAGAGTCTTCCTAATCAGAATATCGACCGGAAGTTATCTATCTTAACCCACCTCTTCCTATCCGGTGTCAAAAGGCAATGTGCCAAGGACAAATCAAACAAGGTTCAAGAGTGATACATACACTGAAGTACAGTGTCAATGTTGATGAAGGATTAGTTCCATTAGCAGCTAAAACCAATGTCATCTTAACAGATGTTTCATTATTTGGTTCCATAAGTTTAATGACGAGGTTAGCAAAAAGAGCAACCACTATTTTGACTAAACCCTCCTCATAGATAAAAGATAGGTAACTGTTCAATGTTATACACAAGGTCATTGATTTTAAGACACCATTAATTATGACAATCATTCTTTGCCACGAACGAGCTCCTTCACAAACTACGAATATGTTAGGTTCTTCCTGCATCTTGCTGATCATTCACACACTAGACAGTGTAGAGTTAAACATTGCAATCAGAGTCTATTGAAGATATTGTTTATGTCTTCTCCAATTCCAGGAGCATATTTCAATTCATGCCACAGGATCCTGCACATCTAGAGGCTCAACCACTGGAAAAGGAGGCTCACAATTGTTTCATAAATTACACAGAACTTACTCTGTCCAAATTGAATGTTAACTGAACTGTAATTAAGGCTATGTTTGGCCTTACGAAATCATGTTTGCAATGAAAAACAAAAGAAAAACAAATGGGGAAAAAAACCCCATTCCCAATTTCACGAATCATCCACTCATCATCATTGACCTCAAAATCCCCCTCTGTCTCCCATCCTGCCTTCCTTTCTCCGGTCCACCCCAGAAATTCCCAATTTTTCTCTACCATGTTTTTTTCATGACAAATTTTCTTTAAACCAAATACTGGAAAATTTTTAATTTTCCAACTGATATTTCAAAGAACAAACAGAACCTAAATCTAGCCATCTGGCATCTCTACATTGAACAAGTGTTTACCTGTTTATAGAATGATGTGAAATGTTTAGCGAGAAGAATAGCAAATCCTTCAGCAGTGAGTGGGTCCTGGCATTCTTTTGCTTTCACATACACCTGTAAAGTATACCAACGTTAGAATTATCATTTAAGATAATTTCATAAGAATCTGAAGTCAGAAAAACAATGTTTCGGGGACTGATGGGGGTACCAAAACTGTAGATCAGAGGAAATTGAAACAAGTAGATCAATCAAAATATCCAAACTAAGCCATGATCTAGCAACAAAAAAAAGGGATGATTGAAAATGGAAACATACAGTGTTCTTCATGGTGTCAGTGGCAACAATATCAGAATTATCATCGTTGGTGTAAGAGTTGATACAATCAGAGAGAAGACTGATGGCAACATTCCATTCGACAAAATAATGGAACCCATTTGAAGGGTCTTTCCAAACCCTCCCAACCCTAACTCTCTCTTTACCATGCCTCTGCTCAAACTTAAACCCCTCAACGATCTCTGCCGCCATTAAAACTGCTCAGATTCAGCTTCACCTCAAGCTTGAATCAAACTACCCTGATCCAGAAATTCAGAAAGAAAAAGACGGAAGAAAGCAGGGGGCCACCTTACTGTGGGCTACCTTACTGTGGGATCCGGATTATGCGTGTGGCGGTAATAATGTCGTGTCGTAATCAACCTTTGTAGCTGGGTTATGAGTTATGACTCAGAATTCAGAAATCGGAATCTCTGCCTAACGCTCTCAAAAATTTGGCAGCGGTATTTTAAGGAATGGTGTGGTGAGGTTTGGTGAAATTGTGGCGGGTATGGTGGAATTGTGGTGGGTTATTGGTATGTGTGGTAGGTGAGGAGAGAGGATGTAAAAAGCAGAGGAGAAAAGTGAGGAGAGAGAAAAGTAATGATTTGCGGTAAAATATGGCGGTAAACTGCAGTAGACTGTGGCACCGCAATTTGTCAACCGCAAAAAAGAACATGGCCGGTAGATTTGGGTTAAGGTAAACTCGAATATTATTAAAATTTAGATAAAAAATTGATACTCGGACCTAATTTTATTTTGGCTCGAATCATATTGGATAATTCCAACAAAATTAAAAGTAGGTTTGAATAATAAAAAAATATTTTATATCGAATTATTCAGTCAATATCAAAATAAATATATATCTCCAAACCCAATTTTGTTTTTTTTTTTTGGGGGGTAGAAGAAGTTTTTGCCGTATCTATCTCGCACAAAACAATCAAAATCGTGCGAATTTGTGTCACTATTTTAGTACGTGATGTGATTGATAATGGGTTTCTTTTCTTTTCTTTTTTTTTCTTTAATGGAGACATGGACTACTATCAATAGTGAGTCACAAGTGACCCCGCACAAAAGACAAGACAAATATGGGTGAGAAAAAATTTACAATAGCGAGAAAATTTAAAGGGCGGGTGATAATGCTTTTCCCCACCCATCTAACCAAGTCACTTGGTGAGAATCTCATGTGGGGCCACCACAATTAAATACCATTTTGTCTTCTCAAATTACCTTAAAAAATAAAAATCAAAATAAAATGAGTGGGTTTAATAATTAATTTATAGGATGAGTGGGTGAAACTTTACCCATCATTGTAGAAACACCTTACTTCCAAGTGAGTAATAACTCATATCTATAATATTTTATAGGATAGGTGGGTGAAATTTCACCCACCATTGGTAATGACCTTATTTTTTAAAAGAATTTTTAGATCATAATACATTAAATTTTAAGGGTGTTGGACAATAATATACTGAACTTATTTTTTGGACTCTAATGCACTGAACTTTCAGAATATTGGACAATAATACACCCAGATCAATTCAGCGGGTGGTTGACGCGGTGACTGTCCTACTTTGACGTGTCATTTTTCTTTTTTTTTCCAAAAAAAAAAGTATATTAGTCATCCTGCTTATGTGTACTTTCTTACATGGCAAAAACTTTTTCTGAAAAAAATAGAAAAACGACAACTTAAAGTAGCACAGCGACCGTGTCAACCACCAGCTAAATTGATCTGAGTGCATTATTATCCAATATTCCTAAAGTTCAATGTATTATCATCCAATAATCCTATTTTTTAATATATATATTTATTGTTTCTCTTATTATTTTTGGGTACGGTATATATAATTTTTGAAAAATTATTCGTAGGTATATCAATATTTGATAGAATTATTTTTCGATACCCCAACCTTTCAGAACTCAACTCGAGATATCTTTAATTTTTAGGTTAGTAATTATTAAGGCTCCGTTCTTTTATGCGGTGCGGTTGGTTGCGGTGTGGCAAAATTTGAGAAAGTGTGGTGAGTTGTGGTGAAAGTTGTGGTGGGTGAGGTAGGTTAAGAGAGAATATAAAAAATAGAGGAGAGAAGAAAAATGAAAAAATATATTGATAATGATTGTGGTTTACTGTGGTGGAAAATTAAAGAGTGCGGTGTGGTGTGGTACCGCACCGCTACTTACCGCATAAAAGAACGAGACCTAAATGTTTTTTCAATCATCAATGTTGTTAAGGGACCAAAATACATATATTCTTCTTCTTATTCCCTTTCTTTCCCCTCCCCATTAATGTAGCCAAAAGCAAAAATTTTTCTAAAATATTTTTTTTTCCATTTCAAAATTAATACTTCCCCATTACCATTATGAGCATTGTTGATGGGCAATATTCTCGGCTACAAATTCAGCATTGGGCTTAAATTTGCATTAAGTGACCAATCTACTCTATTCACAATCCGCCAAGGCTAAATTTGCAGCTTATAACACAACCTATCAACAATGCTCAGAGTAGTAATGAGGAAGTTTTAATTTTGAACTGGAAAAAAAGGAGTTAAAGAAAAAAAATTACTTTTCAGCTCCATTAATGGAGATGGGGAAGAAGAAGAAGAAGAAGAATAAGGATATTTCGGTCATTTAACAAAATTAATGGCTGAAAAAACACTTAATAATTACTAACCCAAAAATTAAGGGTACCTCGAAATGAGTTTTGAAAAGTTGAGGTACCAAAAACAGTTTCCCCAAATATTGGGACACCTCCGAGTAATTTTTTTATATAATTTTGAGTCATTTTTAAAAAAAAAAAAAATTCGGCTGTGACAAGTGTCTTCAGTTCATAATATTGTAATATATCTTTCTGAACACATATACTGACTGATAAGCATTTGTGTGGAGGTTATGAACATTCCTATATTAATTTATTAGCATTCATATGTTGATTTATGAGTTGTAGTTTAGGTTTATAAGCATTCACGTATTGGTCTATGAGCATTACGGTTTAGGGCGTTGTAGCTAACATTTATAAGCATTCTAGTATAGATTTATAAGTAATATTCACATTACAAATTACGAAGATTATATGAGGTATGTTATGCACAAGACTATTAGGTGTTATATGAGCATTTGTGTATAGGTTTATAAGCAATACTGTTATTGGTTATGAACATTTATCTACTGATTTATGAGCATTCATATATTGGTCTATGAACAATAATTTAGATTTATGAGCATTCTTTCTGATTAATTATGAGTACTATAGTTAAAAAAAAAAACAAGGGAGCTAGACACATAGGAACATTCATATATATTTTTTATAAGTATTTTATAATGGTTAAATTATATAAAAATTTTTAAAAATTAAAACTGAAAAAATAAAAAAAAAACTCAAAATAAAAACATTTGGGCGCATGGAGCTACATGCTCCCGATTGTAGTCAGGATATGTCGCAATTGCTATCACTTTAACTAAAACTTTAAAAGTCAAGAAGACAAATAAATTAAGTATTGGATTGTAGGAAAAGTTATGAAATAATAGTATTAAATTATTGAAAATTCTATCATAGTTGATAGTTGTTCAATATTACATATCATTAATTTATTAAAAGTAAATCATATTTGTTAAAATATTTATGTCTCGGATGATTGTTACAATAAGTTATTATGAACAACATACATTGATTTTGTTTTTTTTTTTTATGGTAAAATAATGTCATCTTTATTGAGTCTGAATGTGTCTCGGCCTCCGAGTTAGACTTACTAACCGGATGATCAACTATTGATCCATCCACGTCTGGTCAGACATTTCCAATTTCGAGCTCGCTGAGTGGCCTATGAGACACTCACCCTCAAAGAGGGGGAACAATGTCATCTTGTTCAACTACAAATCACCACATGACCAAAAGTAACCCACACACCGCCACATCACCTCCTGTTGCGAGAAGTTTTGGACGCGCTCCAAAGTCACAGCGAGTCATACATGAAGTGTAAAGAGCTTAGGATTGAGAAATTTTCTTGACATTCACAAACTTAAAGTGCTCCCACTATGGGTCAGTTCAGTAAGCGTTCTCCAACACTTTACCCATGTGATTGACCTTGACATCTAATGTCCTATGATCATAAAACTCGATTATCATGTCAATTCCACATGCTAATTGATAGCAATCATCGTTGTCCCAACATGAAGATCCAATTAGGAACTTAGTCGACATTCGACCAGGCTTAGCGATTCCAAGTCACCGAATGGGGCTTCATAAGAACAGACATCATCCGATCTTCCCATTTTGGATATGCTAACCTTTTGGACGCTCGTTCAATTTTAAACCCAAAAATTGAACAGTATATCTATTGTGATCTCACGCAGATCAGCAGCATTTTCTTCGCTTACCCCCCCCCCCCAAAAAAAAACAACTTCTGATTTGTGCTTTTTTGCCTCCAGCCCTGTTACTGCGGAGAAATGGGAGAAGGCTTCCATGAGAGTTTGTATTGAATTGCGGTTAGCGGAGATAAAAATGATAAGGTCGTCCGCAAACATGAGGTGAGTCAGCTTCAATTTCCTGCAGTTTAGGTGGTATTTGTAGTTGTCTGCAGTGTAAGCTTTAATTAATCTCAAGAGATATTCCATTGTGATCACAAAGAGAAGTGGGAAATAGGATCTCCTTGCCTCAGCCCTCGCACTCACTTGAATTTTTGTTGCTTTACGCCATTCATATTGACCGTGAAAGAGGTTGTAGTGACACAAGTCATAATGCACCGGGTCAACCATGATGGGAATTTAAGCGCAATCAGAGCTTCCTCAATAAAAGACCAGTGGACTGAGTCGAAAGCCTTCCGTATGTCGATCTTCATCATACATCGGGGGGAGATAGATGTTCTCGTGTAACCCTGGACTATTTCCTGGCAGAGGAGAACATTGTGCAGTAATTCTCTACCAGGGACAAACGCCCCCTAACTGAGGTCGATGATGGATGGAAGAATCTCTTTGATTCTATTAGCTAGAACTTTTGAGATACATTTGTAGAAAGTATTACAGCAGGATATAGGTTGGAAGTCAGCTGGGGTTGTTGGGTTTTGGACCTTTGGAATGAGTACCAGATTGGTGCTGTTCAGGTCCTTTAAGAGGCAAGCCTTGGAAAACAACTCTTGCGCAGCCTCAATCACTAGATAACCAATTTTTTCCCATGTTGATTTGTAGAAGCCACTAGTATGACCATCGGGACCAGGGGTTTTCGAGGTCGGGATGGAATACATGGATTCCTTGATCTCTGCGGCAGTTATCGGTCTACTGGTGCTAATATGGGCTTCAATGGAAATGGAAGGACCGTGATTAAAGACTTGCTGACTTGCAGGAGTTCTGTTGGCCTATTGGGCACCCAGAAGAGCTGAATAATATCGTTGCATCAGCTGATCGACCTCAGAGAAACCTTTAGCCATGCTTCCGTCAAAGTCTTGAAGGCTGTAGATATATAGTTGTAGGTACCCCGGAAAAAGTGACCCTTTTTCCGTGATGCGCTACTTAAACGATCGGGAGCCGACTAAGGTTGCTTAATCCTTAAATAAGGATATTTTTATTTTATGAAATTCATTTTCGGGGTGATAAAACTTTATTTATTTACAAACCCGTTTTTTATTATTTAAATTATCCAAAATTGCACAAAATAATTTAGTAATAATTTAATCCCGACCCAAAATGCTAGGTTCAAGCCCGGGAAGGAAAAGTGGGCCGCTAGAACTCGTTAAAACCCCTCTGGGTTTTAACAGATTCTGGGCTGGGCCTTTTCCTTCCTCGGCCAGAAAGAATGGGTTGAAACCGATAAAACCCCCCTGGGTTTTATCAGTTTCTGGTCCATTTCTCTAGGGCCTAGCCTTGAATTGTTAATGGATATGGATTGAATTATTTTTTAACTTATTTTTATGCAAAAACTGAACATTTTAAATAATTAAACGAATTTATAAAATATAAAAGAGTCGCCAGCTGATTTAAAGAAATCGACAAACCGTAAAATATGAAATGAAAGACTCAGGTCTACGAACCCGATTTCTAGATTCGGGGGTAAGGTTACGAATTCGAGAGTTATAAGAACTCTCGAATCCGCCTGTTAGAAAACAGACTCTATTAAAATCGACATTGAAAAGAAAGAGAGCAGGGAGAAGTTTGGTTAATTTCACGAAGTTATTATTCAAAACATGCAAGATTAAAACATGATAGGTGTTTTTTACAAAGTATGTACAAGTAAAGGAATTAACGAATGGATTACATGATGAAATACAATAATATAAATAACGAAATCCAACCTCGCTTTAAGGTGGTGGATGTGATGGATTCGATCCCTTGATTTGGCCTTGACTCGGAGCTTGAATGGAATAATGTAAAATGACTTGGAAGGGTGGTGCGAGGATAATGATTGTGATAAGAATGAGAATGATTATGGGAAGATTAGAGAGGGTGTAGGTAATGGAATTTTGAGAGAATTTGAGTATAGTAATGGTGGTAGATGATGAGAATAGTTGATGGAATGAGGGGGAAATGGAGGGGGTATTTATAAGTGAGGGAGTGAGAGATTTGGAGGGAAACCAAGGGGAACATACCCCACAAATCATGCCCTCCAAGGACCAAAACCTAGGCGGGTTTTGGGAGGTCAAGCGCAAGATCAAACACGTGGGCGAAAATCAGGGGATTGCATGCATGCATGCAGATTTTGGCGCCAGATCGCTTAAAACCCAGGCGGGTTTTAAATTGATCATCACACGAATCGGTGACGTGGCGGAGCAAAACAACGCGTCGTGCTTCCCTCAAAACCTAGGCGGGTTTTGACTCCTCTGGGCCAAGGCGCGCTTTTGGGCCTGCTTTTGTGTGGGCTGCCTTCTAAATATTAAAACCCAGAGGGGTTTTGTTGGATGTAGGCGGCCTGTTTTGATTTCTTGGGCTCGAATTGTTTGACCTTTTGGGCCCAATGAGTCTTCTATTGCTCGGCCCGAATGACTTGTTGATCTTGATAGGTCGGGTTTATGTCGGTACAAATCTCGGTGTCTACAATAGCTGAGCACGTCTTTGCCTCATCTTGGAGAAAAAGAGCTTTGAGCAGGTATCCCCTATTTTCGACCAATCGATTTTGCTTTGTTGCTGCTTTAGGAGGAGGGCCGAGTGCAGGACAGAGGTGTATTTAGCCCTCATTTTTTTTTCCAGCACTATGAGAGAGGGATTAGTTGGGTCTTGCATTAACAGATCTTGCGTGTTTTCAAGATGTTATCTCACCCTTATTTCTTGGCCGTGAATATCATGAAAGTTGTCTTTGTGGAGGCTTCTTATATCAGATTGAAGTGAGTGGAGCATTCTGACCAACTTGTACATAATGTATCCCCGTGGAAGGTTATTCAGCGTATTTTCAATGATCTGCATATATTGGGGATTAGAACACCACATATCGCAGAATTTAAAAGAATATTCTGGCCTAGGAACTTCATAGAAGGAGAGGATAATGGTTGTGTGATCAGAGAGACCCACAGCTTTATATTCGGTACGAATGAAGCCTTCTATGTTATACCAATGAAGATTAACAAACACACGGTCTAGTCTTGAACTAACATGGGAGTTAGTCCTAGTGTAGTATGGCCTAGTGAAATTTGGTTCAGAAAGCCCACAATGGTTGATACATTGATGAAAGTTGCTTGTCATGAAGGCTTCGACATTTGCACCACATATTATGTCTTCTTCAAATAAGATAACATTGAAATCACCTTGAATATACTAAGGGTCTTCCATCTGTGATGTTATATCTCTGAGATTATCCCATAGTTCCCTCCTATCAATAGTTCCCTCCTATCATTAGCATCGTTACTGCCATAAATCGACGTGATGAATGCAGTAATAGACTTTGTGAGGAATCTGACTTTTGTATGTAAGAATTGTGAAGTTTGTTAAACCAGCTCAACAGAGTAAATGCTTGGGTTCCAAGCTAATAAGATTCGAGTTCTTGTGTCAGGGCTACTATTGTCCATATATCTCCAGTTACCAAATATTTTAGCACAATATTTTCAATGTTTCTGGCTTGGATTTTTTGTTCATAAAGAGCGGTCATACCTTTGCATTTGCAAGAAGATCCTTAGATCTTCTTGCTTCTCCGGGCTGTTAAGCTCGCGTATATTCCATCCGAGGAGTTGGAGTTCTACTCCTTCTGGTTGCAACTTTGACAGGCTTAATAAAGTCGTTTTCATCTACCTGTCTATCTTTGATTTTGATTGGCTCCGTCTAAGTAGATGGGTTTTTTTTGCTTCTGTACCCAAATTTGTTTGATCCCCTTTTTCTTCCTACAATTGGTCAGCGAATGCCCATACATCTGACAGTGAGTGCAATGGATCGACTTCCAATCATAAGTAAGTTGCTGTCTGATGAGGTTGTCATTTTCGTCTAGGAAGTCTACATACTCAAGGAAATCACTCTTCAGTGGAATGTCAATTTACACCCGAGCATAATTGAGTATATTCCGGTCTTTTGTTATTCGGTCTGTTTTGATTGGCTTACCTGTCATGCTAGTTATTTTTCTAAGGCTTTCTACGCTCCACAATTTTACAGGGTGATTAAGCATATTAACCCAAATTGGTAGAGATAGGATTTCTTCTAGATTCATATCTAATTTCTCGTTCCAAGCCTTCACAATGAAACGCTTCTTGTCAAAATTATGCACCTCCTGTTTGAGAGCTTCTTCTTTCCCTTCAACTGAAGTAAATCTAACCAGAAAGATTCCTCTTTTAGCCAATGTAACAGTATCAACGTCGAGATTTTTCCATATGCGCCTAATAAAGCCATTCATGACTTCATAGGGCGGATTGGCTCCCAATACACAACAAATAACAACATCTTCCAGTATTCTATGGTCTCAATGGTATCATCCTTTTCTATTTTTTCACATTGCACTCCATTAATTATAGGGATTTCAACATACCTCAAAGCTAGCCCTTCGTCTGATCTGAAAAGCGAGGCAAAAGTCGTTGGACCTTCATCGACTATCCTTCTTTTTCCATCTTCAATTGGAGTCTGGTCGATTAAGTCTGTTTCTTGTGCTTCCTCAATTTGTTTGTCATGGTTTGTATCTGCCTCTGTTTCTTGAATCTCTTCAATTTCCGTTTCCTGTGAAACACTTACAGAGTCCTTCCCTTTATTAGGCCCCTTTCTTGATGTTGCCGATGAGATTGTTTGTTTCTCACAGTGGTCTTGCTTCTGGCTGCCAGAGACGGTGTCGCTGGTGATTTTCTTGGGCCTCCCTTCCTCATCATAACCATGACGGTTGAGAGAGGAGAGAGCACCAATATATATATATATATATATATATATATATATATATATATATATATATATATATAGACACACACACACATATACATACATACATACACACACACATGTGTGTGTGTATTTGTTGTGTGTGTGTATGTGTATACTCCCTCCGTCCCTTTTTAAGTGACAAATTACCTAACTCTCTAAACCCAATGCTTATAGGAAAAAGAGTAAAAAATTTGTGGATAGATAAATATGCCCTTCCACTAATTTCAATGTAAAGAGAGTAATAAAGTAGTAGTTTAAAAGGTAAAATAAAACTAAAATTCATTAATTAAGGGTAATTTAGGTATTTTAGTTATTGGAATTATAAAATTGACAAATAAAAAGGGATAAGGAAGTTAGGAAAATTGACACTTATTTAGGGATGGAGGGAGTATATATTACACACACACACACACACACACACACACACACACACACACACACACACATATATATATATACATATATATGTTATATGTTGGGTTGAATGTGGAGACCAATTTTGGGTTGGTCTCTGTCTCTTGGGTAGCAAGGTAGAAGAGTTTGAGTGGGAATCAGGTTGTTGATTTGTTCCACTTCCTTTTTGTAATTCCTTTGCTGTAGGGACTCTATTAATCCTAAAATTGTGTCAGCTTTGTACTATAAATAAAGCCTAGGTGCTAGGTTTATTTAAATAGCAATTGAGAGTGTTTCATCTTATACCACAAGAGATTGACCTGTAATCTCTGTGTCCCTGAGGGAGTTGTGTGAGGCTCATCTATGAGTGTTGAGTTCTCAGGTTGTAACTCTAGGGAGGTTGTGAGAGGTTGTGGAGGTCTGGGAATCTCTGAAACACTGTTGTAATCCTCTGATAGTGGATCGTTCGTGGTTTTTTCCCGGTTTGGATTTTTCCACGTTAATTCTTTGTGTCGAATCTTTATTTATTTTTCGCCCTTATTATTGTTTGTCTGCTAACTACGCCCTGAGAATCCTAACATTATATATGTATGTATGTATGTATGTATGTATGTATGTATGTATGTATGTATGTATGTATGTATGTATATTTTTTCTTTTTGAAACAAATGTGTATAACAATTTATTCCTCAAGAAAACGGGGGGATATATATATATATATATATCAAATTACTTAGGAGTACCCTAACTTTTGGTGAAATGTTTTTCCGGTACCCCAACTTTTAAAAACTAATTTTGGGGTACCCTAACTTTTAGAATTAGAAATAATTAGGTGAATTTCCGGCTAATGATTTGAATTCACCGGTGAATTGTAGGCGGGAAATTGATTAAGTGTTTTTGTGGACGAAAATGATTTGAATCATCGGAGTTTCACCAGAAATTCACCCGGTAATTTCTAATCCTAAAAGTAAGGGTACCCCAAAATTAGTTTTGAAAAGATAGGGTACCAAAAAATTGTTTCTTTAAAAGTTAGGGTACCTCTAAGTAATTATATATATATATATATATATATATATATATATATATATATATATATATAAAATAATAATAATAATAATAATAACTCACAGAATATAGATTTTCTCTCTCTTGGAGAGCCTCTCTCTCTACGATTTCCGGCTCCTTTTCCGATGAGTTTTGAGGGCTGCTTCTCGTTGTTTTTGAGAGGGAGATTATCTTTGTTCCTTCTTTTCTGGAGCGTTTATGGAAGATTTAGATCCTCAAAATGTAATTTCACACTTCAGTGCCCTAATAGGGGAGAGGGATTTGAGTCTACGGTTCATCCCACCTAAATTGGTTGATGGGAATTTATTTGCTGAAATTAATGAAGATGATGTTGTTGTGGAATCCTGGGAGTGTAGGATTTTAGGTACGAACTTACCATTTCATGAGATGAAGGAATTTTTGGGTATAATTTGGAAGAATATGGAGATTGAGAAGATTTGCAAGGCTCGTAGGGGTGTCTTTGTTGTCAAATTCAAAGATGAGCAATACAAGCATATGGTTCTTCAGAAAGGAGTGTACTACTGTGGTAATAAACCTATGCTTGTTAGAGATTGGAATGAAGAGCTTAGCATCGATACTGATTCTATTCTATCTTTACCGATTTGGGTTATCCTTCCTAAACTGCATGTGTGAAGTATTGGAATGCTAATGGTTTTAGCAAGATTGGTAGTACACTGGGTATCCCGATTAAGACTTATCAGCGAACAAGGGATAAAATTGATTTAACAGCGGCCAGATTGATGGTTGAGATGAGTGTAGATGGCCATTTTCCTGATATTATCAATTTTGCTGATAATGGCTTGATTATTTCTCAGAAGGTGGTGTATGATTGGAAATCTGTGAAGTGTTCATACTGCAAAAATTTTGTTCACAATGTTGCTGATTGTCAAGTAAGGAATAAGAAGAGCACAAGCTTTGCAATTAGGGCAAGTGAAAAGGAAATGGTTGCTGCTACTACTGTTGCCTCTGATTCTCCATCAACAAGTGCAATATCTCCTGTTCCCAGCAGTAATATCCGCTCAGTCCCAACTCCTTCAGTACCCTCTAAAGGCCTGCCTCCAATTTCTAATAGAGCTCACACAATTCTAGCAGGTGAGGTTCTAAAATCCTTCCAAAAGGCAGGAGGGTCTGTTCCTGAGGGTTATGGTTAATTTAATGAGTTGGAATGATTGGGGTTGTGGTAGAATAAATAAGCAAATTGATATTCGTCAATTTTTGCTTAAACATCATGTTAGCCTTGGTCTTCTTGAAGTCAAAACAAAAAATGAACAAATGGCGGAGTTGGGGTCTCATATGTTGGGTGGTTGGAGTCTGGCTCATAATGCTGAGATTGATGGTAAATGCAGGATTCTTGTTGCTTGGAAACCTAGTGTTTATCATGTTGAGGTCTTGGAAATTCAGTCTCAATGGATCCATGTTTCTGCTACTAATCTTGCTGATGGGTTCAAGTTCAAGATTACTTTTGTTTATGGTTCTAATAATCTGCAAGGTAGGAAATGTTTATGGGAGAGATTATCTTTTCTTGCCAATGAAATTCATGATGGGTGGCTAATTATGGGTGACTTCAATTCTATTTTGAAACCTGAGGATAGGATTGAAGGTACTCATGTTGATTTCTTTGAGGTGGTGGATTTTCATGATTGTATCCAAAACAACAATTTACATGAGTTGAGCTTTTCTGGTGATCACTTCACTTGGACAAATTCTCATGTGTGGTCAAAAATCGATAGAGTTTTCTCTAATGAAGAATGGTTACTTTAAGGAAGGTTTGTGCATACTGTTTTTCTTCCTTTTGGCCTGTCTGATCATACTGCGATCTTGTTATCTTTTCCTGATGCTCCTGTGCATAAGCGCTCCTTTAAATACTGCATGATGTGGCAGAATTCCAGTAATTATAAAGACATTATTGTTGAGGCTTTTTCTAGGGCTGGTAATGGTTTCAAAATATTTCAGTTCAACAGATTTCTCATGTCTCTACGTGGTCCTTTGCAAAAGCTTCAGAGAGATCAGTTTTTTGATATGCATCAGCAAGTTGAAAAATGTAGGAATGATTTGGAGGAGGTGCAATTGAATTTGATGAATGATAAGAGTAATATTGCTCTTAATAATTTGGAGAAGGAAAAAAAAGAATATTATCTTAAAGTCTTGGACTCTGCTCAAATGTTAATTCAGCAACAGTCTAAACTGACTTGGTTAAGTTTTGGTGATTGCCCTTCTCATGTATTTTTTGGGAAAATGAAAAAGAGGCAGACCGGTTCTTATGTTTATTCCCTATTAAATGAAGATGGTATTTTGGTTGAGGGGTTTGAGAACGTGGCTGCTATTGTGTTGATTTATTTTGAGAAGCTGCTGGGGGTGCAATCTTATTCTAGATGCCATATCAGATCTGACATAGCTCAGAAGGGTTACTTGCTGAATATTGATCAACAATTGAAGTTGTTGTCATCTGTTACAAAGGATCAAATCCGTGACATTGTTTTCTCTATATCTCATATTAAAGCTCCGGGACCAGATGTATTTAGCAGCTCTTTCTATCAACATAATTGGAGAGTTATCGGTGATATGTTCTGCAATGCTATCATTCAATGCTTGGACAAGGGTTCTATCCTGTCAAGTATTAATGAGATTGTTATCTCCTTGATTCCCAAGAAGCTAAATCCTGAAAGTCCAATTGATTTATGGCCAATTTCTTGCTGTAATGTTTCTTATTAGTGCCTCTCCAAAATCCTTTGTGCTCGTTTAAAGATGGTTCTCCCTGATCTTATTAATCTAAGTCAAGGTGCTTTTGTACAAGGTCGGGAAATTGTTCAGAATATCTTGTTATGTCAAGAAATCGCGCAAGGTTATAACAGAAACAACCTCTCTCCTAGGTGTATCATGAAGATCGATCTGAGGAAAGCTTATGATTCAATCTTTTGGGAGTGTATTGAAGAAGCTTTAAAAGCTTTCCAATTCCCCCCAAGATTTATTCAGTGGATTATGATGTGCATATCTTCCCTTTCTTATACCATTAATATGAATGGTCAACATCATGGTCATTTTAAGGGCGGGTATGGATTGAGACAAGGTCACCCTGTATCTCCTCTCTTGTTTGTGCTTGTTATGGAATACCTGTCTCGTTTGTTGCAAAATTTGCAATATGATCCTGATTTCTCATTTCATCCGGGTTGCAAGAATATGAAAATTAATCATCTCATGTTTGCGGATGACCTTGTGATTTTCTGCTCAGCCAATTAGGGATCTATTAATTGCATTGCTAATGTTTTGAGCCACTTTGCTAATTGTACTGGATTGGTTGCAAACCAAAACAAATCCACTATGTTTGCTGGTTGTGATGATACTTTGTCTCATAATTTGGCTGATATTTTGGGGTTTGCTCAAGGTAATTTCCCTCTGAAGTATTTGGGTGTTCCTATTACCACTGGTAGAGTTGGTAAATTTGATTGTTTGTGTCTTGTGGACAAAATTACTGCAAAAATAAGGACCTGGTCGTCTAGGCATTTGTCTTATGCAGCTAGAATCCAGCTGGTAAACTCTGTGGTGTTGAGTATTGTTGGCTACTGGTCAAACATTTTTGTGTTGCCAATTAATGTCATTGATCAGATTGTGAAAGTTTGCCGGAATTTTATTGGGTCTGGAAACAGTAGTTCCCATAGAATTCCACTTATTGGTTGGGATACTCTTTAATCCCCTAAAAAACTTGGTGGTGCTGGGCTGCACAACCCGCGAATCTGGAATGTTGCTACTATTGCTAAAATGGTCTGGGATGTTGCTATGAAAAAGGATAATCTTTGGGTCCGTTGGATCCATGAAAGGTACATCAAATCTCACAATTGGTGGCTTTATAAGCCACCTGTTACTAGTTCTTGGTCATGGAAATAAATCTCCAAGATTAAAGATAAGGTTAAACTGGGCAACCAAAGCGAATGGGATTGGAAGGGAGTGGAGAATGGTGTGTTTTCTGTTTCCAGATGTTATCATGCTTTGCTTCCTAATAATGATAAATGGCCTTTATATCACATTGTTTGGAACGGTGGCTCTCCTCCTCGACATTTGTTCTTGGCTTGGGTTGCTTCACACTACAAACTACCTGTTTCAGCTCGCCTTGTTGCCCATGGTAGTAATTTGGAGACCACTTGCTGCTTGTTCAATCAGTTGGAGGAAACTGTGGATCACCTCTTTGTCTCTTGCTCCTTCACTAAGAATGTAATGTCCCACTTCTGTAGTAAATGGAGGATTAATTCAACTTCAATGCTTTATCTCAGTGATTATCTAATTGGAATAATGTAAGGAAGAGCTGGTGTCTTAAAACCATTATGGCGGCTTTAGCCACGTCTACTATTGCTATTGTTTGGGAAGCTAGAAACTACAAAAAGTTTCCAGGAAATCACAAGCCTTTATCGGTGGATGAAGTCATAAAGAAGATACACTTTACCATTGTGCATAGGTTTTTGTTTTTGGCAAAGAAAAGTTCTAAATACAATCGTTGTATAGAGTTTCTTCTTCATTAGGCTTTTGCTCCTTTGGCCTTTTCCGGCTGTTTTTGTATTCTCTCTGGCTTTGCTTTAAGCCTTTGGTAATATATACATACATATATATATATATATATATATATATATATATATATATATATCTCAACCCGTACTTCAAATCAAAACAGTGCAAGGTTGTTCATCTACCCCGGATGCGTCCTTGTACTTGTTCCGAATTCGGTCAATCGTGGACGATATGTCAACCCGTACATCAATGAGCTTTTTCAATGAATATTGCAATGGTCTGAGCTCGCCCTGCACCTTGTACATCACTAACTGACATTGATATATAGATGAACATAAACATCCAAGCAACATTCCAACCAACAGATTATCACAAATGAACATCCCATTGATCATAAAATGAACATCTTGTACAAGGGCGGTGAACATTCAAACCCACTAAACTATATATGATCATTCACACATGATTTATGACGACCAACTAACATTAGACCAAAAAAATGAACATCTAGTCCATCTAAAATGAACATCCAGTACAAAGGGGGAAAACATACAGAACGTCTCATTCATCACATATAAATGAACATCCATTCAATGCAAAATGAACATCTGGTACACACGAGACATCCAGGGAAATGAACATCAATCACACAGATAGATCGAAGACATCCATCCAAAGGTTATCATAAATGAACATGTCATTCATAAAAAATGAACATCTGGTACAACGGCGATGAACATACACAAAGTAGGCACGACAAATGATCATTCATATACGCCTAAATGAACATCTGATTGATCTGAATGAACATCTAGTCCATCTAAAATGAACAATCATTACGAAAAGGGATAAAATATACACAACGTATGCACACCACACATCCAACAAAATGATCATTCGCATAACACATTAGAATGAACATCCATTCAATGCAAAATGAACATCAATGCACAGAGGGATCAAATACATCAAAAAACATGGTCCACTTCCATTTAAACCCTCGTATGATAAAATGAACTATGCTAGCCCAATAGAATACAACACAACCTGAACATTGAACACAATATGCATGAACATCAGGATGTACTGAGATAAACAATAATGTGTGTTCGTCCGCTACTTTACCAAACCCACAAATTGAACAACAATTACTCAAAATTGAACATCAGGTATGAACATTAAGCTAATATGATCATGCCCAATAATATAAATGAACATCAATTATGAACAATGAACAACAGTGTTCCCCCATAATTAACCAACTCTGAACATTAAGCTATTATGTGAATCACAACAGAATGGGTTTAATCCATAATGAGATGTCCATCACAAAACCCTAATTACACACACCTACACTTATTATCCAACAATGATCATCAACAGTATATTACATGAACAACAATTTAGACTACCATTAGGCTCTGCCAAAATTGATGAATTCTAGTCGTCCTCTCATTACCCGCCCCCCATATTGAACTACAAATACCAGAAATTCATGAATTACAGTCATCCGCAAACACACTTACAACTCGTTCTTCCTCTGTTCCATCTCTGGTTGAATCGCTTCCTCTGTTCCAACTCAATCTCAACTTCTTATGTGTTTGTCATGTTCCCAATCCAAAATCTTCAATAATTCGACTCCAACATTGTCAAAAACACCTTCAACTTCTCAATTCCTACAATATATTACACAAATTTTATATAAACTGTCCAATAGAAGAAAAAAAGTTCAACAACCTTGGAACAACCCATGAATCGCACTAGGGTTTCCTCCCTACCAAATTCTCCAAATGATTTTGCTCTAATCCTCTATGGCTGCTCTTTTCAATTTTTGAAAACCCAAAATGATGAGTTTTGGAAATGGTGTATTGTTTAATGTGCAACTGCAATGTTTCCCACGCCTGAATAAATGTCTCTTTTCTTTTTTCTTCACTCACGTGAGCTTCCACAAATAAACATAAAAAAGATAAATCCAACCAATCAATGGTTGAGATTTGGCCTGCTTTCATGCTCACCTTTATCCCCTTCTAATTATATTAATTCTTATATATATGTATATATATAGGAAAATTGGATAATAATAATCCTATGTTTTGCGAATTGGATGACGATAATCCCTACTTTCACTTTGTATTCTGGTGGTCCAAAAAATAAAATTGGATTTGAGTGGAACGTCGCCGAGTTGAGTGGCAGTGACTCGGTGGTTTTCTGACATGGCACATTGGCTATGTGTTTGACCGGGTTGACTTTAATTTTTATTGAAACGTCAGACACAAAGCACATGTCTTTCCTAATTTTCTTTTTTTATTGACACCTAGGATTCAAAAAATAACCCCCCTTTCACTTATCTTTCTCTCTCTTGTTTGCAGTAAAAGCCAAAATACAACTCCCCCTTCCCAATGTCTTTCTCTTTCTTCTTTTCTTTTTCCCTTTCCAGTTATCCTCTCTCTCTCTCTCTCTCTCTCTCTCTCGTCCATGGCTCTTGCTCTTCTTCTCTCTCTTCACCTTCACCTTCCTCTTCACCCTCCTTAACCACCACCATCAATACCACCCACCCCCGTCTTTTCTCTCTCCTCCTCCTCCTCCTACCAACCATGACCATCACCGCCACCATCACCTCCTACTAACCATGGCTTCCCACCCCCTCTTCTCTCTCTCCTCCCCCTCCTCCTCCTACCAACCACCACCATCACCGCTTCTTTTGCCTTGTGGTACCACTGTTGCCCCTGTTTTCCAATGAAACCCACCAAAATAGAGCTTAAAACACAAAATCCCAGAGGTAAGAAAACTGAAAACCAATGGCATTAGAGTGGGAAAATGTGTTCAATTTCTCCACCCAAATTTACCCTTTTGATCATCACAACCAGTTGCAATTACAGTTGCAGCATCAGCAGAACGATCAACTCTTTCTCTCTCTAGAAACAGAGCTCCTAGGGCGAATTAGTCAAGTAAACAACAAACAAAATTTCTCAAGAATGGACATCATGGTGGTATTTGAATCATGAATTCGCAATTCATCTGAAACTATGAAGAATGGTCTTCAAATACAATAGAAACTCATACGAGATGATTCACTAACTTCTTTTCTTTGATTTTGTAATTTCACTACTGAACTCCAGGCCCTTCAACCCCTCGACAGAGATGCTAATGGCACTCCACAAGATTAGGAAGCCATGGTTAGAGAAGAGCAAAGGAAGCCATGGACGTTGCCAGAAGCGGGACAATTTCGTCAAAACAGGGGAAAATGGTGGAGAGAGATGTGGGTCGTAATTTTCAGGGAAAATGATGGAGAGACATGTGTGGAGAAAGAGGTGGGAGGATAAAGAAGAGGAGGAGAAAACAGAGGAGATAATAGAGCAGTGAGTGAGGTTAAAGATAAGTGTGGTGAGGACGAGGATGAAATAGAGAGTGTGAGTGTGAGGGTGTGACGGTGGCGTCGAAGGCGGAAAGAAAGGCGGCGGCGTCGGGGACGAAGAGGGTGGCAGAGAAAGGGAGGAGGGAGGGGTCGAGGAGGTTGGCCCAGTTGTGGAAGTCGTCGGCAGTGGCTAGGGCGTCGAGGATGGTGGTGAAGTGAGGAGTTTTCGGGGTAGGAGGAGAGAGAGGGGAGAGGGCACCGGTGAGTGGTGGTGGAAGGAGAGATGTCGTGGTGGTGGTGGTGGTGTTGAAGGCGGAGGAGACGGCAGTGATAGTGGTGGTTGGGAGGAGGAGGATGAGGGAGAGAAGAGGGAGGTGGGAAGCCATGGCGGTGATAGTTTCTGGGCTCCTGATTGAGGGGGGAGGGGGAGGGGGGAGAGAGAGAGAGAGAGAGAGAGAGAGAGAGAGAGGAAGGAGGGGGGGAGGAAGAGAGAGAAGGTGCCAGCTTGGAAAGAGAAAAAAGAAAAAATACAAAGGCATGTGTTTTTAGTCTTACATGGCATCCACATCTATGGTCAATGTAGTCAAACACATGTTCGTGGTGACAACTCAGCAAACCACCGAGTCACCGCCACTCAACTCTGCGGCGTCCCACTCAAATTCAATTTTTTTTGGACCACCAGAATATAAAGTGAAAGTAGGGATTATCTCATACAATTTGCAAAATATGGGATTATTATAATCCAACTTTCCTATATATATATATATATATACTATATATATATATATGTGTGTGTGTGTGTGTGTGTGTGTGTATGTACGTGTGTACACACACACACACACACATGTAGACATTCGCATACACACACATATACATATACATACACATACACATATATATATGTATATATTATCATAGATTACCGAGTCATGCAATGCTGTTTTAAATCCAATTACAAGAATGTAGTGCTATTGTGATAAAATAAATTTACATAACTATTAATAAACAAACACCCAAAAGTTAGTTGAATATTTTTTTTTTTTGCAATACGCTTCCAATCAAAATAGATAAATATTATAGCCTTTGTGTTATTTTGTCAATCACCTCCCTTGGGATAAATAATATGATAATACATACATACATACATACATACATACATACATACATACATACATACATACATACATGTATGTATGTATGTATGTTCACACACACTGACACACACACACACACACACACACACACACACACACACACACACATATATATATATAAAAGAAATACCCTTTCCTCAAGGCCCATGACTTCCCCACACACCCCCTCACACACACACACATACACACATACACACATACATATATATATATATATATATATATATATATATATATATATATATATATATATGGGATATGATATAATGAGAAGGGTCTTATTGTGAGAAGAGAAGAAGGATGAATCCTAGCCATCCATTCACAAATCAAGCGTGAGGTTAACTATTTCTTTTACCTTTATTTCTTATTTCTGATGTTAAAAGGTGATTGGTTGAAAATGTTTATTAATTTTTTTTGCTGCATCACGTGAGAGGGGAAGAGGAAGAGACTCTCTGTGTTGGAATTAATTTTCAGTTTCCAACACGCACAATCATTGAGAGAATTTTGAAAATCCTTAGCGCGTTCAGCAACCACCACGAGGTGATTTTCTCAGCCGATTTCTTTTGAGCAGCAAACGTCGGGTTTCCGGTGAGTCTTGTGAGAAGGGGTGTTTTGTTCCGGCACCACTGAAGCAGTAGTAACGACGACGACGACTTTACCTGGATATGGTGACTCGCAAGCAACTTCTCCGGCGGCGATTTCTAGGGTTTTATGCATTTGTGGGTTTTAGGGCACGGGTGGCAATTGAACAAGAGGGAAGTGAACCAACACCATCCGGCAGTGTTGGGGTTGACGAAGAGGGCGCGAAAGGGTAAGTTGTAGAGTTTGCTTGTTAAGTGTCATTAATCAGTTGATGATCTTAATGCTCATTTCCATTGTGTACTTGATAATCAATTGACAACTTGACATTAACTTAATGATGATCATTTGTCACGGTGTATGCCTTGACGTTCATTTCAGTCAGACTTGATGATCATTTGTTGGTGTTTGCGTGTGAATTATTCTGTTGTTGCATTTAGGTGTTCATATAAAATGTATCGATATAATGATCATTAAAGTTGCTGAAAAATGAATTTCAAAATATTTTTAAAATGATCAACAAGGTTTCTAAAAATGATTATCAAGTGGAATGGGAATGAACATCAATCTGTTTTGAACTACGTTGTTGTCGATAGTTTCAGTTTCTAAAAATGATCATCAAGTGTAATGGGAATGAACATAGTTATGGTCATGTCACATGATCAGGCAAACAATCATTTCACATGTATTGTGTGTTCATTTGTATTGACATTGATGTGTCATTCTCATTAGTGTGATGATCATGTGCAAACAGTCAAATGATCATGTTATCTATACTGGTATTTATTTATGTATCCATTTTATGCTAATTTATATATCTTTTGATAATCATCTGCCAACATGCTGATGATCATTTCATGTGTACTGGGTGCTCATTTATATTGACTTTGATGTCCATTCTCATTAGTGTGATGAACATGTGCCAACAGTCAGATGATCATGTTATCTGTACTTGTGTTCATTTATATATTCATTGTATGTTAATTTATATATCATTCTGATAATCATCTACCAGCATGCTGATGATCATTTCATTTGTACTGGGTGCTCATTTGTATTGAATTTTGCGTTCATTATCATTAGTGTGATGATCACGTGCAACAGTCTGATGACCATTTCATGTGTACTGGATGCTCATTTGTATCTTCAAAATGACCAACTTGCCCCCACCAACTGGGAATGTGGTCTTTCGGAGGATCACGTAAGTGAACATGGCATGCGCATATTTGTTGATTTCGTATACAATAATCTGACGTATCAATTTTTTTTTGATTTCATATATCCTATGTACAGCGAGAGCTGTTGGACGTGTTGAAGGGCAGATATTGCTACGCCCTTGTCATGCATGATGCAAATCGGCAGAAGGTCGCCGTCCAAATGCGGGCAAGTCATTGGGACAAGACAGGCACCATTGCACACCTTTGACGTGGAGCTTGTTAACTTTGTTTCATGCTGTGTTTTGGATACTATATTATTTGGATTGAACATTAGTTTGTAAGCATCCAGAACCACCATTTTTTGCTTGTGTGATTTGATGCTCATCATTAACATGCATGGGTACAGCTGAACTTCACCCATTTTGTATTAAACATTTATCTTCTGGGAAATGATCATCAAGGTTTCAGAAAATTATCATCAACGTGTCTGACAATGAACACAATGAACAACACAACACAATGCAAGTGTTTCTGCTTAACAATGAACATTAACTATCTTACAAATGATCATCAAACGTATGGGGGACATCAGTTTGGACTGAAATGAAATAATGATCGCACCTTAGTTGGTGCTTTGTATTGAATTTTAAAAGTGAACATCAATATGATATGGATGAACATCAAGGTTTACGGAACTGAACATCAGGATTTATATAAATGAACATCAATCAGTTACATTGAATCATGTATTCAAAGCATGATCATCAAAAGTTCTTAAAATGAAAATCATGTAGTTTTGGAAATGATCAACAATGTTCTGAAAATGATCATCCGTGGTATGGAATAGATTATCACCTTGTATTGAACATATTTATTCATATAATGAGTACCAAGATTACATTATACAGTTACATTGAAAAAGATAAACAAAGGTATGGAATAAACACCGAAGTTCAATTATAAAAATTACACATAGCATCAAATCTGTATTTAAATATGTCTTCCGATAATGATCATCAATGTTTCATAAATGAACATCAATTTGTATATAGAACCGCCATTTATGCATGTGTGATTTGATGTCAACATGCTAATTATCATAAAATGATCATCAACGTTTCTGGAAATGATCATCAAGGTTTACATGGATGAGCACATGAACATGATCATCAAGGTTTCCGGAAATGATCATCAAGGTTTATATAAATGAACTTCAACCATTTACATTGAATCATGTATTCAAAGCATGATCATCACAGTTTTAAAAATGATCAATAAAGTTCTGAAAATGATCCTCAGTGGTATGGAAAATGAACATCAATTTGTATTGAACATATGAATTCATATAATGAATACCAAGGTTACATCATACAGTTACATTGAAAAAGATCATCAAAGGTATGCAATGAACATGAAATCTATGAAATGAACATCAGCATTCATGTGTAGTGATGAATTGGACTCATATTTGGTAGTACACAATAATCATTTTGCCAATGATCATCAATATATCTGCAAAATCGATCTGTATCCAAAACATTGTATATAGAAAACATTGTATCTGGAAAATGAAAATAAATCTGTATCCAAAGTTGGAAAACGAACAGACAAACACTTTCCATTCATTGCCATTGCTGTCTGTCTGTCTCTTGTATGACTGTAGCTACGAACACTGAAGCCGACGCTAACCGCGTATCGCTCATAGAACTTCTTACCCTCTTCTATCAAATGTCATCCATTTTCTTGGAACCCACGATTCAACATCACAATAGGGCACATATTCGCCGTGGTCGTTCATTTGGTAGCTTAGTGGCACTGGCGGTGGGCGCACTGTTTGCTATGTCCCTACTTGCAGCGCATTGGCGACAGTACTGCACACACAAACATGTCATCAATCACTACCAAGTATTATAGGAATGATCGTCAAATGAATGCGGGGGATAGCAACGAACAACAATTAATCATGGAATGACCAGCTCACAACAATATATACTGAGAATGTTCATCAAGTTTATATCAATACAACACATATGCCAAGTGAGCATCAATATAAAACTAAACCAATGCTCATTCTTTTATGAAAAATTAAATTTGAGTATCTTCCAAATGAGCATCAATATATTCTGAAAATGAACATCAAATTTATATCAAAATAGTATGTGCATAAGCAGAAATGACCCGTGGACAACAATTGAATGATCATCAAGTATATATCAAAACTACATTCATGTTGGGATTTTTAACGCTCATTCAGATGTATCATAAATCATAATGATCATCAATATATTTTTAAAATGAACATCAAATTTATATCAAACGAACATTCAGATGTATCAAAATAGTATGTGCATGAGCATCAATGACCCGTGGACAACAATTGAATGATCATCAAGTATATATCAAAACCACATACATACTGCGATTTTAAATGATCATTTAGATGTATCAAAATGATCATCAATCCCCTTATCATCATAATTGACCATTCGACTTCAAAAATCAATCACCAAACCATTTAATCACAGTATACTTTTTTAAAACGATCATTGAGATATATCAAAATGATCATCAATTTAAAACTAATCAAATGCTCATTCTTTTTAGAAAACTGAGATTTGAGTATCTTCAAAATGAGCATCAATACATTCTTAAAATGAACATCAAATTTATATCAAACGATCATTCAGATGTATCAAAATGATCATCAACCCCCTCATCATCATAATTGACCATTCGACTTCAAAAATCAATCACCAAACCATTTAACCACAATATACTTTTTTAAAACAATCATTGAGATATATCAAAATGATCATCAATGTAAAACTAATCAAATGCTCATTCTTTTCAGAAAACTGAGTTTTGAGTATCCTCAAAATGAGCATCAATACATTCTTAAAATGAACATCAAATTTATATCAAACGTTCATTCAGATGTATCAAAATGATCATTAACCCCCTCATCATCATAATTGACCATTCTACTTAAAAAATCAATCACCAAATCATTTTACCACAATATAATCAACATAAATCATGTACTCAAAATGGGGATGAACAACATCAACCAATCTAGGGTTATTGAACTGATAACCATCAACACTCCAATAAAAAAAATCCAAAATTAGTGTAGTCATTAATTGAAATCACATAAAACTATCATCAAAATTGTTTATAAATTAAAATCACATAAAACTATCAACCAAACTATCAACAAAACGTTCAAATTACCTCATTCCTTCTCCCCCGATCTCCACAGTTGATTCCATCTCTCCATTAGACGCCATCCCCCTTATGATTTGTATTCGTTGGGCGAATATCTTGCACCCGTTCAACAAAAAAGAAGAACTGAAGAGAACTAGAAAAACCAAAAATTTAGGGTTTTTACTCTTTGATAGGAGAATTATGGAGAATTGAAAATAGAGAGACTTGGAGGCTGAGTTGTATTTACTGGCAACAAAATGAGAAATAGGGAAGCTGAGAAGTCATCCAATTATCATGCATAGGAAGATTAATCAGGCGTGCATGCTGTTGGGAGGAGCATTGATTGTGTATTGGGGTCCTCACTAACGTGAGACCCTCCTATACACAAAAAAAAAACCTCATCTAATAAATAAAGGTAAAAGAAATAATTAACCTCACCCTTGATTTGTGAATGGATGGCTAGGATTCATCCTTCTTCTCTTCTTACAATAAGGCCCTTCTCATTATATCATAAATAGATAGGGTGAGAATTACTTTTTGGTGAGAATGAGAGAAGAGTCAATATTGGTCATTGGATGCAAGATCAGTGGACAGCAAAAAAACTCATTTTTCCGTTATTTTTTGGGCTGATATCATGTGACCCGGGCAAAAAAAAAATTAAAAAAAATTCAGTTATCATTATTATGCATTGGGAACTATCGCACGTGAGAAAAAGAAGCCACCGATTTGAAGTTTTTATCTTTGGACTATGATTGATTGCGTAACCTAACGGAGAAAAGGAAACAGAGGGAGACAAACAGGCTGTTCTTTTGGGTGGTTATCTCGTCTTGTTCTGGAGGTCGATGACGGTCTTGACGGGAAATTCAAGCAAGACCATTGTGTTCGACGGACAGTTCAAGAGTTGGGGGGTGGTCTTGACGGGAAACTCAAGCAAGCCCACGATTTCGATGGGAAATTCAGCCAATTTCAGGGGATTTGATGGCGACATAGATGGATTCTGATGGGAAAGTGATGGAGAAGGGTGTGGAAGTTGGCGACAGGTCTGCAGCGACGACAGTGGGCTCGGGGAGGAAGGGTAACACTGACCGTAGGACAGAAGATCAGACAAGGTTAGAAAATGTGATTTGCTTACATTTTGTTTATTTTTTTTACGCTAATAACCCCAGAATTTCAAACAAAAATTATATTTTGTTTGGGCACATAACTGCTATTCTTGACTAGGGCACGCATGCAAACTGGGTAGGGAGTGAGAGGTGGTTGATGTAAATATCATATATACCACACTAGGTCATAATGTGCATTACAGTGTGTTGGGGGTGGGCATTAAGGTGTAGAACACCATGTATAACAAAAGCAAGTGGTGTTGCTTGTACATTACAATAGCGTATGATGTACATTATAGTTGCTTATGATGTCTTGGCATAGTGAGGTTATAATAAGTCATGTATATTGTGGTTAATGGTGGTGTACTTTCGGAGGTGTGCTTAATGATGTCATGTACATGTCTTGTAACCAACATGAGCATTATGTACAAACCGTCTGGTCATTACTGCACTTGCTGTTGTGTTTTGTATTTTACCATATATACTGATGTTCTACACGCATTAAGCCAATACCCATTTACATTCACTTTATCACGTTTGGTGATGGAGATCATGTAACGATAATGTACATAACAGTTGGTCATGAAGCACATACCAACTGAACATGAGCTTTACGCACAACCCATCTGGTCATTACTATATTTTTTGTTGTGTTTTGTATTTACCATATATATTGATGATCTGCACGCATTAAGAAATGTCTATTTACATTCACTTCTCACGTGTGGGGGTGGACTTCATGTAATGATTCATGTACATAACAGTTGGTCATGATGTACATACCCACTAAACACAAAAGATAACCAACAAACTGTTTGTCGTTTGGCATAATGTACTTTATTGACAACCCATCTGGTCATTGCTATGCTTATTGATGTGTTTTGGATATGTACAATAGATGTTCATTCCGTGTTAGTGTGACGAGTTCAATGTCAAAACAAGATGAACATCGCATTGCCAAAAGCGACGATAAATGTTCAATGTATGTGTAACTATAAGAAACATTGTGCAATCCGATTGAGTACGCAAAGACATCTGCTGAGGAACGACTGAATGCATTTTGCATAAGAGTTCGACATGATGTAATGATTATGTACATAGCAGTTGATCATAATGTACATAAGAGTTTGACATGATGTCCATTTGTATTCACTCACCATTATGTACTAACTCAAATCAATATTTCAGTTGTTAGGATGACAAGATTATGTCGCTTAGGAGGCGGTACTGCCATGACATTGTCATGTATGATGACAACATTTTGAAGCAAGAGGTGTACACCAAACCCGTCCACTAGGAGCGGAAGAAAGAGTTGCCGTGCATTTAGGTTGTCTGTGTCTTGTGCATTTTGGGTGCCGATTGCGTGTCTCCATTTTTGGGGCCGATTATACATTGATTCCGGCTATGATTGTTTATTATATTATACTAACTATTTGATCGTTGTTCACATTTTTGCGACGATTAGACATGTGTTTGCGACGATTAGACATGTTGAACCTTATATGTATGACTTCAATTGTTGTGGCAGTTATATTTTGCTCGAAAAAATGTTTGGCTTCTACAAGTATGAGTGTTGTTATTGTGGCGAATGGACATCACGTAAAAATTGACTGATAATAATGTTCCCATCAAATTGTTATTCGTTTGCATGAACAAGTCATGCATATACGTGATACACTTCTTTCGTATATATAGGATGCACTTATTTGTATAACATAATGTAAATGTCTAATGCTAATTCAAATGGACATCATCATGCAATCAGATGTTCTTCATGGTAAAATCATTGGGCATTACAAACTAACATGTATACAGTACATTACATCTGAGCATTATGCATATTCAAGATGCACATCATTGTTTATGGTACTGGGCATTAGAAAATATAACTGGGCATAGCTTACAAAAATATCATCATGAAATCAAAAGACCATCATAGTTAAAAACATTTGACATTACAAAATAGATATCATCATAAATCAAATGTTCATAATTGTAAAAGCTAAACGACATTACAACTAAGCATCATACATATATAGGATGCGCTTCTTTTGTACAATATAATGTATATGTCTAATGCTCATTGAAATGGACATCATCATGCAATCAAATGTTCGTTATGGTAAAAATCATTGGACATCACAAACATATATATATATAGATATATGTATAGATACATACATATATATATATATATATATATATATATATATATATATATATATATATATATATATATATATATATATATAGATAGATAGATAGATAGATACATACATACATACATATATACATACATACATACATACATACATACATACATACATACATATATATATATATATATATATATATATATATATATATATATATATATATATATATATATGAAAATTGGATTCTAATAATCCATACTTTTACAAATTGGATGACAATAATCCCTACTTTAAATTTGTATTCTAGTAGTCCAAAAAAAAAAATTTGTATTGTAGTGGGACATAATCGAGAGTATACACTAAATATCATAGATTTTGTGTCGCATTTGATTCAAAACTTTGTATAACACTTTACTGCGATTTTTAATGAATTTACAACACTTCTCCCAATTTGTTTCAATTGTTTTTCAATTTTTTATGATTTTTTCAATTTTATTATTTTTAAAAAAATCATAATAATTACTCGGAATCTCAAAAAAATATTTTAAAAAATGTTTTAGCAACTACACTTCATTACCTATCTATGGGCAGGAACGAAAAAAACAAAAATAATATGGGGTAGGCATGAGAAAAATAAAAAGAATGTGGTGATAGTTTTGGTACCACTACAATATAATTTTATTATTTTTTGGACCACCAGAATACAAATTAAAAGTAGGGAATATTGCCATCCAATTCGCAAAAGTATATATATATATATATATATATATATATATATATATATATATATATATATATATATATATATATATATATACTCGCATACACACACATATACATACACATATACATATACATGTATATATTATCATAGCTTACCAAGTCATGCAATGCTACTTTAAATCCAATTACAATAATGTAGTGCATATTGTGATAAAATCAATTTACATAAATACTAATAAGCAAGCACCCAAAAGTTAGTTGAATATTTTTTTTTTTTTTACAAGAATGCACTTCCAATCAAAATTGATAAATATTATAGCCTGGATTAGGCAATCCATTTATTACTGAAATAATTAAGGACAATGAGAAAATTGATATCTCTAAAGTTATTTTATAAATGGCCCAAAATATTGTTGAAGTGGTCTTGATAGTTTCTTTAAACATGATCTTATAACTTGGATTAATTTGGTACATATAACATCTTGTTTTCTGTGTATGTGTGTACGCACACACATGTATACACGTGTATGTGTATATATTACATATATTTATAAGTTGATATAGAACCTCGTCTTGGTAAGAACTTTGAACATAAACAATGAACAATGGTAGTCCAGAGGGTCCTATAAGCCGCGAAGTGGTATATGTGAGTGGAAGTTTCGATCCAACAATGGAACATCCCAATCAATCCCGTGGGAATGCAAATCTTAAACAAACAACACGGATTTGCCCTTGCTAAATATAGCCAAAAGGGTACAATTGGATTCCAACTCAATGGAATTAGTTCGCTTTTCCTCGTTTCGCACACATGGGATGGGAATACTCCATTTTCATTCATCATCATCATCGTCATCTTCTTCTTCTTCTTCTTCTTATTTTTCTTGTTCCACATTGCTACACACCGATCTCCACCCTCTTTCCTCACCCATCTATTCCTTCCAGTTGTTTGCTCTTCTCTCTCCCACCTTCCCTTATCTAGGGAAGAAGAACTCCATAATTTTTGGTCTCTAATTCCCTTGATTGCACGACCTACAATCGACGTTCATTTGTCCTTTTTTGTAAATGTCGGGAAGAGAGGAACAACAAGCAACTGGGAAAAAATCTATTGTCATTGTGGGAGGAGGTATTGCTGGAGCTCTTCTTGCTAAGCTCCTTCAAAATCATGCACGAGTCACCCTCATCGATCCGTATGTTTTCTTTCACCTTTCTTCTTTCTTTTAACATAAATGATTTCATATTCCATTATCTATGACAAATTCAAATTATGATATCATTCATGCATGTAACTTTTCCAACATTTTCAAAACCAAAATTAAGTATAACCTTAGTGGATCTGACATGTCATTGCTTAACCGTCGTAGTTTTATCTTGAGGCACTTGAAAGTTGCGATGTTAGTTATTTGTATAAATTCTTGCTTATGGCCTATGTTGACACAAATTTATTTTATGCACTTATATGTTATATATATATATATATATATATATATATATATATATATATATATATATATATATTTCAATCCATTGTTGTGTGTACAATTGTTTTCTAACATAAAGTTTGCATTTGGCTTATGGATGAAAAATATTTGTTATTGCTGAGCATTGATAAATTGGATATAAGTTAAAATGTATTCGACATTTTTTCATGTTTCCTAATGAGGTTTATAGTAGGGATAATGTAACTTTTTGAATCCCACGTATTACAATGTAATTGTATGTAAAGCCTTTTTCTAATATAGAAATGTTATATAGAAGTTGTTTTAGAGCTTTGATGACCCCATGGCTTATACTTTGATCACGAGTTCTTCCAAAATTTTCATACATTAGGATCTTATGAAAATTAACTCATATCAAAAGTTTGATTGTTGTCCTTTTTCTTTGATGCCCACTACTTTTAGAATCCTAGAAGGAATCAAAGTGTCTCTCTTGTGTTTAAAAAGAACATGGTTGAGCTCTAACTTATGGTTCTGGTTTAGCATTCAGGGCACAAGTTTGTGTAGTCTTACTTTATTTTCATTTAAATATTGTATGTTGATATTAAGAATTCAAATGTTTATATATGAGTAGGAAGGAGTATTTCGATATTGCGTGGGCTGGTCTAAGATCAATGGTGGATCCATCTTTTGCTGAGAGACAATTGATAGACTACTATGATTTTCTAACGGTAGTGAAATTAATTACTTCTTGGGCCACAAACATCACAGATGTTGAAGTATTAACTGTACACGGTGACCAAGTTCCATATGACTATTTGGTAATTGCCACAGGCCATATACGTACTGAATCTGACCCTGTGACAAGAAATGAGACTCTCGACTATTATAGAGAAGGTCAGTTAGTAACTAACTTGTGCTTTAAAATGGAACTCTCCATGTAGAAGATTATGTTTGTATGAACTTAAATTCCTACTCCAAAATAATCTTATAATTATGTTATAGAATGAAGTGTAATTAAGAAAGTTATATTTGGATTCATCGCCCTTTGTTTACGCAGAACACGATAAGATAAAATCTGCCAGTTCAGTATTGATCATAGGAGGTGGCCCTACAGGGGTGGAGTTTGCTGCCGAAGTGGCTGATCAATTTTCAGATAAGAAAATTACTTTGGTCCATCGTGGGTCTAGACTGTTGGAGTTTATTGGGTCCAAGGCATCACAAAAGGCTATGGATTGGTTGTCCTCGAAGAAGATTAATGTACTACTTGGTACATCGGTTAATCTAAAATCAGGTTCAGATGGTGTTTACGAAACCTCCAAGGGGGAAACTATTGTTGCTGATTACTTTTTTGATAGCACAGGAAGGCCCATTGGGACTTCATGGCTTCAAAACACTATTTTGAAGGACAGTTTGGATATCCAGTGTAGGGTTGCTGTCGAGAAAAACTTGTTGGTTCGAGGCCATAAAAACATCTTTGCCATTGGAGATATTACAAATCTTCCAGTAAGTGAGTCCTACACCTTATAGCTATACAAAATATTTGTTTGAGTAATCTGCAGAATTATATCAATTTGTTTACCTCCACATGACGTATGTAAAGCAGGAGATCGTGGAATCTAGTCAATAAGATTTCGTTACATTCTTAGTACATGCAACTGGCAACCAACTTACTAGAAAATTACATCATTATTACCCAGACAAATTTCATAATTATCATCATGCAACAAGGGTAACATAGGATACCATACCATTAGAGACTTACAATATGTTCTTTTGGCATATAAGTTCACTCTTTTCCCGACCATTCCCATTCCAGCTAACACCTTCCCACCCATTCCCGCTCCATCCAACACCTTCTAACCTTTTCCCACTCTTAAAATTTCCTAAAAACTAAAAACTAAACAATTTCTAGAAAGTTATCTTTTTACTAGTGAATTAGTCAAATACCTAAACTCATAATGATGATATTCATGTTTGTTTTGTGTAAAAAGGGGTTAAAGTATTCAGATTGTCCCATTACAGGAATTGAAACAAGGGTTTGCAGCAATGAAGCATGCAGAGGTCGTCGCAAAAAATTTGAAGACCCTTCTGGGAGGAGGATCAGTGGAGAAACTAAGTGCGTACAAGCCCGGGAGGCCAATGGCAGTGATTTCACTAGGAAGGAAAGAAGCTGTAGCACAAGTCAGTTGTTTTACCATAAGTGGGATTCTTCCTGGAATGTACAAATCAGGAGATTTGTTTGTAGGAAGAACAAGGAAGGCCTACGGCCTTAAGCCTCTCAAATCTGATTCATGTTGTTAGCATCTAAGTTGTAAGTAAAAGTAGGAGAAACTGAGGAACCAAACCCAGAAAAACGTTTCTATTTAGTGGTATACATACTTTTTTTTTGTGCTTTCTTCATGTATGTATACACACTAAATTAATCAAAATGTATATTATTACTTCAATAATATTTTAATGATAAATTTTTGTATCATATACAGACAACTAGTCAAGCAATTGAATATGTTTGTTTTTTCTTCTTTGGTTTGGTTTTCTATTTCATTGAATTTGGTTACTATGATCATATGTATTTAAGAATAGAAACCCTTTTATAAGGAATACTAACGTATTAGGATATGTATTGGTTTAAATAATATTTAACACAAATTAAGTTTGTCATTTATACTTAGAAGGAAATATAATTAAGGAAGTAATACTTTAATTAAATTTTTTTCTTAATCAAAGAGATGATAGCCAAGTTGTTTACCATCTCTACTTTCTAAGTGTCACACTAAGGACCCAAACTTGGTGAAGGTAAAAAGAAAAATTATATGGACATTGTAATTTGTAAGGTTAATAGGTCAACTCATAGATTGTTTGATTCTTATTTTGCTCGCCCATATGTGGAAATTGTGAGCTTGTCAAAAGGCAAAAAAATTACACGGAAGTACCCATATTTATGTGAAAATCTTTACTAGGACCCCATAATTTTTATTTTTTTTTAGAGAAGAAAGTCGCACATTAAATTGATAATTTGTCCATGAGTACAAAGGCACCGATCTGACTCGGGCAAACTCCTAGCCAAACCTGTTCATCCCCAATAGGTCTAGTTTTCGCCAGGTGATGGGCAATGACATTCCCATCCCTTTTAGTATGCACCTAATTATAGCTACTAAATTGCTCAGTTAGCAACAATAAACCTCCTAAAACTAAATCAATTTCGCTACAAAATATTAACTACTTAATTATACGTTGCACAAGAGCTAAGTTGTCTGACTCAAAGATCACATTTTCCAGGTTAAAACGCCTTGCTAGCTACACAGCGAAGACCCCAGCTTTTGCTTCGGCTACCCCTGGGGACCAGGCTGCTCTGACCCTTCGGACTACTGCCCATAATAATTCTCCTCGGTAGTCTCTTGCCGCCGCACCCAATTGAACCCAACCCTCCTCACTCAATGAGGCATCAAAATTTATCTTGGTCTTATGTTACTGTGGGGCTTCCACGTTGTCGATAGAGCCTGTTGGACAAAAGCTATCCTTCCATTGCTACTCAAGAGTCTTAGACTATTTATGGCTGTCTCTTGTGCTTTCCGAACCAGCACCTGAGTTGGGATACCCATGCGACTGTGCACTCTCTCATTGCGAGCATACCATATCATCCACGCCAGAGTCATGTAAATGATGAACTTCTCAGAATCCAGGGTCTATGCCCATCTCTACACAATGCTGCTAGGGGTTAGATGTTCATCCGTTAGGTCCGCATTGTCCTCTCCAATCATCTGCCATGCTTGTTTGCTGTCTGGGCAGTGAAAAATTGCATACTTACCATCCTCTCTACTCCCCTCACACCTACAGCACATGTCCTCCGTCAGCACGTGTCTTCGGCATAGCTCAGCTTTTGTAGGAAGGATGTCGGAGCACCACTGCGACCAAAAGATCTTGGCTTTGGGGATAATCTTCGCATCCCAAATTTTGGCCAAAAGACTCATAGTCGCTCAGGTCAAAGCCAGCCCCCAAAAGATACGCCGATTTGACACTAAACAACCCATTATCATTGAAACACCACACGAGCTTGTTTGGTGGTCTCCTAATGCTCAGAGGAATGGAAAGGATCAGGTTAGCATCTCTATCGTTGAAGGTCTGCTCTATGAGAGATGTGTTCCACTCAGCCCTATCTGGGAGAATGAGGTCACTAACCCATTTGGGTCCTTCACTTTCGGGTTTCTCTAACTGTATCTTTCTTCCTTGCTCATCACGAACCCATTCATCCTCCCATATATCAATATTCCTACCATCTCCTACCCACCAATAAAGCCCCTCCTTCAACAGAGCCTTTGTATCCCGAATTCCCCTCCACGCAAAACTCGGGGTAGGGCCTAAAGATGAGTTTAGAAGATCTGACCTTGGGTAATATTTGGCACTAATCACTTTGGCAAGGAGGGATTATGGGTGCTGCAAAATCCCCCAGCCCTGTTTCGCTAGTAGCGCGTCGTTAAAGACGTCCAATCTTCTTAACCCAAGACCTCCCAAGCACTTGGGTCTGCTAAGGTGCTCCCAGGATTTCCAATGAATTTTTTTGTTCGCCCCTGTCGCTCCCCACCAGAACTTTGCGCACATCTTGTGTAAATCATTTATTAAGGTGCTGGGGAATTTAAAAATACTCATCAAGTATGTCGGTATCGCCTGGATGACAGATTTAATCAATACCTCTTTCCCAGCCTGAGACATCAACTTCACCTTCCACCCATTCAGTTTCTTCCATATTCGGTCCCTCACAACGGCAAAAATCTGTTTTTTACTCCTTCCTGCAAAGGTGGGTGCCCCGAGAAATTTATCATGTTTTTCAACCATTTTCATGCAGAGGATCCCAGCTAGCTCCATCCTTCTGTCTACCGCAACCCTTTTGTTAAACAGACTTCCGATTTATCAAAATTCACCTTCTGGCCCGATGCTCTTTCGTACTTATTGATAATGACAACCATTTGAGAGCATTCTTGTCTCGTAACTCTCGAAAAGAGAAGGCTGTCGTCGGCGAAGAAGAGATGTTATATCTCCGGACCTCCCCTGCTCGCTCTTGCCCCATGGATATTCTTCGCAATGACAGCTTGGTTCAGCAGTCCTGAGAAGGCCTCTGCCATCAGGATAAAAAGGTAAGGTGATATTGGGTTCCCTTGTCTAAGGCCTCGGGTGGGAATCAATCGTTTGGAGGGGGACCCATTCACCAAGATGGTGTAATTGACTGAGGTTATGCAATTCAAAACTACCTGGACCCAATGAGGATTGAAACCCATATTTAAGAGAACCTCTGCAAGGAAGGACCACTCCACTCTATCATAAGCCTTGCTCATATCCAGCTTTACTACCATAACACACCTCCTTCCTCTCGATCTCACTTTCATGGAATGAAAAATTTCATTGGCTATTATCACATTGCCAGTAATGAGCCAACCAGGGACAAAGCCGCTCTGCTCGGGTGAGATGATTGACGGCAATAGGGCCTTAAGGTGATTTGCAAGGGTCTTAGACGCTATTTTATAAACGACATTGCACCGGCTGATAGGCCGGTATTGGGTAATATCATCGGGGGATTTGACCTTTGGGATGAGGATAGTGTTAGTACTGTTTATTTTCGATGGCACTACATCCCCCTTCAGGATGGGTTTGACGTAAGACACAACTTCAGATTCGACAATGCTCCAAAAATTTTGAAAGAAAAAAGCATGCATACCGTACGGCCCCGGGGCCTTATAGGGATGCATCTGGAACACCGCCGAACGAATCTCCTCGTTTGTATACGACTTGCTCAACTCCACATTCATAGCTGTAGTGACAACCCGTTGAATCCTAGCCAAAGCCTGGTCCATATGTGTCGGGTTGCTAGACTCAAAGATCCCAGAAAAGTAGTCGACGATGGTCTGCCCTATCTCCACTAAAATGTAGTCATCTCCCCACTTGTTTTCTTGATCTTTAATATTTCTTGATCTTTAATATTCTATTTCTCCTTGCTCTCTGCTTCGCTTTGTGTTGGAAGTACGCAGCGTTCCTGTCACCGTCTTTCAGCTCTGATGTCCGGCTTCTCATATACCAGTATCGTTCTTTTTGGCTCAGCAGTGTATCAAGCTGGGTGGATAATTCTGCCATCACTTCTAGGCTCTGCTGGTCCATTGGGTCGTTTTGTATTTGGCCCAACTTTGACTCTATTTGGGCAATTCAACCATCCAGCCCACCAAATTTGCCTCTGCCCCAATCATCTAGTCTCTGCAGGCACTGTGATAATTTCTCCTTTATACTTCCTTGTGAACATGACCTTACCTCCTTTATTATATCCATGCACTCACTATCCTCCACCCACATTTTTTCAAGTCTCCTCAACCTTCCCCTTCTTACTACCCTATCGCTAACAGGGTTTGTATCTAGCAAAATGGGTGCATGGTCAGATTTAAATTTGGTGAGATTTTGCACCTCAGCTTGTGGATATTCCAGGCTCCATCGGTCATTAGCTACAAACCTGTCTATTCTCTCCCTAGTCCTCCCCCTTTTCCAGGTGAACTGCAGCCCCTTGCTTCCCAGATCTCGCAAATCACAATCATTTAGAGCATCCCGAAAGTCCTCCATCATTCTTTGTTCCCGAACCGGCCCACCTTCTTTTTCCTCTGCACATAAGATTTCATTGAAATCACCACCGACCACAGTAGGGATGGAGGCGTCTTGGACTAGGGATCTCAGCAACTCCCAAGTCTTCCTCTTCTCTTGCTTATTGGCCAACCATATATTCCCAAGAACCTCATTCTTGTATTCCCATCCTCCATGACGTTACATAGGGTGTGATTGTCAGAGAAGGATATTAGTTGAAACTCCACTTCCTCCTTCCAGAAGATGGCTAGACCCCCCGCCCGACCTCTGCTACTTACCGCAATGCTTTTCGGGGCTCCAAATTTTGCTCCCAATCTCTCTACTCTCCTAGCTTCCAACATAGTTTCAGAGAGAAAAACTATGTCGGGGCGATGTTTCTTGCTCTACATTTGGAGCGTTCGAACTGCTCGCGGGTTGCCACACCCCCTGCAGTTCCAACATAGAATCCTCTTTGGCGTAGGCGGGACTGGCCTGCACCAGTCTCCACCTCTGGATTGTCTAGGATGTTCGCATCATCAATCAGCCTAATCTTTCTGTCACCTTGCTTGCTTCCTCGTAAATCTTCTCCTTTCCGTTTATTGGTTTCCACCGTCATCTTACTTGGGCTTGTAATAATCTCCTCTTCCCCCCCCCCCCAACGGCCTCAACATCCTTCATCAACATTCTCGTCATTGAGCGTACCCCTCTTAATTCCAGAATTTTCTTTCTTTCCTCCTGCCATTCTTCATCTCTCCCACTCCTTCTTTTTCTCTTTATAGGTGATCCTTTCAGCTTCGGACCATATGGCATGTCATCCTCCTCCAACCCCGCTTGGTAGCCCTTGCAAGCTCTAAACATGTCTGATAATTCCGCATAGAAAACAATAGTCCGAAATTTTCACATATTTCAATGGGATCCACTTCGGTGTTCCGTCTATCTTGATTCTCAATCCACGTCTTATCGGTTTGGATATATCAATATCAACCCTGATCTTCAGATATTCCAAATGCGCCAGAATATCATCCTCGTCGACATCCACATACTTTCCCACAGTATTTCCCAGGAATTTCGCGAAAGCATGCGTCTTCTTCTTCATGGGTAAATCCACTATCTTGACCCAAAATCTCGCCGTATCAAAGGTGATCTCCGACGGTTGTTGATTGTCGAATAGCCTACTGAGGAGGACCATGTAATTGTCAAAGGTCCAAGGACCCTCATTCAGCACCATGTCCCGGTCTACTTCAGAAAAGAACTGGAAGGAGAATAGGTTTTCCCCCAGTTCCTTAGTGACCACTCCTTGTGTCGGCTCTCCAAATATTCCGCATGGTTGTCATAAAGGCCTCTGGATTAAATCTCGATTGGGTATAGTTTCCCTACTTGACATAGGGCTATTTGGTTATCCATCTTTGCCTCTTCTGGATCGTCAAAATCCAGAATCTCTTCCTCTTCCTCGGTTAGTGTCATTCTTCGCATCGAGTCTTCGATACTTCCTTCCATGCTAGGCCTAATGTTCGGCTCTCCCAACTCGTAACTCCTCATTGCGATGGTTGAAAGACAAAAGTAAACACTCACGTCTCTGAATAAGGAAAAATCAATCAACGAACCCTACACAAAGGAGGGACAGGACCTCACACAACTATGGCGGACAACCTAGGGTTTAGCAGCTTCTAGGGTTTTTCGCCAGAGAGGGAGGAGATGCTATGATACTAGGACCCCATAATTTGAAAACTAATTATGAAGTTCCCTCAATTTTATGTTGATTATTATTATAAGGATACTTTCCGACCTTTTTTTTTTTTACTTCGACAAAGAAGTATCACTTAGTCACTTGATTCTTGAGAAAACAATTTGTTTTAATTCCCCTTGAACCCACAAATATAATCTTTTCCCCATTGTCTTCTTCACGTTTTTGCAGTTATATGGAAAGTTCAAAAATTTTTGGATTTGTTAATCGTGCAATATATAGAATCTGAAATTCTTAGTAATCTTAACATTCAAAGTCACATGTTTAACATAATCGTGTGTTAATCAAAAATTATAAATAAATTGAATGTGGGAAAACTCTCTTAACAAAACAAATATTGAATTTTCGAAACCTCTAAGGGGGAAACTATTGTTGCTGATTACTTTTTTGATAGCACAGGAAGGCCCATTGGGACTTTATGGCTTCAGAACACTATTTTGAAGGACAGTTTGGATATCCAGTGTAGGGTTGCCGTCGAGAAAAACTTGTTGGTTCAAGGCCATAAAAACATCTTTGCCATTGGAGATATTACAAATCTTCCAGTGAGTGAGTCCTACACCTTATAGCTATACAAAATATTTGTTAGAGTAATCTGCAGAATTATATCAATTTGTTTACCTCCACATGACGTATGTAAAGCAGGAGATCGTGGAATCTAGTCAATAAGATTTTGTTACATTCTTAGTACATGCAACTGGTTTGTTTCAACCAACTTGCTAGAAAATTACATCATTATGACCCAGACAAATTTCATAATTATCATCATGCAACAAGGGTAACATAGGATACCATACCATTAGAGACTTACAATATGTTCTTTTGACATGCAAGGTCAATCTTTTCCCGACCATTCCCATTCTAGCTAACACCTTCCGACCCATTCCCACTCCATCCAACACCTTCTCACCTTTTCCCACTCTTTAAATTTCCTAAAAACTAAACAAATAAATAATTTCTAGAAAGTTATCTTTTTAACTAGTGAATTAGTCAAATACCTAAACTCATAATGATGACATTCATGTTTGTTTTGTGTAAAAATGGGGTTAAAGTATTCAGATTGTCCCATTACAAGAATTGAAACAAGGGTTTGCAGCAATGAAGTGTGCAGAGATCGTTGCAAAAAATATGAAGACCCTTCTGAGAGGAGGATCAGTGGAGAAACTAAGTGCGTACAAGCCCGGGAAGCCAATGGCAGTGATTTCACTAGGAAGGAAAGAAGTTGTAGCACAAGGCAGTTGTTTTACCATAAGTGGGATTCTTCCTAGCATGTACAAATCAGGAGATTTGTTTGTGGGAAAAACAAGGAAGGCCTACGGCCTTAAGCCTCTCAAATCTGATTCATATTGTTAGCATCTAAGTTTGTAAGTAAAAGTAGGAGAAACTGAGGAACCAAACCTAGAAAAAAGGTTTCTATTTGGTGGTATACATACTTTATTTTTATTTATTTTTTTTGCTTTCTTCATGTATGTATACACACTAAATTAAACAAAATGTATATTATTACTTCAATAATATTTTAATGATTAATTTTTGTATCATATGTTGGAATTATTTCAAGAGTATAAGAATTTTATATAGCATAAGGAATCGTGTGGAACAAGTAGAAGGATCATATATAAGATAAACATCAAGAATATGATCAACACGAGTCCATAAGAGACCAACACGATTTGTGTTGGTCTCCAGAAAGCAAGAAAAAATGATCCTGGGCTCAACACAGGTTGTGTTGAGGCAACACGGACCCTGTTGCATCAACACGGACCGTGTTGGAACTCAGGATATGTTTTAATGGCTAACGGCTAAATAATCTTATGTATTAAGTGTATGGTATCAATATTAAGTCCGATTTCCAACAGCTATATTAGTTGACCAAGTCAAGGTCATAATCCATCATTAAGGACCTTAATTATGCCTTTGACTAAGGGGTGTAATTAGGGTTGGATTAGGTGTGGAAGTCTCCTATAAATATGAGACATTCCCAAGCCATTTGAGAGCATCACAAGTATCAATTCTTCCATTCTATAATCACATCCTCTCAAGTATAGACTGCAGCTATACTTGAGAGAATCAAGTGAGAAACCTATGTCTTGAGTGCAACAAGAGCTAAGTTTTATCTCTTGAACATTTACGGTACAGTAAATAGTTCTTAAGGAAAATGTATTTGTCCATGACTCTTAGCGATACCCAAACAAGTTAATCATTTGGTTATTAAGTCATATCTCTATCTTTCATACATACCGCAAGAAGATCAAGAAGCCAAGTCAAGTGAAGATGATGAAGATTCAAGCCGGTCAAACATCATTTTCCAACAATCTTAAGAACTATTTTACGAGACAAGATTGGAGGAGGCTAAGAGTTGGACATCCAAGATTCAAGAAAGATTACAAAGATAAGTAATTTATATTTTACAAGTTTATTAGTATCAATTTTTCATACAAGTTAATTAAGTTTTATTGAGTAAGTTTAATGGTTAAAAGTTTATTAATCATTTGTTTATCTATATGTGTTTGGTATAGATGAGAAACTGATACATAAGAGTTGCAATACAAGTACAAGATCTTGATGTTCATGATGGGAATTGTTGCTCGGTTATGCAATGATGTTTACATGGATTAAGGGCAAGGTAACAACAAAGTCATTTACAAGGAGGTCAAAGGTAATTAAGTTGTTTTTTTATTTGGGGGTTATATGCATATGCATTGACCATGTTTAAGTTGCCTCTTAATATTATCAAGTTAATACCAATGAATATGTTTTATTACCTTTGACATGTTTAATTGGTTTACAAGAATTGCCATTAAGGATAAGTGTATTGAAATTCCATGATAAGGTAGTTGTTGAAAGATGGTGCAAAGAAAAAGTCAAAATAAGTATTTATATATTTATTTATTTATATATATATTATTAAGTGCGCCATTGAACACCTACATAAGTTACAAGTTTATTTAGTCATATGTTTTAAGTTGGCTATGACATTAAGATACATGGAAGTTTCATACTAGTAACAAGGATGAGACTATTGTCATTAAAAAGATTCCTTGGTTGAATGTGTTAAGTTACAAGTCTTTAAGGTGCATAATGTGGAAATTCATTGTGACAAGATTATATTTTGCTTCTTATAATCTGAATTTTTCCATGTTTATTTACATGTTCAAGTTTATTCCGCCTATTGTTATTGATATTAATATAAAGGATGAGTACAAGTTGATTAGACATTTTATTGATATCATGATTGGAATTTTGTTCCATGTTTATAAGTGATAGGTATGAGTGATTTCATGCTTAAAGTTTGCCTATTGTTATTCAAGTATTGTTTAATAGCATGATTAACAAGTTAATTTTATGTTAAGTTTGAAGCATGAGAATAGAATATAAGTATTAGCAAAAGTATTATGTTTCTAATTTGTAAGTTATAAGTTGCCATGAAATTCTATTTGGTTATGTCAAGTTTATGATTCTATTCTTGATGATTGGAATAAGTTTATGCAATTGAAAGTCATATATAGATTTGTTGTTAAGATAAGCTTTACATATAAGTGTAATTTTTATGAGAATTATTTGAATGCATACAAGTGGCTTATTTATTGATTCAAGTTGTTGAGAAGTCTACTATAAGTTATGTGTGCATCAAGGTTCAAATTTCTATTATTATCATGAGTATATTTTTATTATGCTTATAAGTATTGTAATAAGAAAAACATAATAAGTTATTATTGTTATTATTTTACAAGTACATATATATGTGATTATATATGTTGATAAGTTATTGGCAACATTATGTGGTTATTAAGATGAAATAGTAAGTTTGTGTACAAGAAGCCATATAAATAATTATGTATGAGAAATCATATGTAATTTATTTTGTACAAGTTCATAAATAGCTAATATAATTTCCTATTGGAAATCTAAGTGTACACAAGTTAATACGAAAGACAAAGGATTAATCATGTTTATATGATTAATGGTATGTATAAATTTAAGGTACATACACACAAGTTGTCTAGGCTATTTCAAAATATTATTAAGTATACATAATATGGATACAAGTATAGGAATTCATAATATGTATAAATTTGACAAGAAAGCTTTCTATGCTTACAAAATGTAGCAAAAGTATAAGGTGTTGCATAAGTAAGGACTCATGATTATTTCTAACAAGTTGAACCAACAAGATTATTGGCTAATTTACTTAGCCGATTATGCAATGGAAATGTCATATGTTTTTGTTAAGTGGTTTGTACTAAGTTTAAGTCAAGTATGAAATTTATTTAAGTATTGACTTTCATGCATATTTACAAGTGTCTTGTCATGTGAGTCATGTTTATAAATGTATAGAGTTTTTATGATTTATTCAAGCTTTCCAAGAGGACATAAGTTTTGGTTGTTTGATTAAAATAAGTATTTGACTCTATGTTGTTTATGACATGACAAGTTTAAGAATAATCACTCGATTCCATAAGTGTTTAAGGCAATTTTGCTTGTTTTTTCTAAGTGCAAAATTGATTCATGTGATTATATGAGTATGTAGAATCATAAATTGTTAATTTCCTTTATTCATGGAAATATAAGTAAACAAGAACATGCTTTATTCTTGACATGGAAATATGAGTGGAGTTTTATTCACTAATATTGTGTCTACAAGTTTAATCATGCTAGTAAGCTTAAGTATGACATATTTTACTACATGCTAATTTAAGTAGTTGTAAGTCATGTACTTGCAACTATGTTCTTAGGCAATGCAAGTTATTCATAAGTGACATGGACACAAGTTTATCTACATGTTTGATATTGTAAGCTTCTCATGTTATTCAATCATATTTTAATATGACAAGAGTTTATTAAGATTTTATGCAAGTTCACTATAATTGATAAATTTCTTTATGAAATAAGTGAATGGATTACATAATTAGATATATGAGAAGATTTCATACTTTGTATGGTTTATGTGGCAATATGTATATGTTTACATATATGTATTCAATGAGTAATGGCATATAAAGCATCAAACATGATTAGATAATTATAAGATTGATCATGATTACTCATGTGTTTTAGTGTATTCATAATATATAAGTTGAATACATGTTTGTTCTTGTTAAAATTTTTCAAGTTTATAAGAACATGTAGTGGGATATAAGGAAGTTTTTCATAAGGAATTATGCATACTTGTGATAGACTATAATTCATGATTATGGAAATGTTTATTCTTTGAGGTTTTACAAGTTCATAAGGTTTAATTTATGATCAAGGGTTCCGGATAATCATGATTGAGAAGGGTCTATATTGTTTGCATAAGTTGAGTATGCATATATCAAGTTTATTTGCTACATAAGAAGTGTATAGTTTTTATACATTTTATTATTCTAAATTCATGGTGATATATTTATATCAATGGATTTGGTAATGACAAAGTTTAAGTATCATGTTTAAGTCTTCACAGTTATATTCTTTGAAGGGTGGATCATAAAAGGAGAGCATACAACCATGCTAATGTGATGGTTTAATCATATACTTGGTACTCTACAAGATAATCATTCATGATTATGAACCATTGTTTATTCAATGAGTTGAAGTTAAAAATTCAAGTATGTAGCAAAGGATTGAGATATAATGGTTTAATTACATATAAGTTGGAAATTCGATTTTCATATGAATCAAAAGTTAAGTGGTTTATTAAGTATGAGGTTATTTTATTCACAAGTTAGAGCTTTATATCCATGGTTTTTTGGATGATAAGCATATAAGAGGATCCATATCACATTTACACATGGTATAGTGTAATTATATCCAAAAATAATATGATGGTTTATTCATATTATGGTGAGGATATTCTTATTAAGGCCATGGTAAAGATATAATTATATATCTAGCGGACCTTGTTATTAGAGATGGGTTAAGTAGCCTAAATATCTACTACATCACAACAATGACTCAACTTTACGAATTGGAATACCGCCAATTTCTAAAGTTCAAATGAGTACGGAGTTGTCTAAAGTAGTAGGAAGCATCGATTTTATACATCTCAGGTTAAGTGATGCTTAATATCTGTAATGACAAGAGGTTGAGTGGTGACACTCTTAATAGACTTTGTGGGAGCCTAATTACAGAGACGGTAAATTCCAAAGACTACCTATGTAAGGATAAGGACACAAGGTCGGATAAAAGTGTCAAAGTACTAGCACTAAGATTTAAAAACAAACGTATGTGTATTACGAGTATAGTTGATCAATATAAATCCAAAGTTCAAAGACATGTCTACTTTGTGATTTGGATTCAATTTTGGCTTGTATATACTAAGTGAAAAGTTCAAAGAGCAATCTACTTTTCATTATGTATATGTTTGTGGGTTTCTCGGGTGATTACAAGTTAAGGTATATCTCAAATGGCGAGGGTGTTAACTCCTTAAGTAAGATCATTTCAAGGGTTTTACATACTCTTGAAATGGCGGGGGATTATTGGAATTATTTCAAGAGTATAAGAATTTTATATAGCATAAGGAATCGTGTGGAACAAGTATAAGGATCATATATAAGATAAACATCAACAATATGATCAACACGAGTCCATAAGAGACCAACACGGTTCGTGTTAGTCTCCAGAAAGCAAGAAAAAATGATCATGGGATCAACACGGGTCGTGTTGAGGCAACACGGACCGTGTTGGAACCCAGGATATGTTTTAATGGCTAACGGCTATATAATCTTAGGAAAATTGGATTCTAATAATCCCTATTTTCACCAATTGGACAATGGTGGACCGTACTTTCACTTTGTATTCTAGTGGTCCAAAATAAAATAAAATAGAATTGTAGTGGGATATTTTCGAGAGAATTATAGATTTTGTGTTGCATTTGATTCAAAACTTAGTATAACATTTTACAATGATTTTTAATGAATTTACAGCGTTTCTCCCAATTGTTTTTCATTTTTTTTACTATTTTTTACGATTTTTTCACTTTTATTATTTTAAAAAAATCATAATAATTATTCAGAGTCTCAAAAAAATAATTTAAAAAATGTTTTAGAAACTACAATTCATTAACTTTCTAGGGGTAGGAACGAAAAAAAAAACAAAAACAATATAGTGTAGGAATGAAAAAAATAAGAAGAATGTGGAGGTGGATTTGGTACCACTACAATCCAATTTTTTTTTTTTTTTGGACCACTAGAATACAAAATGAAAGTACGGTACATCATTATCCAATTGGTGAAAGTAGGGATTATTAGAATCCAATTATCCTATAATCTTATGTATTAAGAGTATGATATCAATATTAAGTCGGGTATTATATGTATTTCAACAGTTATATTAGTTGACCAAGTCAAGGTCATAATCCATCATTAAGGACCTTAATTATGCCTTTGACTAAAGGATTTAATTAGGGTCGGATTAGGTGTGGAAGTCTCCTATAAATAAGAGACATTCCCAAGACATTTGAGAGCATCACAAGCATCAATTCTTCCATTCTATAATCACATCCTCTCAAGTATAGACTGCAGCTATACTTGAGAGAATCAAGTGAGAAACCCATGTCTTGAGTGCAACAAGAGCTAAGTTTTATCCCTTGAGCATATACGGTACAGTAAATAGTTCTTAAGGAAAATGTATTTGTCCATGACTCTTAGCGATATCCAAACAAGTTAATCATTTGGTTATTAAGTCATATCTACATCTTGTCATACATACCGCAAGAAGATCAAGAAGCCAAGTCAAGTGAAGATGATGAAGATTCAAGCCGGTCAAACATCATTTTCCAACATCATATACAGATAACTAGTCAAACAATTGAATATGTTTGTTTTTTCTTCTTTGGTTTGGTTTTCTATTTCATTGAATTTGGTTACTATGATCATATGTATTTAAGAATAGAAACCCTTTTATAAGGAATACTAACGTATTAGGATGTGTATTGGTTTAAATTATATTTAACACAAATTAAGTTTGACATTTATACTTAGAAGGAAATATAATTAAGGAAGTAATACTTTAATTAATTTTTTTCTTAACCAAAGAGGTGATAGCCAAGTTGTTTATCATCTCTACTTTCCAGGTGTCACACTAAGGACCCAAACTTGGTGAAAGTAAAAAGAAAAATTATATGGACATTGTAATTTGTAAGGTTGATAGGTCAACTCATAGATTGTTTGATTCTTATTTTGCTCGCCCATATGTGGAAATTGTGAGCTTGTCAAAAAGGCAAAAAATGACACAAAAGTACCCATATTTATGTGAAAATATTTACTAGGACCCATAATTTGAAAACTAATTATGAAGTCCCCTCAATTTTATGTTGATTATTATAGGGATACTTTCAGACCTTTTTTTTTTTTTTTACTCCGACAAAGAAGAATCACGTAGTCACTTGATTCTTGAGAAAACAATTTGTTTTAATTCCCCTTAAACCCACAAATATAATCTTTTCCCCATTGTCTTCTTCACGTTTTTGCAGTTATATGGAATAGTTCAGAAATTTTTGGATTTGTTAATCGTGCGATATATGGAATCCGAAATTCTTAGTAATCTTAATATTCAAAATCGCATGTTTAACATAATCGTGTGATAAGCAAAAATTATAAATAAATAGAATGTGGGAAAACTCTCTTAATAAAACAAATATTGAATTTTCATAAATCAAATAAAAATTTTTTAAAAAGAATTATCTGAAACTGGACTGGCTTAAATTCCTAATTTTAATCTTGTTGCACGATTCTATGGGGCTCACAAACTTTACTATTAGTATTATATATAGATTATATAGATATGAAAGGACACATATGAATGTTGTTACAACATCAAATTTATGAAAGTTTACACAAGTTTCATTAACGATAAATTTATCTTTTTTCCATCGTGAATTTAATTATAATGTCTTGGCCTTAACTAAAAAAATATTTTAAGTCCTTCGGCTAAATTGCATGTAAAATATAGATGCATGTGATTAGTGTTGTAACAGAGCCGAGCTAGCTCACGAGGCGCTCCAATTCGACTTAGTCAAAATTCAGCTCGAGCTTAGTTTGACCAATTTCGGCTTAACTCGGATGTCCATCGCGCCAAACCCAAAGTAGGGGCTTTGGCTCGGCTCGATTCGGTTAGACATGTTTACATATTTTAGCTGGGAAGTATGCTATATACTCCATTGATATAGATAAACTATATACATTTGAAATGTTGAAAATTTAATTTAAGTGCATAAATTTGATATGTTTCTTTAAGTTTCTAGCTAAGTTTCGTAAAATTCAAACGTTGATATGCTTGATTATACGTTTATTATTAAAAGAATGCTACTTGTTTTATTAATTATATAAATCTTTAGAATGAAAATGATAAGTGTTTTCGAATCAAGATGATTACTAATCAAATTCCATTGAAATTCCTATAAAAGTTATATTTATATATATATTTAAAGTATTACAAATGTATCTTTTATTATTTTAAGGGTTGCTATAAATCACATAGATTGTGTTTTATATATATATAGAATTACAAATAAAATATGTATTCTTTGTTATGCCTGATATGATCAAGTTATCAGTAATATTTTTTTAACGTAGTTGATAAATATTGTGCTTTTGTAATTGATAAGCATAGGCCCTAGTTCTTTTATGCGGTAGATTGCGGTCCGGTACCACATCATACCGCAACTCTTTAATTTCTACCACACTGCACCACAATCATAACCAATATATCTCTTCACTTTTCTCTTTCCTCACTTTTCTCATCTACTTTTTACATTCTCTCTCCTCACCTATCCCACTTGCCATAATTCTCACCACAATTCACCACACTTTTTCAAATTCTACCGCACCGCACCATTGCCACACCGCAACCAACCGTGCAAAAGAATGGGTCCTCAAAATTATTATTTAAAGTGTATATAAATAAATCATATATATATATATATATATATTTCTGAGTGCAAAGAGTGGGGATTGTAATATGTGTATTTTGATGGGGCCTTTGGAAAGCTCTAAATGACTTTTTTCCTTATTCTAAAAATGTTTCTTTATATATATTAATGGATGGTTTGAATTACTACTATGACAATATATACACATGTCCATTTAAGTTCTATATAAAGTAATTTGTTATTCAATAAAATAGATACTAAACCTTTTATTGGCATTAAAAATTATTATTCAAACACCACTTTTTTTTTAAAAAAAATGCAGATCTTATGTTGAATATCTAAAATATTATTATTGTCATTATTATTATTATTATTATTACTATTATTATTATTATTATTATTATTATTATTATTATTATTATTATTACTACTACTTTTATAAGATATTATAAGATATTATACTAAACCTTTTATGCAGTGAATGACGAGTTGAAAAGGTTGTCTTTTCTTTGAGGGGATTTGCTAGAAATTTCCCAAATTAATTAAGTGTTACTCAATCAAACTTTTTTGGTTTTATTAAATGCTTTTTAACTTCATTTACCCAGAAAATAAAAAAGAAAGCAGGAGAAGAAATAAAACAAAGAGGCTCAAGATCAGACCAGAGACTATTTGAATACCTAGCGGTATTCTGTCAGATAGAGGTCCGAGAATGACTTCCGGACCTGGGAGTCAGGATCAGAGCCACAGAACTAGCCAGAATACCGCCAAGTATTCTGCCAGTCCTGAGCTTGGGCGCGACTCCCGAGGTAGGAGGTAAGAATCGGAGCCATAAAATTGGCATGCATACTGTCAGGTATTCTGTCAGTTCTGGCCTCGAGATTTCTGGAGGAAAATTGGATTATGGCTTGAAAATTACTGACAAAATCCAAATTTTGTGTTTGCAGATTAATTTTCTAAGATTCAAAATAAAACCAAAAAAAATGAAAGAGATAAAAGAAAAAAGGAAATAAAGAGTCGCTAATTAATTTTAACACGAGAATTAATAAACTCAAAATTAATGACTCCACAAACCACGAACCATGAGATTCGGATCTGGGGGTAAGGTTACGAATCCGAGAATAAAAATTCTTGAATTCGCCCATTCAACGAACAGACTCTACTAAACCGATTAATTAAAGAAAAAGAAGAGGAAAGGAGAAGAGTAGAGATGGAGAATTAATTAGTGTAATTTATATTATTTAGTTACATACAAATGCGATATTAAATGCGAAAATAAACATAAAGCAAAAGCGATAACGAATACATTATGTTTACAAACATTCAAATTTTATTTAGGTCGAGTTTATTGCTAACTCATGTTACATAATACAAGTGAAGTGAAGAAGTAGAGAGAGAGAGACTAGAATGCCAAGTAAAATGAATGCAAAATGAGTGGAATGAAGGAGGGAGAAGAGAAAAATTGCCTAGTGTCAATACGCTAGGCTAATTTCGGTGTAAAGATGAATGGAATAGGATGGGGTATTTATAGGTGAAATCGTGGTAGAAATTAGGGAAAAAAGAAGGGAATAGCAGCGACAATACCTGCAGACATAGTGGGCTTTGGAGGCACCTAGCTGCACGTTTCCCTAGGTCAGCGCGCTTCCCGAGGTAAATCGGGTCGGGCTTGACCCGCCCGAATACTTGCCGGTATGCTGGGCCTGGGAAAAGCCCAGTTGCACGCTTCCCGAGGCAATCCGGGACGGGCCTGACCAGCCAGAATACCTGCCGGTATGCTAGGCCAGGGAAAAGCCCAATTGCACACTTCCCGAGGCCAGCATGCTTCCCAAAGCAATCCAGGTCGGGCTTGACCCGCCGGTATGCTAGACACAGGAAAAGCCAAGACGCTTCCGAGATGCGCAGATGCGATTGGTCGGCATAACCCACCGCATACAGCCAGTTATGAGGGCCGGATGTATCAAGACTTGCAGATCGAATCAAATCGCGATGTAGGGTCTGGGATTGGGTTATTTGGGTTGGGCCTTTTTGTGATGGTTTTTCCTTCATTTCTTTATCATTTTTTGCATTTCAAATTTCTTGGCATTTTTCTAAACTAAAATTAAAAAAACTCAAAATAAATTACATAATTACAAAGCTGAACTATGACAAAATTCTGCACCTACAGTTTGCCCCACTTTGAACGAGTCTGAGTAGGATGCTGATCAAAGTAGTTTGAAGCACTGAAAATGATATGCCCCGGAAGCGAAGTCTTAAGGCTGGATGGCACTTGGAAGCAAATGTCCTGTGCTGCATGTCTGACTTGTAGCTGATTGACAGTCGGAAACAATATCCTATGTCTTTGTTGATTGTCGACGCTTGGAAGCAACTGTCCTGCGCCTAACCGTACTTTCAAATTTTTGTCATCGTATTATAAACACCCGACAACCGGCTGAATTGACATCGTACTATTAATGCCCGATGACCGGCTAAACTGACATCGTACTATTAACGCCCGTTGACCGTCTGAACTGACATCGTACTATTAAAGCCTGATAACCGGCGGAATTGACATCGTACTATTAACGCCCAATGATCGGTTGAACTGACATCGTACTATTAACGCCCGATGACCGGCTGGTTTGACATCTTACTATTAACGCTATACGTTCGGCTGAATTGACATCGTACTATTAATGCCCGATGACCGGCGGAACTGACATCGTACTATTAACGCCTGATGACCGACTGGATTGACATCTTACTATTAACGCTATACGTTCGGCTGAATTGACATCGTACTATTAACGCCCAACATCCGGCTGAATTAACATCGTACTATTAATGCCCGACGTCTGGCTGAATTGACATCGTGCTATTAACGCCCGACGTCGGGCTAAAGTAACATCGTACTATTAACGCCCGACGTCCGACTGAATTGACATCGTACTATTAACGCCCGACATCCGGCTGAATTGTCATTGTATGGCGCTCGACGTCAACGTTAGCCCCCAGTGTGCAAACCGGGGGTGGTGATCCAAGATGCGTATCCAGCTTCAAATTATTTTCTGATTGTATGAATATTCAATTCTCTTGAAAATAAAATGTCATAAGTTTGTCGCTTCCTCTTTGAAAATTAATAAATTTCCCAAGTATATGGGTATTTAATCTCCATATTTCTTTTGAAAATTCTTAATTTTTACCGCATCGTTCCGCACTTTTCTTGATTTAATTAATTTACTTTCTGAGTATAGAAAATTATTTTTGTATTTCTCTTGAAAATAATTTAATTTTTCTTCTTAAAGGCAAACTTCTTGCTCATGGTGCCATCTTCATCATTTTCCTCTCTCTAAAAATAAAAACTGAACATCACTCCTCACACCCGGTCACTTCCTCGGAGAAGCATACCGCCGGGTGTTCCATTTGATTTTCGCCCGCGAACAACATATCGCCAGGTGTGGTGGTGCTTCTTCGGTTTTCGAGCCAGATATCCTGTCAGTATATTTCGCCAAAACTCCATACCGCCAGGTATTGTTGTGGTTGGGCTCTCATTTTCGAAATCAAATCTGGAAATTCAGTTGGAGTTGGGTGCTTCTGGTATTGTTCCCGAAGGAATTTAGCTCTGGTGACTATCAAACCGAGTTCAGACTCTGACCCGAAGCCCATACCGCCCGATATAGTTCTTACCAAGTCTGGATTTCAAATTTTGAATTTGCACTGTGATGTTGTTTATTCTGAATGTTCGAGATCAATTTTGAACTTGAAGCCGGAAACTATAGATCTAAACTGGGACACCATACCGCCAGACATTCTAGTCAGTCTACCAATTTTTGCCGGCATCAGTTCCTCGTTTCTCGCGCCTGGAATCTCAATATACCGCCAGGTATTGTTACAACATACTCCAGCTTCTCTTCATCTCTTTCGCGTTCAGATCTGGAAACTGCCGGAAGTCCTGACCCTCTTTCCCAGCATACCGCCAGGTATGGGCTTAGTATTCGGAATGCATACTTTCTTTCTTGTGACTTTTGGGCTTGGTGTCCTAGGCCCAATTATTCTGAACCTGCTTCGTCATGTTTTGGGGCCCAAAGCTCCCTATTTCTTGCTTCTTGCCGCTTCTTGTGCCGTTAGATCTCTAGAGTTTAACATCGAGATCAACTAATAATCCCGAGGTTTTTCTCATAAAAATCTTGTTTCTAAGCCTAGACAAACCAGCACAGTGTATCCGAACCTCGGGTCGTGTCGTTCGTATCAACACAGCACTTCGGGTCGAAAGGTTCAAACTCGCTTGACTGTTTCAAGACTTGGGCCTCAGACTTCTGTGGCGTTCAGAACCGCACAGGGGGATTTCAGGCTAGGGCCTCGATTTTTCTCGGTAGTCGGACCTGTTCGTCGATTGTTGGGCTCGAGTCCTAGCTCGAATCTCCTCAGTTTTATTCAGAAATGAATTATTTCCAAAATAATTCTCGTAAACATTGTGAATTGAATTTTTAGAGTTTAACTTAGAAAATGAATTATTTTCCAAACTAATTCTCATAAAAATTTGTGATCCGAATTTTAGAGTTTAACTCGGAAAATGAGTTGATTTTCGTAAAACTCGAATTATTTCTTCATCGACAATGTCCTTTGAGCTTCTGACAATACGTCTGAAGGCGATCAAGACTCCAAGTGATCTTGCTTGATTTCTAGCCGCCATAGCTGCATTTATTTTGAGGTTCGAGCGGGAGACAGAAGAATGCAAATGTGGTCTTATGCATGCTATATTACATGAATTACATGAAAATAAATATGTGCAAAACTTTATTGTGTACAATACACAACTCTATTATACTATAAGACTCTTTATGCAACCCTAATCCTAATGCATGATGTGACTCTTTTTATTTTTCTGTATTTTTTTATTTATGCAATGTATGTGACTTTTTTTAAAAATTTTATTTGACTCAAGAAGAAAAGAGAAAGAAAAATTAAATAAAAACTAAAAAACCAACATGACTTAAAATGAAAATAAAAAATGAATTAATGTGATTCAAAATGCAAACTAATATGACTTAAAATGAAAAATGCACATGACCTAAAAAAAAAATGGACATTGATTTGCAGCATATATGCAATGTGAACATCCCCCACTTTCCCGAATAAAAAAAAAAGAATAAGCAAAAATAAATCAAAAACTCTAAATGTCAAGAGTGATTTCAAAGTGAGTTTCAGGACAAGGTAACAAAAATAGTGAAAATGATGAGTTCTCTTGTCGAACTGCATTGTAAGTTGCATGATGCGGATATTGAGTGGTGAGCGAGCCCCCAGTTGGAATGCTGCAGAAGACGATATCAATGGAAGACTCGACCCGCTTAAGCTGCATGATGGGATAGTCAGGATGCTCGACCTTGATGTCATGGTTAGAAACCCCAAGCACTTAGAAGGATCAAGCGACAAGTCGTCTTGATTTCTCTTGCCTTTTCTCTATTCTTCTTGGTTTTGTTTAGGTGGGAAAATGTAAGCACCAAGCCCCTAGAACCAGTGGACAAAAGTCTTCAAATGAGTTAGAAAGATTGACTAGGTGGGTGTTATCTTCAAGCAACTATTTTGATGTAGTTGCCTTCTTGTTCTACTGATGGAGTTATCCCTCACTCAGGTATTCTAAAAATGAGGATTAACTAACGAATCTCATACATGCACTGATGACCAAATCAGAAGAGCTCACAAGGTGATGGGGTGAATATATATGAGAATGATGGACAAGACAGTGAAAGCTCATGCCCAAATAGAGGGCGAGATGAGGTTGTAGGTGGTTCGGTGAGGGTAGCGATTAGATGAATGGATGGGTAGTTTGATGGACAGAGGTTCAAACTAATGTTGTGGACGAGATGGTCTATGGATGGAACACCATGTTTCATGGGTTTATCTCATAAGGGAAGAAATGGTCAAATGGCTATAGTTAGATGGAAGGGTGATCCAAGTCTGATGGGAAACGTGATGTGTTTGGTGAAAGAAAACTGACCATATATATAGTATTTGTTGAAAATTTGGTATTGCTTCTGAAAATTTTGCTTCCTCAATTTGTGGTAGTAACTTCCATCACCTTATTATGTTTTTGTCTATCAACCTTTGTATCTGTGTTCCTTTAGTTTAAAATTTTTTATTTTGAATGTTTGTTTGGTTAGAAATGGGGATGGTAATTGTAGAGAATGTTGATTTTGTCCCATTTGATTTCCGGGTGTCGGTGGCTGACTGTGGTGCAAAGGCTATCAGTTCGGTTAAGATCGATTCTGGTACCCCCCAATTTTGCCTTTGTTTCTAGATGGGGTTGTAGACTGCAATTGAGCAAAGGATTTCATCTGTGAAGAATTTCAGATGCGGATACTGAGTTTGAAGACATCGACCACACCTTGGTGGAGGCTTCTATCTCAGGAACCACAATGAGATTTTATTTTAGAATCACTGGTGGCAAGAAATAGTAATAATGATAATGATAATGATGATGATGATGACAAAAAAAATGGTCATTTTCCATTTTATCACCTTGTTCATCCATTAACTCTACCAAACACACTCTTTACAAACAACTACTTTAACTGCTATAAATTATCCACTAATATGCAACAAATATCCACTACCACAAACGCTATCTGCTACCCGAACAGTGAGTTCTCGGATAAAAATCACAAATTTGACACCTGAAAAAACATGTTATGAAACAGTCATTAATTTATGTTTAGGTGACAAAAATGTCACTTTATTGGTTGATGACTTGTTTTTTCCGGTTATAAATGGATGCAGTGTGTTTTATGGTTTAATTAGTAGTTAAGTTACCCCCTCTCTCAACTACCCAATTAATTATTCAACCAATTTTTTTACCGTTTAAATTTATAGTCCCCCCCTAAACAGACCCTTCATCTTCTTCCTCAGCTCTCCCCTCACTTTCCCCTGCTTCGTCCGCCATAATCTATCTCTTTCATCTTCGTTTCTAGCCCAAAAAATGAGGGCTTTTGCTCTCCTTCTTCAATTATCTGTTCAAAAAAAACCATAGATTCTCACTAAAACCATCAATGGTTGTCTATTTCTCCTCTGTACGCATATTAGGGTTTCATCAGAAACTTACCTTCAAACAAGGCCACTCTTTGGGCACTTCAATACCTCCAGGAACTCTTCACAAGGGTGCGAAATTTGTGTTTGGTGTTGAATTTCACCTTGAAGTGGTACAAGAAGGCGAATTTGAAGGGTGCAAGTTGAACAAGTAGGGGGTGAAGGAAGAAGATGAAGATGAATGTTGAATATGGTGGCTGGGTTTTTTTGAAATGGAAGGAAATTAATAAATTAAGGATTAGTAAATTAAGTTTTTTTTATTTTAATTATATTACTAGTTAAGTTATTTACAAATTTACAGGTCATTAATCTGCTACTTAAGGTCAACTGCGTTATCCAGCAGATTAAGTGGCAATTTCGTGCTAATTATAAGACTTTAATGGCAGGTTCGTAATATTTTTTTTTGAGTGGCGAATTTGCAATTTTTGTATAGTACAGTGACATTTTTGTCCGAAAACTCCCCAGACAGCTATCCGCTAGTGAATCTGCTCTCTTTGCCAAACATAGTATTGTGTATTTAACCCATCCATCGGTCCATAAGATTGGTCAGTTAACTACTATATATATAAATACATATATATATATATGTATATATATTTGAAAAACAAAAATCGAGCCGATGTTTCGTAACCCGGGCTGGGCTTGGCTAGGCTGGTTCACAGTTGAGACACTTCAGTTGTGAATGAAGGAAACTGTATTGAAATTAAAACAGGTAGGAGAGTGAGAGTGAGACTGACGAGAGAGATTGTCTGAGAGGGAGAAGCAACAATGAATCGAATATTCGGCGTAAAGAAGCAAAAAGATCCTCCTCCCTCAATCCAAGATGCTTCTGATCGGGTATAGCAATTATATGCAACAAACCATTATTCTTGGCAACTTTTATTCTCCCTTTCCCTGTGAATGCAGTATTTATTAGGGTTCCAAATTTTGCTCATCTCGTTTGGTTTTACTGAACTAACTGGATTAGGGTTTGGACTTACATTCAGCAATGATCTAAGTTTGCCGTTAGTTAAGGATGACGTTGCTAACATTTTGGGTGAAGTTTAGATCGTGAAAAATGAATTTGAAGGGTATTGTTAGAAATGGAGGCTACGGTTATTCTCTGTCCTTCAATTTGACTGTTCAAGTTGAATAGGCATATTGTCAAGTTAATTTCAGTTGAAGAATGGAGTATTCACTATTACATCGTCTTGCTTGTTATGGCGTTCCACCCATTAAATTTAAAATAACATACTTTTAAGTTTGGTGCTGACTGATCTCCACTCCAGGAAACATGTGATGTCTTCCCCGTGAAATTTGACAATTCTATATACAAATATTAAGTGTTAAGTTGTTTGGAGTAGTTCGAAAGTAGTAAAGAACTAGAGATGGTGTTAACTTGACAGATAAACTTATTTAGTCTGATGTTGCTTTCATTTCCTATCTCATTGATGGTGGGCCTTGTTTTGCTATGTCTGGAAGCGTATTTGAATGGTTAGTTTATTTTAAATTTCCATTTCGAACAATGAAAATGATCTCCATTCTATCAATGTTTTGGCAACATTTTTTGGTTCGTGATGGCATCCCTGATGACGACTCTTGTTATTTTTTTTAGCAAGATTGGGTAAGCCTTGATGGATCCAGTGAGATCGGATCTAAGTAGTAACTGGGAAGCTCATTGTGAGGTCTTATTTTATTCGAAGCTCCTTCTTGGAAGGTCATATGAGAGTCTCTTGCCCCTTAAAGGCGTCTTTCTTTGTTTGGGAAGCTACACTCAGGAATATTTTGACATGTGATAATCTTTAAAAAATGGTGAAGCTTTTTTGGTTAATAGGTGGTATATGTGTAAAAGGGACTGGATTGGCAGGTCATTTTCGGTCTCACTGCGAGTTTGCAAGGACTCTTTGGGATCTAGCACTTCAGCTAGGCTTTTCATGGGTAGCTCCTACTTCATTTGTTCTAGCTTGGTAGGGCTATTTTAGAAGGAAAGCAAAAAAGCAAATAATGGAAGTTCCTCATGTTATTTTTGGGAGTATCTGGAGAGAAGGAAATCGAAGAGAGTTGCGAGTCCTCTTCAGCGTTTGGAAGATATCTTTGTCAAGAAGCTATACTTTTGGGATGGTGGGGAACTCAGTTCCTCCACTCTGGTTGTGGCTGGTTTTCTGGATAGCCTTCGTTTTGCTTATGGCCATTTTTGTGGATGGCCTTAGGCTGATTCTGTGAACAGATTTCTTTTCGGTTTGACACACTTTTGTATGTCGTTGCTGTATATGGCCATGTATGTATTTCTCTTACATGTTTATAATATACTTCTTTTCCTTATGGGTGAACAACATCTCTACTTGCTAAGTAATAGGCTGTGCTCTTATAGTCTTGTTTGTTTCTCTTGTGTTCGCAATCCTGCTAAGTAAGACCCAAACTGCTCACTCGGAGTCTTGCTGCTTGGATTTTAGTTAGACTTTGTGCTTAGTAAAGAATAGTGGTCTATAGTTGTGTTTTAATCAACATAGAGGGCAATAAAAATGGTGTTATGCCTATCTGCGTTAAAAGGGCTCATTTATATTATATGATTCTCACCACAATGTTTCATTTAAAAATCAAGCAAGCTACATTATAACCCTAACATTAGTATAGCATGGAAGGTGTACCTCGCTAAAGATTATAGGTATGGGAATTATGAGCTCTTGTGAAACAGGAGCTACTTGCTCAGTTACTCTACAGCTGCATTGCATTATCAACTTTATGGATTGCAGAAGGTTAATGATTTTATACAAGTGAAGACTGTCTTTTAGTAAGTTGCTGGGGTGACCTCGTTGACTGAATAAGAATACCATATGTTAGCCTAACCAATGTTCTTTTTCTTTTTTTTGAAACGAGTGAAAAGAAAATTGCTCTGTTTTCTGTAGCTTCCCCTTCATTAGCTTGCCTGTGATATTGTTGCTTATAGATTTACTTCATCCTGCTTTGATTCTATTGTCTTTGAGCTTTTTATTTTTGGCCAGTGGTGACCAATGGTCTGTGTTACTTGTCATGTCACCTTGTGCTTAGATCAACAAAAGAGGAGAGAATGTGGATGAAAAGATCAAGAAGCTTGATGCTGAATTGGCTCGATACAAAGAACAACTTAAGAAGACACGCCCTGGCCCTGCTCAGGAAGCTGTGAAGGCTCGGGCAATGAGGGTCCTTAAACAAAAACGAATGTGAGTCCCTTTCTTTCTTTATCGTTTTCATGAGGAGTTGTACTATTTTTGTCTGTGCTTATTGCTGTTGCCTTTACATTTTACCAAGTTTGTGTGCCATGTTAAACTGATTTGTTGTCTTTGGTGTGTCACCAATTGCATTACATTTTATTATTGTACAACCCTTTTTCAAAGGTATGATCAGAAATATCTTGGATGTGAGGAATGTTAATTCTTTTATTGACCATGCTTGGGTTCTCAGTATGAATGCTGTGATGTACATCTAGCATGGTATTATTGACAGGATGAATAATCCAATCAATGTTTGATGTCAGCAGTATGTGATCATTTCTCATTCTGACCGTTACTTGAATCAAGCAAAATGTAGCTACTTCAAATTCAAATGTTAAGTAAAAGAACCGCGGAATAGTTAGTGTAGATGTGGTAGTTTGTATGTACCATGAACTCATGAAGGGCAATCTTTATGGATCATGCCTTTTTTTTTTTTTTTTTGGTAAATAGGCTAATGCCTAGTAGTAGGTTGTGGATGGTAATCAGTCATCACTGTGACAGACAGACTTATTTGATGGACCTCCACTAGCTGGTGTTACTTGCTGGTTTTCTCACAGCATCCTAAAGCATTGCTGCAAAAGGAACCTGTTGTGAATCACCAATTAAGAGTGTTATTGCTTGTATCTTGTTCTTCAACATAGAGCTTTTCAAGGTTCTTCCTTATGACGGTGTACATTTTTATATCTGTTATAAACACATAAACCAGCCTTGCTTGTTCTGTTCCTCGCTATTCATCCTCTCCAGTGGTCTGTGAATGCCAAATTGGTTTCAAAAAAGGATCTCTTCACTTTATTGGAAATAGGCATGAGTTTTCCTGTTTTTAGATATGGTTGGTGCTACTTTAATCTGTCCGTGTCTTGCATGCTCATTTGGACATGGCACAACATCGGCTGATTGTTTTTGTAATCCCTAAATCTGGTTAGTCTTTTTTTTGGTATGGTATTCTCTTGTTTCACCTGTGTTTCTGGATTCTGGCAGGTATGAAGGGCAGCGTGATATGCTGTACAACCAAACCTTCAATCTTGACCAGGTTGCATTTGCTGCAGAGGGCATTAAGGATGCTCAGCAAACTGTAAGTATAAGAACTGAAGAATGATAATATGTTCAATAGTCCCACATTTGGTATCCAATCTGTCTATCGTTAGCCTGGATGTCTCTGTTGGTGCTGTTCTGTTCACCAAGCTACTGTCCCTTGTGAAGCAATGGAATAGTTACTTGTAAAGTTAAGCTTTACATATCCACTGACTACAATAACTTTGATTAAACCAAACTGGCCAATCTGGTCCAACTGTATATGTGAAACTGTGGAGTTATTCCTCTTATGACATGTGGAATTGTAGATAGGGAAGCTTATGAGTCAGAGCACCAGCAAAAGTGGGGTTGAGTTTGGTTCATTGGAAAAGGTGGAATTTGTAGACCCCTACCAAGGGAATAAAAAATTGTTTATTTAGCTTGCTTTCCAATGATGAACATGAGTTTGACTCATGTTAATTAAAAAAAATAAACATGTCCTACTTAATAATATAATTAATTTGGTTATATTGATAAAAAATGAGGTGGAGGAGAGAGAAAATGATTAAAATATTTTTATGTTAAGTTCACTTTCAAACTCATCTCACGAGACTGACAACGAAAGTCTCGTGAGACGAGTCTCATTCTCACCACTGAAATGTCCTACACAACCTCATTTTGTTCTCATTCCATGCTATGTTAGCTGTGATTCCTGTGAATCGAATTGAACTCACCATTGGAGATGGTCGCATAAGCAGAATCTATTGAGTTTGAGTAGTCTTGTTACTGTTTGTTTAATAGTACCCATCCACTATTGGCTGGCAATTACTGCTGCCTTTGTAGAGGCTTAACAATGCTGTTCTATACTTTACGAAGGAAGAGCCAGAGGAGAATTCAACTTGTGACCGAAGGGCTTCTAGCTTTTACCCTAATGCAAATTGATCTGATGCACACTTTGATTAAAAGAGTGTGAAGTGCAAAGGTTCTTGGAGCTTGGGGCGCAAACTTTCAAGTGCGGGCACGGGCTTTTTGTACGCACAGCGCGGCATTAGAAACCTATAGAAAATAGAGAAGAAAGTTTGAGTAATAATTAGCAAAAAAAAATAAAATATAGATGTGGTTAACAAAGAAGTCAACCAAGGAAGAAAAAAAAGCAAAGAGAGGAACTCGAAAGAGTAACAAGTAGAAAAGGGTGAGAAAGCTAGCCAGACAAGTTAAAAGAGAAAGGAGGAGGAGGAGACTGGAAGAGGACAAAAAGAGACTTATTTGGAGGCAAGAGTAAGCAACAGTAACTTAGAGTACAAAACGCCCACGAGCTTTGCGCCCCACACCCCGCTAAAAAGCGCAAAAAAGCTCCACAAGCTGGGGCTTTTTGTACAGGGCTGGTCTTTGATGTGAAAAATCACAAGGGGGTGCGCCCCGGGCGCGCTTTTTTAAACTAAGGATGCACACTGAGTCACTGACCTTTTACCAGAACCAGGCCCAACCTTGATTACCACCATTAACACCCCCTACTCAAATATAAGTAGATAACTGACCAAATTGCTAAATGGACCTTTTATGAGCTTGAGTGTGACTTCATTGATGATGCTTGGATGTCGGGATGCTATAAAAAGATGTGTATCTTTTGCCCATATTTGGTGCGTTGCAGTTTTAGTGGTATGAAAATGAGCTTAATGTCATGAAAATATTTTCTTCTTTTGGTAGTGTTCCACAGGTCATGGTTCAAGTCAGTTGAAGTGCTGCTTTATGTGTACTGTGGTTGGAATATTTTGCCTACCTCATGAGAGGTAGGAGTCTTTTGTTCCTGATAAAAAACCGTTTTAGTTCCCTGTTGGATGCCATTCTTGTCTTTGCCCTTGGTGTTTGTTTGGCTCACAACACTGTAAAGAATGTGTTGAACGCACCAGATCACAGTTTGTCTGAATTGACTAAATCCAATACTCTGTTCCTATTACTTCTCTGCAGATGTCGGCACTAAAAGCTGCAAACCAAGACTTGAAAGGAATGATGAAGAGTGTAAAAGTTCAAGAGATAGATGTCAGTTTTTCTTTTCTTTTCTTTTTCTTTTCTCACTGTATCTATATGGAAAGTAACATCGGAGTCCATGGCAAACCATTTTTTTATTATATGCAGAACCTGCAAGATGAGATGCTGGACTTGGTGGATATGAGTAATGAGATTCAGGACACACTTGGAAGAAGCTATAATGTTCCTGAGGACATTGATGGGGAAGACCTGATGGGAGGTGAGCTCTAAATTATAAATAGGAATCTATGGATATTGTAGATAAATTTTGCCTTGTATGTTAATTGTATTTTTGGAATGTTGCTGTCATTTTTAGAGCTTGATGCTCTGGAGCTAGACATGGAGACAGAGAGTCAGGGGGTTCCTTCTTATCTTCAACCTGACAAGGAACCCGATTTGGAGGAAGAGCTCAACTTGCCATCAGCACCTACTGGGCCTGCAGCTGTACCAGGAGGAAGACCCTATGTACAGGTAAATATTCTATATTTCTGAATACCATCTTTTTTACGTGAATGTCAGACTACGTCTAATTTTCATCTTTCTTGTATGACGTATTGAAGATATTCATATAGGCCCTGTTTGGCATTCTACTATTAGTTGTTTGCACTGGTTGTTTACTATTAGCTATTTGAAAAAGTTGTGTTTGGTAAAGTTAGCCGTTTCTGAAAAAGTATTTGTTGAAATTTTATTTATACCCCTTTATAGATAATACTTTTAGGATGACTTATGTGTAAATTTATACAAACTTTTGGACTAAAGGGTCTTTTCCACAGTAAGTCATTTTCAATAGGTTGCTCTAACCAGCCTATTGAAAATTGAAAATTGGCTGATTGGGACCAAACAACCCACAAAATAGGCTGTTTTCCAAACACCCAAACAGCCTAATTGACACCTCAATAAGCCAACATTTGCAATAGGCTGTTGAATAGGCTATTTACCGAACAGGGCCATGAAAATTGGCTGATTGGGACCAAACAACCCACAAAATAGGCTGTTTTCCAAACACCCAAACAGCCTAATTGACACCTCAATAAGCCAACATTTGCAATAGGCTGTTGAATAGGCTATTTACCGAACAGGGCCATGGTTAGGTTTCCTGAGTTCTTTTTCATTTTTCTTTTTTTAAAAATTTTTTTTCCATGAAAGAAGGGGGGGGGGGGCTGACTTGTTTGATATGGCTTGATGCATTTGGCCATACGGGGATGGCAGATGGGACCCATTTTCTTGGTGTTGTGGAAGGATTGTTATAATTAGTAATCAGAGCAAGTCACCTAGCCATATTATTATAGCCATTGCAATGTTCTAAGTTTCAACCTCAGTGCTTTTGGATTGTATGGCTGTATGAGTTTCTCATTTACTACCATCCTGATTATCGTCTCTTTTTGCCATTGCAGCGTGATGATGAAATGGGCTTACCTGCTGTACCTCGAGCATCCCTGCGCGGTTAGGAGGAATCCGTCATTGTTAGTTTCAGCAAGCAGTGACTTTATCCCATATTTGTATTCTAATTTGGACGAATTTACGTCCAATTCCTTCGGTTCCTTTCTGCAGAATGCACGAGCAGGCCAACTCTTGGTGTGTGTAGTGTATTTTGGGGGTTACTAGGCAGTCCAACTATAGAAAGGAACTGGATATTTGAACGCTAATGTATGAACGAGAATTCAATATGTTTGGTCATTTGGTGTAATGTTGGCATTGTTACATGCTTCTTTTCCTGAATGCAGAAAGTTATGTAGCAGTTGCAAACAGGATTTTGCCACAAATGCTCCTGCAGGACTACAGTTTCTAGCTGATGCTTTGTATCAACCGAGCCCACCCCCAGTGGCCCACCCCCTTATAAAAAAAAAGAAAAAAAAAAGAAATTTACGCACAATTGTCTGTAGAAGTGTACAGTTTCTTACTTTCTTTCATATATGATCACCAAAAACCCATCAATGAAACAGGCAACCAACCATCTACCATTGAAATGCTTCCAGGAAGTAGTAATATCAACCATTCAGGACATTGGCGTTCTAATGTAGTCACCTTTACAAATGAAGCTTATTCCAATCCAATGTCTGTAAAAACATTTCTGAATCATTGATGTCACAGGAACCAGCATATCTGTGGAGCTTTCTACTTAATGAACTTGCCAAGCCGAGTTTAAGCCTTTCGGCTTCTTTCCTAAGGGTCTGATATTCACCTGTCACAGAAACATGATAGTATCTATAATCAACTTCAAGTTGCAAGATGGATCATGGATAACAACATGCATGAACAAGGGAGAAAGAAAGCTACCATCCTTCACCAGCTTTTGATGTTGTAGCCTTGCCATCTTCTGTTTTAACTCACTGTTCTCCACTGACAAAGCAACTCTTTTTTGAAGTAAGGTTGAATACTTTATCGCCATCTCTGATTCCAAAGCCTGCATCATGAAACAGTATTCAGAGGTGTTGATGTTTTCTGTCATTTGTTCTGTACTGTTGGAAGAAACATGCACAATATTTACCTGGAACGAATTTACAGTTTTTTCTAGCTCAGCAATGTATTGAAGTTTACGAGCTCTTGAACGTTGCCCTGGATGCCTGCATACATAACAGATCATAAAATTTCACGGGAGACATCAATATTAATGCCTTTAAGGCCAAATACATGGAAGACATCGAACACCTGCCCCCTTCTTTCTCCTCTTTCACAGCGTATTAATGTTAGAATGACTTTTATATATGAATGTGGCTTATAATATATGAAAGGGATGATCTTTATTAGCATCACTCCAAAGGCCCAAATAAATCATTAGTCACCCTTATATTTATAAAAAGTCACTACGAAGGTGCACTTCTCACAATAAAATCATAATAAGACTGTCTCACATAAGATTTACTACTACATCTTCTCTTACAGGGAGATCCGGACTTCAGAAAACATAACTTCATTGCACCAACGTAATCAGAGAATCAAGAAAACTGCAGAGGTGTAAATCGTGGTAATTACCTTTTTCCTGGCTTGGAGTCAGCATTGAGCTCATTGGGTGAACAGTAGCAATCTCCATTTGGTTGACAATCAGAATTCCGCAAAGTAACTTCATCCAGGAGCGGCATCTGCATAGGGGCGTCATCTACAGAATCTGATAAAGCCAAAACCATGGAGCGCTCTTCAAACATTACATTACAGTTATGGCGAGGAGAGTTGGGGCCATACATGCATTCAGACTCCAATGGATAGTAACCCTCCTCGTAACACAACTTTCCTTCATCCTTACTTTGCCAGAGAACTCTATTTGGAACAAGGCCATGAAAAGATGTTAAAGATTCAGCAGCTGATAGACTGTTTCCCTTAGGACTTGAGTCGGAGTCAGTTAGTAAGTCGTCAAGCCATTCTGGCTGGTCATCCAAACTGGAATTCTTCGAGTATTGGTTATGCTGTCGTCGTGTGCGTGGTTCGTTAGCTTTCGGGGGACTAATTGAGCCGGGTTCTAGATTTTGATGCGCGGGAACTTTCTTCTGAAATGGGTACCGAGGTGGTAGATGGGATGATCTCAACATTCTCAAATTACAACTTTAACTGTCCTGTCCATGAATGTGTACAGAACAGAAACATATTATTGTTTACGCATGTGCTTTGAAGAAAACAGATGATATTAAACACAACCCTCGAACCAAAAACTGTGCAAAGAATTAAAAAATTTGTAGACAATCAGTGTCGTTCATTCGGTGCACTAGGAGCACCCACTAAACAGTAAACTGTTGCTCAAGGGAGCTGACATTGTCAGAATTCAGATATGAAATGTTGAATCTGTAATAGACAGTCTGTCATGAAAGTGTGGTTTGTGCAGTATAATTTCACAGCAACAACGTAAAAACTCACAAACTAACAGAGCAATAAAGTGGAGTATTAGAAGCTACATTTTATCAATTAAGGTCGAAATAACCATGACAATGAGGATAGATATGAAGAGTTTAGCAGAACAACAGAGCAATTAGCAAAACCCACATCATCAATGTCCCAAAGTTCCAAGCTTTAAAAACCCAAGTGATGAAAATCTATCAAGAAACACAACAGTTTCCTGCTACCCTGAAACACCACATCACAAAAACCATCAAACATGAAAAATAACATTTGGTACTATATACATGAGAAATTTCTGACCTTTTAGAAGTATCCCTTTTTATGCTGTAGAGAACAGGGAGAAGAGAATTATTGAGAGAGAACTGAGAAGAAGAGAGAAGCCATTGAAGAGGGTAGGGAAGGGAGAGGAAGTTTAAGAAGGAAGAGTGTACGGACAGCATGGGATGGGGCAGAGGGAATAACATAAACACAAGTTGCATATATTTTTGGGTGCAGAAAGCCAGAAAGTGAATCCAGCTCTGGTATGACCTTGGTGGGGATCTTTTGTGGGACCCATCTAACTGCTATTTTTTTCCATTCTTTTTTTTTGTGGATATTTTTTTGTAATTTTTAATTAGATATTTCATCTTTTGTAATTTCCAATAGGATAGGATCCTAGAGTGTTGACTTGTAAATTATTTTACGAGATATTTTGGGATTCAATTCAGTACTGGTGGTGTCCATTGTTCTGTTTTGATAAAGAAAAAGGTGGACTATTGTTTGTTCAAAAACGCAATTAGAAAGGTTGGATTAATTTTTTTTTTCTAAAAAAGAAAAGTGTGGGATATGATAATTTACTTTATGTTATGAAATTAGAAAAAAACAGGAGCTTTCGTTCTGATTTGTATGATTCAAGATATTATGTGTGTCCCCATATTATTTGTCTTTTTTGAAAATTGTGCAGTTAAAATTATAAAATTTTGATCATTACATTTTTCAATATATTTATTATGATTTGTTAAATGAAATTACTATCATTAGATTCATAACAAAAAATATGATACGATCAAAGACCACTCAAACAAACCACAAAATGAAAGACAATAGCGAAAAAGAAATCAGAAGGTTGACACCAGAGATTGAATGTGGAAAGAACTCAAAGAGGGAAAAAAACCACTGAATCGATACATTAGTAATATGATGATTACAATTATAGAGGTTGTGTTTCTCTCTATCTCACTTGATACAATGGATGAAAAATAAGGAGAAACTGGAGTCTAACATATATCTGATGGCTCAAAAGAACTAGGTTTAAAATAACAAAAAACCTCATCAAAAAACCGAAGCAGGCCGCTGCGAAGACTTAGGCCCAGGAGACGCGGATGGTGCCCCCCAAGAAGCAAGCTGCATCTCTAGGAGCCAATTCGCGTGAGCCACGCCCCCCCAGGTGCGGGTCGCGTGCATCCTTTTCTTGCTTTTGATTGAGGCGCGCCTTGCGCCCTTCCTAGCGCGGGTAGCGCCTCACCTTTCCGCGATCTTCTTCTCAAGTTTGAGGCGCGCCTAGCGCCTCATCTAGCACGGGTAGCGCCTGACTTGCTTCCCTTCTCCTCATTTGGTCTCCACACACAACAGTCTCCCACTTGGAGACCAAAATCTCTAAAAATCCTCACTTTCAGCACAAGTTCCCCTAGTGCACCGACCGATCTCTTTACCAGTCAGAGAGGCCTACTGAAGCCATACAGAGCGTGAATTTCCCAACATCCACTGGCTTATTCTTGACTGTGTAGACCCACTTATTCAGCAAAACTTTTTCCCCTACAGGTAACCTGGTAAGCTCCCAGTTCTGTTTTTCTCAAGTGAACCAATTCCATCATCCATAGCATGCCCACACAGTCCCACTTGGATCGAGTCTCATAACCTGCACAGCCTCAGTATAGGACTTTGGCTCACCAGCATCTGTTAGTAATAAGTAATGCAGAGATGGAGAATATCTGTTAGGTGCATTACCTCTGGTAACCCTCACAGATCTTCTCAAGGTGGGTGGTGGTGAGTATGCTCATCATCACTAGAGCTTTCACCTAGCTCATGTGGTTCAGGCTCATCAGCAGCCTGATTTGAAGTTTGGTCTGGAGCCTGATCAATTTGATCTCCAACCAGTGGTTCCTCTATTTCTCCTATTTTCTTCTTAGACACACCAAGCCTGACAGAAAACTTAATAGTTTCAAATTTTCTCACCTCAGCTCCCACTAACTTCTTGTCACCTGAGTCACTTGATGCCTGCTAGTCTTTGTACAATATTTTCAACATCTTTTTACCATCCCACAACCTATATCCAAAAGAGTCAGTTCTATAACCAACAAAATAACACTTCTTGGACTTTGGATCCAACTTATCACGTTTTTCAGGATCAAGAATCACATAAATAGTACAACTAAATATATGAAGAAACGAATAATCAACTTTCTTACCACTCTATACCTCCTTAGGTACCTTCATATGTAATGGAACTGATGGACTCCTGTTGATTAGATATGTTGTTGTGTTCAATGCTTCTGTCCACAAGTACTTGGGCAACCCAGTATGAATCCTCATGCTCCTAGCTCTCTCGTTCATAGTCCTGCTCATCCTCTTTGATATCCCATTCTGCCGTGGTGTCCCGGGAACAGTTCTCAATAATTTAATGCCCACGTACTCCTTATTTTCATATTCTCCTCCATTGTCTGTCCTTAAACATTTCACCTTCAACCCAGTCTGTGTCTCAACTTTTGCTTTCCATTTCAAGAAAACATAAAACACATCCGATTTACTTTTCAGAAAATAAACCCATACCTTCTGGCTGTGATCATCAATAAAGGTGACGTAATATTAAACACCACTCATGGATCTGACTGGCGCATGCCTTTACACATATGAATGCACCAACTCCAACCTCTCCGGTTTTGGTTCCCTACTAGTTTTAGTGAAACTGACCCTCTTATACGTACCGAAGACACAACTCTCGTAGAGTTCCATGTCTATAATTTTCAGATCCTCCAAAACTCCCTTTGAAGCTAAAATCTTCATGCTTTTGTCCCTCATGTGATCAAGCCTGCAATGCCATAAGATAGAGCAAGAAGCATCATTGACATTAGAAATCAGATTAGTGCTATCTCTGGTGGATTGCAAAGTACTGGATCTCAATCACTTCGCAACTACCATAGCACCCTTCACAATCTTCCATTTACCATTCCCGAACCCTGCAGTGTAGCCCATCTCATCAAGTTAATTCACAGAAATTGAATTCCTCTTAATCCTAGGAATATATCTTACATCCTCCAACTTCCAAAGTCCACCATTAGTAGTCTTAATTTTCACATCTCCCCTACTTGTAATCTCATAATATTTGTCATTAGCAAGGTAAACCTTGCCAAAATTTTCACTCGTGAAATTACGAAATAACTTCCTATCGGAGGAAACATGAAAGGATGCACTAGTATCAACTATCCATGGCTCTTCAAGACTAGACACACTCAAAAGTAGGGCTTCACAAAGGTCTTCAACAGAGTTGATAGAGTCACGGTCATCATTATCCTTCCCTTTCCTAGGATTAGGGCAATCTCTCTTAAAATGACCATTTTTACCACAACCATAACACACAACATTGTTCATGTTTTTAGACTCGCTTTTACCCCTGTACTTCGACCGCCCACTGGAATTGTTCGAATTCCTATTGTACTTCCTATCCCTGACACTCAAGGCACTTCCCGGAGATCCACCACTACAATTCTTCCTACGAAGACGCTCATTGAGTAGCACAGATTTGACCTTGTCAAATTTCATCTCATCACTACTCTTAGCACTACTGACAGCAGTTACAAATGTACCCCAAGAGTCAGACAGAGAAGACAACAATATGAAGACTTTAACGTAATCAGCAAAAGTCATCTTAACAGAAGCAAGTTGTAATAAAATCTTAGTAACCTCATTGATATGATCAGTCACATCACCATCTTCAGGCATCTTACAACTGGTTAATTTACGAAACAAATATACCTGATTTGTTGCGCTAGGCTTCTCATACATCTCCTCCAGTGCCTTCAAAAGAACCCGTGTCGTCATTTGTCCATGACGTTGAACCTCACGTTCCGTGCCAGAGACATCCTGATATTGGCCATTTCCTGACGATCTAACACTTCCCACTCCTCCTATTTCACATTATCTGGCTTCTTCTCCAACAATGAGAGATACAGAGACTTCGAGTACATACAACAGATCCTCAATCTGCAATCTCTAGTAAGTGAAGTCGAACCCGTCGAACTTCGCGATCTCATACTTATCTTCTAACATTGTCTGAATGCAAGTTCTCTTTCAGCAACCTGCAGGCTCTGATACCAGTTGATAAGATCGAAGAGCACTCAGACAAACCACAAACAATGAAAAATAATAGCGGAAAAGAAATCAGAAGGTTGGCACCAGAGATTTAATGTAGAAAAAAAACCCAAAGCGCGAAAAAAAAAACCACGGAATCGATGCACTAGTAATATGAGGATTACAATTACAAGGGTTGTGTTTCTCTCTATCTCACTTGATACAGTGGATGAAAAATAAGAAGAAATTGGAGCCTAATATATATCCGACGGCTCAAAAGAACTAGGTTTAAAATAACAAAAAACCTTGTCAAAAAACTAAAGCAGGCCGTCGCGAAAACTTAAGCCCAGGAGACGCGGGTGATTCCCTCCAAGACACAAGCTGCATCTCTGGAAGCCAACGCACGTGAGCCACGCCCCTCATGCGCGGGCAGCGCCCCCTGGTGCAGGTTGCGTGCACCCTTTTCTTGCTTCTGACTGAACCGCGCCTTGCACCCTTCCTGGCGCAGGCAACGCCTCACCTTTCCGCGATCTTCTTCTCAAGTATGAGGCGCGCCTAGCGCCTCATCTAGCGCGAGTAGCGCCTAGCTTACTTCCCTTCTCCTCATTTGGTCTCCACACACAACAAAATACTATCATAAAAGTATAATATTACAATTATTAGTAAAATATTATATTAGAAATTATCAACCAAAAAGTAACATTGAACACCGTGACAGTCAACAAAACGATAAATAATGTGGGACATAATAGTTTTATATTAATTTTAGCATCTATTTAACACTGTAAAAGATTACATATAGCTTATGATCTTATAATGTTATTTGGACACCTCTTATAATTTATACTACGATAAACTATATTGTCAAAAAGAATGTAGTAGTTACAATCAATAGGTAGTTTAGTATAATAAAGAGGTGGTAGCTAAGTTGACGACCATTTCCATTTCTTGAATTGTCTTAACAAAGTTTAATTTTTGTGAAAGAAAAATATTTTCCATAAATGGGGTTATGGGATTGATAGTCATATTTGTCATATGTAGTTTGATACCTACTCTTTGCCGCTGAATTGTAAAAATTGTTCGCAGTTACCACTAAAATATATGCTTAGTGAGCGGGAAAGTTTTATCCCGTTTAATTTAAGATAATAATAATAATAATAATAATAATAATAATAATAATAAGCAACAAATAATTGTCATAAATTTGTAAGTCATTCAATATATATATATATGTATATATATATATATATATATATATATATATATATATTTATATATATGAACATCAATGAAACCAATTACTCTTCAATCAAATAAAAATCATTGTCATCTATATAACTGTAGGAGTATGACAATTGACAAATGAAAGATAGCTTCCATGCCCTATTTAGCTTTGTGTGTTTCAATTTATGTATTTTCAAATTAGCTTTGTGTGTTTCAATTTATGTATTTTCAAACTAGTGTAACTGACAAATTCCTAATAGTTTTCAAAATTTTATAAGCTTCCCAAAAGAAACAAATATACTACCTTCATCCCTTATTGGAAATTGAGTAAAAAAATTGGATTTAGACAAAAATATCATTTCATTTAGTGACTTTTTATATGTTAAATAATATTTAGACTTCCAATGTATCATTAAAAGGGTAGCATGAGTATTTTAATCATTGAAATTGTAAAATTGACAAATAAAAAGGGACGGGGTAATTAGAAAATTTGACACTCATTTATGAATGGAGGTAGTATATCAATATGATTACTCTTTGACTACATAGTATGTTTCATCACTTTCATGCATACCAAATTTTATAGAAGTATATAATGTGTTTGTATAACTCTGATTTTGAGTCCCAAAATTTTTTGTTTTCAATTCCTTTAACATTTATCGAATGTCTACTTTATACAAAAATAAAATATAAAGCTAAGTGAAGTTTTGCTATCATCCTTACAAAAGTAAAATTGAAAAAGAAGCTTAATTAGTATAATGCATACAAATGGCTATAATAATGTTGAAATATTTTGTTAAAAGGGTCGAGAAACGTTTAAAATTCTTCAAAAATAACTTTTATGAAAACTGATTTAAAGAAGCAATTTTTTTAAAAAATTTGGCTAAATAAACACCAAATAGCAAAACCTTCTGAACACCCAATTTTATGTGAATTATTTAATGTAGCTACCACCTACAACTCAATCAATACACTAACCACAATGAAGACAAAACACAACTAAATTTTGTCTTGATATTGTTTGTCCACAATGCAACTTGCCTCTTATATTTAAAGGTGTAGTCCACAAGATGACTAGTAAAAAAATATATATGAGATGGTCTAAAGCTTTTTATTGAGCCAAGTTTCTTCATTGTTGCTGACAGTGGAGGTTGGGTAATAGCTTCAGTTATGCAAGTTGGCATATATCTTTTTTTTATGATGGAAATTGACATATATCATTTTTTAAAGAAAACTGACGTGACCATTTTAGGGGGAAATGATATTTATTTTGGAAAAAATTTTAATAGATTATATATTAGACAAATAAAAATAATAATTAAATTTCAATTAATACTTTTTGGGGGGGGGGAGGGGGGATAGAAAAACAATAATAATAATAATAATGATAATATATCTATCAATATATATGACATAATTTAGTTTGAACAGATTTTAAATCCAATATGGTCTTCCCCTACCGGACCAACCTTGGCCATATGAGGTGCTACCAGGTTATGATCCCATTTTAAATGGTTCCACTTACAATTGCTAAAAATACTACTAGGAACACTCAAACCCTCCAAAACAGTGTCGAAGTCGCTAAGGAAAACAAACGAACTAGTTAAGTGATTAATTACAATCCTACTCAAAGATCACGTTATCATAAGATAACCTCCTAGCATGCTGCATTGCAAACATTCAAGCCTTCGTTTCAGCAATAGTTGGGCTCCAGCTTGCCCAACACTTCTTGGACGTTGCTAACAGAAGGCCACCATTGTTAGGATCGAAGAATACTCAAACTACCACAAACAATGTAAGATAAGAGCGGAAAAGAAAATGAGAAATTTGACACCGGAGGTTTAACGTGGAAAAAACCCAAAACGGGAAAAAAAACCACGGAATTGATGCACTAGTAATATGAGGATTACAATACAATGATTGTGTTTCTCTCTGTCTCACTTGATCCCAATTCTCTCTGGATTACACCTTGGGATGCTCTGGGATACATAATAGGGAGAACCTGAACCCCTATATATACTACGAGTACAAGGGAAAACCTAGGTTATAATATGACAGTAACCTAAATATACGGAAATCTCTAGCAAAAGGAAACAACAGAAGAAAGGAAACAGAAAAAGATCTCGGTGCTATTTAAAGGATTCTTGAAATCTTCATAGCACCACCAAAAAACGCTGCACAACTTGCTTAGATGCTAGTGGCGTCAAAAAGCGCTGGCAGGGGGTAAGCAAAACAAGACGCCGGTGGGGCTTCCAACACGCTGACATCGTGCAACTATTTGGAGCCTCTGGACAAGGCGCTGGCGAGGGGCCCCAAGGACGCTGCTAGCGTCTTGCTCCACACTGGTGGTGGGTAGACCCCCTAGTGGCGTCAATATCCCCCTGGTAGCGTCTCATCTTCAATTCTTCTCCTTTCTTTCCACTTGCTCCTTCCTTCTCCCATTTTGGTCTCCACACCCAACAATCTCCCACTTGGAGACCAAACCTCAACCATCCTCAACTTTCACCACAAGTTCCCCTAGTGCATCGACCTGTTTCTTTATCAGTCCGAGAGGCCACCTAAGACCGCACCCGACCTCAATTTCCCAACATCCACTGACTTACCCTTGATCCTGTAGACCCACTTTTTCACGACCTTCTTCCTTGCAGACAATCTCACCGGCTTCCAGGTTCTCCAAAGTGATGCAATCTCATCAACCATTGCGTTCTCCCACTTGAACCGAGCCTCCGCCTGCACCGCCTTAGTATAGGATTCTGGCTCACCAGCATCTCTGGTAGCCCTCCTGGATCTCCTCACAGTGGATGGTGCACTGGAGCTTTCACCTAGCTCCTATGGTTCAGGTTCTTCAACAACCTGATCTATAACCTGTGGAGCTTCCTATGGTTCCTCCGTTTCCTCCCTAGGCATACTAAGCCTAACAGAAACCTTGACTGCCTCAGCTCCCATTGGCTTCTTGTCACCTGAATCACTCCATACTACCTCAGGTTCCCTGTCTGTTTTGGTAAAACTGACCCTCTTCTCATTCCTGCAATAACATAAGCTAGAACAAGAAGCATAAGAAATCATGTTAGTGCTATCCCTGGTGGAGTACAAAGCACCAGACCTCAATCCCTTCGCCACTACCGTAGCACCCTTCACGATCTTCCACATCCTATTCCCGAAGCCTGCAATGTAGCCGATCTCATCGAGTTGATTCACTGAAATTAAATTCCTCCTAATTTCAGGAATATACCTCACATCCTCCAACTTCCAAAGACTCCATTAGCAGTCTTAATCGTCACATTTCCTGTACCTGTTATCTCATAACACTTGTCATTGGCAAGATACACCTTGCCAAAATTCCCACTCCTGAAATTATGAAATAACTCCCTGTTTGATGAAATATGAAAGGATGCGCTAGTATCAACTATCCAAGACTAGGGATGGCAATGGGTTCTGGACCCGCCCCAGACCCGCTTGGACCTGCCCCATTTAGGCGAGTCTGCGTCCAAAAGAATTGGACCCATTGGGTCCGGGTCGGGTCCGGGTCGGGTCTAGGTCCAATAAAAATTTGGCGGGTCGGGTTCGGGTCTGGGTCTAGGCACGACCCCATGGACCCTACCCATAGACTGGTCAAATTATATATATATATATATATATATATTAAATGAAAACCCTAGTGTATTTGTATTCTTAGAGTTTTATAGTGTAATAATCATGAACTTTGTGATTTTTTTTTGTGCATTTTAAGTTGTATAGTTGCATTCTTAGAGTTGATGTGTGGATAATTTTTGTAATATTTTTATGTTGAATTTTGCTCATAGCCTTGTACAATGAACTAGATGTTTTTATTGTATTGGAAATTTGTATATTTATATAGAATAGTCATTATTATACAATTGCGTACGTATAAAATTAACCCGAAAAATTGATAAATCTAGTAAAAAAATACATAAGAGTGTTGGACCCAATAAAGACCCGCTATGGACCCGTGGACCCACAGACCCAACGTGTCTGGGTCTGGGTCCAAATTTTTGGGACCCACCGGGTCTCGGGGCGGGTTTGGGTCCAAAAATATTTGACGGGTCTGGGTCTGGGTCCGGGTCCAGCTAGACCCGCCCTAGACCCTGCCCATTGCCAACCCTATCTAAGACTCTTCAGGGCTAGACACACTCAAGATTAGGGCTTCACAAAGATCTTCCGCAGAGTTGACAGGGTCCCGGTCATCATTACCCTTTCCCTTCCTGGGTTTAGGGCAATCCTTCTTAAAGTGACCCTCATCACCACAACCATAACACACAACATTGCTCATGTCCCTAGGCTTGCCTCCCCTGGAATTATTGGAATTCCTATTGTTCTTCCTACCCTTGACACTTAACGCAATTCCCGAAGATTCCTCACCAGAATTCTTCCTATGAAGACCCTCATTAAGCAATACAGACTTGACCTCATCAAATTTCATCTCGTCAGTATCCTTAGCACTACTAACAGCAGTTACAAGGATTTTCCAAGAATCAGGCATGGAAGACAATAATATGCAAGCTCTAACAATCTCAGCAAAAACCATCTTTACTAAACCAAGTTGTGATAAAATTTTAGTAATCTCATTAATATGATCAACCACATCCCAACCCTCAGCCATCTTACAGTTGGTTAATTTAGTGAACAAATATACCTGATTTGCTGCACTGGGCTTCTCATACATATCCTCTAGTGCCTTCAATAATTCCTTCATTGTCTTCTTCTCCATGACGTTAAACCTGACGTTCCGAGCCAAATGACATCTTGATCAAGGACATCGCCTATCGATCCAGCAGATCGTATTCAACCTGCTCCATTTTTTCTGGCTTCGACGACTCCAATAGTGGAACATACAGCGACTTTGAGTACAACATATTCTCAATCTACAACTTCCAGTAGGTGAAGTCAGATCCGTCAAATTTCTCAATTTCATACTTATCTGCTGCCATTGTTTGAAAGCGAGTTCTCTTTCACCACCTGCAGGCTCTGATACCAATTATTAGGATTGAAGAGTACTCAAACTACCTCAAACAATGTAAGATAAGAGCGGAAAAGAAAATGAGAAATTTGACACCAGATATTTAACGTGGAAAAAACCCAAAACGGGAAAAAAAAACCACGGAATCGATGCACTAGTAATATAAGGATTATAATACATTGGTTGTGTTTCTCTCTGTCTCACTTGATCCCAATTCTCTCTAGAATACACTCTGGGATGCTCTGGGATACATAATAGGGAGAACCTGAACCCCTATATGTATTAGTAGTACAAGGAAAAACCTAGGTTACAATATGACAGTAACCTAAATATATGGAAATCTCTAGCAAAAGAAAACAACAGAAGAAAGGAAACAGAAAAATATCTCGGTGCTATTTAAAGGATTCTCGAAATCTTCATAGCACCACCAAAAAAACGTTGCACAATTTGCTTAGACGTTAGTGGCGTCAAAAAGCGTTGGCAGGGGGTAAGCAAAACAAGACGCTGGTGGGGCTTCCAACACGCTAATAGCATGCACATTTTGGAGCCTCTGGACAAGACGCTGGCGAGGTGCCCCAAAGATGCTGCTAACGTCTTGCTCCACAAAATGCTGGTGGTGGGTAGACCCCCTAGTGGCGTCAATATCTCCCCGGTAGCGTCTCATCTTCAATTCTTCTCCTTTTTTCCCACTTGCTCCTTCCTTCTCCCATTTTGATATCCACACCCAACAACCATGACAGTTTATGCACATATAATACCCAATTAGAGTCATCTTCTGTCAATCAAAGAGGCATCGAAGTTGATCTTCACCTGATTATGGTCCCAAGGAGACCACACCATGACACTAACAAGCTACTACAATCCTTTATGCCTTTCATTGGCTTTCATCAACTAGACTTGTTCATAGACAAGTTGTTCCATTGTATTAAGGACAATATTTGATAGTATAGAATTACTTATACATTATAAATATGTGTACACTTCACTTTTTTTTATTGTATAATTCCTAATTTGTTCACAAAAAAGTACTTGGAGGTACCTAACTTTTAACGAAATGTTTTTCAGGTACTCCAACTTTTCAAAACTCATTTTGGGGTACCTTTAATTTTTGGGTTAGTAATTATTATGTGTTTTTCCGGTCATCAATTTGGTTATGTGACAGAAATACACTTGTTCTTCCATTTTTGAAGAAATACCCTTGAAGAAGAAGAATAAGGGTATTTCAGACACTTTATAAATTGATGGCCGGAAAAACACCAAATAATTACTAACCCAAAATTAAAGGTACCTCAAAATGAGTTTTGAAAAGTTGAGGTACCACAAAATAGTTTCCCCAAATATTGGGGTACCTTCGAGTATTTTTTGATTTGTTCACCACACACATATATATAATATTGATTAATGATTCTCGACCCTTTATTTTACAAGAGTATGATCATAAGCAACTCCAGAAAAAATAATGATATTCAAAATTATTTATACTCAGGCTCTGTTCGGCAGCATTAGCGGATTTAGTAGCGGATAACTGTTATGATATCGGATAGCTGATAGCTGTAAAAGTAGTCATTTATAAAGAATGTGTTCGTTAAAATTAGTGGTTGGATTATCTATAAATATTAAATGACCAAAAAATGACATCATTTATTATTATTATTATTATTATTATTATTATTATTATTATTATTATTATTATTATTATTATTCATTCCCTGTCATATTAACAAAGTCCCATGAACCAAATGGCAAATATCAACGAGCTCTATTTCATTGAATTAGTATCAATATTCGTTTTAGAAAGATGATTTACAATTTCAGTTAGTCCTTATAGATTGTAATGTCTTATTTCATTAAAAAAAAAACAATTGCCATGTCTTGTGCAATTGTTGACCATGATCGATTCACTATCAAACATTATACAAAGTTTTAGAGAGATGATAGAGGATAAGAGGCTGATAGTTGGGCCTTGGTGGGAATTAATAGTAAAAAACCTACTATTTTTAAGAGGCATGGTTAGTAATACAAAAGTAAAGTCAGGGCATTGCTGGAATTAAAGTATTGAAACGCTAATCTCAAATTGAGACGTTAGCTTGAGTAACGTCTTGTAAAAAGCTCATCAAACGCTAAAGTTTATTTACAAACGCTATTTTACCGAACAATTAAAAATTGATAAAATAGAGTTTTAACTAATCAAAACGCTAAACACTACTCTAAACACTATTGCCAAACAATACTTCAAACTAAGTTATAATAATGAAAAAAAAACTGCATTCAATAAACATCAATATCATGATAATTCATACATGTTATATAATCTAATACATATATAATTAAGTACAATTGGTGAAATATTTTAGACTTCAAAATAGCAAGTTGTTGATTTGTGAAGTTTCCATGATGTAGGTGAATCGCCTTTAATAACTACTACTTGAGCAATCAATCACAATGAAAAAGTGAAGTGAGTCTATCTTGTCCAATGATCTCTATGTTGTCCAATGGTCGCTCTTGCCATTTTGGTATTTTATAAACCCTTTGAATATTTATTCCAAAGTAGTGTTCGTTACCACAAAGTATAGGAGTGAGGAGCAATAATTATTTAAATTAAGGAGAATGTTTGGACACTTATAAACAAGTTGTTTGGGTTGCAAAATCTGTCTCAAGTCTCAACAAATCATTATTTGCTTCATAATTGTTTATTTTGTTTTAATGCCTTTAAAAGAGAGCATCCTATTACAAGTGGTAATAGCAAGACTAGAATCAATGAACTTCTAAATAGTTATGTGTATAATTAATTAGCACATTGCATATGATTTGTCAAGTGAGTGATGCCATTTAAGGTCACTGCAATGATCATGACATTTTTAGCTATTTTGAAATAAGCATTTTTCTTATGTAAAACAAACTATGTAAATCCATCAAACAAATTAAATTGATGATTATTTTATTTTTTTTAAAAATGATCAAATATTTAAATTTATTAACACAAACTTTCAATTTAATTTAATATAAATTCTAGGACGAGACCATCTTATATAAAGTTATCGTGAGGCGAACTTCTTTGAGAGGACCTTCTTAATACTTTAGAATGAAAAATGAATAATATTAAAATGATTTTTCATTATGAATATGACTAACAATTTGCCAATAGTTTATATTTAATAACGTCAATTTAATAAATTATTAGTAGCCTCTATATTCCTAAATAACCACCACAAAACTATACATTTCACAATAAATTTGACGATGAAACAATTTCACAAAAGATTTAACGAATAATTAAAGACTTACTAATAAATTTTTATAGAATACTCATAATCTGCAACTTGTTTCATCAATATATTACATGGAATGTATGCCTTTTTCACCAATATATTTTAATTTTATGTGTATACTATGTTAAACGAAATAAAAACAGTTGGAGAATGTCTTTATTAACCAATAAACACAAAAGTGATTCACAAAATACATGACAATTTTGATTTTAATATCTTTTTCAAAATAGAGAATACATATCTGTGTGTGTACGCGTGTACAGTGGCGAATCCAGGATTCAAATTCAGTAGAGTCAACAACAATTTGCTAAAAAAATTAAAATTTAGCCGTACTAAAAAGCTTAAATGCAACTAAAATAGCCCATTTAATGTTAAACATGAAAATGATATTAAATAGAAATAAATACCTAGTAGTCGGATCGGCGATCATGCATCTTCTTAAAACGGTCAATGATAGCTTCATTGGATACTTTTTGGAAGATGTCATCCTCAAAATAAGTATTAACAACATCATTTTAAAACTTATCCTACATTCTATTGCGTAAATTGGTCTTGATAAGCTTCATCGCCGAGAATATTCTCTCAACTGTTGCGGTGGAATATGACAAAAGCAAAGCCAACTTCACCAGTAAATATACACGACGAAAGCTCAAATGCAAACCTGTCTCAACCAACTTCATTGAAAGCTCAATAATCCTTTTCAAATTAGAGAATCTTTCATCATCCGGTACATGGTTAATGAAGTTACTAAGATCATCTCTAAGCCTCTCCAAGCCCCACTGGAGCGTTACCTCGCGGTGGGATGATGAGATTAGCTTTAGTGGATGAAAGGATTCGATAATCAACACGAACAATAGCCTTGAACACCCAAAGGTTGGATATGACCTTGAGCAAGGAGAACCACAACTCTAGGCCTAACACCTGGCATGATTATCTAGGAAATTCCACCAATAATCACTAAAGGAATGACTTGAATCACCATCAAAATTGATTGGATAAAGATAACAAGGTTTGAGAGAAAACAAGGGAGAAACCCTAACAAATGCATAAGCATCAAAACATAATCTTCATAAGCTATCTTGGAAAATAAGCTAAGGGGCTATTTATACTAATAGGGAAAATTAAAACAAAACACAACATTTGGGCACAAAAGTCAAGCGTAGAAAAAAGCCCGTCGCGGGCGCGACAGACCATCGGACAACAGTTGTTGCTTGGGCAGTAGGAGGTAGCGGGCGCGACCTGTTCCGTTGCGGGTGCAATCGAGCAAGGGATGCAGCAGCCAACATTTGGGCAGAACGGGGTCGCGGGTGCGACCCATGCGTCGCGGGTGCGACGTCCTTCTGGGCAGTTTTCTTCTGCCGACATCAAACGCGCATAACTTCTTCACACGGACTCCGTTTTAGGCCCATAAGATATCATGGAAAGCTCTCGGTGTGTACTTTAAGCTCCCAAAATTTGGGACCCATCGGAGTTGTATTGATGATTCGGGGTCCCATTTTAAGTGGATACCATAACCAACGATGACCTGAATACGCATCCAAGGTCCCGGGTCCACCTTAAAATGGACTCCACACCCCACCTTGGAATGAATTCACTCGTGTTTCTCAAAGGGGGTGCGAGAAGGATCGGTGACCATAGATTTTGAGGCTCGGGCCCCATCCCGATACGGTCCACCCACACATTCCAATATGAGGGATACAATTAAGCCATTCTAAGTAGTTTTGTCTCATCAAAATCGCTGAATAAGCCAACGGGGTTAAAACATGCTACATGCATCAAGAAGCAATTCGGTGGTTGCCTCGGGAAAGAGGCTATTGAGCTCTTGCATTTGCATATGAATAATTGGGTAAAACACATCAACACGATAATGATGTTCATAAGTCAATGTGGAAGCTCTACGACTTCCCCTTTGCCCAAGGCCAACATATAAATCATCCATGGTCGGAATCAAAATATCATGTTTTTGACAAAATGCATTCACCATTCTTATCAAAGAATCTCATCCACTTTCCCTTGTCTTTTACAAGCGTTTTAATGACATAACATTAACAATGTCTTGATCCCTTCTTTGCAAGGCTTTACTTAGTTCATTTGTAATGCTCAAGACCAACCTCATGAAATGTACTAAGGAAGCAAAGTCAAATGATCGCATGCTATCTAAAATACCTTTGGCCTTGACTCTATCTTGCCAATAAGTTGAATGATCTCCAATTACTTCAAGCACATATTTCATCAAACCAAACATGAGTATCACATTCAAAAATGACTTATAATGTGAGCCCCAACAAGTGTCCCCAGGTCTAGCTAATCCAAGCTCTTGGGTCAAACCTCGCCTGGCTTGAGTTTCTCCTATTTCCAATGCTTCTTCAAGTTTCTTTGCTTGATTGTCTTTGAATTGATCCGTGCGTTTATAAGAACCTCCAATCACAGTTAACATAAGTTGAATTAATTCAACAAACCATCCAATGTCATCATTACCATGTGCAACAGTAACAAGAGTCAACTGGAGTTGATGAGCAAAACAATGTACATAATGGGCTAACGAACAATCTTCCATAATCAAGCTTCTAAGACCATTAATATGACCACGCATATTACTAGCCCTATCATAGCGTAACTCTTGTATTTGAGAAGGACTCAATGATAAATTAGAAAGTATAGAATAAATACTTTTCTATAAAGACAAGGAACTAGTATCACTGACGTGCTCTACATAAAGCAAACGCTCCTTGACATCCCCCGTGTTGCACGCATACCTCAAAACAAGAGCCGTTTGTTGCTTACAAGATACGTCCCGAGACTCATCAACTAATATTGAAAAGCATCAATCTCCAAGTTTCTCAAAGAGTACCATTTATAGTTTCCTCAGCACAACAATTCACAATTTCTGTCTGTATGTCATGGCTAGTCATACTAGGATTCCCCGATGAATTTTTCAAAAATAATACTTCCAACATTTTCATTTTGTTTGGTAAGAAACTCAAAGGTAAGTGGCTGAAAATAATCCAAACTAATTTTTTGGCTGAAAATAATCCAAACTTTTCACCTATTTACTCTAACTAAACCAGAATTGAATTCCGACGTCGCAAAACTGACTTGTCGCCCTTGAAAAGTTCGAACTCGACTGCAAATAATATAAATGGATTAAACTAGATATTCACCCACTACATCTATGAAATTTTTAAGGGTGTCAAGTCAGTTTTGCGACGTCGGAATTCAATTCTGGTTTAGTCAGAGTAAATAGGTGAAAAGTTTGGATTATTTTCAGGCAAAAAGTTAGTTTGGATTATTTTCAGCCACTCACCTCTGACTTCGGATTATTTTGAGCCAAAAACCCAAAAATTTCCTTTTCCATTTGAAGATTCACTTTCATCGTGGCCTCGAAAAGAACTTGCTTGTTGCAAAAGTAATCTTGCCACATCAATTGAAGCATTCAATCGAACTCGATTCTCACTCTTCTTCCGGTCAGATTATTGATTCAAGATACTTTGAATAGATTGATTTTGCCTCATAAGGTGTTGACAATGTTTTGCACATTGGTTATCCATACTATTTGTTGTACCAACATGAACATCAAACTGGTTCTTCTCATTCCGACCTTGAAATCCTTTACTTGTAAAAGAATCCTCTCCACCTTGGCCTCCTGTAGCATCATTCTTAAACAAGTAGCAACATAAACAAAATGCAGAATTTTTATTCCACGTTGTATTCTAGCCAACTACCATAGTCATCAAACCATGAATTATCAAATGGACGCATGTCTCCGAATATGTCAGTTTAAGGAAAATCATGATATCGGGGGGTTGACATGGACCTTTTAGAATATACACCCTTCTTACATCATCCCAGACATTTGGATGGTAACTAGAAATTGGTTTTCATTCCCCTGGATCAGTTGAAAGGGCACTACATCAACACGAAATCTTCCCGTAGAACTAGATGAGTGAGTATTTGCATTAGAAGGCGGTGCTTATGGTGTTTGAGATTGTGGTATTTGTGATGTACTATCTCTTCCACTTTCTTGATTCAATGGAGAATCTGTCATTTGAGGGCTCGAATGAGACTCTGATTCCCTGGTCACCTTCTTAAAAAATCTCTCCAATGTTAGCTGAAATTATAAAGTATAATTAATTAGATACACATAACACAATCCTGAAACACAAGAGAACCAACAAATAAAATTTAGAATGTCACAAAACCGACACAAGTGAAAGTTAACAAGTCTCCAAATTCTAATTTGACCACATTGAGTCATTAATAAGTTGGACAAATTAGACATTCAATAATTTAATTAGCTAGCAAGTAAGTATTCAAAATCCTAATAATTGACATAATCTTCAAAATCAAATAGAAAATTAGTAAACTATATATCCAATTAACAAATTTTATTTCACAATTATTCACATAATCCAATTTATAAGTAGGTAAATTCTAATTTAATTATATTGACCCATTTAACAAATAACAAATCAATTTAAAATACAAATCCTAATTAACCCATAAGAAAATTGAGTTGAGAGAGAAGACTAAAATGTCATGAGAAATTAGGATTTGACAATGAATTGGTAATATTCAGAACTTAGAGAGTAAATTTACAATAATAAATCACAAGAAAATGTTGAGTTGAGAGAAGATGCAAAGAGATTGAGAATGAGAAACTCATAGACTGGGGTTGGGCCACTAGTAGAGGATTGCGTGGGTGGGGGTGTGCGTGGAGGCGTGGCGGTTATGGTCGGGTCGAGTGACGACGAGTTGGTGGTGTCGATGTTTGGGAGGGTGGGTGAGAGTCTCAGAGAAATAAGGTTAGGCAAAAGTCTACTAGTCATCGAGACTGTCGAATGAAATTGTAAGTCAAGAAATGAGAGTAGCAAAAATATAATAGAAGGGGAAAATTTTAGAAGCGATGCACTAAATAAAACAACTGGCTAAAAACATAAACCAGAACCTTAATCACATAACCCCATGCACCGAACGTCAGTGCACTGGGTTTAATAATGAATTAGAAAAAAATTAATTTCGCACCATGTCTTATATATGTGTGTGTGGGTGATTGGCTGGGTGTCTACATATATGTGTATGTGTATGTGTAGATGTAAACACATACATACATAATTATATATACATTAGCACGTAAGTATGTATACCCATGTTTTTTTCAAAATAATAAATAAGAAAAATTAATTTCGCACCATTTTGAGTCCCCGTTGGTTTTCATATACCAAACTGGAACGACCCGTTTGGCATCTAGTTTTACGGTTTGGTGCACTAGTTTTTTAAACTGGTTCGGTGAGCCAGTTGGACTATTCGATTTGTCGGTTTACGGTTCAGTTTGGTGGTTCCAAATTTTTTAAACAATCGTAGTGAAAGAAGAATTGGGGGTTCTAGAAGGTTAGTCGTTAGGTGAATTCAGACTGGGATATACACGATTAGACACTCTTGTTCAGGTTGGATCATTAACAAGAGAGGAAGGTGCTCATTGAGAGGATTGACAGTTTTAGAGTTATCACAAATGGTAAGAGGAACGAGAAGGGGGAGAAACAAAGCTAAAAGAAAGAGAGGGCGCAAGAATCTAAGACATGGCCTTGGGGGCCAAAAAATAAAACTAAAATACCTAAAACAAAATCCAATCAAAGAAGGAGAATGAAAACTTATCTAAATCAGCCTAAGACTAGCCTTTAGGGTCCTAGAAATAGGTTTAACAGTGGTCAAAATCACAATGAAGCAGGCAACCCAAGCGATGCAAACAATCGTCAAGTTAGGCATGGGATAACCCACACATCCAAGAAATCTACCAACATAGCAATGACAAGATGCAATATGGCCCTAAAGACTAATCACCAGGCATGTATCATTCACAAAACTTGTCGATCTGACCAAAGCTTCCTAAATCAAGGCACAAATGTCCATTACAAAGATCTTTAGGCCAAAACTCATCCCAAAAGCATCATTAGTCGTTGTTAAATCACGAAAAGATGAAGGATCTAGAAGCTTTGAACACCACCCATGCGTCTCAATGAGGAAAACTGTTGGAGGAAAGGGAGTAAACGATATATAGAACAATGGAAACTCGCTTGGATAACGCTAAGAGTCGTGGCCTAGTACTCACTTTCCTTAAGAACTATTTACTATACCGTAAATGTTCAAAGGGATAAAACTTAACTCTTGTAACACTCAAGAAATAGATTCTCACTTGAATCACTCAAGTATAGCTGCAGTCTAGAAAAGAATGGGATTGTGATTAGCTTAGAATAGTGTGTCTCAAATAGCTTGGAATGTCTCCTATTTATAGGAGACTTCCACCCTCTAATGGTATCCTCTAGTCAAAAGATAATCAAGAGACTTAATGAAGAGATTATGGCCTTAATATGACCTTGACCAAGTCAAGTCATATAGCTGTTGGAAGCCCTTAATAATTGTCCTTAAAGTGATATCAAATATTAATTATACAAGATTATATAGTCGTTAGCATTAAAAACAGTTCTGGGATTCGACACGGTCCATGTTGGATCAACACGGTCCGTGTTGGGTGCAACACGACCCGTGTTGAGCCCATGACAACTTTCTTTACTCTTTGGAGACCAACACGACTCGTGTTGATCTCAGATTCACCCGTGTTGATCATATTCTTGACGTTTCACTTATATATGATCCTTATACTTGTTATGTATAATTCCTTAGGCTATATAATTATCTTATACTCTTGAAATAATTCCAACAATCTCCCGCTATTTCAAGAGTATGAAAAAAACCCTTGAAATAACTTTACTTAAGGAGCTTATACCCCCGCTATTTGAGATATACCTTAACTTGTAATCACTAGAGAACCCACAAAACATATGCCTAATGAAAAGTAGATTACTCTTTGAACTTTTCATTTAGTGTATATGAGCCAAAATTGAATCAAAATCACAAAGTAGACATGTCTTTGAACTTTGGATTTATATTGACCAACTATACTCATAACACACATACATCTTTAGATCTTGAGTGTAAAAACTTAGACACTTTTATCCGGCCTTGTGACCTTATCCTTCATAAGTGTTTCGGAAGTTTAGCTTATAGTTCCTTTATGCGGCCACACATCACACTTACATAGGTAAACTTTGTAATATATTACCCCTGTAATTAGGCTTTCCACAAAGTCTATTAAGAGTATTACTACTAAACCTCTTATCATTACAGATTTCTAAGCATCACTTGACCTTGGGATAAAAACCGATGCTTCCTACTAATTTAAACAACTTCGTACTCATTTCAACTTTAGAAATTAGTGGTATTCCAATTCGTAAAGTTGAGTCTTTGTTGTAATTAGTAGTTCTTTGAGCTACAACCCATCCCTATTGAAGCACCTATTATCAAATCTTTAGTCAATCCTTTGGTTAGAGAATCGGCTATATTTTCTTTTGATTTGACATAACTTAAAGTCACTACTCCATCCCTTATAAGTTGATGTGCATAAGCATGTCTTAAACCAATGTGCCTTAACTTCCCATTGTAGACATGACTATATACAACATTAAGAGTAGATTTACTATCACAATGAATTGTGATATGTGCCATTGGCTTATACTAAACCGGTAATTCCAATAATAAGTTCCTTAACCATTCTGCTTCTTTACAAGCAGCATATAACGCTACTAATTCCGAAGACATAGTGGAATCTTCTATATTCGCTTGTTTCTTGGATCCCCAAGAAACTGCTCCACCTCCTAATAGGAACACCCAACCACTGGTAGAAGAGAAATCCCCTTTATTAATCCATCTCGCATCAGAGTATCCTTCTAATATCGAAGGTTCTCCCTTATAAGTGAATTGATAATCTTTAGTACTAGCTAGATATCTTAATACTCTCCGAATTGCAAACCATATAATTACTCGGATTACTTGTAAACCTACTTAGCATGCCAATTGCATAGGCAATATCTGGTCTTGTACTTGTCATAGCATACATGAGACTTCCTATCAACTTAGTATACTCAAGTTGATTAACTAGAGAACCCAAATTTTTCTCTAGTTTCTTATTTGAATCATAAGGTGTCACTGCTGGATATATCTTATCACCTCTAAACTTGTTCAATACTTTCTCAATGTAATGCTCTTGAGATATACTTATTCTATCATTATTTCTAATGATCTTAATACCAAGAATTACATCTGCTTTGTTAGGATTCTCAAGGCGTAGCTAGCAGGCAAACAATAATAAGGGCGAAAAATAAATAAAGATTCGACACAAGGAGTTAAAGTGGAAAAACCCAAACGGGGAAAAAACCACGAACGATGCACTATCAGAGGATTACAACGGTGTTTTAGAGATTCCCAGACCTCCATAATCTCTCACAGCCTTCTTAGAGTTACAACCTGAGAACTCAACACTCACAGTTGAGCCTCACACAACTCCCTCATGAACATAGAGATTACAGGTCAATCTCTTGTGGTATTAGATGAAACACTCTCAATTGCTATTGTGGTATAAAACAAGGAGAACAAGACTCCTATATATACTAGTAGGGTACAAGGAGGAAAACCCTAGGTTACAAACTAGAAAATAGCCGCCGCTCAAAAAACGCACATGTGGGCCTTAATTCTTGGCCCAACAAAGAAAACAACACGCAGCTTCTTGGACGCTAGTGGCGTCCACAAACGCTGGCAGGGGGGCAAATAAGCGCTGGGAGTGCCGAAGACCCGTGGACAGCGTCAGCTTGTTCCCGGTTTCTGTTCGAGGCGCTGGAAGCGCCTAAGCTCACGCCGGTAGCGTTTTTCTTTTTGCCTGGCGATGTTCCTTCTCCTATTTGGTCACTATACCCAACAAATTGGTCTTCACACCCAACAATCTCCCACTTGAAGACCAATTGCAGATGCAGTCTTCTACCACTTCAACACCTTCTCAAATCCTCTAGTGCACCCATCTCGATCTTATTCAGCAAATATCAACAGAGGTCCCAATTGACCTCCCATTAGACCTGGCAATCGGATGTGTCGGATCGGGTTCGAATCGGATGACTTCAGGTTCGGGTTTGTTCGGATCATTCTTGTTCCGGCTCAGATCAGATTTGGTTCGGGTAGGGTTCGGATTCGGTTTGACTCCAGATTGATCTTGATCGGGTTCGGATTGAGTTTGACCAGATCGTGCACTTCGGGTGAGAGTCGGTTGAAACTTTTCCCAAGTCGGGTTGAGTCGAGTCCGTTCAAATTCGGTTCGGATTAAATTCGGTTGCTTGCTTTCGAATGAATCCAAGGTTGTATTTATATTCTGGTCGGATTGCTTTCGGGTCGGATACTTTCCATCTAAATTTAACGGTGGATACTGGATAATTTCCCACTAAACTCCAATTAGAAATTATTTTAATTATTTGTAGCTTTGAGTACTCAATTTTCATCTAAATTTCCTCTAAAATTATACCACTAAAAAAAATTTCCATCTAAATTTCAATCTAAATTTAACATATAAGAAAAATCCCACCAAAATAAAATTTTTAAATTATCAAACTCCCTCCAACCTAAATTTCTTAAACTTTTAAACAATACTCACCGATAATAATTTCATTTCCCTCTCTACCAACTTTTCTTAAACTTGAACTATTTTAAATTTGGAGGGAATTGCTAGTTAGAATATTAGCGAGGGAAATTAGTGGTTGCCAAAAATTTAATTAGAAATTTTGTTTCCCTCCTAAAGCTAAAATTTAACTAGAATTTTTGTTTCCCTCCTAAATCGGGTTCGGTTCGGTCGTAAGTTAGTTCAAGTTTATTTTCGTAGGGATTGTCCCAAACCCAAGAAGAGCAATCATAATGACCTTTAGCAATCATAATGATCTTCAAAATTGCTAGACGAAGAGTGAAACAAAGCACCCGAATCTAGCACCCAACTCCCTTCTAACTTGTCAACACTAACAGTTAGGACATCACCCATATCCTCAACAGAATATACAGAGTCATGGTCATTATGATTGCTCTTTCTGGGTTCGGGACAATCCCTACGAAAATGACCTCTATCACCACAGTTCCAACACAACACTTGCTCCATGTTTCGACCTCTAGATTTTGATCGACCCCGACCCGAACTCCTACCATTCCTCGTACCCCTGACAGTCAAAGCATTCCCCGAAGACTCAGACACATCAGAATCTTTCCTACAAATACTTTCATTTAGGACAAAGTCTCTAATTTCCCCAAACTTCAGTTTCTCACCCTTCTTAGTTGAAGAAGTTACAGAAGTCACGAAATTTTCCTAAGACTTAGGTAGCGTAGCCAATAGTATGTTAGCATTCATCTCATCGTCGAAATTAAATCCCACAGAGGTTAACTTTGATAGTATTATATTCAACTCATTCATACTATCATGCATATCACAAGACTCTTGCATCTTAAATTCAAACAAACGACGTAACACATATACCTTATTCACCGCCGAAGGTTTCTCATATGTGTTTTGCAAGGCCTCGAGTAGGTCTTTTGTCGTTTTCTGATCTTTGACGTTGAAAGCCACGTTTCGAGCTAGCGTCAACCTAACCGTACTGAATGCCTGACCATCAAGCTCTTTCTAATCCTTCTGTTCCATCTCTTTTGGCTTATCACCCATCGCAAGATGCAACCTTTGCTGGCGGAGCACATCCTCAACGCGCATCCTCCACCATGCATAGTCTTTCCCATCGAATTCTGGAATCTTCACAATTGCGCCCGCCATTGCTTCTTAGTCTGCAGATCAACCATGCTCCAACCAAAGCTCTGATACCAGTTGTTAGGATTCTCAGGGCGTAGTTAGCAGACAAATAATAATAAGGGCGAAAAATAAATAAAGATTCGACATAAGGAATTAACGTGGAAAAAACCAAACTGGGAAAAAACCACGAACGATGTACTATCAGAGGATTACAACGGTGTTTCAGAGATTCCCAGACCTCAACAATCTCTCACAACCTTCTTAGAGTTACAACCTGAGAACTCAACACTCATAGTTGAGCCTCATACAACTCCCTCAGGAACACAGAGATTACAGGTCAATCTCTTGTGGTATTAGATGAAACACTCTCAATTGCTATTGTGGTATAAAACAAGGAGGACAAGACTCTTATATGTACTAGTAGGGTACAAGGAGGAAAACCCTAGGTTACAACCTAGAAAATAGCTGCCGCTCAAAAAACTCACATGTGGGCCTTAATTCTTGGCCCAATAAAGAAAACAACACGCAGCTTCTTGGACGCTAGTGGGGGCAAATAAGCGGCTGGAGTGCAGGGCAGTGGGCGGCGTCGACTTGTTCGGTTTATTCGGTATTCGAGGCGCCTAAGCTCACGCCAATAGCGTTTTCCTTTTTGCCTGACGATGTTCCTTCTCCTATTTGGTCTCCATACCCAACAAATTGGTCTTCACACCCAACACGCTTCACCCATGTCCTTCATAAAGAACTTTGAAGATAGAAATTCTTTGGTCTTATTTACTTATTCCATGTCGGTCCCAAAGATCAACATGTCATCAACGTATAAGCATTTAATCACCCCTTTTCCATTCTCAAACTTATAGTATATGCACTTATCCGATTCATTGATCCTATATCCACTTGAAAGCACTATTTCATCAAATTTTTAATGTCATTACTTAGGTGCTTGCTTAGTTCTATATAAAGACCTTATAAGTTTACAAATTTTCTTCTCTTGACCTTCAACAACAAACCCTTCGGGTTGTTCCATATATACCTCCTCTTCTAGTTCTCCATTTAAGAATGTCATTTTGACATCCATTTGACGGATATCTAGCTTATGGATAGTAGCTAAAGCCAACAACACACGTATTGAGGCTATCCTAGCTACCGGTGCATATGTATCAAAGTAGTCAATACCATACTTTTGAGTAAAGCCCCTTACAACCAACCGAGCTTTATACCTCTCAACGCTACCATCCACTTTTCTTTTCCTTTTAAAGATCCATTTAGAGGTTATTGGTTTACTTCCTGGAGGAAGATCAACCAATATCCAAACATTGTTTTCCAAGAAGCATCATGAGATTGCATAGCTTCTTTAAAAGTTTTTGGATATTTATCTATGTTGTACATGCATAGGATCTCACTTTCAATTGAGTCCCTTGAACCTTCTATCAAATAAACATAGAAGTCCGAACCAAAATCTTTTGGTTTCCTTGATCTTTTACTCCTTAATTCAATACTTTCATCTTCTTTATCATGAACAACATCATGACTCAAAAGATCCTCTTGTATGGATGTACCCTCATGATTTTCATCTTGAGACTCAATTAGAGGAACAACATCTTGAGTTATATCTTTAGGTCTAGGAATTGAAGAGAACCTAGTCTCATCAAAAATTACATCTATTGATTCCATAACGGTATTCACTGATATGTACTCATTTGGCTCAACCACCAAAAACCTATAAGCTTTGCTATCTTGAGCATAGCCTATAAAGATGCACTCAATTCCTCTTTCACCTAACTTTCTTTTCTTAGGTTCCGGGACCCTTACAACGTCCCTACAACCCCAAATCTTAAAATACTTTAGATTTGGTTTCCTTTTGTTCCATAACTCATATGGGGTACTAGAATTCCCTTTGAATGGAACTCTATTTAATATATAACAAGTCGTTAATATGGCTTCACCCCAAAATCCATTACTTAAACTGGAGTTAGACAACATAGAATTCACCATTTCTTTTAAAGTTCTATTTTTCCTTTCCGCAACCCCATTTTGTTGTAGTGTATATAGAGCGGTTGTCTCATGAACAATCCCCGTTTCTTGGAAAAACTTTGGATCATAAAATTCCCCTCCCCTATCGGATCTTAAAGTCTTAATCAAGGTCTCACATTGAAGTTCACTTCTAGTTTTGTAAACTCTAAACTTTTCAAGTGTTTCATCTTTAGAACTCACAAGATAAACTTGATAATATCTAGAATAATCATCAATGAATGTCGCATAATACTTCTTACCACCCATAGAAGGTGTACTATGAAAATATCCTAAATCACTATGAATTAAATCAAGCAATTTAGAAGTTCTTTTTATACTTGAGAATGAACTTTTAGTGATTTTATCAAGCATGCATGTCTTACGCTTTTCTATGTCATCATTCAACTTAGGAATTAAATTAAGATTAGACATTTCCTGCAACTTGTTAAAGTTCACATGTCCTAATCTAGCATGCCATAGAAAAGACTTATTCAAACAAGACACATGCATATAAGCGGAAATTATGCCATCTTTATTACTTTTAGCATTCAACTTAAACATCTCTCCATAAGCATATCCCTTCCCTACAAAAGCCTCTCCCTTGGAAAGTACATAGTTATCTCCGTCATAAACTTGCATAAAACTAAACTTGCTAAGAAGATAACCGGACACAAGATTCTTACAAACTTCCGAAGCTAAATACACATCATTTAAAAGCAAAGATTTACCGGAAGTGAAAACAAGTTCCACTTGCCCAATGCCTTCAACCTTGACCGGATGGTTGTTGCCCATGTAGAGTTTCACACCATCATCCGCCGGTTTGAGAGTCTTGAATAAACTCTTGTCAATGCAAACATGCCTTGACGCACCCGTGTCTATGTACCAATCATTACAACCAATGGAAACCATGTTAATGTGATCCTTAATCATGGCTACAAAGGAATTGGTTCCTTCTCCTTACTCTTGTCCTTTGATGTATCTTTGTTCAAAAGGCCATGCTTCTTTTTCCATTGGTAACACTCTCTCTTTGTGTGCCCCGGTTTGCCACATTCCCAACGAACTTGCTTAGGCTTTTGAATTCCTTTACTAGATTTGTTGTGGCTCCTATTCTTATTCTCGTTTCCCTTATTCTCTTGCACCACATGGACCTTAGATTGCTCTTTAGAACCATCTTGTAGGCGTAACTCCTCTTCAATCCGAAGATGGTTAGCCAAACCCTCAAGAGACATAGCCTCTTTTCGGTGCATGAGTGTCTTTTTAGTCTCAATCCAAGAAGAAGGTAGCTTGTCAATAATGGAGGATACGATTATAGATTCATCCATGTTCAAGTTGTGTTGCTTGAAGTTACTCAAAATACGTTGAATCTCATGAAATTGATCTAGAATGTTCCTATTATCATCCATCTTAAATTTCATGAATTGACTAACAAGAAAATTCTTACTTGACGCATCTTCCGACATGTACTTAGCTTCAAGCATCTCCCAAAGCTTCTTCGCCATCTCAAAATATTGATAGACATCGAAGAGAGTGTCGCTCATCCCGTTCAGAATGCATCCTCTACAAATGTAGTCGTCATTCTCCATCTTTAGCTTTTGCCGAGTAGCCTCCGCGCTAGTTGCGTCCTCTTTAGGAGTCTCCTCGGTCATCACCTTCTCGGTCGAAGGATCTTGATTCACCTTGGGAGAAATTTCAATGTTAAGGACATAGGCCACATTGAGAGTCGTAAGCAAGAAGTGCATCTTGCTTTGCCACCACCGGAAATCCACTCCTTCAAAGCGCTCCAGCTTTTGGAAATTGCTAGACATATCACGAAGCGAGGCCATTACTAAATAGTTCTTAAGATTGTTGGAGGAAAGGGAGTAAACGGTATATAGAACAATGGAAACTCGCTTGGATAACGCTAAGAGTCGTGGCCTAGTACTCACTTTTCTTAAGAACTATTTACTATACCGTAAATGTTCAAAGGGATAAAACTTAGCTCTTGTAACACTCAAGAAATAGATTCTCACTTGAATCACTCAAGTATAGTTGTAGTCTAGACAAGAATAAGGTTGTGATTAGCTTAGAATAGTGTGTCTCAAATAGCTTGAAATGTCTCCTATTTATAGAAGACTCAAGTATAGCTGCAGTCAAAGGATAATCAAGAGACTTAATGAAGAGATTATGGCCTTAATATGACCTTGACCAAGTCAAGTCATATAGCTGTTGGAAGCCCTTAATAATCGTCCTTAAAGTTGATATCAAATATTAATTATACAAGATTATATAGCCGTTAGCATTAAAAACAGTTCTGGGATTCAACACGGTCTGTGTTGGGTGCAACACGTTCCGTATTGGGTGCAAGACGACCCGTGTTGTCTCGACACGACCCGTGTTGAGCCCAGGACAAATTTCTTTACTCTCTGGAGATCAACACGACTCGTGTTGATCTTATTCTTGATGTTTCACTTATATATGATCCTTATACTTGTTACATATAATTCCTTAGGCTATATAATTATCTTATACTCTTGAAATAATTCCAACAAAAACACCCCAATCAAAGCAAGGAAAAAGATTTTCTAGTAAAAAAATCATCGAAGAAGGTTAGAATATTGGTTATAAGAGGGATCTTGAGGCTAGTTCTCCCCAAAACAACAGTGTTGAATATTCTATGATTTCTCCATTGAGCCTCTCTCTCAACTTTATCTCTCTAGCAATTAAGGAACCTTTATATTAGGGCACAGTGTTGGTCGAGGGTTTTGCATATTTTATACTTTTATGTTTGAATGTTCAAAGTTTAAAGTGCAACAAATAGTTATAAACAATAGGAGGGGCTAAGGGGTAGAACTTCAAGTGGTCCCCCTTTTATGTTTAAGGCAGTCCTTGAAATCATTCCTTTGAATGAAAGCAACATCAACCAAATCCGAAACTCGCTCTTAACCTAAAACAATACTATGAATAAATGCAAAAAATTACTCGAAAAAACTTTTGGTGAAATAATTTTCAGGTACCCCAACTTTTCAAAACTCATTCTGTGGTACCCTTAATTTTAGGATTAGTAATTAAAATGTGATTTTCTGGCTAAAGTAATGAATTTACCGATGAGTTTTAGGCGGGAACTAGATTAAGGGTTTGAGTTGACTGAAAATACCCTTTGTTTGTTATAAAACAAAAAAATGTCATTAATTAACCCCTCTTCCTTCTTTGTATCTTCTTCTATGTGATATGCATTTCCTTCTTCTCTGTCTTCTTCTCTCTCACTCACAAGCAATAGTTGGAAGCCACTGAAAGGAAGATTGTTTAAACAAGAGATAAGGTATGTGTTTCGTTAGGTATGTTCTAGTGCATCAAAGTTTGGGTAGTATAGGGTTGTTGATTGGGGGCTAAGTTTGACGAAAATTTGGGGTTCAATTCCGAATTTTGAAAATGCAACTGGGATTGAAAATCAAAGTTTTGTTAAGTGTATAACTCTAATTATATGTTTTTTTCGGTCGGTTGAGGACGGAAATTCATTGTAATTGAGGTAATTAGGGTTTACGGTTCTGGTTTATTGTATGTCTGGGTAGTTTGCTTTCCTCTTCCTCTCCTTCCCTACAAAACCCTAAACCCTAATCAGAGCAAGCACACATAAAGAAGATTGAAGAGAGGGGGAGTTCAAGGAGTTAAATGTCGATGGATGGATGTATCAGAGAAGACTTCAGTTTACAAGACCCAATTAGTGAAGGTAGTATATGCAGGCAACTAAAAGTAGGGGTGGGCATAACCGGTTACGTATATGCGGTTAACCGCTTTTGCGATTCTTGAATTTTGAAAACCTAAACCTAAACCGCAGAACCGGTTAACCGCTTTGAAATATGGAAACCAAAACTAAACCGAAATCGCCGGTTAACCGCATATTATATGTGGTTAACCGCGGTTTATGGTTAGCCGTAACAAAAAATATTCACTTTCCTATTTTTCGCTTGGTATTTTTTTAAAAAAAAATTAAAACTCACCCATTTTTCACAAGTGTAGCGACGCAGAAATAGAGCCTCAAACCTAAGATTTTTTTCGTTAGTTGAAACCGATTAACCGTGGTTAACCGTTTTAGAAAATTTCAAAACCTAAACCTAAACTGGGCAAAGCGCTTTGGTTAACCGAAATCGCTTTAGCGCAAAAATTAATTCGATTAACCAGTCAAACAGGTTTGGGCTTTTAGCGGTTTACCAGTTTGATTTTCGATTTAGGTTTTTTATGCCCACCCTTAATTAAAAGGACATGATCGTCTATCTCGGTCAAAAATTAAGGGTATTTCGGTCACTTTACAAAAGCAATTAGACTTTGGCCAAAAAATCACCATTTAATTACTAATCCTAAAATTAGGAGTACCCAAATTGAGTTTTGAAAAGTTTGGGTATCAAAAAATAGTTTCTCTAAAAGTTAGGGTACCTCTAAGTAATTTTAAAATGTAAAGCTAGGATGCAATTGCAACTCCTAGCATTGATCTCCTTAATCCATTGGATCCTTCTAGGGATCCATCATCGGTCAAGACAATGTATTGCAGCTCGGATTAAGCAACTTGGTTGCATAGGAGACTGATGTAGATCGTGACTGCTCTAGAGAAGTTTTGGGAGGCAACGTTTGCCATGGGATATGTCATGTATGACATGGACAACATGGACCATGTGGGGTCCAACATGGATAGTGTTGTATGGACCGGGGTCGTCCCGGGCCTAATTTGTTGTATTAGAGTGCGTTTGTTTAGCCAAAAATCCTAGGGAAATGGTCAATTTTCCCGAGTTGACTTATTTTCCCCATGTTTGGTTGTACATTGACCTTGGAAAAGTTTTTACAAGGGGCGCACCATTTGCAAGGTTTTCCTAGGGAAAATTTCCCTTAGAGGGGGGGTTAAGGGAAATTTTTCCCGGGGAAATATTTCCAATGGAAAACTTTCCAGGGAAACTTTTCCCCGGGAAAAATTTTCCTAGGAATCTTACCAAACCCACCCTTAATATATTGGCCCTCATTTGTTGTATTGATCTATTGGACGATGTTTTTGCTTTCTAGATAGAGAAAGTGAGAGCTTGAGTGCTTCCATCATTGTATTGAATCCAATTGGTCCGAGTTAAAGAGGGCTGAGATTAGATTGTTTTTATTTTTGTTGAAGGATAAAATCTTGTGTTGTGATTGTAATAAAACTATACTCTTTCTTTTCTCACATACTCTTAGTGTTTATTTTCATTGATTCCATTATTTCCTAGATTTCGTTTACATCTGTGTTGCTTCCACTTGCTAGGATCAGATTCAGATCTATTGCCAGTTTATAGGTATAAAATAGAGCAATATATGTAGTAGAAGGAAATATATAATGGTTATGTAAATCGAAGATAATAATAGAAAACAAGACTAAAGATAAAAGGGAGAGATGCCATTTTTACGTGGAAACCCCAATTGAGAAAAATAACCACAAAAAACAACTAATATCCACTAGTAGAAAAAGAGATATTACAAGAATTATAATATAATTTCTAGTACATTCTTACAACCTAGGGATAAGTATGGGAAAGATGTGGAAATAATATTGTACTTCCCTTATAGAGAATTTCGAAAGCACTCACATTTATCACATGACAAGATGAATAAAGACATCTATTAAAGATAAATATCATATAAATATAACTTGACTACCACTCCAAATACAATTAGGTTTAGAATATTATTAAAATTAGGAAATTAACCTAATTATAATTAGGAAAGACAATAACTTCCTAATAGCAACCAATAACCCAGAGGTTATACAAATTTAGAAAGCTTGTCAAATAATGAATCAACGGAATTTGGATCATCAATCCAACACCACTTAATCTACAAACTAACCGGAATCACTATAATTTTCTTTATCAAACATCACCAGCTTAAAAGTGTGAATGGTCAATCACGTTACACTTGTAGTCTAGCAAGTATTTGCATCGAGGTAGACAACAATGGAAGGACCATCTCAAAAATCCAAAGCTACATACTGTATCCTTTATTACATTAGAGCAAATACCAATTCCACAAAGTGTCATAGTAGAGTTATCCAAGGCCTAATTTCACACTTCAACAGGGCCTGGAGATGTTACCAAACCAAGATCTGTCCACATTACAAACACCAACCGAAGCAGTATGCATCGAATAACACAAACCCCAAACACAAGAACAAGTTTGGAACTAAAAACCCAGTTCGATTTGAACTCAAGCTGAGCCAAGCAATTAAAGCACTCTAAGTTATCACAAATTTGCCACTAAATAAACGCACGACGATCATACCAAAGTTATTACTAGTATGAAACAAGAAGGCCTCTAGTCACTGCAACCACCCGAGAAGCCACGGCTTCTGGGTTCAAACTGAGCAACAATCAAGGCTTCCAATTAGCCAAAGGATGACTTGCCATTTGATAATACAACCAAATGGTGAGGACCAAGAGAGAAAGGGAGCAGACCACTACTCGGTGGCCCATAATTAGGAAGGGATAATTCGTAGGTAATCCAAAGAAGGATCCTGAGATTACGACAACGAATCCCTTCCCGGTCTCCTTTTCGTCTCTCAGATTTTGAAGAAGTCACAGCAGCCATCAGCTGCTGTGACCCAGTTGGTGCTCTGCCTGCTCCCATCCATACTTGCCAGAGGATGGAAAGCAAATGGGCGGGCAGAGCTGACCCCGAAGCAGTCAAACTCTTTGCTGTAGTACATGCTGCTGGTCACCTCAGAGCCAGACACTTTGTGGGGTGAGTGAAAGTTGACGCATTCCGACTCAAGTACTTCAGAGCTGGAAGAGTGCGCCTGTGACGACATAAAAGTCTGTTGACCCCCCGAGGACTTGTCTGTGTCGTGCTCAGACTTTCCATTTTCGAGGGCTTTGGTGTTGAGGAAGCGTCCACCAGCCCCCCTTGGCCTACGACATGCATGGCGATGCCTTGATTCATGCAGGTATGGCTGTCCGTGTAACACACAACAATCCACGTTCAGTCAACTCTTGAATCCATATGAACAAAAATGGATTGCTCAAATATGTAGTTTGCTCTCTTTTAGATCTTGAAATTAAGATTCACTGACTCACTGTTCTTCAAGAACAGGATGAGACTATAGACACCTACATGGCTAGAGTGACATACTTCTACCAACTACCATGCTCTACCTTGATTTCTTCTAAAGGAAATGCAAGGTAGTACCTTGTCTTTCGCTGGCCTCTTCTGCAACCCTTCTTTTGCTCTTATCTTTCGACGGCGCAGAATTCCGTGATACTGCTTTGGGTTCACATAAATGGGTCCATCCTCAGTTGTTATGCTGAATGGTAGCATCATGCGTCCCTGAATCAGCATGCAGGACAACATAAATGAGGGCTTTTAGTACACATACCAATTTAAATTCACGTAACATTCACAGCAGAGGCAACTGAAAGATGCAACTGCATTGAACCATATCCTTTCAAGCAAGCACAAAATGAAGAACAAATATTACCAAATACCATCAACGGAAAACCCAAATCATCAGCTAAAGATCTACATGGACTTACCTTGTGGTCAGTAACCGTGAACAGAACACACAAACAGAATGAAACCAATAATAGAACAATAAGATTATAGGTAGCCTAAATCACTATCATCTTATGCAATCTAAAAGTTGGTTCTGATTTTCCAGAGTCAGAACTAGAAGTTATTTCATATATATTGAGCAAATTCGGCTATACCCTGCTTGCCACACCCAAAAGGCATGTTATATTCAGGAACCAACATTGGGTGGAAGCTAAAAAAGTTAACTTGAAGAATGGGTCATTAACATTTTCAACATTGGAACCGAGGCAACAGTCACCCAATTAGCTTTTAAAAAGGTGAGACGGATGGTGCATGACAGGGTGAACAGCATCAACATTTGGACATAAAGTGACTAATAATGTCATACCTGTTCCAATAAAGTTTTATCCAAAATTTCAATTATCATTCAATTTCAATGCTACCTGACTTTAGTAAAGTAATCAGCCATACACTAAAAGCTCACTTCCAACAGGAATCTTGATTAAGGAAATGACCTCGATAAGGCAACAAACCAATGGGGCTGAAGAAATAGGGTAATGTGTAGTTTCACGTGTCTTTTAGGCATTACAACAGCATCCCCCCCCCCTCCCCCCTCCCTTTCCAAAGGAAAAAGAAAAAGAAAAAACAAACAAAAATTCCATTAAGCAAAGTAATTTCACCACTGGTAATATACATAAGAGTAACCGTAACAGAATGTTTAACAAAGATTCTCATAGTTGCAAAGATGCCATACAAGCAGAACCCACATGTGACCATATTCTACTAGAAGAACGAGATACCAATGCTGCAAGTGCAACAGCTGAAATCCAGAAACATCAAGTCCTACCGAAAATTACAGGAAACAAGGGAGATTGACAGCAGGATGAGGGGCAGGGCCATCTTAGAGGACCAGTTCTTATACTAGAAGGATTGCCTACAAAAGTTCGCCATTTTAAAGATGTTTGACAGAGGACCACTGACAGATGAAGAATTGCAAACAGCTTTTACAGGGTTAGAGAACGCGTGCACGATGTCAGGAACTCCCCTTGCAGGTAGTTTGGGACAAATATGGCCTGATTACAATATCCAAGGTAATTAGAAATAAATAAGAAGTCACAATTGTTCCTCTTCACATCTGTTACACATGGGTTTGCTAAAATTGTTAAGGATCATGTGCCCTAGTGTACATTTATGGACTATATACTCTCAGTAGTAAATCCTAAGCAGGCATCAGCCACTGTGGGTTCTGCTTTAGTGGGGGTGTAACTGGAAAGAGATTGTTGCATACTTATCTTTTATGTAAAACAATCCGCGTATACCACATAACTTCTGTGACTTCAGTTTTTGTTATGACATATGATCAGTTTGACTTAACAAATTAGAAGAACAGAGGGAGTAGAGCAAACTTTTCAATTAGAGTTTATAGAGGATCAACATACTGTAGACTGAGTCCCATAAGCTGCAAACAAGCCCTGGCATTGCTCTACTAGCGGATAATTTGCACAGACCTAAAAGTTTCTTAAATGTAAGAGATCCTTGTCATAATAATGAAGATATTGTTACACAAATAAATCACTGCCAGAAATTTACCATTGGTTGACCGATCCCCAGCTCAAAACAGCCTTTCTGCTGGAATGAAGAGATCTGCTGGAAAGCATTGGCTGGGTTATTGCACATGTTGTTCCCCTTGGAAAAGTTCTTGTCATCACCTGAGTACAACCGTTTTCAGTCAATTATATTGAACACCCAAAATACAATTGGATTATCAAATATGCTGCAGAATGTTGCCAATAAAAGTCGTAGAAAAAATTATTGAGAAATGCACCCTTTCATAAATCTATATTCCACAAAAAACTACATGTAATCAATCACTAACCCTAATCATCAGAGAAGATGTGGAGTCAATCACAATTTGAAAGACGGCCACGTGGTGTTTGTTCAAGGGAGACCCCAAGGCAGCGGTAGTCAAACCCCAATCTTATCATTAGAGGATGACGCACTTAACTAAAACACTTACGGATTCCTAGATTGATCTGAACTCTTCAAAGAAAAGCAATTACTTGTTTATAGGCATAGCTTTTTAGAGCACATAAGCGTGATGCAGAGGCATGTTCAACAAAACTTCTTCAAAAGAAACGACAGATAAGTAACACTCAGCCCTCCTCTGTGGCCATAGATTAGTCATCAATTAAAGTAAGAACAATGAACTACTCATCTATGCAGCATGCTACCCATAAAATTTTCACCTTCTGCACACAAGAGGAATACATGTCTTTGGCAAGTTTAAAGCTGTAAATGAAAGTACTTCATAAAAGCACATCACACTGATAGCAAGGGTGAGAGATACTTGCAAGTTGCAATACAGCCAAGACAAAATTGATTCTTCTGCACTGACATATTGGTGATTGAAAGTAAGCATACATAGGTACTTCCAGCACAGTAACTTCTTACAAAGTGCAATGCTAACGAAATGTGATATATCAAAGTTAAAGTACATTGTAGGACAAAGGATATGAATCTATCTATGCTAGACAAAGGAGAGAGCATGCATTTGACTGGTATACAGACAATAATTCCTCACTAGCTAGTCAATTAGCCTTTTGGAATACAACAAAATATGATATGGATTTGTCCCAAATACATAATATCTTTCTTATCCATTGATAGTCGGTACCGCAAGAAAGCATGCCTACAGACTACAATCCAGTGGAAGATGAGATTGAGAAAATTACCAGCAGAGAAATCAAGGTGGATTACAGAATCTTTTTCTTTCTGTGGAGCTTGGCCAATGATGGGTTGAGACTTGAGCATGCTTCCAGGCTTTTGATGATGCTCAACACCATCAAACTGGTCTAGATTCGACGAATTCACATGCTCAACTTGTGATCCCACCCCACCCCACCATGGGATCGATCCAATTGGTGATAGCTGCCCACAAAATGCAGTCTTCTGCATTCCTATATTTACTTAAAGATGTTTGTCAAAGTATCTCTTTTACACCTGTACATGTTAACACCCTTCATCAAAAACCCACATTTTGAGTTGGGTAATCCCAAAAAACAAAGGGGTACACGGGAGAACGCCCACACAACTACGATAACAACCAATCAGTAGCTACTAGCTAAGCAACATAGCTCAAAATTAAACAGAATATATTAATAGAACCCACTTTCTTCCCTACCTACCCAGAGAAAACAAACAAGATAATTACAAGAAACTGGTATGCTATAGGCAATATAGCTCAAAATCACACCTGCAAGTCAGCAACCCAATAGAGTACTACAAAGTTCTCATCTTGAACAATCAAACTAAACTAAAATCCATCACAAAAGTTTTAACAGTGACAACAATAAACACAATAAGATCCATTTTAGACAACTTGAGTTGTACCTTCAAACATGAAATTTTACCACAATAAGCTAACACCAAGTACCAGCAAACGGACAGAAGCAGCACATATTTTTCTGCAGATATCCCATCTACTTTTTTACCCAAAATAAGAATAAAAGCGAAAACCCAACTGAAATCAAAAGAAGGAGAATTAGATTCACCAACCCTAGAAAAGAAAAATAAGTACCCAGATAGAGAGAGGGTAAGTTGAGTACCGTTGAAGATTTGCTGAAGAATCTAAAGAGAGAGCAAGAAGGTTGGAAGCTGACCCATAAAGAGAAAATCTAGTCTCGAGGTAGGAGACAGAGGAGAGAGATAGGAAGATGAGAGGGAGAACATACACATCAACAAATATAAAGGAAAAACAAAATACAGAAATAGAACTATTTACAGGCCTACCTTTACTGCTTTTATATGCGAGGGGTGATATCATCAAATTCAGGATGCAATTGCAAATGGGCTCTGACCAATTGAATGACGACTTCATGCATTTCTTTCTATGTTTTTTATTTCTGTGGAAGGAAAAGGAAATTCTAACTTCCACTCTTGAGTGACTTAAAAAATTATAAACTTTAGTTGCCAGATACTTGGATTCCATAATAGTAACTGTTGAGGTTTTATACAAATTATTTAAGCCTCTATCTTACTTTCTATCACACTATTAGTTGTAAACTTGTCATAATTTAAAACTTTAACATTAATTAATATTTTAAAAAAAATCAAAATCCACCATACTTTTTTTTAATCAAAATATAACAACTTCATTAATAAACACCAACCCGCAGGGATATTTATGACTGAATAATTGTATATCTAAAACATAGATCTGCTAATTTTCAAATAAAAATTATTATTGATAGACAACTTCACAATCCGTGCTATATCGATTTGAAAGTCTTCATCTAATGGATTAGACCGCACCAAATGAAGAAAATTTTAAAGAGAGACTAAAAATCTCAAATAAGAGTAAAATAAAACTCTTACATATGATTATTGTACGATAATACACCGAACTTTGGGGGTATTGGAGAATAATGTACTGAACTTTTTTTTTGAACCCTAATACACTGAACTTTGAGGGTATTGGACAATAATGCAATCATACCAATTCAGCTGGTGGTTTGACCCGGTGGCTGTCCTACTTTGAGATGTCGTTTTTCTTTTTTTTTTCCAAAAAAATATATTAGTCATCTTGTTTATATGTACTTTCTTACACGGCAAAAAAAAATTTCTGAAAAATATAGAAAAAACGACACCTCAAAGTATGACAGCCATCGCGTCAACCATCAGCTGAATTGGTCTGAGTGCATTATTGTCCAATACCCTCAAATTCAGTGTATATTAGAGTCCCAAAAAAAAGTTCAGTACATTGTTGTCTAATACCTCTAAAGTTCAGTGTATTATCATCCAATAATCCTAGACTAACTTTACTTGTGTAAATGTAAACCAAAATTAAGAATTGAAATAAAAATCAATCAAGTTGAAACTTACTATTTGTAAAAAGGATCAACGATAGTCCTCTATGGTGGAGCCTAGAGTTATTTTTTTTTTAGAGAAAAGAGTCGTACCCGACATCCACAAAAATTAATTTTACTTCTAACATCTGACATCTCATTTTGCTCCTAGCATTTTTTTTTTTCAATTCTTCTAAGGCCTTTTTCTTGTGTGTGTGTTTGTGTAACCACTTTATTATTTTATATCATCTACTACATTATATTACACCTATCTCCACTTTATCTCACACATTTTATCCAACTTTATCTATTTTATCACTTTATTCCACCAAGTCACTAACTTATCAAACAAAATAAGAGAGCCTCTGCTTCCCCATTTATCTTAGCTTCTCTTTATAATTTGATTTTACTCAAATTTATCCCTAAATGCAAACACACCATCCCCATATTTAAGTCCCATGGTAAAAAAAGATAATAAAATAAATATCCTAAACCTTAAATGTCAGTACCTCACATTTTATTTATTGTCGCTATTATGAGTACATTAACATTATAAACTGTTAACTTTAGATTGCAGCCTTTTAAAAATAGGTAACCTATGTAGTCTCTTTCTCTTTGTGGTTCAAACTGTCGGCGTGTAGGGTTCAGTGTTAGCAAAACAATCACTAACCCTATTGTTGTTAAGGAACCATGCTCTCTATATCTGCTCTTGAGATGTGATTGTCTCATCAAGCAGAATCAACATGGCGGTGGTGAAGTTAATCGGGAGTTAGATTTTTCTAATGGTTAACGCAATCTAAGTGTTGTGGACGACTCACACTCTGTTGACGCCAACCTTGTCTTGCCTTTAACAAGGACACAGAAAGCTTTTACTAGGCGGAAAAGAAAAGAGAATGTTATGGTTAAATCTAAATTGTATTTGGTAAGGCAAACGGTTTGCAAGGCTACTCTTTTAACGAATTTAGCTCTTAACAATACCAACAAAAAGCAAGTTCAGAAGAATTTAGCTCGTCGTGATGTTACGATGATCGACATGGCGAATATAAGGGAGTTTGATGAGAGCTATTATTCTATCGATGATACATTGCTCACAAAGCTGTGAAAATTGTTACTGATTTGGAGATGTTGAAGACAATAATAAAAAGAAATCGGTATGAGATTTTAAGAAGATGTTGCATGAGGAAAGAAAGGCTCGTTTGAAAGATCAGACTTGAATGTGTTGCTTTCCTTTTGTTCTTCGTATTGTTAGTTAAGTTGGTTTTATTATTTTCTTTTAACAATTTTTGCTGGAACATTTGTAGCAATTGGCATCTTTTGACGCGTTCTTTATAATTTTTTCGGCCTAACTAATAAAAAAAAGAAAAAGTTTATCTGTTTGAATTTTTCTTATTTAAAGATAACAAATGGTATAATATATATATATATATATATATATATATATATATATATATATATATATATATATATATATATATATATATGTATATATATGTGTGTGTGTGTGTGTGTGTGATGCATTAAATTCAAATTACGTTGTAGGGTTAGTTTGTCGTAAGATAATTGTAAAGATAGCCCAATGAATGTGATAGTGTGGGTAATTCGATGACAGGGGCGAAACTATTAAGGGTCAAGGGTGGTCAATTGACCCCCCAACTTTTTTAGAAAAAAAAATTCAGTTTAGACCTATTTTATAGTGTAAAATAATATATATACTAATTTGTTGGAAACTATGCAAAAGCGTATGTGTAGCCGGATGGTATGGACAGAAGTTTGGGCGCGCCTCTCCTTCCCTGTGGTCAGGTGTTCGAGACTTCTTGAATGCAGATTGGACATATACTCTGCACGCCGCGCGCCTAATACACTGGGATCAGCCAGGTCAGGGGTTCGACGCTCTAAAGAACCAATTTTGGAAAATTTCATTTAACCCTAATTTATTAAAACAACAGTCGCCGTTACCAGCAAATTTATTATGCCTCTACTTCCACACAGTTCTACCACGCCACTAATTGAATTGAGGTATGTTATTTTGTTTGATTGATTGGTTACAAGTTAAAATATTGTTATGAGATGATGATTTTGTTATTGTTAATTGTTGATTTCTAATAATTAAATATGAATATGCTTTAGTGGATGTTTTGAATTTATAAATTGTTAATTCATTTTTTTTAAATTGTTTGTCAGTTTGAAATGGAGAAATTTTTCAGTAAGAGAGTGAAGACATCACATGGTTCAGGTTCTGCGACACAAAATTCCTCGTCGGCTCAAGAAAGTACTCATCCATCATCTGACAATGAACCGCCCCCAGTCACTAATCCCTCTTCTTCTAGGAGAGCTCGTGTTGACATAAAAAGTCTTCTTGCAGACCCGACTGAAAGAAAACCAATTTCAAGTTATCATCCAAGTGACCGTGATGAGGTAAGAAAACCAATTAAGTGATAGTGTTGTCACTTATTTTGAAGATGATCTTTTTGATAAAGTGACCAATGAGGAAATCATGCTTTACAATCAAAATATGACTACTCGTCGAGGACAACTTTAGATTTAAGGAATGTATTTTTATTTTCAAAACTATGTCATTAAACTTAATGTTATTTGAGTATGTTAATTTTTCAGAATTTGTTCTAATATAATTTGTCTTATTTATTAAATTTTATTTTGACACCCCTGTCTTTGAATTCTGGCTTCGCCACTGTTCGATGATCTACCCAACATGATAATTTGCTAAGATTGGGATTATATGATGTTTCTTTTTGTAATACTCTCTGGTCCTTTTATATCACAATATTTTTCCTTTTTTAAATATCTGACGGCCTTTAATGTAACATTTCAATATTTAATGACGGACCAAATTTGTAAAATTTATATAATTATATTCATACAAAAATACTTTTTATAATAAATTTAATACTATTAATTTTATATTTTAAATTACTATATATTTTTAACAATTCATGGTCAAAATTTTAAAAAATTGATTGCATGTAAATGCTTGGAGGGAGACATCCTTCTTGTTATGTTTAAGGTGGATACATGAAACCTCCCTTTTGTGGATAGATATATGAAGCATGTGTTGACTTTCTTGTCTCTTTCACACTAAACCAAATATGTAAAGCCCTATATGTACTGAAATCTCAATTTTATTCTTTTTTTTTTGTAGCATAGACAAAATACAATCTAAATTGTAATAACCCACTGTGAATTAGACCCTAAGGTCATTTAATTAAGTTAATTAATCAAGTGAAGTAATTAAAGTCGTGCTTTTCTTTCCGTTTAACCGTGTGTTTTGCAGGACTTGAACAGTGCAACGACCATCGATGTTTCAGTATAGTAATCTCAGTGGATACACCTTAAATAAAGAAACAACCCTAAGGTCATTTATATTCAGATCATTTGTTTGACAATTTCTCATTCGGATTTTTCGGATTTAGTAATATTCGAGACGTGAGTACTCATGAAAGTGTTGTTATGAGAATTTCTTTTAGATTAGTTTCGTAGAGTTTTATTCGGGAACCCAAATTAATAGTGTCGGGTTAAGGGAGACATAATTATAAGGAGTGGAGACAAGTTGATGGTTTATTAATTAGTTAGGCCTTATAAAGAGCTGAGTCCACAATCTTTTCCTTTAAAATAGCAATTGGGTTGTTTTTTTATTTTTTTTTCTCCCACTCAAATTGCAAAGCAGAGCGTTACTCCCTATTCTTCACTCACTCCACTGCCTCCCATGTACTGCATGTCGTGCTCTGTCCCTCTGCCGGAATCGATGCCCGTCGGCGCCAGAAGACCGGCGACTCCACCTGAGAAGGTGGCCGGCGTCCCCTTCAGCAGATACCGTCCCCACTGTTCCCCTTGTTTTCTCTTCTTTCCTAAGTATTCCCAAGAGGTCGTTACGCCCAACTGTTCAAGTGTCTACTGGTTTAATTGAGTGTGTGTTCAACTGTTCAAGTACGCATATTGCCTACCCTTCAACAAGCATGTTTCGATTATGATGATGAGTTATGCTGATGATTTCATGATGTCTAACTCTTGGAAAGTTTATGATTTTTTTCGTTCTTTCAATGATGAGGTCTATTGTTATATTGTGCTAACCGCACTTGAGGTACTTTCGATGTCGACAGACATCTTTCATGTGACCTGACCAGTGTCTATGATGAGGTCTATAATGAGGTCTATATTGAGGTAGGTCTATACTAATGTCTATGATGATGATGATGATGACGATGTTTATGAAGATAATGATTATTTTATTTTGTATCTTGGTTAATTAAGATTTTATGTCTTGACTTGAAAATGCGCGAAGTAAAATGAACTATACAAGTTTACATTGTAGGGGTATGTGTACTGAGTTTAGCAAACTCATTTGCGAAGTTTTCTGTTTTTGTTTTAGGAAGTGTTTCCCCAAGGGCTACAAGATCCCAAGTCCGAAGAAGTAATTGAGGTATCCATTCCAGTTTATGGTAGGTGCTCAGTAACAAGAATAAGAACCCTCCCCCGCTTGGATGGTGATGATGAATCTCTCCCTTTTGGAAAACGGGATGGTTTTAACTATTTTGATGAATGGATGTAAACCTTAAGTTATGTTTTATTTGGGGTTGTTGATTATGACATTAAAGGTTGTAAGTGTAGTATGAATTTACTTAAGTTGTATGTATGGTTGTGTATGGTGTTGTGATGGTAGGTTTCTAAAGCTTTGTCCTTTGTATGGGGACGACGGCAATGCCTCTGGATTGGGTTTTTTGCTGCGCTAATCTTTGAGTTATGAATTGTTTAGTAGTAATCATATGATTATGAATCTGGGGGCGTTATATAGATAAACTATTGTGTTAGGGAAGGGCTCACCTCTTAGCCTTGATAGCTAGAGATAGTGCTTCCTTAAAGTTTTTTCTTTAAATGAAGGAGAAGACAATAGTATAAACTAAAACAAAGATTACGATAACCCTTAAGGGTATTTGGTATTTATAAAACGACTTTAGACTTCTTGTGCCCTGGTCATCCACTTTGTGACATCACTTCGGTTGGTCTTGGATTACCCAAACACACTCTCTTCTTGGAACTTGTGCTTGGTCCTGGCAAAAAAATCCTTAATACAACTTGAAGTCAGTAGCCCTCCATTAGATATGCGTTGGCTCATCCTGTTTTTCTTGCTTCCTCAATTAGTTGAGAATTGAAAGCAATTGTCATTGTGTTGTGGCTTATGGGATGCACCTGCGAAGGGATCTCGTAGAACTGATGAAGACTCCACCTCTTGATTGAATATGAACTCCTTTGTTCCCTCGGCTTCCAGCTATATAGGCAATGAAAGAACATTTTCCATTATCATTTCCAAACCTCGACATGCTTGAATTTTAATTCTTACTATCATAAGACTCATGCTCCTTGGATCATGTAAGTCACAGGCTTCTTTTGTAAAAGCTCCTTATAATCGTTTTCAGAGATGGACCATGTTTGACTTCTTTATAAATTTCAAGATTGGATTAACATTTGCTTTGTCCCTTGTCACTGGACTGTCTGCTGGAGATTACGTAGGACTTGGGTTAGTCCTATCCTCGACGCTTGTCATTGAGCTTGAATTAGGAGAAAGTGATTTTGTCCTCACAAACTCTCTCTCATATTCTTTCTCCCGGGCCATAAAGTAATCTTCTCATGCTCCTATCTTTCTAGCTACCTTCTTACTTTTAACCTTGGGACTCAGCAGCTTTGTGCGAAACCCATAGACCTTGTTAGAATAAGTTTGTGATTCAATTACGCATCCCAAATTCCATTCTCATAGGACTTTGAAGTAGAGTCCTTTTCTTTTATCAAAGCTTTAATGCATTGTATCTCGGTCCTTACCTCTATATTAGAAGGGTTAATCTCAAGGACTGGAGCAGCCCGGGGTTCTTACTCGAACCCCGTCGTAATGGAAAAACATCTCGCTTCTTGGGGGTCCGTTGAGCTTCAATCCATTTGGATTCGGATCCAGGACGAACGTTTATGACCATCCTATGGATGGGTCAAGAACCTCTCTAGGGGGTCCTTTTCCTCATCGACACAAATAATGGAGGGACTGAGGTGATTTGTTTCTAAGGGAAGGGTGACATTCTTAGTTGGAGGCTCAATAAGAGGTCATGGGAGTATGCCCTAGTTCGTGCTGCTTTAGTTTGGGTGGAGTCACGGGTGTGACAACCTTAGTCACGACGGTGACCTTATTTTCCCCCCGCCTTAGTATTTTGAAGTTCGTTCTAACAGCCAGTCATGGGCATGACTTCATTAGGTCACGATTGAGATTTATCTATTTCGCGATCGTGACGCACATCCTCACGCATGCGACTGCTTGTCAAGAACAGGGTCACACCGGTGACCCTACAGAGAACTCCTTCAAATCACGTGATGTTCTTGAGGTCATTCTTGCGACAAGCACACGTCATGCACGTGACCCAGCGATCTTCAGTGATCCCTCGCGCAAGACACCTGGTCACAGTCGTGAACTTCCTTTAGCAAATCATGCTAGGTTGATTAAATCTTGATTGTGTTCACTTTATCTAAGATTGTATAGGTGTTCAAGGTGTTCTTTCATTAGGTTTTCTTCAAGATCATTGGAGGTTTCTATTATTTTGCAAGTTCGTCTTTCAATCGATATCGATCACTTAATCAAGCAGCTAAAATCCCCACTACGACACACTCCAGTTGGTATCAGAGTTTTAGGTTACCTCTTTGCTTGAGTTCTTTTTATTATTTTTGGGGTTTGTGATCATTTTTGGGTGATTTGGATGTTTTCAGTTGTTTAATCATATTGGTGACCCGCATTCCCTGTGTAAGAAATTTTGATAATGGGTTGATTTTAGATGATCGAGTTTTGAAGTTGGTGATTGTTGGATTGTTGTTATTGACGTGTTGTTCGATTTTTGGTGGAATTCTTGTTTCCTCTCCTTGTTACTCCCTATTGTATCTCTTGTGCACAAAGTACAAGAAAACCCTAAGCTAAACACATATCCAACTACAAACAACCAAGCTCCACAAAAAAATTCCAAACACAATTATATTTGTCCTGCTCCCTTCTTCTTGATATGGATAATGTGAATGATCATAATCAAGAGGAGTCTAGCCGCTACTGAAGAACAAACATGAGGTCTCCACTTAAAGAAGCTTGTAATCCGTGCTTGGAAAGCCGAGTCCCAAAGATTGATAATGTTGGTTGTGCCCTCACAAGTCACAAGTCAACTCGAACAAATCAACACACAACTTCAAGTTCAATCTCGACATGTGAGAACAGAGAGACTGAAATACCCCAACCCAAAAAAAAGGTCCTATTAGTATTACTACTTATTTATTTATCCCGTTTATAATTTTTAAAGGGGACTCAAACCCTAAACACAGACCTCCTATTTATATAGTCGTCCTGGGACAATTTTGTGCCTCCAACCGTTAGATAACGTAATTAAGAGATGGAAAAGAACACATTCATCTACGAGATAGCCTAAAGGTTAGTATTCAGATTTCCTCTTTACCATTCAAATGTGTCATTGGGATTATAGATAATCAATTAGTTAACTATTATGATGTCTATATTTTTTGAATTTCGAAAGGAATGCAAGGAGATGTGGGTTGATACAAGATCATGATTAATTGTTAATAGATACAAAAGGATGGTGATGATTTAGTTACATGATAATGTTACAAAATAAGGAATGAGAAATAGAAAGAAATTAAGAGATATATTAATAGCAGTGCCATAAAAATATGGATACTTGGATATATGTTTAACAATTATGGTGGCTATGATTATATTATGATGATGATAATTTATGATGATGGGATCCATGAGGGGTTTATGAGACTTAAGATGAAGTGGTAATGAAATAAAATACCTGGGGTTTTAATTATGTGATGATGATGATGATTGTATGCTGTTGATAATCGTAAAGTGACAGTGGAACTATGCATAGAAATTAAGGTTAGGGTTTCTGACCTCCTAAATTGTGATTAGTAAGGGTCAACTCATATTTTCGGGTTCGTGTTAGTCTGTGTACAAATATTAATTATTAGGTTTTGGATAAATTATAGGTGGCCCTGTCTTATCGCGGTGGATCATTGATTTTTCTATTCCAGGTAAGTGGTGTGATACTCCTTTAGTCCTTTTCGTGCCAAAATACTATTTTATAACCTTCCTTTTCCTGTAAGTTTATTTTCGTTAAATCGGGTTGGCATGCTATTGTTTAAGTATGTTATATTAGGTATTATTTATGTCCGAAAGTTTGATTGACTCCATATTGATTTATGTATTTACAAAGGTGCACCGTGGTGATATAAGTAGTCATTTCAATTCATTTAAGCCACACTTTAACCACATAACCGGGGTATTACACCTTGTACTTACAAGCAAGATATCCTACGAAGAGTTTTCACCCTTGCGTAAGGGAAAAGAAGCATTATTGAGTATATCGAGGTGTTTGAGCAATTACATTTCAAGAGTGATCTCCATGAACCCCCAGAACAAACAATGATGAGGTTCTTGAATGGTTTGGCTCGCTCAATCGCCAAGAAGGTTGAGATGAAACCATATCACTTTCTCGACGAGCCATGTTACATTGCCATCAAGATAGAATGAAGGAAGAAAGAGAAGGCTATCACTACACCTTTTAGTTTCCCTTTTCGTCATCCTACAAGGCCAAGCCCCATGGCTACTCATAGGCCACAAGAAACTCCTCATTCTACACCACCACCGCCTATAATAGACAAGGGTAAGGGAATTGTTTATCCCTCTCCCATGACCTTACCTAAGAATATGGGAGGGAAGAAATGTTTCAAATGTTTATGATCACTTCCAAGTCGATTTCCCTACCTAGAAAACGTTGATTGTGCAAGAGGCACAAGAAATTGAGGATGAACTATTAAATGTTCAAGAAAAGCCGAAGTTTATCGTTGAGGATTGTAGTGATTTCGATCAAGGTGAAATTCTTGTCCTATGAAGGGTATTGCACTTGATTGAGGCTCCAATCGACAAAGCGTAGCGAGTTGATTTTCTACTCAAGGTGCACCGTGAACGACAAGGTTTGCAATTTGATTATCGACGGAGAAAGTTGTTCAAATATGCTACAGGCATATGGGTTGAGAAGTTGGGGCTTCCAATTGTTACACACCCTCATCCTTGCTCCTTGAAGTGGCTCAACGACAAAGGTGAAATCAAGGTAACAAAGCAAGCCATAATCAATCTTTCAATTGGTTCTAACTATCATGATTCCATATTGTGTGATGTGCTAATAAATGCGTGTCACATCTTGTTGGGCTGTCCATGGAAATTTGATAGACATGCCTTTCATGATGGGATGGAAAACACATACAAATTCGCAATTTATAAAAAGAGGGTCACACTTGCACCGTTAGCTCCTCATGAGCTACCACCATCAAAATTGGGGTGGGATGTGAAGACCCTAAACACTTGAGTTAAACATAGGTAGAGAAAGTTCTTGGAAAGGGGAGTAAGTTTATACCTTACTCCTCCTTAAGACAAGCAAAAGTGAGGAAGTGATTCCCCCACACCCTCTTATAGCCCCATTGCTAGAGTATTATCGAGATGTATTTCCACAAGACTTACCACCGGGTCTCCCACCTATATGCAAAATTGAGCATCAAATTTATCTCATTCCTGGTGCCCCTTCACCCAACAAGGCGACCTATAGATTCAATCCCATGGAAACCAAGGAGTTGAAATGTCAAGTTGATGAGCTTGTTGAGTGTGGTTACGTCCAGGAAAACATGAGCCTATATTTGTTTTCGATCTTGCTTGATCCCAAGAAAGATGGCACATTTCAAATGTGTGTGGATAGCCGTGCGATCAACAACATCAGTATCAAGTATCGTTATCCCATACCACGACTCGATGACATGTTGGATGAACTCCACGATTCGTCCATATTTTCAAAGATAGGCCTTCGAAGCGGTTATCATAATATTCGAATGTGGGAAGGAGATGAATGGAAAATGACATTCAATACGAAGGAGGCTTATATGAATGGATGGTAATGCCTTTTGGTTAGTCAAATGCTCCTAGCACATTTGTTTGGCTTACGAATGAGGTTCTTCGATTGTTCATTGGGTAATTTGTTGTGGTCTACTTCGAAGATATTTTGGTGTACTCCTGAAAGGAGACTGAGCATCTCGATCATCTTGAGGCTTGTAGACATTGGATTGTCATTAGTTTTGTAATTCAATGGTTGATGTAAAATTAGGATAAGCTCGGCAATAACACTGCAAGCAGAGGAAGTCCATAAAATAAGCCAAACCTCCATAAAATAAACCCCACCACCACAAAACGAATCAAAAAACATAAAATAAGCCCAAAGCCATAGCGTTACCCGCCGGTTACATTAGGATAGCCTATCCCTTAAGATCCCGCAGTCGAAACTCTTCAAGAGAAGAAAACCCAAAGTGTAACCTGCCGATTACGCTACCGTAACCCACCGGTTATAGTGTGTGACTTTGACTTTGCTCTAGATTCCACTACAAGGTCACGTTGAAATACCGCTAAAGCCTAACCCGCCGGTTACGCTGTGGACAAAAGCACTTCGTTCTAGTATTCTTTGCCCTCGAAACGCAACACTTCAACCATACAACTTGAGTTGATCTCATCCTAAGAGATTAACTCGGATTGTTTTACCACCTTTTACGGATTAATTAATCTGCTAACCCAACATTGTAAATACCCCCTATTTTCTTTAGAAACGACACACTGAATCTCTCAAGCGTATTGATACTGCGAGATTATTCCTTTCTCTCTCCCTAATTTATCTCTTGTGCTGCTTGTTGCCAGGTCAGTAGTTATTTATTTTTATTCAATTTTATTTCCGTTATTTACATTGTAATTTCCATAAAAATCATGTAACTCATTAATAATTGCAAAGCATGTATAATGTGTAATTCATGTCAACTTGTAGGTACACCCTGGGAAATGAGGCGAAACCTCCTTCCGCGTGATGCGCTACTTAAAAACGATCAGGAGCCGACTAAGGTTTCTTAATCCTTAAATAAGGATATTTTTATTTTGCGAAATTCGTTTTCGGGGTGATGAAACTTTATTTATTTACAAACTCGTTTTTATTATTATTTAAATTATTCGAAATTGCACAAAATAAGTTAATAATAATTCAATCCCAATCCAAAACACTCAATTCAGGCTCGGGAAGGAAAAAGTGGGCCGCCAGAACCCATTAAAACCCGCCTGGGTTTTAAGGGATTCTAGGCTGGGTCTTTTTCCTTCTCGGCCCAGAGAGAAGTGGATTGAAATTGATAAAACCTGCCTGGGTTATCTCAACTTCTAGTCCATTGCTCTCGGGCCTAGCTTTGAATTGGTGTGGATATGAATTAAATCATTTTTTAAAGTTATTTTTATGCAAAAACCGAACTTTTTAGATAATTAAACGAATTTACAAAATTTTTAAAGAGTCGTCAGCCGATTTAAAGAAATCGACAAACCAAAAAATAAAAAGAAAGACTCCGGTCTACGAACCCAATTTCTAGATTCGGGGTAAGGTTACGTATTCGAGAGTTATAAGAACTCTCGAATCCGCCTGTTATAAAACAGACTCTACTAAAATCACCATTGAATTTAAAAAATATGTACAAGCATGGAATTAAATAAAGGATTACATGATTAAATATAATAATTTAAATCAAAGAACCGAACCTTGCTTAAGGTGTAGCGACGACAAATTTGATCCCTTGAGTTGCCCCTTGATTTGAAACCCGGATGAGAAATGTGGATGGTTTAGGAAAATTGGTGTATGGATGGTTATATGGTTGTGAAGAATATGATTATGGTGGTAATAGAAACATGGAATTATGAAGAGAATTTGAGAGTGGAAGTATGGTGAAAATGAGAGTAGAGTAAGTGATAGTAGCTGATGATCGGTTCCTCATGAAGGTGAAATGGAGGGGGTATTTATAGGTGAGGGAGTGTGAGTTTTGGAGGGAAGCCATGGGGAGCATACCCCACAAATCATGCCATCAGAGTCCAAAACCCAGGCGGGTTTTAGGGTGGTCAAGGGGAAGGTCAACCATGTGGGGCTATGATCAAGGGATCACGCATGCATGCAGATTTTGGTGCTAAAAAGCTTAAAACCCAGGCGGGTTTTGATAATATTATCATGCGGATCAGTGACGTGGATTGAAACGACGTCGCCTGTTACTCCGTTCAAAACCCAGGCGGGTTTTAATCTTTTCTGGGACGAGGCGCGCGACTGGGCCTATTTCTACATGGGCCTGTTCAATAAAAGTTTAAACCCCAGTGGGTTTTAACAATTTATTTACAGCTTGTTTATTTTCCTTGGGCTCGGCTTATTGCTCTTTTGGGCCCAATGACCCGTTTATTACTCGGCCCGTCTGACTTGCATATTTTCAAGGGGTCGGGATTATAACGGTACAAATTCCGGTGTCTACAGAGAGCCCCCACTTTGATCGAGTCCGAATAGAACGAAGGTCAAAGTAGTCTAAGGATATGACTTTGGTTTGCAAAGGCTGATTTGACGCTTGGAAGCTGAGTCCTGCATCAAGGTTGCGGGCGGCATGCGCCTCCTTTAAGATGATCTCGAGCAAGCATGATGCTCTATTTGACTGCCGATGTTTTGATGGAATTTTCTAGTCTTTCTCAGTGTCGGTCTTTCCGGCTTGCCAGCTTTTCCTCGCGGTTTGCCCAGTCTTTCCCGGTGTCGATTCATATTGGTTCCAGTCTTTCCCAGTGTCGATTCCAGTCTTTCCCGGTGTCGGTTCCAGTATTTCCCGGTGTCGGTTCCAGTCTTTTGTTGGTTCATATTGGTTCCAGTCTTTCCCGGTGTCGATTCCAGTCTTTCCTGGTGTCGATTCCAGTCTTTCCCGGTGTCGGTTCCAGTCTTTCCCGGTGTCACTTCCAGTCTTTCCCGGTATCGGTTCCAGTCTTTCCCGGTGTCGATGTTGATGATGGTGGGCATTTTTTGATGCCGAAGGACTTCATCAGACGCGTTGCTGATGGCCTTGGGGGTCGAGACTTTATCGGGCACGATGCCGATGGCTCGGAGATTGAGACTTCACCGGACGTGATGCCGGTGGCTCGGGACTGCATCGAAACTCTGCCGATGGTCCGGAATAATGATGGCAGCGACCTCTTGTCCGGTCACTGAGTGATGGTGGTCCCTTGTCGGCGACCTGAAAATCATGAGAAAAAATTGAGCATCATCTTTATTGAAATAAAATGAAGGAGATTCGATTTTCACCTGCGCGTGGCCGAAAATTTGGGTCAGAGGGCGCCCAAAACCCAGCGCGGTTTTGGCGTCCTCCATTGGGTCGTGTCTGCGCCTGGACCGCGTCCTCTGGGCCGCTTCTTCTGGGCCAAACAAAACCCAGGCGGGTTTTGTGTATTTTTCTTCATTTTTTCGCCTCATGAAGGAATCAAAGTGGGGTCCGTCCCACTTGCGGTCATAAATCCTCCACGTCTCCATGCCTCTCTTTTGGGTGACAAAAGGATAACCTTTCGGATTTTCGACCAATGAAATGCGTTTGGCATCTCAAGGCGGTTACTAAAAACGAGCGGCTCACACTCATCCACTTTTTCTATAAATTCAAATGCATTTCCTTCATTTCCTTCACATCTTTAATCTCCTTCATCTCTCTAGCTTACTACCTCTCTCTCTAGAAAAGAAATATTGTCCTTTTTGAAGCAATTCTCGGGTTTGAAAAGATGCAACCTCGAAGTCACAGAAATCCACCTCTTCCTCATACGGCGGCTTGGCCTCATGAGCGGTCTTCGCGACGCAACTTCGTTCCCGGCATGGAAGTGGCTCCCTCTGATCTTGTTGTTGAATCTTGGAACCATGCTTGGTTTTACTGTTCCCATGGCAAGGTAATCCTTTAAACCTTCTTATTGTACTTAGTTTAGCGTAAAAAATGAGCAAGCATGAATTTATTTTTCATACTTTGTCGATTTTTAGCTATTTTAAGTATCCATGTTAGGATGTAGGGTGACCCATTTTTTGCATTTTGACCGAAAAATATCTGCGAATAGCTTGCAAAAATGGACCAAAAATATTTTGTATGCGTTCTGGGCCAATTATCCGCGTAGCGGCCCACTAGGCGGAATAAAACCTAGGCGGGTTTTATGTCCGGCCTATTGGGTCGTTTGCGTGTTTTGGGCCGGTCAACTGGGCTTGGCGGAGTCAAACCCCAGGCGGGTTTTGCCATCCCCCCCTTTTTTTAGGCTGCTTCGTGGGCCGAGACTGTGGGCCTGTTTGAGTCAAACCCTAGGCGGGTTCTGGACTCAATTTTCCCCAAATTTATTGTTGAACCGGCTTAGGCCGTGCCACTTGAGCTTTGTTTGTTTGCTTCATGGGCCGTGGCTGTGAGCCCAATGTTCGTCCTGGGTCCAACTTAGGTCCATGAAATTATGCTTAGAGCCCCTATTTTAAAATGACGCCTTGAAATTCTACCCTTAGGAGGACAACCTGAAAACTCCTGGTGCCTTAAAAGAGCCACTGAAGGCGGCGAAATCAATTCCGGGGAATTTTGTCCAAGAGACTTTAACCGCGGCGGGCTTCATGCCGTTCTGGAAATGCTTGGAGGCTTGGAAGAAAATGACGTTCCGGATTATTGGTCGAGCGATGGCGGAGAGGTTGTGGGATTCCACTAACTCATTCCACTTCCCCGTGGGTGAGATGACAGTCACGCCTAAAGATTTTTTCATGATCACCAGTCTTCCTTGGGGCGGGCAGGACGTGGTCTTCGACGTAGATGTTCCTCCCGTAGTTCTGGATTTGCTGGCTTCAGTGTCTGCGTGTTTGGGACGCCATCAAGGTCTCCCTAACCTTGCCTATAAGTACTTTGAGATGACCATTCGCGATGCGAATTTCCAAAACCTGCCTCTAGAGCAACGTCGCTTCATTTTCTTGGCATATATCATCTCTGTTACCCTTTTTGCCAACCTTGGGGATAATATTTCCCTGACCTGGTTTCGGAATCTCCTCAATTTTGATAATATTCGAAACCTGAACTGGGGCAAGGCGGCCTATGCCAACTTCATCCATTGGCTCCGTCGTGGCGTCCGTCTTTTAATGGATGCAGATCCGGTTTACCTCCATGCAGCCCAGGCTCGCTACCAATACGGTCCTTCCTTGTGGAAGGTGCTCGAGGTATGTGCTCGATCCTTCTCTTTTAATGTACTTATTCATCTTTCGTTCCTGGTTTGACTCTGTGCATGCGATGTGGGCATATGAGTATATCTTGGCCCTGGGAATTCGCTCGAAAAAGGACAAGACGGTGCCAGCTGCCGAACGCTGGACCATCGAGGGTGTACATGATAAGAAGTACAATTCGGGGTGTCTCAACCTTATTCGCAACATCTTGGATAACTTGCGACCGGTATCTCCTTATTCTTGACACCTTTTCTATTTTTCTATGCATGCCATACTTAAATGTATTCTTTTTCTTGCAGGATCAAATAAATTGGCGTCCTTGGGCCGACTTCGACATCAGAGGGTTACCACCACCTCTGGATCAGGTGGAACACAACACCCGTCTTCGCCTCTTAGTTGAAGGGCCTTATGGCTATGTGTGGTATTTAGGGGAGAGGGCCTCGAGGTAGATTTTGGAAGGTTACCCCGGTCTCATTCCCCTAGATCCTCTAGTGCAGAGGTTTGAGCCATGGCGGATTGATCCGGCCATTTTGAGGGATTTAGTTCGAGGTCAAGCATTTGACGACTTTGTGCACAACGTTCCCCATGATCAATTCGATGAGGAGTTCTAGCGTTATCTTAGCCGTTTGGCTCCTCGAGTGGTATGTATCTTCCTTCTTCGTCCTTGTCATGTTTTAGCCATTTTCTAACCGGAAAATCTACAGCTGGGACCTTACACTAAAGCTGTCGAAGTGGGGGCTCCTCAAGAGAGACGAAAGATCGGTGGCTTCCTGGAAGTGGAGCACAGTAGTGAGTGCTCCGCGCTTCAAGAATTCGACCATAAACTTGTAAGACTCGGCTTTATGTTGCCTCCTTTTTATCCTATATACCATTTGTGAATGACCCTTTGTTTTGTTATTTTCCAGCCGAGCTGGGCTTTTCTCCGACAACTGACTAAGGAGTGGAGCACCATGAGGAAGTTCATTGATCGGGGCTTCATCGGTTCAGGGAGATATCAAGGTGGTGCTGCCAGAAGGGTCAATATGGAGGTCGATGCAAAGTCTGTTCCCAGATAACCACCTCGACGTTCCACTGCAGGCGCTCCTCGCACAGAGCCCCCACGTCGCCCTTCAGTTGGGGAATATTCCACTCGAGGTCGATCTGGGAGGAAGTTGGGGGGTCTTCTCGTCCTCCTCTAGTAGCTGTACTTGAGGATCGGGGGAAAGGCGTTCTGATCGAGGGTCGACACTCCACTGGATCCCATCGTAGCAGGTCTGGTAGCAGAAGTTGCCACCCTCCGAGCATGGTCGAGGACATGGCTCGGATGTCCTTGGAGGAGTCATTGGGTCACGGAGGGTCATATCACAGTACTGGATATGGTGGTGATACTCAGCCCCACTCTTACTGGGTGGAGGACGCTTCTGAATCGAGCGCCACTCACCGGCCTCCTCGTCGTGGTCGTGAACTGGTAGTGAGGGATCGTGACTCAGGTGCATCCGTAGGGTATCCTGGCGGTCAGGCCCTAGCGGATGACGCTACTTCACATCCTGCACCTTATGATGCTTCATCTTTTGGTTCTGGTTCTGCGGGATGGCCTACCCCTGCTCCTGAGATGGGTCCATCATGGCCCATGGGTTCCCAAGAGTGGTATGTGCCTCAACATTCTTGGCCGGGTGGATCTGCTTCTTCCAGTTGGCCCGTCCCTGGTTATGGAACTTGTCCGGTATGGCCTACTCCATCTGTTGAATGGTAGGTTCCTGATTATTCTTGGCTGGCTGCTTCGTAGGAACACTCTGTGTCTTCGCCGTCGAGTGTGCATCCTTCGGAAATGGCCTTGACCGGGCCATCGCCTCTTGTGCAGACTGCTCCTGGACCTGACTATTACTCCTGGGATACCTACTTTGGCACGGCCGGTACTTCCAACGCAGGAACTTCACATGCAGGGGGCAACTTGGCGGAGGACAGCGGCGATTCCGGTTCCCTGTGGTGATCACCTTTATGCAATGCAAGACTCTTCTTTTTTTTTTTATGCGAGACTCTTTGTAACGTATTTTTATTTTATGCAAGACTCGAACTTGGTGTATGCACAACTTGACGCTTTTATTTAATGTAATTTCGAATTATTTTCTACATGATGGGATTAATTCCGATTAATCCCGCTTCCCCAAAAAGAAAATAAAATAAAAAAGAACAAAAACTTAAGTGTCGGAGTTACTCGAGCAAAATTTCAGAACTAACATCATTGGGTCGATAACAGAACCCGAAACATCAAAGAATACACAAATGGGCCAATCGAAACAAAACCCGATACCATACTATACAAAAGGGCCGCGGAAACAGGAAAACGGGCCCAGACCGCTTAAAACCTAGGTGAGTTTCAAGCGGTAGAGGGAGCTGGGTCGGAGCTGGCTGGCGCGCGTGGGGTGTCCTGGCGAGGTTAAAACCCGCCTAGGTTTTAACCTTTTTTTTTCTTTTTTTTTTGTTTTTTAACCGTTGAAGAAAGGCTTGAATCATGGGATATGATTGCAATGGCTATGTGACTGTTTGCTGGCCGATTTGTTCCTTTTTTATCATGCATAAAGGTGTATAAATACCTCATCCTTTGCCATGGATATCATTCATCATCTTCAATTGCATATTCCACCTAAAAGAGCCTCCTAAAATCACAAAAACCCTCCTATCATGGCCTTCGAGAAGAAGCTCGCTACTTGGATGAGCACTTTGTCCAGAGACGAGAAGAAAGAGCTCGGGAGATATAGCCTGACGAGATTGCTAAGTCTCCGACAAGCGAGAGTTAACCATGACTTTATTCGAGCGGTAGGAGCTTTTTGGGATCCGAAGATGCATGTTTTCCGCTTTTCCTTGAAGGAGCTATGCCCATTACCTGAAGAGTGGTCATCTATTCTCGAGACGAATCATTTCGCACGGCCGACATCACCTCCAACTGTTGCCGACAACACCAAACAGTACAAAGAGTTGCTATGTCTTCCGAACCGAGTCATAGGAAGCGCACTATTCAGTGATAAGGTACATTTTCAAACCATTGTCGAATACTTTCAATCGCCTGACACGTTGGAATATGGACCCGTGATACGAGTGCGAGCACTCGTATTATGTCTTCTTGGAGAATTTTGCTTTTATCATGGCGGGCGAAGAACCGGGCCGGCGGGCCTAATTCAAATTGTTGAAGACATGGCTTGAGGTTTTAATCCAGTGCCGTTGATGTTGGCGGAAACTATGATGGGTTTGGACAATCCGGATCCAGAATATGAGCTTCGTGGGAGCCCCCTACTTCTTCAGGTACATTTCCTCCATCTCTTTTCCTCAAATCTGCCTACTGCCTTCAAAACCCAGGTGGGTTCTGATCTTTTTTTTTATATATTTTTTTCATTATTTTTTTTCATTAGTTGGGAGAATAATTGGTATGCAATCATAACCCGTGCTAACTTTATGGGCAGATATGGCTCATGGAGCATTTGGGCCTTATCGAAAATCCTCGTAACCCCTCGGCGCTTGCAAATTATTGTCAAAGGAGGCGCAAATATACCAAGCTCCGATCGGTAACTGAATGGATCGCTTTTCTGAAGGAACCTCGTGACATCGCGTGGTGAATCGAGTGGTGGCATGTTCCTGAATATGTGACCAGTGATTATCGCAACGCCTATGTGTGTATCGCCGGCTTGACACACATGACTTTCTACTTTTCGGAGCGAGTATTGCGACAGATGGGCCACAAACAGACCATCCCCGAGCGGCTATGTGAAGCCCCCGAGCAATTGAAGCTTCGTGGCTCGGTGATAGAGTCTTGGTTGAAGTATTGGGCGAGAAGACCGACCCTTAAGGCTCCCTCAAAGGCACATGTATCAGAGATCGCTGACTCTGAATATCACGGGTGGCTGATTGCGGCTGTCGAGTCTCGCCGTGCTGGAGAGGCGCTAAGAAGTCGAACATCCATGAGGGAGAGGTTGGGTCCTCGTTCCACGATAAAGGATCGTCTCGGTGCAAAGATGACGGCAAAGGATCGGCTTGGTCCGAGGGTGGAGACACGGAAATCACATAAACGAGCCTATAAGCCTAAAAACAAAGAGACGGACCCAAATGAGCCTAAAGACATGGAGATTGATCATGAGACCACTGGCGACATAGAGAAGGTAAAACAAGAGTAGAAGATGGACGGAAGTGAAGGAACTGAACTGCTTTGCTAGAATAAACTTTTAATTACGCCTTTTGAATTTTCTTATTTACAAGCAGTGTACTTGCATTTTAATTATTAATAAAAGAAGAATTATTGTTTACAATCATTGTGTCCTAGCAAAATTTATCTTTCCTTCTTTTGTGAGCGTAGATTGAATATTAACCAAGTGTCTGAAAATTGGTTTCCCAGTTGCTTGGCTACATTAAGCATAATATCTCTTGAGCTGATCCAAATTTTTGGGTTGAATCACATCTTCTCCATCCATAGTGGCAAGTCGAGCTGCTCCTCCCGACAAAATTTCCTTGACCATATAAGGACCTTTCCAATTAGGTGCAAACTTTCCCCTTGGATCTTGTATTGTGCCCTCATTTCCTTAAGCACCAAATCACCTTCTTGAAGTGAACGACTTTTCACCTTTTTATTAAAGGCGCGAGTGATCCTATTCTGGTATACCTGAACATTATGCAACGCCCTTAATCGCCTTTCATCCATCAACATTAACTCCTCGAACCTTGCCCTAGCCCATTCTACTTCTGGCAATTGGCTTTCTGCCACTATTCGTAATGATGGGATTGCTAACTCGATCGGCAGGACTGCTTCCATCCCATACACTAATGAATAGGGTGTTGCTCCTGTGGCAGTTCGAATCGAGGTTCGGTATCCCCATAAGGCAAATGCTAACTTGTCAGGCCAATCCTTGTAAGTAACGACCATCTTCTTAATGATTCCCGCCACCGTTTTATTGGCCGCTTCTACAGCTCCGTTGGTGTTTGTCATCGGTAAGGTGAAGACCGATGATGCTGAATTTTGTAATTGGTGAGCAAAACCTCCACCTCCTTTTGAAAATGACTCCCGTTATCACTTATGATCTCATGAGGTACTCCATATCGGCATATAATGTTCTGAAGGATGAATTTAGCCACTTGCTTGGATGTGAGTTTGGCAAAAGAGGCCGCCTCTACCGACTTAGTGAAGTAATCAATAGCGACCAAGATGTATTCATGTCCTTCTGTTCCGGTTGAGAGTATTTTACCAATGATGTCAATACCCTATACCGAGAATGGCCATGGAGAGGTCAGTGTTGTCAGATATGAAGGACGTTGATGCTGCAAATTGGCATACTCCTGACATTTGTGACATTTTCGAACGAAATTCAAGCAGTCTGCTTCATAGTGGTCCAGTAATAACCAGCTCTTTGAATCTTCTTCTCCAGCATGCGCCCATTCATGTGATTCCCACACTCTCCTCCGTGTACAGTTGCCATAATTTCTTTCGCACTTTTGGCATCAATACACAACAGATTGATGCCTGTAGGTGACTTCTTGTACAACCGATCTTGGATCAAGCAGTATTGTGCTGCTAAAGCCCTGATCGCTCGTTGTCCTCGAGCATCTAACTCAGCTGGATATTCTCCTTTCCGAAGGAAATTGTATATGTCAAGAAACCATTCATCAGTCTCCTCTTCTTGTGTTTCCATGGCACAAACATATGCGGGTTCAGACTGTCGCCCTACAATTACTGGTAGCTGGAGTGTGCCTGATGGGATTGATATCATTGAGGATAACTTGGCCAAGGCATCGGCCAGTTCATTGTGATCCCTAGAAAGATATTGGAAGTTAATCTTCTCAAATTGGTTAGCCAGTCCCAAAAGCTTCTACTGATAAGCTAAAAAGCACTCACTTCGAACTTTCCATGCATTCTTGGCCTGGTTAATAATGAAGCTAGAGTCTCCAAAGACCTTTATGTGGCGTATTCCTAAAGCCAAGGCAGCTTGTAGGCCTTTGATGCATGCTTCATACTCCGCCGCATTGTTAGTAGCATCAAAATCCAATTTTACAGATACAGGGACATGTGCACCTTCTGGAGATATTAATAGGACTCCTATTCCACAACCCATTTGGTTAGAAGCTCCATCAAAATACATTTCCCAAGTAACTTCATCAGTCAAGAACACGTCTTCGTTTGGGAATTCCAAGTGAGTGCTTAGAGGTTCCTGTGATGGTGAAGCAGCCAGAAAATCTGAAACAACCCGCCCTTTAATAGATTTATGGGGTAAGTATTGAAGATTGAACTCAGAAAGCATGACTACCCATCGAGCGATGCGGTTATTGATAGTTGGTTGCTCCATGATGAATTTGATGGGATTGTTCTCAGCTATTACATACACCGTGTGTGAGAGCATGTAGTGCCTTAATTTCTTGGTGGCCCAAACTTATGCGAGAGCCATTTTCTCTATGTCTGCATATCGACTTTCGTAGTCGAGAAACTTCTTGCTCAAGTAGTAGATGGCGCTCTCTTGACCTTTCACCTTTTGAGCTAGCATAGCCCCCATGGCTGAGCTAGTCACTATAAGGTAAAGGAGTAGAGGCTCATCTGGTACTGGTGGCATGAGAACTGGAGGATGTTGCAAATATTCCTTGATTTTATCAAAAGAAGCTTGGCACTGATCGTCCCATTCTACTTTGCTTCCTTTCTTTAGCTTCTTAAACAAAGGTTCACAAGTCATGGTGAGCTTTGAAATAAACCTGCTGATGTACTAGATTCGGCCCAAGAAACCTCTTATCTCCTTTTCTGTCTTAGGTGGTTGTAACTGTTGGATAGCCTTGATCTTTGAAGGATCAACTTCAATGCCCTGTTAGCTGACCACATAGCCTAGTAGCTTCCTAGAGGTAACACCGAAGGTGCACTTTGCTGGGTTGAGTCGCATCTTGTATTTGCGAAGTCGCAGAAAGAACTTCCTGAGGTTAGGAACATGACCCTCCCTTGTCTTGGACTTAACAATCATGTCATCGACATAAACTTCTAATTTGACGTGCATCATGTCATGAAGTAGGATATTGGCAGTTCTTTGGTACGTTGCTCCGGCATTTTTAAGAGTGAAAGACATGACGACATAACAGTATGTTCCCCATGGTGTGGTAAAGGAAGTCTTCTCCATATCTTCTTCTGCCACTTTTATTTGGTTGTAACCGGTATACCCGTCCATAAAAGATAAAAGCTCATGTCCGCAAGTGTTATCCACTAATACATCGATGTGGGGTAGAGGGAAACTATCCTTGGGACTAGCTTTGTTAAGGTCTAGGAAGTCCACGCACATGCGCACTTTCCCGTCTTTCTTGGGTACTGGGACAATGTTAGCAATCCATTCAGGGTATTGGACTACTTTGATAAACTTAGCGTTAAGCTGCTTGATCACCTCTTCTTCAATTTTCTTAGCCCATTCAGGTTTGATCCTCGTAGCCTTTTGTCGAACCGGCTTTGCATCAAGGAGCAAAGGTATGGTGTGCTTCGCAATTTCCCTGTCAATCCCCGGCATGTCTTCATAAGACCACGCGAATACATCCACAAACTCCTTGAAAAGCTCTGTAAATTCTACTCGTTCTTCTGCTGTGAGTGAACTACCTAACTTCAACTCCCGAGGTTGTTCTTTCATGCCCACATTTATGGTGATGGTGTCTTCAAACACCGCCATCTTATGCTCATGTTCATTGGAAAATTCTTTCAAGGGTTCATTAAATTCCAGATTATTATTAGCGCAGCAGTTCAGGGAAGAGGGGAAAGAAGAATCAGAGTAAGCAGAAAGGTTCATTTTATTGAATGCGGAAATGAGTACATCGCCAGCAGATTCAAGACCAGACTCACTTGACTCTAGACTCTTAGGACCAGACTCTATGTCCATAGGAACAGACTCTCCAACAGATAAAACGAAGCTATTCTTCTCAGCATCGACCCATGAGACCGCCTTGACTTCTTCTTCTTCAGTGATCATGAGACTTGGGTCAAAGCTTGGGTTGGATAATGCGAATAACACAATTCAGACTCTCCCTTAGCAGCTTCTTGTCCAAACAACATACCAAATATGTTGCTCCCAGCAAGATGAGTCCATTCCAACGGTGGCTGTTTGTCCCGAGCGGGGATAAAAACAGTAGCCATATTAATGGTATAGTCATTGAAAACCTCTAATCCAGCAACTTGAACTCCCTTGTTCTTCAGGTAGTATGGTTCCGGGAGCCCATAGTAAGGGAAGTCATCACCTTCCCTAACAAACTGTCCATTCAGAGTGAGTGGATAGGGCTTCATTTGGAACAAGGTAGGTGGGTTGTCCATCCTCTTTTGCTCAGCTATGGCTATTTTGGCGAACCTAACTTCCTTCTCAATTGGCTTGTATCCTAAGCCAAACCTTCCCTTCTGCTTAAACATCTTGAACATAGGAGGAATCTTATTTTTCGGGTTCTTTCCTTGCGGCATTCCAGGAAAGTGTCCCTGTTTCCTGAGTATAGCATGCCCTTTGGGATTTGAGTAGGGATCGAAGTCAAAGGAAGCTTCATCCTGGCTCAAAGTCACCACAAGTTCAAAGTTGTGAAGTTCTTCGTCCATAGAACTGTGTTCCACCTCAAGGGTTGCTTGGTTGGGAGTGAAGACAACATTGATGGATTCTCCCGAGATGGTGATAACTTGTCCTTGGACCAACATCTTTACCTTCTGGTGTAAGGTAGATGCTATAGCATTGCATTCATGAAGCCATGGCCTCCCTAGTAGCAGATTGAAGGAGGCTGGAATGTCTAGCACTAAGAACTCCACATTCCGAGTGATATTGCCTGTAGTGATGGGCAATATTATGGACCCAACCGACTTTCGAGGAGAATTATCGTAAGCCCTTAGTTGTACACCATTTTGAGCCAAGTGTTGTTGTTGGACTCCCAATTTCTGTGCCGTCCTCCAAGGGCACACATTCACAGTTGAGCCATTATCGACTAAAACTAATGGGACAGTCTTGTTGGAACATTGCACTGTAAGGTAGAGTGCTTTGTTGTGGGATTCCCCTCCCTGAGGCAGATCTTCAATCCCAAAGGTGATAGACTCTTGCCGGGTAGTCACATGAGCAATTAGAGATTCAGGAGTTGTCGCGGAGATATCGCACGCTGAAGAGCGTCCATCATCTTTTGTCTGTGTGCTTGTGAGGTACAAATCAGCTGCCAGATGGTAACTTCAGCCTTGGTCTTCTTGAGTTGTGCAAGGAGAGGATCTTCAGGCTGGATATGATTGTCGTTAGTAGCTATTGGTGTAGGATTAGAAACAGCCACTGGGGTGTTGGTGTTCTTGTTGTTATGGCGGCCTGATCGAGTGAGGAATGCTACATCATCTGATGTTGGCTCATCCGGCTCCATCCATTCCATCTTGGAGTATTCATGTTGCTCATCGTCATCACTGTCCCAGATACCATGAATGGATAGGTCTTCATGAAAGTCGAGCACCTCGGGAATAGGTTGACCCGTTTCAACAATTAAAGTAGAAGGATCAAAGCTACAAACTCCATAAAAGATAGCATTTGTATGCTCGGGCATCATGTTGGTTTGATTGTTAGGCTTTTGGGCAGCTTTTGGCATGGGTAGCGTCCCATCCCTTATCATATCTTCTATTTTGTTCTTGAGAGACCAGCATTTCTCAGTATCATGTCCTCGGCAACGATGGTAGCGGCAGAATTGATCCAAATTCTTTCCTCTCGTTGCTGATTCTTCCTTTGGCAAAGGTAGGACCAAAAAACCCTTCTTGACCAATCGGTCAAGAGCTTGTGAGTAAGAGACATCCAATGGTGTGTAAGTCTCATACTTTGGTATGAAAGGCCGCTTGTGCTGGATAGAGTTAGTTTCCATGATCTTAGGAGGGTAGCTAGACGCAGTAGTGGCCCTCCTGTTGGAACTAAACCCCTTCCATCCAAGCGAAGTGGTCTACTCATTATGCATTGCCTCTAATTGGACACAGATGTCCTTCAAGTAGTCAAAGTCTTTGATGACGTGATATCCCAAGTGTTTGGATAAACTGCCTTTTAGCCCTTGCTTGAAAGTAGACAGCTGTAGGCGAAGAGGGATTGTCTCATTGATGTGAGACAGCTTGGTATGCCATCGCTCAAAGTAATCCATGAAGGATTCGTCATCTCGTTGCTTCATGGCAGTCAAGTCATCCACCGTAGCCTGCTTCCTTTGAATGCGACTGTAGTGATTGATGAAGGCTTTGAACAGTTCATTCCAATCAGCCTTCATTTGGGGTGGTAAAGCGTGATACCATACCTTGGCTTCGCCATCTAGAGTGGATGGGAAAACAGTAGAGTATAAACCGACATCAATTCGGTTTAATGGTGCTAGCCTCATGAACTCTTCGATGTGATGAACTGGGTTCTCAGAGGGTTTGAACCTGATGTTTGGTACCTACACTTTATCAGCTACCTTCAGAATTGGCTGAATAGGCAATGGCACTTCCAGATATTTGTCAGCAAAAGTCGGCACAGTGCTCATTGCTTTGGTAAGGCTTTCTAATTTCTGTTCAAGGGCCTTAACAGCAGGGTCCTTCATGAATTTAGACATCTCAGGGGTATCGACCTTCGCCTTGGATATCCCACTTCCTCCAGAATTTGGGGATGTCTTGATGATTTCAGGTTCGGACTCATATCCCTATATCTCTTCATCGTCTTCTTCAGCATTCAACCTCAGTTTGGTATTGATCTTAGTAATGGCTTGCAATATTCCGTCCATCACCTGTTGTTGTTCATTCAGTCTTTTGCCCACCTTCTGCTCTTATTCTAAGGTATTGGCAAATACCAGCCCTTGCATTTTGGTGTAGAGGTCATCCAAATGCTTTGTGATGTTGGCTTCGGTGCTCTGGACCGAGATCTCTTGGAATTGTTCTCCAGACATGATGTTGTCATTGGTTGTAGATGATCGTAGCAAGGGTTCGAAATCAAACGGCCTGTTCGTGGATCTCGAATGCGGGCTCGGAGTCGATCACCAATGATGCATGCATGGAAATTCAAAGTAAGACACTCGATGACATACTCCGACACGTTCTACCCGATGCATGCATGACCTAGATGACTTATATGATCCTAATCAATCTTGACACATATATGCTGACACAGAGGACTCACCCACTTTTTGGGAGTGCATGGCCTAACTCTATATGGACCTAAAAAAAAGAACATTATAAAGGGCTTGATAAAGTCAACATAGCGAGCGGGTCATAAGTTGACAGGCTTTAGTCAGTGTTTCTCAATTCAGATGGGCCCGATCCACTGGCCGAACGTTTTAAGGAGAATCTGTAACTTGGCCCAATAACTCAGACAGCTCAAACCATATTGGCTATTATGCGGACTAGAATAATGTTCAACAAGACCGACAACCCACTTTTCTTTTTTTTTTTTTTAACCTTTTCCTTTTTATACTCCTCTTTTTTTAACTCGGGGAAAATGGATATTGTAAAGGACTGGATAAAGTCAACAATGAGCGAGTCATAATCAATTTATGGGCTTAATTGACAAATCCTATATGGTTGGGCTTAACAAAGAGCCGGCCATAAGTGTGATGGATTTATTAATTAAATCGATAAATTAATTTATTCAAGCCTAGTGACTATTATGCAGTCTAAGACGCTATCCATTAACTTTGTTAGCCTTTTCATTAATTTTTGGACCTTTGTTAAGAGAATTTCATAAAGGGTCATATAATATCATCAAAGGTGAGTCAATTTTATTTATTAATCAAGATAATCAACTTTCGAGCATAAATGGGCCCTTCCACTTGGGCTAACCAAAATGTCTTTGAGTTAATCATATTTACAAACTCGTTTTTATTATTATTTAAATTATTCGAAATTGCACAAAATAAGTTAATAATAATTCAATCCCAATCCGAAACACTCAATTCAGGCTCGGGAAGGAAAAAGGGGGCCGCCAGAACCCATTAAAACCCGCCTGGGTTTTAAGGGATTCTGGGCTAGGTCTTTTTCCTTCTTGGCCCAGAGAGAAGTGGATTGAAATTGATAAAACCAGCCTGGGTTATCTCAACTTCTAGTCCATTGCTCTCGGGCCTTGCTTTGAATTGGTGGTGGATATGAATTAAATTATTTTTTAAAGTTATTTTTATGCAAAAACCGAACTTTTTAAATAATTAAACGAATTTACAAAATTTTTAAAGAGTCGCCAGCCGATTTAAGGAAATCGACAAACCAAAAAAAAAAAGAAAGACTCCGGTCTAGGAACCCAATTTCTAGATTCGGGGGTAAGGTTACGAATTCGAGAGTTATAAGAACTCTCGAATCCGCCTGTTATAAAACAGACTCTACTAAAATCAACATTGAAAGAAAGAGAGCGGGGAGAAGTTTGATTAATTTCGCGAAATTTATTATTCAAATCATGCAATATAAAACAAATGCGGTTTTATTTTACAAAATATGTACAAGCATAAAATTAAGTAAAGGATTACATGATTAAATACAATAATTTAAATCAAAGAACCGAACCTTGCTTAAGGTGTAGCGACGACGAATTTGATCCCTTGAGTTGCCCCTTGATTTGAAACCCGGATGAGAAATGTGGATGGTTTAGGAAAATTGGTGTATGGATGGTTATATGGTTGTGAAGAATATGATTATGGTGGTAATAGAAGCATGGAATTATGAAGAGAATTTGAGAGTGGAAGTATGGTAAAAATGAGAGTAGAGTAAGTGATAGTAGATGATGATCGGTTCCTCATGAAGGTGAAATGGAGGGGGTATTTATAGGTGAGGGAGTGTGAGTTTTGGAGGGAAGCCGTGGGGAGCATACCCCACAAATCATGCCATTTAGAGTCCAAAACCCAGGCGGGTTTTAGGGTGGTCAAGGGGAAGGTCAACCACGTGGGGCTATGATCAAGGGATCACGCATGCATGCAGATTTTGGCGCTAAAAAGCTTAAAACCCAGGCTGGTTTTGATTATATTATCACGCGGATCAGTGACGTGGATTGAAACGACGTCGCCTGCTACTCCGTTCAAAACCCAGGCGGGTTTTAGGGTGGTCAAGGGGAAGGTCAACCACGTGAGGCTATGATCAAGGGATCACGCATGCATGCAGATTTTGGCGCTAAAAAGCTTAAAACCCAGGCTGGTTTTGATTATATTATCACGCGGATCAGTGACGTGGATTGAAACGACGTCGCCTGCTACTCCGTTCAAAACCCAGGCGGGTTTTGATCTTTTCTGGGACGAGGCGCGCGACTAGGCCTATTTCTGCATGGGCATGTTCAATAAAAGTTAAAACCCCAGTGGGTTTTAACAATTTATTTGCAGCTTGTTTATTTTCCTTGGGCTCGACTTATTGCTCTTTTGGGCCCAATGACCCGTTTATTACTCGGCTCGTTTGACTTGCATATTTTCAAGGGGTCGGGATTATACCGGTACAAATTCCAGTGTCTACACAACTTTATTGCTTCTAGTTTATTTTCTTTGCATGTTAATAATTAATTTTATGAAATAATTATTATTCTTCTTCCTCTACCCAATCCTATATGATCTTGATTTTTAAGTAAAGACCATCTTTTGATGGACAAGCCAAAAGAACCACACTTTAGACTTGTAACATTACCCCCGAACTTGATTCTTTGGTTTCACAAGCTGGAGTGAATCGATCATTATAGTTTGTTAATTTAACTTTAAAATTAACTAGTGACTCTTCTCAATTCATGATTTACTTTATTTAATTTCTAGTTTTATATGTTGAGTTTTTCTTCCTTTTAATGTTCCTTTGAAATGTGATTAACATGGGAATGTAGGGAAGAAAAGTAAACAGGTATTCTGATATGACTAGCGTAACCCACCAATTACACTTAGTACCTGAATCTTGTTTACGACTTCGAGTGACGGTAAGCAAGTCTTGCTACCTTACAGTAACCCATTGGTTACGGTGAGTCTGTACATATTGCTTATGGCTAGCTCCTTGTCCCCTTCTTTCTTTTATTTCCTATTTCTGTCACATATTAGATGAATATTAAAAATAATAAAGTTCATTATATAAACCTTCATGAATTATGCTCCCTTTAATTAATGTTATCTCATAATGTTAATTAAATAATGAATATAATTCTGAAATAAAAAAGTAAACTCATGAATATTTAAAAGTAGCTAAAACTATCCCTAACTATCCCTTGTCCTTAAATGATAATGTAAGTCTAAGCAACCTCATTCGAATCGCCAATGATGTAGACCCTTAAGAATGCTACTCATGGTGAACTCTTTGAGAGGTTAGAAAGTCGCATCACAGAATTGGCGACTCCACTGGGAATTTAAAATTAAAGAGGGTAAAACTTGAAAGAGTCCGATTACTTCAAATTGTGTAGAAGAGAAAATTGCATTATTTCATTCTTTTAATTATTTGCATTAGGCATATGCATTGGTCAAACCCATTTTGAGTCTAAATGACTTGGAAACACAAATGGTGACAACATGATTAGCTTTAGAACACTATTTAACCCTCGAATGCCTGGGCATTACTACTTTGACTATGCACTCCATCGCTTAAGCTTATAATCCCTACATCCACTCATACAACACCGTAAAGCTTTTAGGAAGTCAAAGGGCAACATCTCTGACATTCTTGGCATACAATATAACCGAGGATGCAAAGGGGTGATGTATGAGAACCTCGCTTTAAGACCCCGTTTGACCAACTTGTGTATACGCATGTTACTGAATAATCATGTATAATGGTTTCCATGTTTACCTTTCTTGGCCTTTAAACTAGATTTGACTTTAGGTCCCTTGAGTGTTATTCTAATCCGCTGAGACTTATAAAGACTACTCAAGGTCCAACCCCGAAGTAATATAAACAGTAAAGAAACTTGGACGCTGCGATGAGCCTCTATCTAGGCCACTGTAAGTCCGAATGGAACTTATTGGTTATATTGTGGAAATGAAGGATTAGTGGGGGCTATCTTCTCAATTCTCGTCGGTCCTCTGTGGCTTCCATCTGCGTTTCAATTCTGATCTTGTCTTAAACCTTTCATTCGACCCCTCACCCAATCTTTCAACCGAGAATTCACCATGGCCTTATGGAGTTTAATCAGATCAGGCGCTTCACATAACTGAGTTGGAATCACTTACCTTCTCCCCATCTTCCGCCGCACCCACTCGGGGAAATAGTACGTCATGTGGGTCAAACCTATGATGTAGACATATGCATGCTTCTGGTCGCACGTCACATACTCTAGAATATGCCACCACTCGATCCACCATGCAATATCCCGTGGCTCCTTCAACAACGTGATCCATTTCACAATGGATCAAAGCTCGGTGTACTTCGTCTTTTGTTGGCAATAGTTAGCTAACATCAATGATGTTTGGGGTTCCTCTACGAGGCCCAAATGCTCCATCAACTAGATCTACAAACATTTAGCAAGGGTTAATGATTGTCAAATCTTTTCCACAATCTACCCACACTAACTCAAAAAAAAGGGGAAAAGGGAGGAAGGCCAAACGACCTTACTGAACAAAACAGGCACAATCAACACAGCCCTCAGCCCCAACCAACCTCTAAAATAGTCTATTTTTAAAGCATCACCGTTTGGCCTTGCTCTTTCTAGAGGAGATTTTGTCCAAGTTTTAAGAATATAATGTGCACTTTTGATGAGGAGAAATCATTACAGGTAGCAATAAAGGAATTCCTCGATATTCATGCGCGAGGTTAGGGTTGTCCAAGCTTATGAACGTCTCCACAAGCATCACAGGTACCTGGTTGTATCAACACGTCATATCCCTCCACTATGTGTATCAAGTTAGCCGGTCCAGTCCTCTTCCCACTATGGTAAAAGCATAATTCACCCAAAAGACATAAGACGAGAGCCCGAACGCGTATTACCGAGCCATACTCAAAGGTCTTAGGGGCTTGGAAGTACTCTACCACGGTTTGGTAGTGCACCTTCTATTCGATTAGCACGCTCCCTAAGACTCGCGACGAGAGGCACATTAACTCTTGGTAATCTTTGCTTGTATTGATAGCTAATGGAGGTGATGTCGGCAGTGCATAGTGATTGGTCCTCAAAATTGAGGACCATTCCTCCGGCAATGAGAACAATTCTCTCACGTCGAAGAAAAATACGTGCATCTTCATATCCCAGAACGTCTCTCTCACTTGTAGAAATCATAGTTCATTCAAACTTGTCCCAACCTCAAGAGATGTGTGAGCTTATACCTCCCTAGCTCTCTCTTTTCCTCCTTGGATAGAGTGCTCATCCAAGTAGCGAGTTTCTTCTCAAAGGTCGTTTATTTCTTGAAATAAGAAGTGAAGTGAAGAATTTTGAAGATGAAGATTGAATGTGATTGATCACTCATAACATGGGATATTTATAAGGTGGGAAAATGCCCTAAGATGGCAAAAAATCACCATAAAACAGTCATATAGTCGTTTGGCTTTCATATCCACTAAATCCTATGATTTAAGCCATCTTCCAACGGTTAAATGAGATTTTGGAGCTAAAAAAAAAGGAAGGTCGTCTGGCCTTGCTTACTTTCTGTCTACTTGGCTCCTTTCCAACTCATAATAGGACCGACTCACTAGAGGAAGAGTAAGGCCTGCTAGCCTTGCTTGTTGTCCGAAAGTTCTACTTCTCTCCAATGCTCCAACAGATGGTCAACCCACCAAAATGATAGCATGGTCATTTGGCCTTACTGGTTTTCTAGGCCCTTTCTTCCTTCGACAATTTTTTCTCTTCACTTTGTAAACAGTATCGAGGTAGGGTCTGAGTCTCAAAGTCTATGGCCATCAAGCCCTCCCGAGCCTCCCTTGAAAATTCTGATCAAATGTACTTCCGAATCGGGTGTGGGTCCATTTCAAGGTGGACCCGGGACCAAAAGAGGTAGTCAACGCCATCTCGAGATGGCCCAGGACGCCTTTTAGATGGGTGTTCTTTTCATCTCAACATTAACAATGGAAGAGGGCCCGGGATAAGGTTGATAAAGGTGTTAATGGTAATAGGGGAAGGTTATAGCAGCCCCGTTAGGGCTGTGACCATCATGGTCACGACCGTGACCCTCGTTAGGAAGGAGTTTGGGCTAGAAAACAGGGGGTCACGGCCGCGACACCATACGTCGCGCTCGCAACCCCTTTTCCTCTTTCCTTCCTTGTTTGAGACTGAAACACGTCATGATCGTGACTCACCTGTCACAACCGTGACACCTCTTGGTATCAAGGCCATCGTACCTGCGACGAATTCATCACGATCGTGACATGTTTTCCTTGCATTGAAGTCACGACCGCGACACTCTAGGTCACACCCGTGACGCAGTAAAGTCTTAGAGTGCCCATTGCCATGTAATTAAATGGCCGCGATGTGGGATGTCACACCCGCGATGGACCCCTCGGGGAGGTGCTCCCTTGGCCAAGCCAAGGCGTCGCAGCCATGACACCCTACGTCACGCCTGCGACACCCCTGACCCGGTCCTTAATTTATGTTTTAACCCCCTCCCTAAATATACCCCAAGGTTACCTTTTGTAAGGGACTTTTTGCTAATGTTGATTATGAATGCATTGGAAAGGCTTGAAGCTTTCTCTCCTCTCTAAAATTTTGTTTACTTTATCCATTTATTAATGGTGGTATTGCAAGTCTCTCCTTTATTGAATTTGTGGTGGATTTCCTTTAGCAAAATCATGGTGGATTGCTAGTTCTGGGTAGTGGCCTAGCCATTATTGAAGTCCATATCTGGTTCCTTTAATGATTCAAGTTCTTGTTGTCCTTCTTTTGGATTGTGGTTATTATTTCTCAAGATTATTATTATCATCAAGATCATCATCATTATATCCCTACTCAACCAAGGTTTATTCTCTCATTCTCCCATCGCGCCACGCTCCACTTTGGGCCTTGTATCACCCTTGCAATTCTATTCTGAAAGTTTGCTCGATTTTTCTATGACATTTAGGATTTTATTTCTTTTTGTTGTTTTCTTTTTGTTTGGGAAAGCGGGATTAATCCCACCATGTAAGAAAGCATGTTGCATAACATAAAAGTTCTCATTTCATTACATGAAAATAAAACAGAGTCGTACATAAAGAGTTTGCATAAGCTAAATGACAGTTTTCCAAATTACCTCACATCTGAAATTTTGTGGTCAACTAATCAAAGATGGAAGTCTGTTGGAGAAAACATTTTCCACATTTCATGCAAGTAATGTAATTTTATAACAGCAATATCGTGGATAGGGTTAAATATTCGAAACTAATTTCTTGCCTGCTGGTAGCTCGGCAGAAAAATGAGCTTTCGATGAAAAACCACGAAATTCACCCTATTGGGTCTGCCCCATTCCCTAAAGTGAATTTGAAAATATATGACTCCAATAATCATAGGGGGAATCGAGTCGCGCTGGTAGTCATGGGCGTGGCAGTAGACAAGGGCAGGTCGCAGTCGAGGTCACTGGTAATTCTTTTAAAAGATCATATCCCCACCATAAGTGGGAAAGCAAGAATGATCGAGGTAAAATAATATGGAAAAGCCAATGCTTTCAATGTGGCGGTCATGGACAATGGTTACGTACCTGTTGTACCTTGAAACATCTTGTCGATCTTTATCAAGCATCACTAAAGAACAAACGAAAACAAGTAGAGACCAACTTTATGCAAGAAGATGCTAATAACAATTATGACCATCCCGTTGATGTGTCTCATTTAGTTGTTTATGATTTCCTTGTCAACTATGAAAGGCTTCTTATTGGCAACGAAAATAATTAGACCTTTTACGAAATAAATCTTTATCTTATAGACTATGTTGGTTGTTTTTGTAACATGACATAGTTTATTATTTTTATTTGTCCGTTACTTAGTTAAGTCAATATTGTTAAAAAAAACTTATTTGCTAAATGTATGACTTTTGGGTATTATATCATGTTTTTTCTTCTCTTATTCTTGACTTATTTATGGTGAAGATCATGGACACTTCTTTGCTTGGAGGAGGAGATATGTGCCTAGCAAACAGTGCAACAACACACACTATTTTAGAAAATAAGAAATATTTTTCACTTATTAATGAGAGATGCAAATGTTAGTACTATATCGGGTAGTTCAAATTTAGTTGAAGGCTCCGAAAGAGCTCATATAGTAGTACCTGGTGGAACAAGTTTTCACATTGATGATGCTTTATATTCCACCAAGTCTCAAAGACACTAAGTTTGAAAGACATCCGCAGAAATGGATATCATACTGAGATAGCTAGTGAACATAACTTCGAGTATCTGCATATCACGAAAATAGCTTGGGCAGAAGATGTGTGTTAAAAAGATTGTCATCATTATATCCCCTAGTTATACTACACAATAATTAACCCAATTGAAGCACATACTCTAGTAAACCAGAAGTTTACTAGTAATAAAGAATTTATAATATGGCATGATAGATGGGGGCATCCCGGATCAACCTTGATACGCAAAGTCATAAAGAACTCATATGTACATACTTTAAAGGACCATAAGATCCTTCAAAGTAATGAGTTCTCATGCGTCGCTTGCTGTCAAGGAAGACTAATCACAAGGCCATCACCAGCTAAGATTGGGAATAAATCCTCCGTATTTCTGGAACCTATACAAGGAGACATTTGTGATCCTGTAGACCCACCATGTGGACCATTTAGATACTTTATGGTTTTAATTGATGCATCAACAAGATGGTCACATGTGTGCTTATTAATTTGATAACCTGCAACTTGGTATTTGCAAGATTGCTTGCTCAATTTATTAAACTACCAGTACATTTTCCAAATCATTCAATCAAGAAAATCTGTCTTGATGATGCTGGTGAGTTTAGGTCTAAAGCTTTTGATGGCTTTTGAATGTCAATTGACATAGAAGTTGAATATCCTGTGTCGTATGTTCATACACAAAATGGTCTTGCAGAATCATCCATTAAGTGCTTGCAAATACTTGCAAGGCCATTGCTTATGAAAGCAATGATTCTAACTCGTTTTTGGGGACATGTTATACTGCATGCCGCAACATTGATCCGCATAAGCTCAGTTGGTTATCATGAATGTTCTCCCCAACAATTGATTTTTGGTCATCAATCAAATATCTCCCATCTACGAACTTTTAGATGTGGGGTGTATGTACCTATTGCCCCACCACAACGCAATAAGATGGGACACCAAAGGAAATTTGGAATATATATGGGGTACGAATCTCCATATACAATTAAGTATCTAGAACCATCAACTGGAGATTTGTTTACGGCACGATTTGTCGACTGTCATTTTGATGAAATAGTTTTTTGGACATTAAGGGGAGAATCCAAGCAATTGGGCAAGTAGATAAGTTGGAATGAATTACTGTTAAAGCATCTTGATCTTCATACAAAGCAGTATGAACTGGAAGTTCTAAATATAATTCGTTTATAAACTCTAGCGAATCAAATGCCGAATGCTTTTACTGGCCCAAAGGGCTGTAGTCACTAAATCTTACATTCCACCTGTCATTGCTCCTATTAGAATTGATGTCTCAGTAGGATAAAGTGCTATTGCTAATGAGTCTAGACCACAATTGAAGTGTGGTAGACCAATAGATTCCAAAGACAAGATTCCTCAAAATACAAAAGGAGGAAAGAATAATAATAACCAACATGAGGAATACCAACTCCAAAAGAGTCCCTAAACATGACAAATTCGGAAGTTGCGGCACCAACTCAGGTTCCTGAAAAATTGCAATAATGATGAGATCCCAATCAATTATGTCATGACTGGGATAAGTTAGAATCGAAATGAAATCGACGTCGATACAATGTTTTCATATAATGTAGCACTGAATATCATGAATGAAAATGAGGATCGTGAATCAAGGTTTGTTGAGGAATGTATATAAAGAAAAGATCGGCCAAGTTTGAATGATGTGATTAAAACAGAACTAGATTCTCTTACAAAAAGAGAAGTATTCAGACCTATAGTCCATACACCAAAAGGCATAAAACTTGTAGGATTTAAATGGGCCTTTGTGCGAAAATGAAATCAGAAAAATGAGATCGTGAGATATAAAGCACGACTAGTTGCACAAGGGTTTTCATAGAAACTAGGTATCAACTATGAAGAAACATACTTGATGCTACTATATTTCGATACCTATTAAGTTTGATAGTACATGAAAATCTCACTATGCATCTTATGGATGTCATTACAGCTTACTTGTATGGGAAACTTGACAATGACACTTACATGAAATTCTATGAAGGATTTGCCTGAATCACATAATAAGAAACCATGGGATCTTTATTCAATCAAGTTGAATAGATCTCTGTATGGGTTAAAGCAATATGGATGCATGTGGTATAATCAACTTAGTGAGTATTTGTTGAAAGAAGGATACATAAATAATCATGCATGCTCATGCAATTTTTTAAAAGATATCTAAATCCAAATTCGTTATAATCGCTTTATATGTTGACGATTTAAACATGATTGGACTCAAGAAGAGCTCCGAAGAGTGGCAGGTTGCTCAAAGAAAGAATTTGAAATGAAAGATCTTGGTAAAACCAAGTTTTGTCTTGGCCTACAAGTTGAATACCTTGAGAATGAAGTTTTTGTGCATCAGTCAACTTATGTAGCAAAAATGCTAAAACGATTCTGCATGGACACCCTTTAAGTAATCAAATGGTGGTAAGATCACTTGATGTAAGAAAAGATCCTTTTAGACCCTCAGAAAATGGTGAAGAAGCCCTCGGTCCTGAAGTACCATATATAAGTGCTATTGGAGCACCAATGTACCTTGCTAGTCTTACAGGACGAGATATTTCATTTTCTATGAATTGGCTGGCAAGATTTAGCTCATGTCCAACACGACGACATTGGAATGGAGTTAAAACATATATTTCGATACCTTCGAGGTACGATGGATATGGGTATATTTTATCCTCAGGAAGTAAAAGAAGATTTGACTGGCTATTTTGATGCCAGATATTTATATGATCCTCATAAAGCACGATCACAAATTGGGTATGTGTTTACTTGTGGTGGAACTACCATTTCATGGCACTCTATGAAACAAACCATGATAATTATTTCCTCTATATGCTGAAATTTTGGCAATTCTTGAGGTTAGCAAAGAATATGTTTGGTTATGATCTTTAATCCAACACATATGAGGAACTTGTGGTTTATCATCAAGCAAAGATATTCCCGTAATTTTATATGAGGATAATGTTGCTTGTGTAGCTCACAATTGAAAGCAGGGTACATCAAAGGTGATAGAACAAAGCATATCTCATTGAAGTTCTTTTTCACTCATGATTTCCAAAAGAAACGTGAGATAAATGTTCAACAAATCCATTCTAGTGAGAATTTAGATAATTTATTTACCAAGTGGATCTCTTCCAATTGCAACTTTGAGAAGTTAGTAAAATCGGGTTGCATCATCTCAAAGATGTTTGCTGATGCTCATATAAAGGGAAGTTTATACGCGTTGTACTCTTTTTCCTTTATCCAAGGTTTTGTCCCCTAGGGGTTTCCTTGAAAAGAGTTTTAATGAGGCAACATATGTTAGCGTATCAAGAATTATGTACTATTTTTCCTTCACTAATCACTAGGGTTTTCCCAATGAGTTTTTCTAGGGGTGAGCGGGACCGGGATCCCGGTAATTTTTGGAGGTCCCGGTTGTGACCGGGAGCAAAGTTTAGCTCCCGGTCTCGGTCCCGGTTGTGACCTGGAGGAAAATTTGATTTATTTCCATCAATAACCAAAATTTTAGCCACCCTTTTTCCCGGTTTCCTTGATTTTAGTCCCGGTTTCCTTAATTTTTTCACCAATTATTTGATTTATTTCCATTAATAACTAAAATAAATTATACAAGTTTTCTCTAATTTCAAAAAATGTGGGCGCTAGTTTGTTTACATAGCCACCCTTTTTCCCAAATTAAAATTACGCAATATCTAATACATAATGTTTTTTCCGGAAAAAAAATTATGTTAAGTTCAAAATAGTAATAAATAAAATAAATCTAAAGAGAACACAAATTAAATTAAACAAGTTTATCAATCATCATAAAGTCACTTGATTTGTTCAATATATATATATATATATATATATATATATATATATATATATATATATATATATATAGGAGAATTGGATTTTAATAATCCCTACTTTCACGATTGGACAACAATAATCCCTACTATCAATTTGGATTCTGGTGGTCCAAAAAAAATAAAATTGGATTGTAGTGGGACATCATCGAAAGTATATCCTAAATATCATAGATTTTGTGTTGCGTTTGATTCAAAACTTAGTATAACACTTTACCATGATTTTTAATGAATTTACGACGTTTCTCCCAATTTTTTAAAAATTTTTAACTATTTTTCACTTTTATTCGTTTTAAAAAATCATAATAATTGCTCATAGTCTCAAAAAAAATAATTTAAAAATTGTTTTAGTAACTACACTTCATTACCTTTCTGGGGGCAGGAACGAAAAAAAATAAAAACATTGGTGGGTAGGAATAAAAAAATAAAAAGAATTTGGAAGATGATTTGGTACCACTACAATCCAATTTTATGTTTTTTAGGACTGTCAGAATCCAAAATGAAAGTAGGGATTAATGCTATACAATTGGTGAAAGTATGAATTATTAGAATCCAATTTTCCTATATATACAGCGTTTCTGGTGGTCCAAAAAATAAAATTGGATTGTAGTGGGACATTTTCGAGAGTATACCTTAAATATCATAGATTTTGTGTTGCATTTGATTCAAAACTTACTGTAACACTTTACCATGATTTTTAATGAATTTACAGCGTTTCTCCCAATTTTTTTCATATTTTTTACTATTTTTTCACTTTTATTATTTTTAAAAAATCATAATAATTACTCGAAGTTTCAAAAAAATAATTTAAAAGATGGTTTAGAAACTACAATTCATTAACTTTCTAGGGGCAGGAAAGAAAAAACAAAAACAATATAGGGTAGGAATAATAGCTTATATTATTTTACATGTGTTATGAAATATTCAACGGGAAGTGTTATGAAATATTGTAAGATGAACATTCATTTTACATGTGCAAATGTTATAATAGCTTATATTATTTTAGGGTTGGGATGGATTCGAGTCTAAGCATGTATCCTCTATAAATGCCCATTTTGAATGAGCAATAAAATATATTCCACACCACTTCTTCCTCCTAGTCTTTCTTCTTATTAATTATTATTTCTTCTATCTCAATCTCTCCTCTCAATTGTTGCAATTATATTTCAAATTATAACATAAATTTAGTTTATGACCCCCTTAACTATGAATTCTAGCTTCATTCCGTTATAGGTTGAGCATCTAAACCTTAATTGATGTAACTCTCCATTATATGAAATTTAGTTTTTGTTTTTATTTCATTTTTTTCCCTCTATATCTCGTTTGGACAAAATTTTGAAATATTAATCTTATTTTTTTTAAAAAAAATCACTATTCTTAATCATTGCTAAATTAAAGCACCTTGCCATAACTCCTGCCATGTAAATGAAAAAGGAACTCTGTTTAAAGACACATATTAGATAATTAGAGTCAAATATTACTCAAGATAATAAGATAAAGACATCTAAGAAAAAGTATTATGATAAACAGAACAAATTTGGTTAATTTTTGTTGAAGATAAAGTAATTATATAAAGCTAAAGGCCTTTGAAATATCCGATTAGGCTATATATAAAATTATCAATTGGAGGCAATGGAGTAAAAAGGTGGAAGCATGGACCACTGCCTTTAAAAGTTGCTCATCGCTTAGATATTTATAAGTTGGTAACGATAAACAATAAGGACAGACTAGCTTGTCCTCAAAGGCTTGGGACGAAAAATTATTTGAAGAGCCAATAGTCTAGTAGTTGGTTTTGGAATTTTTGTTCACACTTGAATTTAATTTTTTTTACTTGAATACAATAATAATAAATAATCTTCTCGATGGTTTCACTATCTTGTCTCATAGTTTGTGTTTACATAAAAATTTACTATTTTGCCTTCGAATATGATAATAAACAATCAATTTTGTAACTTTACCAAGTTGCCTTATAGTAGGTATTCATACTTTATTTGTTTGAGAATAATGTTGGAAGAAAAAAGCGTGGCTCTTTTTTTTTCCAGTAATAAGGCGGATTAGCATCAAATAAAACTTTATATCCAAAACAATCAATTCGGGAAACACGTTAAATATGTGTCGGGTGTATATTTAGATAAGGTAAATATGGGTACGATATATTTCAGGTTCGGGTAAACAAGGGTTAGGTGTATTTCGAATTCACATAAATATAGGTCAAGTGTATTTTAGGTTCGTATCAATATGGGTAATGTATATTTCAGATTCGGATAAATACGAGTTGGATTTTATTTGTGCAATAAAAGCCAGATGAACAAACTTTTTTTTGCTACCTATTTACACGGTAGGTTGATTGCTCATCACGTGACCAGCATTGTATTTTGACAATTGACAACACACTTAGAGAGTTCTTTTTTATTTTAAATTATTCTCATATACAAGTACTGTTTCTTTTTTAATTTGTTGTTTTGGAGGATTACAATAAAACTAAGGTTGCAAAAATAAATGGTGCGGTGAATACTCCTTCCATTCCTCAATAAAAAATACAATTATAATATTTGTATAATCAAAACGTTAAAATTCTTAACATACCACAATTTTTAAAAGATTTTATATTAGTACGAAAACTAAATTGTTGTACATTGTATTGGAAAAAATAAATATATTACTATATATAAATTACATAATATTGTATTATTGTTTGTAAATTTTCATAATTATTATAATCTAAGGCAATATATACTTATATAATAAATTTAAGGTATATTATTACACCAAATTTATAGTACAGAACTATAATTTCTAGCCCGTACCTTGCATACACATTCTTTACTAGTAATTCTATAAATAGCAGTGTAAATATCCAATATATATATATATATATATATATATATATATATATATATATAGAAAAATTGGATTCTAATAATCCCTACTTTTGCAAATTGGATGGCAATAATCTCTACTTTCAATTTATATTCTGGTTGTCCAAAAAAAAAAATTGTATTGTAGTGGTACCAAATCCATCACCACATTTTTTTTATTTTTTTCATGCATATCCCATATTGTTTTTGTTTTTTCGTTCCTACCCCCAGATAGGTAATGAAGTGTAGTTGCTAAAACATTTTTTAAATTATTTTTTTGAGATTCCGAGCAATTATTATGATTTTTCAAAAAGAATAAAATTGAAAAAAATCATAAAAAATTGAAAAAAAATTGAAAAAAATGGGAGAAGTGTTGTAAATTCATTAAAAATTGTGGTGAAGTGTTATACAAAGTTTTGAATGAAATGCAACACAAAATCTATGATATTTAGGGTATACTCTCGATTATGTCCCACTACAATACAATTTTATTTTATTTTTTGGACCACCAGAATACAAATTTAAAGTAGGGATTATTGTCATCCAATTTGCAAAAGTAGGGATTATTAGTATGAAAACTAAATTGTTGTACATTGTATTGGAAAAATAAATATATTACTATATATAAATTACATAATATTGTATTATTGTTTGTAAATTTTCATAATTATTATAATCTAAGGCAATATATACTTATATAATAAATTTAAGGTACATTATTAAAACAAATTTATATTACAGAACTATAATTTCTAGCCCGTGCCTTGCACAGACATTCTTTACTAGTAAATTCTATAAATAGCAATGTAAATATCCATATATATATATATATATATATATATATATATATATATATATATATATATAACTTAGCTAATTTTTATTCCTATTTTTATAAGTTTCAGTAATGCCCTATTATTTTACAGGATAAATTATTAATGGTTTCAGATCCTAATATATTGTAGTTTGAAAGTATTTATTAATAATATATTAGACTTTTTTCTTAGAGAATAATTTATGTATTTTAGGAGGTGATAAACAATAATATACCTTAAACAATTTCGGCAGTGATTGACTGTGGCAGTCTTACATAGTTGATTGAGGAGAAAAAAATAAATCTTTATTAAAGTAATGTCATGTCAGCAAATCGATCTAAATAAACAAAGATTAATTCTATGTTCTTTTTAAATTAAATGACACCATTAGATCAGACCAAATGTAGAGTAACAAGGTATTATTTTAAAATAAAATAAAATAAATTCATTTGCACTTATCGACATGACATTAATTTAGTCAATATTTTAAACTTTTTCTGCTATGGAGGACTGTTCGAGTCTGTTACCCTTGAAATCCTTTCAGATACATTATTGTGCAACAATCCTAATTGTCATATATTATTGTCCAAAAAAATTCAATCCATCATTATCCAACACTCCCAAACTACGGTTTCTCGATGTCCAAAAATCCAATTATCAATTATCCCCTTTACTTCCTTTTATCAAATTTTACTTGTATTTATCTAAACTTATCTAAAGCTACCTATTTTCAAACAAACTCATTAGTCGTTACTAGACTTGTTCATCAAACGAGCCGGGTCGGAAATTTCAAACCCGTTCACTTGAGCTCGATCTTCGGGTCAGACACCCTGGCTCGAGCCCTGACTCGACAGGCCACGAGCTAGCCGGGTCAACGGGCCAACAGCGTACAAGCTGGATTTTTCATATACGAAAATCCTGAAATTACTTTATGCATTTTAGAAAGGATTTTTAGATGCTAATATACTGAACTTTTGAGATATTGGACAATAATGCACTAAACTTTAACCTTGGACAATAATGCATTGAACTTTGAAGGGTGTTGAACAATGATGCACCCAAAACAATTTCGATGGTGGCTAGCTTGTGGCGATCTTACGAGGCGGGCTGAAAAGATAAATTGGCTAAATAATATCTAAATTTATGACATGTCACCTAATCTACACAAGCAAATGTGGTTTCATACAAGTACAACAATAGTCTCTCAGCGAAAATACATTTAAACAAATGCGATTTTATGTTTTTTATACTCTTTTTAAAGTTGATTCCCTTTTCTTATATATGGATTAGCCGACATGCCATAAATTTAAATATTTTTGGGTCAATTCATCTCATCCACCTGTTAAGTAGAATTGTCATCGAGTTAGCCACTGTCGGAATCGTTTTGGGTGCATTATTGTTCAACACCCCCAAAGTACAGTGTATTATTGTCCAAGGTTAAAAATCAATGTATTATTGTCTAACACCCCAAAAGTTCAGTATATTAGCATCCAAAACCCCTTTTGAAATGACTTCAACAATATTTCACCAAATTCAATAATTCACAACCACCTAGATATATAATTGAGTCATAAAATCGTAGGATTATAGATCAGGATTGAGATTTTAATAACTATGCCTAGATATAATTAAACAACCTTAGAGATATTTTGAAAAACAAGATTAATGAAAACCTTCCACCATCGCCATTAATCACATATGAAGGAGGAATGTTATGGACAGAAGAAAACAAACAAATCACCAAATTTGAATCGACACTTAATCATAGTTTCTAGGCATTTTTTTTTAGGATTATTGGATGATAATACACTGAACTTTAGGGGTATTGGACAATAATGCACTGAACTTTTTTTTGGACTCTAATACACTGAACTTTGAAGGTATTGGACAATAATGCACTCAGAGTAATTCAACTGGTGGTTGACACGGTGACTGTCCTACTTTGAGGTGTCATTTTTCTATTTTTTTTCAGAAAAAACTTTTGCCGTGTAAGAAAATACACATAAGCAGGATGACTAATATATTTTTTTGAAAAAAATAGAAAAACGTTACCTCAAGTAGGACAACCACTACGTCAATCGCCAGCTGAATTGGTCTGAGTGCATTTTTGTCCAATACCCTCAAAGTTCAGTGTATTAGAGTCCAAAAAAATGTTCAGTGCATTATTGTCCAAAACCTCTAAAGTTCAGTATATTATCATCCAATAATCCTTTTTTTAACTCCCCATGAATTTCCTACTTATTTAATTAGTTTTCCATACGGATCAAAGAAAATAAAAAAAATAAAAACTTAAAGTAGTATAATTTGGAAACTTTTTATATATGTATTGGGTCGGGTTGCGGGCCGGGCCGGGTCACATACCCCCGACTCGAGCCTGGCGCAATCATACTTCGGAGCCCCGGCTATTTCAGGCTGGGCTGGGTTACCTTTCAAAATCTTGGCCTTAACTTGCATTTTTCGGGACAGGTTGGGCGGGTCCCCAACGCAATAAATAGGTCTAGTCGGTACATATCTCTATTTATTTTTACTTAAATCTACCCAAATCTACTCAATCTACCTATACTTTACCTAACTTTAACATATTAATGAAAAGAATATAGTTAAAATTTTGGTTATATAAAAGAAATGTTTAAAAATGATGAAATTGAGGGGTTATGAATGTTTTAATATTTGTATTTTACCTGCAATTTATAAAAAGGGTTTTAGCTCCAATTAATCTATGCTCATAGACGAATAACTGGAAATCATTCAAACTGACTTTTTGGCTGACACTTTACTATAATTTTAACCTATTTACTGGCACTAAACTTTTTTTTATATTTTTAGCAATCAAAAATCCAAAATTTAGTGTCTAAAATAGAGGGGGAAAAAAGTTTATAGGACACATTTATGTAGTGTGTGGTCATGGATATTAGGGACTTGTGGTCTTTGATTTAATGGGACAATCAAGATATAATTTGATTTAGGGATGTGTGGTCATGTATATAGGGGAATATGTGGTCGTTGATATAATTTTGATTTATGAAAGTGTGACCATGTATATTAGGGAGTGTGGTCATGAAGTGTGAGAAGTAACGATAATGTTGGACTAAATAGACCCACGACAAAATTCTTATAGAATGTTGACTTCTTTTCTTTTTTTTTTAGTTTTTGATAATATTGAGTTAAATTAAGATAACTCAATCCCTACAATTTAGAGAAGTAAATATTTCTCTCTAAATCTCATGCATGATTCTAGCTAATCATATCTACTAAAGTGATTTTTTTTCCCCCCGAAAACCACTAGTTAATTTATAGGGAAAGAATATTTTATTATCAGTCATCGGATCAGATTTGTACACCCCAGATTTGTTCTTCCTATCTTCATACCGTATCTTTCATCATACTGGATCCGCTTCCTAAAAATATAGCACAGTGTCAACCAAAAAATCAATTTAAATTATTTTCACTCATTCATATATGAATATAAATTATTTGAAGCCAAAAATAAAGATTCAATAAATAGACTTACAAGCCGTACAAAAATTAGAGGTGTGACTGTGAATGTGAAAGGGGAGGACCATTGAAATTGAGTGGTTGGTGACATTGTGGTCGTCACTCCAAGTTGCTTGCGTAATAGAGTTGGAGAAAGAAAAATATGGACCACCATCACTCTCCTTTGACATGCATGAGTTTTTTAGTTTAAAGATGGGGATGCTAAAGGTGGGCTCCTTGTGTAAATTGCAACACCCAATAATGGACAACAAACCGCCACCAATAATGGACTTACATCACCCCTTATTAGTTATTAATACTAGGGCCCTCCCATCCGTCCCCTCTACCTTTATTTTTAGGCTATGTCTACCAATACTTTGTTTACATAGAAAAATAACAATTTTGGTAGTTAAGGAAAACAGTAAGGTATATAGTTAAGGAAGCCCATATTCTGATAAAATCAATCACAATGGAAGAGCATTTCCTTAACTGTCTTTATTTGTGTACTCTGTCTTTACTGCAAAAAAAAAAAAAGAAAAAAACAATTTTGGTAGCAGATAATCATTTTGATAGCATGTAGTAATATTACTTTACCGATTAATATATAATTGTTTAGATGAGTATATGAAGATAATATGTTCGGTAAATCTAACAGTGAATGAATAGTACATACTTGCAACACTAGCTGAAACATTTGCTACAGAACTCTAATATTTGTTCATTTAGAATTCTGATTTGGTTAAAACAGTACCCTAAATATTATTGACAAACACAAACAAATATACATGTATATACCTCTCTTTCATAATGTGTTATTGTTCATTCATAATCCTTACCTATCTTTAGTATTTTACATGGCTCGAACTGAATTCTTTGATTAAGGAGAGCATGTTAAAGCTGGGAAAAGCTGACCCGACACGATTACCGACTTGAACCTAACACGATATTAAACGGGTTTGGGTAGAAATTTTCAACCCGTTTAATTAAACGGGTTGACACGGTAAACCCGTTTAATTAAATGGGTTAGGTTCAAGTCAGGATTTTCGACATGAAAAAATACCTATTTAACTCGTTTAATTAGACATGTTAAATGGGTCAAGTCATTTGCTTGATAATTGTTATCCAATTATACCGTTTATTAATAAACTTAGGTGAAAGTTACAGTTAACACTCTTTGAAATACATGTAAGACTTGTAATTTTAACTTATATTTATATTTGACTATGAATTAAAAGACATCTCCTTATATATAACTCGAATTATATTACCACGCAAATTGTTGAGTTTGATATGTCATTATTTCAATCCCACAATGAATTGTTTTGTATAAATGAGTTAATGCTTGAATTGGTAAATTGGTAGCTTTATCGTAACACGTTTACTTAAATGAATAAATAGGTCAAAATAAAGTCAATACGTTTAAAATTTAAACGGTAAACGGTTTCATTTTCTTATTCATTTAATAAATGGGTTAGGTTCAGGTCGGAGGATTTTGAACTCGTTTAAGTTTGACACGAACACGAACCCTACTTGACCTGACCTATTAGCCAGCTCTAGAGCATATGCCCAATTAATCAAACCAACTTGTGTTACTATGTTGTGCAATGGTACATTTTTTAAGGGTTTATTTAAGTAGCAGAGAAGTGATAATCTCATTGGCTATTACTCATTCACTCTTACCTTTATTTTCATGTTGTCCATTAAGGGAAGTGAAATGTTTTCTTGTGTAAGAATTATCGGGTTAATGATGTGCCAATATGTCATGATTTTCAATTTGATACTTAATTGTCACCTACTTTTGGACTTAATGTGGCCAACTAGATCGTGTGAGAAAGAAATTTAATTAGTAGATTGAACCTAAGTTTACCCTTATAAAAGATCATTTATTTGAGTTAGAGATGATATAATTGCTGGCTTGGCCAAGCTAGGTACTACACGTGAAAAATTGGGGAAGCGAGACCTTTAACCTATGAAGATTATGTCAATCACTTATCAATCCTCTTAACTAGTTCCGATAATCAGGCTACAAATTTTGAAATGTAAAAAAAAAAATTCTAGCAACATTGGTAAAACATTGACAAGTTGCACATCAACGCCACAAACGATCTTTATGTGGTAAGTTTCTGATTAATTAATTGAATGATTGATCAAATTGATTCTTTTCTTAATTATGCATATTGAAACTAAATACATCTGGAAAGAACTTGGGTCCTTGCTAAATATGTTGAGCAACCAGTGCAAGTATTACGGAATAGATCCAAATTCAAATAAGGGAAGAAGATTAAGTTGATTCTCATCAATCAATCAATCAATCAATCAATCAAGCGTTGAATATGGAAAGAGACAAGAAATTGATCATTTTTGCTTTCATCGTCAACTATTCCATTTCAAGCAAAAAAGATTCCAACGTTCGGATTATTCTCTGGCTGTAAGAAGAAAGACAAAGACAGAAGAAAAGTAACCAAATTACGCCTTATCTAAGTCAAGTCATTCCAAAGTTTCTTATGTCTATCTTGTAATCACACTCATTGTTTTCTATGGTGGCTAGGCCTTCAGCTTAGTGAGAGTGTGTTTAATTAAGATTTCTGCTTAGTGAGTGTTAGTAATAAAGCCTTCGGGGTTAGTGACCTTAGTTAGTAGCTAAGCCCTCAGCTTAATGAGTGACCCAACAATTTAATAGCGTTTAATTTATCTTAAATAAAGCTTGACGTATTTTTATATTTTAAATTTATTTGATATTGTTCAACCAGTTATTACACTAAAGTGTGTTGTGAGATTGACGTGAGGATGACAGAAAAATTCAACAACCTATTCAACACCCCCTTCCTCTAGGGTTATTTCAACTTGAGTCGGCCTGCACATGAGTCAATACTTATTAACCCTACGAGTCGATGGCTAGGTATATTGGTCACTCAACTCACAACATTTGAAATAAAAGTTCCAATTTTCTCCAATTTTTCTCTTGAATTTTCCATTCTAATTTCAAGGATACTCGTAAAACAACCATTAAATAAAAGGCCAAGAGTCCAAATGAAAAAACACTTAAGAGTTAAGATTCATAGAGTGAAAGTGAGCTCTAACAAGTGCTACTCAACGTCAGTAACAATGAATATTAAACCATAACATAATAGCCTGTAACTTCATATTCTTATTCTTAATCCTTCCCAAACCCTCCCTACCCCTTACTTTATGGGGCATATCATACTTAGATAAAAAAAGAAAAACAAAAAAAAAACAAGTATGTCTGAACTTTTAAATTTGGAATTAGCTCAGGAAAGTTCTCGATCTGCTGATTAAGTATGATTGAATACTAAAATTTGAATAGTGAAGTATGTCTTCTTCATCATAATTACAAGAACATTCATAATTTTGACGGATGAATTTGATGAAAAACGTAATTCCATCAAAAAGAGGAGTATTCAACAAGGTTTCAATAGGAATAGCTCATCGGATAATTCCCAATCGAAAATCCCCATTTTCGAAGAAGTGTGAGCCCACATTGAAATTATTTTCAATAGAACTCACAAGCAGTCACTCAAAAAAATTTTCAATGGAACCCCACGCCCCATTGAAAATTGTTAACTTTTTACTTTTTTATTTCTGATTATTAATATGTGTTTGTGTATGCACGTGCGTGCGTGCACATGTGTGTGTGAGTATAAATGCACACACGCCCACACACACACAGATATACCCAGATTGTACTCAGATTGTATAAAAAAATTTGTTAAATAGATTCTTATATAGGAGTAATTCTAAGAAGTACTCAGATTATATAGAGTTACTTCTTAAATAGATGTTTGTGATTAATGTTTAGTAGTTTTGGTTGTATGGGTTTTCTTCCCGATTTTTTGGGAAGTTATGAAATGGAAATATACTGATGTGTGCAATATATATATATATATATATATATATATATATATATATATATATATATATATATATATATACACACACACACACACACCCACATGTGTGCACACGAACATATAAATATGTACGTGTGTGTGTGTGTGTCCGTGTGTATGTACATGTGAATGTGTGTGTGTGTGTGTGTGTGTATTTGCATATATATGTATGTATGTATGTATGTATGTATGTATGTATGAACACATACAAACAAACTAACAAAAACACATACACACACATATATATGTATACACATGCGCGCATGCACACACATATGTGTGTGAATGCGAGTATATGTACATGTGATTATGTGAGTGTGTGTGTGTGTGTGTGTGTGTGTAAGTATGTATGTGTGTATGTACACACACATATTTGAAGGTAGCTTGTTAGTTTGGGTGCAACAAACTCTAATTAAAAATGGACTCTAGTGTGGCTCTGTTTAAAGGAGATGGCGTCAGTAACAATAAGCATATTGCATTCATCGGATGTATACGCCCTAGCCTATTAAAACTGGATGGTTGGGTGCACAATATTATCGTGAAGCAAATCGAGTCGCAGACAACTTAGCTAGATTAGAACTTAATTTGAGAATATATCTAATGTATTTCCTTATTTTTCTTTTATAGAAATTTCTAATAGATTTTGAAACATATTGTACTCGATCTTAATGACTTAGGACTGTTTGAATTTAATAAATTTTGATGGGACATCGCCCGCATAATGTACTGAATTTTTAGCACATACAATGATACAATCATCAAATAGAAAAGAATTTAAAATAGGCAAGTATGAACTATTTCATATATGTTGTATTGGCCAATTGATTAAATAGTTAAGTAGGTTATAATTTTGATACTTTGTGCAACCACTTTTTATGTTTCTTCCTTTTATAATATTTTTTTTTAATTCTTCCAAATTGTTTTCCACATTTATCCTCCCATTGATTCTCCAGATTTTCCTCCTTTTTAGATTATTTGTTTTTTTTTCTTCCACCAATTTATTTTTCACTATTATCCTCCCAGTCTCCCACCAATTCTTCAGTTTTTCTTCCTTTTTAAATTATTTTATTTTTTATTCCATCAATTTATTTTTGGGCTTTTGGCTCCAAATAATCCGTACTTAGGGCCTTGTGACTAAGAATAATCCAAAGCGACTTTTCGGTCAATGACAATCTATACTTTTATCTTATTTTCCCATAGCATAATATTGCATTTTCTGGCAACGGAAAATGACATGGCCACCGGTGTACGTGCTATTGGCTGAAAAATATAGTCTCATTGGCCAAAAGGTCAATTTTTCAATTGACCACATCAGTTTTTCGTTGCAGGAAAATGCAAATATTATGCTATGAGAAAATAACATAAAAGTATAAAGTGTCATTAGCCAAAAAGTCACTTTAAATTATTCCCAATTACAAAGAGTTCTCGGATAAAAATGCCCCAAACTATGTTGTCAATTTAATGTGCCTATATTATTATTTTGGTGCGCTTATGTTGTTAATTCAGTGTGTTTATGGGTAGTATTTTAGTGCACTTATAGTATTATTTTAGTGTACTTAGCATGCATATGTGTAGACCCCGAAAAATTGATGACCTTTTTCGCGGCGCTACTTAAGGAGTGATTGATTGGGAGCCGACTAGGATTGCTTAACCTTAAATAAGGTTGAACTTTTAAGAATAACTTTGCTGAAAGATTAAAAACGATTTATGCGCCGTGAGCCCGAGATTCACCTTTTAAGAAAGAAGAAAGGGAAAAAGACAAAAAGGAAGGGGAACACAAGGAACCCGTCTGGATTCACTGCAAAAAGGAAGGGAAAACACAAGGAACCCGTCTGGGTTCACTTCTGGAACCAAGACGGGTTCGTAACTGCAGATCCCACGAGAAAGGAGAAAAACAAAAGAAAGAAAAAAAAAAGAAAAGAAGGTGAAAACCCGTCTGGGTTCATGAACTGAACCAAGCCGAGTTGCTCCTTGCGCTAAACACAAATTAGGTCATAGAGACCATAAAAAGGCCAATACCAAAGTACGAAAATAGAGTCGCCAGTTGAATTTTAGGAGAAAAACAACAAACCATTTAAATATAGACTCCGGCCTGCGAATCCAGAGATGGATTCGGGGGTAAGGTTACGAATTTGATAATTAAATCATCAAATCCGCCTATTCAACGAATAGACTCTACTAGAATTAAATCAAAGCAAAAAGGTTAAAGGAGGAATTAGATATAAACTTCACAAATTTATCATTAAGATCATGCAAAACAATGAAAATAAAAAAACGAATTCGATAGATTACTACATGTTTTACATCAACTATGCTAACCTTTAGTGAAGCAGCATGCAAAGGGAGAGAAGAGGTGGAGAGAATATGCTAGTGTCAATACTCTAGCATACCATGGTGTGTTTTTGGAAGGGAAGACAGGGTTTAATTTATAGTGGAATAGGGGGGAGTAGGGGGTGCGTTTAGGGTTAGCATCATGGCCGCGGAACCAGCGGGTTCTGGTGATCGAGCTCGGCCCGATAAACTCAGCCGGTTTGATCCAAGCTGAGTTATGTTCTGGCCCCAGGAACCCAGACGGGTTTATGCCGTAGTATTGGGCCATTATGCATGTTTTTGGGCTTGAAAAGAAATGGGTTTGCATGCTACTAAACTATTCGGCTAGCTTATTTTTACAAATAACTAAAACTAATACCGGTACAAAATTTGGTGTCTACAGATAGCCCCCACTTTGATCGAGTTTGAGTAAAACGATGATCAAAGTAGTCTTGATGATCTTGGATATGAATCAGAAGCCTGTTCTGAAGCTGGTTGACGCTTGGAAGCTTGGTCCTGCGCCGATGTTGGTTGGCCTACTTAGTTTCTTCCGTAAAGCTGACCGAATTGATCTGCCTCATTTCACCGTGAGGTGGATCAAGGTCATGCACTTCATTTCGCCGTGGAGTGCGAGACCTGTGTCTGTATGGGTTGACCTGCTTAGTTTCTTCCGTAAAGCCGGTCGGGGTGGATCCGCTTCATTTCGCCGTGAGGCGGACCGAGGTGACGCTTGGAAGCTTGGTCCTGCGCCGATGTTGGTTGGCCTGCTTAGTTTCTTAGTAAAGGTGGCCAATTGATCGCCTCATTTCGTGAGGTGGATCAAGATCATGCACTTCATTTCGCCGTGGAGTGCAAGACCTGTGTCTGTATGGGTTGACTTAGTTTCTTCCGTAAAGGTGGTGGGGTGGATCCGCTTCATTTCGCCGTGAGTGACCGAGGTGACGCTTGGAAGCTTGGTCTGCGCCGATGTTGGTTAGCTGCTTAGTTTCTTCCGTAAAGTCGACCGAATTGATCGCCTCATTTCGCGTGAGGTGGATCAAGATCATGCACTTCATTTCGCCGTGGAGTGCAAGACACGTGTCTTTGTCTTTGAAAAGGGTGTCATCGTATTGTGAAGGCCCGATGACGGCCACCGAAGATGAGTTCGTCTTTTTGTAACCGCCTGACGACCGATGTATCTCGTGCATCATTCAGCAAAACAGAGAAGGAGAGCATCAGTTTATCTGAAAATCAGAGCGAGTCAGAGAATTTACCTGTCAATTGCGCTTTAGCTCTCGGAAATGGGCTTAAGTTTGCCATTGTTTTGGGCTTGAATTAGAGCGACGAATTTGGGCCCATTTTGGCTCTGTGAACCCGCCTGAGTTCTCGAATTGGGCTTGCAATTGCAAGGCCCACTTTAACTGCGATGAGCTTGGGTCGGTATTGTTTGGCACAAGGAACCCGTCTGGGATCCTTCTTCCTGCGTTGGGCCTGCAGATGCAAGGCCTATTTCTTGGGCCGGTATTTTTGCGCAGCGAACCCGTGTGAGTTCATCAAAGCCCACTTTGGCTGCGATGGGCTTGGGCCGGTACGTTGGGCTCCGTATTTTGGCGCATGGAACCCGTTTGAGTTCCCGCAATAGCCCATTTTGCGTTTGAGTTACTACTGGGCTTGAATTGGGGCGATTTGGGCTTGAAACGGCCCAGGAACCCGTCTGGGTTCCTGCGTTGAGCCTGCAAATGCAAGGCCTAATTTTGCTGCAAACGCATCTGGGCCAATGCATCTGGGCCAATGCAAGCGCAATGAACCCGTCTGCGTTTCCCTTTCTTTCTCTTTCTTTTTTTTTTCTTTTTGGCCAATGCATGTGGATAGATTTTAGGATAGATTTTCGGCCAATGCATGCCCTCCATGATCTTGTTGCTGGGACCCGCCGGTTAGCCATTTGTGTGGTGTGCATGCATCCACTATCCTTATAAAAGGGGGCCTCTTCATGCCTTCCACCACACATCTCATTTTTCACTTCCACTTCTTGCTCAAGAAATCCTTCATTCACTAGTTAGGAAGCAATGGTTAGAAAAGTTAGGGATCCGCCCGTTCAACCCCATGCAACGAACTGGGCACATGAAATGTCCTCCCGGCGAGCATGGACTCCTAGGCCGGGTTGGGAACCGTCGATATTGGTGCCTGAACCGTGGAATCACGTATGGCACAAGCATTCACATGTGCGGGTAATGTCTTCTTCCTGACTCTGCTCTTTAATTATAGCATAAATTTGCAAGTAGAAATGTTTTAATTCTAGCTTGTTGATTTAGCTACAAATAATGAAGTAATTTATGTTGATTACCCGTATTGTTCAAATCAAGCTTTAGAGAACCGATGATGATAGGCCGATTTTTTTTTTGCATAACGAGCCCGTTTGAGTTTGCTGCGTGAGAGGCCCAGACCGATCCTATTTTGAGTTAGTCCGAAAAATGAGCCCGTCTGAAATAATCCGAAAAATTGAGCCCATTTGAGCTAGGAACCCGTCTGGATCATTCTGAAAAAATGAGCGGCCCAGCCTTGTTCTCGTGAACCCATTTGAGTTGGGCCGGAAAGTGAGCGGCCCGTCCCTTTTTGGTGCTAAAGAACCCGTCTGGGTTCCTGCGAGCGGCCCAGCCTTGTTCTCGTGAACCCATTTGAGTTGGGCCGGAAATTGAGCGGCCCGTCCCTTTTTGGTGCTAAGAACCCGTCTGGGTTCCTGCATACGGCCCAACCTTTTTGGACTTGTCTGATTTGGACTTGTCTGATTTGTGCTAAGAACCCGTCTGTGCTGATTTGTTCTGCATACGGCCCAACCTTTCTTTCTCTAGGTTGGGCTGCAATTAGATGAAAGGGCCCAACCTGTCTGATTTTTTCAGCGAGTTGGGCTGATGCGACCCATGTGAGTTGGGCTGATGCGACCCAGCTCCTCTGTAACCCGTCTGCGTTTCCTTGGGTGGGCCAAAAGCGAGGCCCAACCCTTTTTGATAACCCGTCTGCGTTCCTTTGGTGGGCCAAAAGCGAGGCCCAACCCTTTTCTTCTTGTGAACCTGTCTGGGTGGGTCGAATGATTTTTTTCTTTAGCCCCCTAATTTAGTGGAAGCTCAATTTAGCTTTTGCTAAACTAGGGATCACTTGATAGGTTGCCGTAGGGACTTGTCTCTTTTTTTTGAATTTTTATGGTGGATCTTCAGGAGGACTCCCTTAGAACTGGTGGCAATATGCGGAAACCGATCAAGGTGGTGGAGCATTTTGCAGAAGATAATTGGGCGCTTACACTTTTAGAAGAGTCAGGATTCGACCTCTTCTGGAAATGTGTCAAGGCCTGGGAACCTTGTACACCACGGGTGATGGGGCGTGCGCTCGCAGAGAGATTATGGGATTCTACCAACACCTTCCACCTCCCTGTAGGAGAAATGGCCATAACCCCTGTCGACTTTGTGATGATTACCGGGCTACGCTGGGGTGGTCAAGATGTCGAATTCGACCCTGTTGTGCCGGACCAGGTGATGGAATTATTAGAGCATGTGCTCGAACGGCGCCGATTTGGTCGAAAGATGAAGCTTTCTTATGGTTCCTTCGAGGATGTCATCACTTCCGCCGACTTCACTCATATGGATGAGTTTCAGCGTCGCTTCATTTTCCTGGCATATTTCATCTCTGCCACGATGTTTGCCAATCGAGGAGACGATGTTTATTTGACCTGGATGAAGAATCTCCTTGATCTAGAACAGGTTATTCATCGGAACTGGGCGAAGGCTGCTTATGCTAACTTCATTCGCTGGCTTCGCATTGGTGTTCGGCCTGGTACTGATGTGGACCCATTCTTCGCACCGGAGAGTCCGCGGGAGATGAGCGGCCCGAGCATGTGGAAGGTGCTCGAGGTAATCTTCGAGACGCTTCTCTTTTACATGCATCGTGAGTCTCGGTATTGACATATTTGCAGGTATGGGGGTATGAGTACATTAAGGGATTCACTATCCCTACCCGACATGTCCAGACAGTGCCGGCAGCAGAACGGTGGCACAAAAACTACCTCGAGCAAAAGAAGAAACCATTTGGGAGCTTAGATGAGTTGCGCCGCATCTTGGATCACCTTGAAGAGGTACATCTTTCATGTAATCTCTCTTACATTTCTTTGGTGCTTATGTTTCCTTTACTTGTGCAGGATGATGTCAATTGGAATGCCTGGGTTGGCTTCGAGATTCCGCAAGACTTTATTCCCTCACGAAATGCGGCGCATAGGGATAGTACCCTGCGTTTGGTGATGGAGAGTCCGTCCGGTTGGAGTGCAGGTCTTGGTGAGAGACTTACAAGGCAAACCCTGGGCCATGAAATGTGGATAATACCATCAGACCCCCCCGAGACCATGAATGATCCGCGAGCCTTGCATGCCGAGGCGTTTGTAGCAGCTAAGAGAGGTTCCTGGTATACTAACCATGCATCGATGGCATCGCCCGACCAATTCTGGGAGGAATGGGAACAATATCGGGACCGCCTGGCCTTCAGAAAGGTAGGGAAGAAGACCTCTATTTACTCTTTTCATGTTCCTTCTATTACCGCCTAATATGACCAATTCTTTGTTTGTTGTAGTCGGGGCCCTATTGCAAGGATGACGAGAAGAGTCAGAGCAACTCTGGGGACACAGTTTGCGGCTACCCAAGGGCGACTAGTGAAGACATTAAACCGGAATTAGAGAAGATCCTGGGAAAGCCGGTAGGTGATTCCCCTTTTTTCCTTGCTTACTTGTAACTTGCTCAAGCTTTGACCAATTTCCTCATTCTGTGCAGTGGCGATGGAAACAAGCGAAAGGCGTTCTCAAAAATTACTTCACACTTAAATGGGCTCGCGAGAAAGACCTTGCGAGTTACGTGGTTGGGGCCTTGAGCGTGGATGATGATCTGTGATCTCGTGTGGATCTTCCTCGCCGTTCAGATGCGCGTGCCTCGTGGCGGTCGGGCGAGAGGACCCTCCTCGACATTCTTCCTTCATGGCCGACGCGAGGCGGTCTTATGAGTGAGGCGCTCTCGAAGGCACGGAGAGGAAGTAGGCGGGCATGCCGGCTCGCGATGGCCGTGGGAAAGGTATTTTACTCGAGGATAGTCATTCAACGATTCCTACTACGGAGACACGGGTTTTGGCCACGACTTTCAGCGGTCTGTGGAGAAAAGCATATCCTCCATGTCTTTAGGTGAGCACGGGCATCAGGTGAGGTCTCATGATCATGGGAATTCTCGCCGGAGCCGCGGCTCTCGGCGTGGTGGAGTCATGCTGCGAGTATAGCGCTGTTGGTGGAGCTGTGTGCGGCGAGCAAGAAGGCATTTCACTGCATTTAGGTACTCCTTCAGAATCTCATCATTCGGGGTCTAGGCGTCAACCCTCTCGTCCTTCGCCCCAGTACCCTTATGGAATGCCTGGGTATGTTCCTGCGTCTCTGACCGATTTGTGGATTTAGGTTATGGCACTTCCTTTGCGGTCGATCCTACCGTGGTGCTTTGCGATGGTCGGGTGTATCTGCGGGGTGTAACCGTGCCTCGCGAGATGGCGCCTCATCGGTGCTTCGTCTCAACCCGTTGTACCCGTTACTCCTTCGCGAGGTTTGGAGCGACCTCGAGCGTGCGGATGGGAGCATGAGCTTCGGGAATGGTCGGGATGGCCTGTCCCAGAGCCCGTAGTAAGAACTTCTTGGCCTGCTCCACAGGGGTGGCCTGGAGGTGATCAAGAGTGGCAGGTTCCAGAATACTCTTGGCTTAATGCAGGCAGTACCGAAGTGTTGCACTTATCTGGCTCAGGTGGCGATACAGAGGTGGTAGACTCCTCCTACTATCAGTGGGACACTTACTTTGGAGCTGGTGGAAGCGGAGCCCATGGGGCTGATAGTGCCAGTGGCGGTGGTTGATGAGGATTGAGAAAGATGCAGGGTCTTTATGCAACGAACCTATGTAACGTTATGTATGACTCTATGCACTTAGGAAAATGCAATGCAATGATGAGATAACGTTTTTTTTTTTTTTGCTTTTTTCTTTTTTTATGTTTTTTTTTGTACTAGTGCGAACTACTGATGTGACGCTTATGCAATAATGATGCTACGTAATGCACTTCTTTTATTTTCATGTACCCTTATGCACAATAATGCAATACGATATGCAATCTACATGGTGGGATTACTCCCACTTCCCCAAACGAAAAAAAAGACCAAAATAATAAAAAGATGAGAATTAAACGCTACAAGTACGTTCGATTTGCGATTTGGGGCGAAGACATTTGATATTGGGATTTTCTATGTGCTGCTGAAACATTCTGGGATAAGGAATTTTCGGTCGAAACAAAATCAGTTCAACAAGCAAGCACAAAGATTAATCTGGACAAGATCCAAACTCAGTTCGAAAGAGATAGGAAGAAATTTTCGAATCCCAAAGGAGAGAACAAGTACTTCAGAGGCATAAATCATGTGATCTTAAGAACAATGCAAATGTGCGCGGTTAGTTATGGACGTAGGTCAGTTAAAAAGAGCAAACCTCACATAGGAAAGAACAAACACTCAAACACTCAATTTTGAAAATGTATGTGTGTTTTCTCATACTCAAACCAATAGAAACAAACTACCATAAGCTTGGTAAGAACCTCGCTCTCCACTACTGGTATGCAATGCACAAGTGACAATCAAAAAGACTTTTTCGGGTTGCAGCGGGGCTTAGGTTAGGGTAAGGAGCGGTAAAATTTGGGGATGAGGAGCTAAGAGCCATGCTTGGGTTGATTTTCAATGAATAAAACATTCTAAACTCTCCTTCTTGCTTAATGTATGCAAGACATTTCGCCTTTCACCCTGAAACATTTCAACTGAATACAACCAGGTCAAAGTTTTCTGAATTTTAAATTGAATCTCCCTAATCACCCTTTTATTTTTGAAACTCTTTTCCTTTTTTTTTACTTCTTTTTTTTTGTGGGTGATCGGGGAGAAGAATATCTATGGAATCTTCGACTTTGATGTAATATATGAACAACATAACTAAATACCAATCGCTCAAGATATGGGACTTTCAGATTCTCCCAAACTTCCAAAAAAAAGACAAACTCTCATCCAACCAAGCAAGGCAAAGGGATACTGGATATCAGAGGCCAAGGCTCGTATTGTCGTGGTTCAAAAAGGATAAACAAAGGCGGTGGCAAAAAGCGGTAAATATAATGTAAGGAAGGCTATTTAGCTATGTAGCTTATCAAAATAAAATCGAATGCCTTAATCACTTTGTCACAGCGTGCAATGCAAATGTGTAGTCTCAAGCAAGATGCAAAACAAGTTCTAGAGATGCAACTAATGGGTGAGTCACTCGAGGATCATGGAATTGATAAAAGTGATCAATTCAAAAGTTTAGGCAATGTGGACTCACGGGACGGGGCTCAATCAACTAAACTTAACCCAAAGATTTGCGTACGCACATTTATACTTTCTAAGATAGTCAAGCGATCGGATACAACTTCCATAACTTGTCTCAAAATCGGAAGGTTTGAAAAAGGTTTCAAAACTTTTGAGATCCGTCAGATTTTTCTAAGTGAAGCAAGTCAAGCGAAAGTGAGAAGGGTTTACGGCCTCCGTTGGATGGAATTAGTCTCAGCGGTTTTACGAGGGGCTAGGCACGCTAGTGGCCATGTTGGATTCATCGGGTTCCTTGGATTGGGCGGCGATGTAGTTGGGATTGTGAATAAGCTGCCGGTTTATGGGTCGTGGATGCGGGCTCGGAGATGGTGCATTATCTTGCACATGGAAAGCCCGACTAGTGCTCGAAAGAACCTTTACGCCACCCGCCAATGTATGCATGACTTAATAGACCTATATGAACCTAGGACATGGACATGGCGCCTACGACAACACAAGGGTGACTCACTTTTATGGGAGTGCGTGTCCTAACTCTATATGGACCTAGCATGATGGTAGCGGGTGACATTGACTCAAGGAGCGTCATAAAGGGCGAATAGGATCAATAGTAAGTGGATTGGGCCGATTGCGATGTCGAGCGATTTGGCCCGATGTGGAAGGAGAAGAAAAAGCAGGCGAAACCGTGCAGGTTTGAGCGTAATTCCTCCCTTTCAAATAGGCACGGACATGATTCCACGATGAGTCCAACTAGGCGAGCAAAGAAACCCGTGCAGGTTTGGGCGATCCGTCTCTCATTTGATCCTACGCGGGCTAGAATGACGTCCCACTCATGATCGGGCTGAACACTTGGACTCAACTTTTACGATTAAATCACATGACATACAGATGCGGGATGAGCCTAACCATGGCTTTAGATTCAGGGTTTTTCTAGGTTTAGGGAGATGAATAGGGTACCACATGTTCTCGCCCCGGTGCATTTTCCTTATGGAATTCATAGGAAAAATGTGTGGGGTGTTGCTCTTTGGGTTTCAAGGAAACCTTTAGAGTGTAACACGGGGAGAGGAGAGATCAAATGCTTGGCGATGTAAGTGCATCCCACAAGTAGTGACCTCCCGCTCTCGGGATTGATTCCTAGTTTTAAAACCTAAACCAACGCTTTTGTGCTCCCCAGCCATAAAGGCCCAAGAGTAGCTTGGTATGCAATATGCCTAAAACAATGATAAAAATGTGAAATAAATTAATTCCTCCTCTTTTACAAAAAACACTAAAATTTAATTCTTTCAAGTTTTACCCTCTTTTTAAGTTTAAGTCCCGATTAGTCGCTTGATCTGTAGACCCCGAAAAATTGATGACCTTTTTCACGGCGCTACTTAAGGAGTGATTGATTGGGAGCCGACTAGGATTGCTTAACCTTAAATAAGGTTGAACTTTTAAGAATAACTTTGCTGACAGATTAAAAACGATTTAAGCGCCGTGAGCCCGAGATTCACCTTTTAAGAAAGAAGAAAGGGAAAAAGACAAAAAGGAAGGGGAACACAAGGAACCCGTCTGGGTTCACTGCAAAAAGGAAGGGGAAAACACAAGGAATCCATCTGGGTTCACTTCTAGAACCAAGACGGGTTCGTAACTGCAGATCCCACGAGAAAGGAGAAAAACAAAAGAAAGAAAAAAAAAAGAAAAGAAGGTGAAAACCCGTGCAGGTTCATGGCCCAACCAAGTTGCTCCTTGCGCTAAACACAAATTAGGTCATAGAGACCATAAAAAGGCCAATACCAAAGTACGAAAATAGAGTCGCCAGTTGAATTTTAGGAGAAAAACAACAAACCATTTAAATATAGACTCCGGCCTGCAAATCCAGAGATGGATTCGGGGGTAAGGTTACGAATTTGATAATTAAATCATCAAATCCGCCTATTCAACGAATAGACTCTACTAGAATTAAATCAAAGCAAAAAGGTTAAAGGAGGAATTAGATATAAACTTCACAAATTTATCATTAAGATCATGCAAAACAATGAAAATAAAAAAACGAATTCGATAGATTACTACATGTTTTACATCAACTATGCTAACCTTTAGTGAAGCAGCATGCAAAGGGAGAGAAGAGGTGGAGAGAATATGCTAGTGTCAATACTCTAGCATACCATGGTGTGTTTTTGGAAGGGAAGAAAGGGTTTAATTTATAGTGGAATAGGGGGGAGTAGGGGGTGCGTTTAGGGTTAGCATCATGGCCGCGGAACCCATACGGGTTTCTGAGCTGAACTGAGCTCTGGCCCAGTAAACTCAGCCGGTTTGATCCAAGCTGAGTTATGTTCTGGCCCCAGGAACCCAGACGGGTTTATGCCGTAGTATTGGGCCATTATGCTTGTTTTTGGGCTAGAAAAGAAATGGGTTTGCATGCTGTTAAGCTATTCGGCTAGCTTATTTTTACAAATAACTAAAACTAATACCGGTACAAAATTTGGTGTCTACAATATGTTGTCAATTTAGTGTGTTTATGGTATTGTAGGACCCGGAAAAAAAAACCCACGGTGTCCCACGCGGTGTACGACGAGTCGAATAAGGTGTCTTAATCTTTAGGGATTGAAATGAATTTTATTATCATGTTCAAATGAATCAAAATAATAAAAATCAAATGAGTCGCTAATTAATTTTTAATGAGAATTAATAAACTCAAATTTAAACTCCATAAACCACGAACTATGAGATTCGGATCCAGGGGTAAGATTACGAATTCGAAAGTAAAAACCCTCGAATTCGCCCGTTCAAAGAACGAACTCTACTAAATCGGTTAATTTAAAGAAAAGAGTAGGAGAGAAGAATTAATTAGATTAATCAATATTATTTAGTGCATACAAATGAAATGATTAGATGTAAAAATAAAACAAATGCGAATAGTAGAATGAAATAAATGAACAAAATCATAAACATTTATAAGTTTGCATTTAATTAGATTAACTAGAGCATCAATATTATTATTTAAGTCAAATTTTACATCATAGCAAAGTGAGAATAAAATAAGAAAAAACAATACTAACCTCAAGTTAATGCCAAGATTATGAATGCAAGATGATGATGAGAAGAAGAAGAAGAAGAAGAAGAAGAAGAAGAAGAAGAAGAAGAAGAAGAAGAAGAAGAATAAGGGAGGAGAAGAAAGGTAAAATCACCTAGTGTCAATACTCCTAGGATGATTTGAGGTGTGGAAAAAGAGTGGAAATGAGGGTGTATTTATAGTGGTGGAGGTAGGTTTATTTATGGCGGTGGATGAAAGAATATTGAGAGGATAAAATAAAGGATGATTTTATTTGATTTGGAGAATGGAGGAAAAATGAAATAAGATAAAGAGTGATTTGATTTGGTTTGATTTGATTTTGGGATTTCAACATGTGAAAAATGTGTGCATTTCAAAAATCTTAGCATTTAATCCTAAATTAAAAATAAAGATAAAAAATTATCAAAATGAATTACATAATTACAAAGCTAAATTGAATGACAAAATTCTAATTTTTCTCGTCGGGATCTCATATAGCCCCCAGTGTGTATATGCGGGTAACGACCTTGTTGTTCTCGGGTCTTCAAAACTTTCTCATAAGCTAATTCTTTATGCCAGTGAAGATTGTTGAGTGGGGAATTGTCAGTCCCCTGGTGACGACCACGATGATGATTTGTATGTAATTGGTCTGCTATTCTACATGCAATGCATAGACTCGAGACTTATGATCCAATTATGTACTCATGCACGACTTTGAGTTTCATGTGCTTGACTTCTTAATGCAGCCTAATGCATACCTCTTAGTGACCCTAATGAGATAATAATGCATGTTGTGCAATGCTACCATGTTGAGAGCCCCCACTTTTTATTCCCTGCTTCCCACAATGAAAGTAAAGGAATCCGATCCTAAGTATCAAGTCAATTTTGAGGCGAGTTTCAGGACAAGGCAATAGGAAAAATGATCCTTTGAGTTTCCCCTCGAACTGTATGAGGCATGGAGACAATCACATATGAGAAGCCAAGTGGTCTCATATACTTGACACAAGAGCCATCTTGTGTGTTGCTATCATTGAAACATTCATGGAGCTGGATGTTGTGGATATCGAGTGATGAGTAAGCCCCCAGTTGAGGTGATACAAAACAAGGCATTAGAGGAAGACCCAACTTGCCGTGTTTATCATAGGTTAATTGCTTGAAGGGTTGATTGGACCGCTCGTCTATGAAGCCATGGTTAGAAATCCTAAGTACTCAGAGAGGCCCAAACTATCTCACACACGAGCCTTCTTGATTTCTCCTTCATTTTCTCTGTCTTTCCTGGTTCTTTTGCTCAAGTAGAAACATGTATGCATACCAAGCATTCAACAAATGTGCACATGTGCTTTCAGATGAGTCAGGATGACTAACCAAGGTGGGTGTTGTCTTCAAGCGGCCCCTATATTGATGCAAATGGCTTTTTGTTCTGCTATAGGAGTTATCCCTCACTCAGGTATTCTGAAAATGAGGATTAACTGACGAATCTCATACATGCACTAATGACCAAACCAGAAGACCTCACAGGGTAAGGAATAATGGAGGATGGGATATAGAAAAGGTAGGAACTGTGGTATAGAAAGCATGTTTGTGAATAGTTAGGCCCCAATGGTGGGAAAGGCGAGTCTATGGATGGCTAGACGAGTGTAGCGATCAAATGAATGGATGAGTAGTTCGATGGATAAAGGTTCGAACTAATGGAGGTGGACGAGATGGTCTATGGATGGAGTACCATGTCTCGTGATTTTATCTCATAAGGGAAGTGTAATACCCTATGTATGTGGTCAAAGTGTGGCTTAAAAGGTTTGAAATGACTACTCATATCACCAAGGTGCACCTTCTTTTATGGTAGCTCATCCGTTGGGAACTCCTCAGTTAAGCGTGCTTGGCTGGGAGTAGTCTTAGGATGGGTGACCTCCTGGGAAGTTTTCTCAGGCAGCGTGTGAGCGAGGACGAAGCACGCTGGAAAGACTCGTGGTGTTTGTGGGGTTAGTCAGCGATCCTTAAAGCAATTATCGGTAATGTTCGCGGCTCGGGAGGAGCCGGGGCGTTACAGATGGTATCAGAGCTGACTCGCGACCGTGAGTTGCGCCAGTGGAAGGGAGAGCCATGGGCAGTCACCTAGCGGGGCAAAGATTATGGATTGGATTGTGGCACAACGAGGATGTTGTGCATTTAAGTAGGGGTGACTGTAATACCCCATGTATGTGGTCAAAGTGTGGCTTAAAAGGTTTGAAATGACTACTCATATCACCAAGGTGCACCTTTTTTTATGGTAGCTCATTCGTTGGGAACTCCTCAGTTAAGCGTGCTTGGCTGTGAGTAGTCTTAGAATGGGTGACCTCCTGGGAAGTTTTCTCAGGCAGCGTGTGAGCGAGGACGAAGCACGCTGGAAAGACTCGTAGTGATTTGTGGGGTTAGTCAGCGATCCTTAAACCAGTTATCGGTAATGTTTGCAGCCCGGGAGGATCCAGGGCGTTACAGGAAGAGATGGTCAAATGGCTATGGTTTGATGGATTTAGGTATGGAGGGTGATCCAAGTCTGATGGGAAAAGGTGGATGTGCTTAATGAAGGGAAATTTAGGAGTTTTTCATTGTCCTTAGAGACCAAGGTTCCCTCTCCTTTTGCCTAGCTCGCCTGGTGAGGTTTTCAAGCTAGCCTCTCTTTATTGTATCTCTCAAAGACCAAAAGATTTGATGATGGATTTTCTATAAAAGTGAATTGCAGCGGCCGGGCCTCAAAGAGGTTCTCCTACATATCCAATATGGAATTAGGCCAGTCGTAGTCCGATAGGTGCATCTTTAAGCGATTGATGCCTCAAGAAGGACTTTAAGATGGGTCGAAAGTTTAATGGGAAGGATAGGTGTGAAGGTTTAACGGAAAGGTTTTGGGACATGTGCGGGTGACTAATGTAAACCGAAAATTGCCTCTTATGCCTCTTAATCTTGCTTTCTTCTTTCTCTTTTTTTGTATTTTTTTTTTTTTTGCCTTTTCTTCTTTTCTCTTTTTTTTCTCTTTTTTTTTTGAACTCGACTACCTCAATCTATATTTTTGAACTCGACTACCTCAATCTATATGTCTCTCCTTTTGCCTAACTTCGCTTTGGCGGTGAAGTTAGCCTCTCTTCTCTCTATTAACCTTGGACTAGGGATAGGGCACAAAAGCATAACGAAAATGTGATGGAGATGTGAGATGGAGGAAACGAGTAGATGGACGTGTTAGACTTGGATGGTCATATGGGTGAGTGAGATCTTCAATTCAAATCAGAAATGCAAGCACAAGATTCTTTCCGTAGCAATTTAGAAGCAAATGAAGGGTTGGGGAAAACAAGAGTCATAATATAAAAAAAAATTCATCTTTATTGAATGCAACTAAGGTGAATACATTAAAATCTACTTGGAATAAATCCCAACTGACTTTGAAAATACAAACAATTCCCATGAAAGAAAAGACACGACATTAAGAAATCTAGTGGCGATCATGTGCTACTTTTGGCAGTGGCAGTTCCCCTGATTGGAACATGTCTTCAAGTTTGGTTTTGAAGGTGAAGCAATTCTCGGTATCATGCCCTCTAGAGCGATGATAGTTGCAAAACTTTTCGTCTTCCAAATACTTCCCCTTAATTATGGGTTCGGGATTTACCGAGGGAAGTTGTATCTTACCCTTCTTGAGGAGGCGTTCTAGTGCTTTAGTGTAAGAGCCATCGATAGGGGTGAATGACATGTATTGATGCATGACTTGGACCTGAGCAGCCTTATTTGGTGGGGAAGAGCCAGAAGGTCCCTTGTGAGTTGTGGTGTTTCTTCACCAAGGAGATGTCACCATTTTTGCTATTTTTGCTTCTACCATTAGCCCTAAATCTTCAATGATGCATAATCGGGAATGATTTGACAATCCATATAATGAGCAAAGCTTGGTTTTAGTCCTTGTATGAATACTTGGATCTGATAGTCCAAGGCCACTTTGTCAGTCATTAGAGCCTTTTGTGCGCTCCAACGGTTAAAATAACTCATAAATGACTCTCCTTCATCTTGCTTGATTGATGCCATGTCACTCATGGTTATGTCAGCGTCCTGACTGGCCGCATATTGTTGGATGAAGGCCTTGTAGGTGGCTTCCCAATTTTCTTGGACATCTACCGACAAGGTGTAGTACCACTTTAAGACTTCATCGCTTAGGGTCCAAGGAAAAACATGACCATACAGACTAGGGTCCACTTCCTTTAAGGCCATCATACGCGCAAAGCTACGACGCACATGGTGAGTGGGGTTCTCCATGGCCTTAAATTTCTTCTCGGGCAAAGAGAATTTATCAGGGAGTTTGGCTCGAGGTGCATTTGGCAAGCCAATGTGCAGAAAGTGCTCCCTAAATTGGGGAATTTGCCTCAACATATTCTACAAGTTGTTGACCCTATTATCCCTGAATGGCAGGAGTTGTTCATCCTGGGGCATGGTCCTTTATGTGTGCACGCTTCTATCGTCTTCCTCTGGACTCTCTTGTCCTATCCCTATTCTTTCATTGATCGTTTGAATGGCCTGGATAACACCCTCCATTCTACGATCTTGTTGGTTGGCTCGCGTATCAATCAAGATACGGATGTCTCGTACCAAAGCTGAAAGGTCCGCGACCGTGATAGGTTGGGCATGAGTTTCTTGGTCTTGGTCGTTGATTTCAGCCATGAAATTGGATGGGATGGACACAGTATCGTTGTCTATGAGCGAGGTTTGAGAGGAGGTATCAGAGTTGGCGTCCGTAGATGGGTTTTTGCTTGGTGTCGTGGACAGGATTGGCGAATAACTTGACAGTCTCCGAGATCCAACTCTAGCCCAGTATCTGACTCTTAACTCTTTAGGTCCTATTTTACCTGTATGGAAACCATAAACCTCAGAAATTGACCTTGATATTGACCTACCCAATGCATGCTACGACCTAGTCGACCTATATGAGACAACCTAATGCAAAGTGCAAACAATGTCTATATGTTTTTTTTTTCTTAATTTTTATTTTTTTGGAAGGACTCGCCCACTTTTGGGCTTCCATGAATACTCCTAATCTAATATGATGCCATGTACAATGAAGGGGGAAGGTATACATCGGGCCACCATAAAATCGAATCAAAATTATGGTTTTAATGAACTCAATTTAATTAATGATCGGGCAAATACCTTAGGGATCAAATGCCACTTCGGGTTGAATAAAGTCAAACTTGGACCTCTCACAAAGTCAACCATTTCGACTTGGGCCTAAGAGAGCCTTTCGGGCCCACTTAAATTCAATTTGACTATTATCCAAACTAAAGCGACACTTGGAGGAAATGCAATATGGGATCGACTCCAAAAAAAATACGAAAACATGTAGAACATAATTTACACATTAGAAAAATATGAAAGGGATGTACATAGCATACAAGTGAGGGATGCACCTAACTAAGGTTCTATATTCAAGGGTTTAAGGTCGGATCCTAAAGCCTAACATACTCATGTCTCTCACGCGCCACAAATTTTATGGAGTTCATAGTAATGTGACTTGTGTGTTTCTCGCAAAATTAAAGGGAAAATGTAAATTCATAATCCCAAGAATTTTGGAGTGCTTCATGAGTGGGAAAGTAACTTGCGATCTTTTTGAAATGTGGAGTTCATTCCTTTATGAAGTCGGAAGTATACTTTGCCCCAGAGGGAAATTTGGGTTAAAATCATAAACGATACCTTTGGGTTCATCCCGATTTATAAAAAATCAAGATGGAGGTCCGTATGCTTGATGCCTAACTAAATACATAAAAATTAAAAGAATTAATTTCTCCTTTCTACTCGAAATTTTAAAAAACCGGTTTTTCAAGTTTTACCTTTTAAAGTAAGTCCTCAATGGAGTCGCCATTTGTAGGACCCGGGAAAAAACCCACATTGTCCCACGTGGTGTACGGCGAGTCGAATGAGGTGTCTTAATCTTTAGGGGATTTAAATGAATTTTATTATCATGTTCAAATGAATCAAAATAATAAAAATCAAAAGAGTCGCCAATTAATTTTTAATGAGAATTAATAAACTCAAATTTAAACTCCATAAACCACGAACCATGAGATTCGGATCCGGGGGTAAGGTTACTAATTCGAAAGTAAAAACCCTCGAATTCGCCCGTTCAAAGAACGAACTCTACTAAATTGGTTAATTTAAAGAAAAGAGTAGGAGAGAAGAATTAATTAGATTAATCAATATTATTTAGTGCATACAAATGAAAATGATTAGATGTAAAAATAAAACAAACGCGAATAGTAGAATGAAATAAATGAACAAAAGCATAAACATTTACAAGTTTACATTTAATTAGATTAATTAGAGCATCAATATTATTATTTAAGTCAAATTTTACGCATCATAGCAAAGTGAGAATAAAATAAGAAAAAACAATACTAACCTCAAGTTAATGCGAAGATTATGAATGCAAGATGATGATGAGAAGAAGAAGGGATGAGAAGAAGGGTAAAATCACCTAGTGTCAATACTCCTAGGATGATTTTGAGGTGTGGAAAAAGAGTGGAAATGAGGGTGTATTCAGAGTGGTGGAGGTATGTTTATTTATGGTGGTGAATAAAAGAATATTGAGAGGATAAAATAAAATAAAGGATGATTTTATTTGATTTGAAGAATGGAGGGAAAATGAAATAAGATAAAGAGTGATTTGGTTTGGTTTGGTTTGATTTTGGGATTTCAATATGTGGAAAATGTGTGCATTTCAAAAATCTTGGCATTTAATCATAAATTAAAAATAAAGATAAAAAATGATCAAAATGAATTACATAATTACAAAGCTAAATTAAATGACAAAATTCAGCGTCTACAGGTATTATTTTAGTGTCTATGGTTTAGGTGCTAAGAGTAATGTTCGTATAATATTTTGCAAAGAATAATGTGTTTATGGTTCAATTTTAGTTTGCTAGTAATGTATTTGTAATATTGTACGGTATAATTAGTTCACATATATAAGTATTATATGTAGTGTGCAACAATGTATTAATTAGTTTGCATAAATATCATATCTAGTGTGCAATATGATATTAGATTTCGTTCGTAGAAGAACTTCGAAGATTGTGAACTACTGCATTAACAACATTATAATAGTAATTAATACAAAATAATTTTCATGATTAAATTTAACTATATATAATACATTAAAAGATAAAAAAATACTTATAAACAATATGAATGATAATTAAGCTAATTTTTCAATTAAGTGGAACATATTAAAATTTTAAAAAAGTAAAAGAAATCTTAATTGACATGCATTCTAAAGATTGGGCAGGTAGCAACTTCACAAAAAAAAAAAAAAAAGAAAAGACTAGACATGAGCAATAAAAAAGAATTTTTGATTAATACATAGAAGAATGTATAAAAAAATAACAATAAAACCTTGAAAGTATAAAATTACAGCAAAGCTTAGAGTTGGGAGGGTTAAAACCTTTGACACTAACTAAAAGATTTTTGGATGATAATATACGGATCTTTGGGAGTATTGGATTATAATGTACCGACATTTAATATTAGACAACAACATCCTCGATCTTTATATCTTGGTAACATTATTTTTGGATGATAATGCAGACGTGACTGGCGGAAGGAAAAAAAAATCTGGCCCAACCCAATAACCCAGTTAATCTCTCTGTTTTCTTCAATAGCCCACATTACAAGACATAGGTTGGTTGTGTGTCACGTCAGTATGGTGACCGGTTCACCACGCCCTTAGTCATTGTGCTACCAATTTTTTTAACGTGGGTTAGTGAGGAAAATGGAGGGGTCAACGGGGCTCCTCCTGCTATGTCAGCATGAAGACCAGACCACCAGTGACCACGCTCACTCTTGGTATAATAATCTCACTTAAGTATAAATATCAGAGATATTATTATTTTATAATAAATGTTGATATATTACAATTCAATACCTCTAAAAGCCGGTATATTGTCATCCAATATTCTTTAATTAAATGGCAAATGTGTCACTATCGGTGAACCATATCTACAATGATGCCTAGATTTCGCGCGCACTTTATCAGTTTGTTCTGAATAAGAGTGGAAATAAAGAGTAGGTGTGTACTTCCGTGGGAATATGTTATAATTTTCAGCCCTGTTCTTTTATACGGATGATAATTTATGGTGTCACAATTCACCGTACTTTACCACAACCCACCACAATATATCATTTCACCACAATTCACAACAACCCACCACAAATTACTTTTTCAAATTTATTATATATCTTTAATATAAATTTTCAATCAATACTTTTTCACAATTACCAATACAATATTTCAACTCACTTTTTCCAATTACTTTTTCACAATTACCAATACAATATATATATATATATATACACACACCACAAGTCCACAACTTACCAATAACTCACCACAATTCCATCATACCCGTCAAGATTTCACCACACCATATCGCACCATACCGCAGCACACCACATAAAAGAGCAGGGTCGTGTCTCAAAGTTGAGGTGGGGAATTTGTTTTCATAAAACTAGTAAAACCAGCCTGTGCAAGGCACGGACAATTTTTTCTATACTACCTCCGTTCTTATATGTTTGTTTATTCGACTAACGTCTGATCCTCGATTATTTACAAATTATAATAACTTACAATATTAAATTACTGTCATTAGAAAAATACTTTACTAAAAACTACAAGTTGTTTGATATTATATTTTAGGTCAGAAGAGTAAATTCGTGTGAGAACACAATATATGACTGACAGACAGACAAATTGCTTATTATTATATTATTATTTGAGGGAAAATAGTAGATTATGTGTGAACACAAATTAAACTATAGGCAAATAAGCAGGTTGATGACAGTTATTGTGAAGTGTCGCTTGTCGCAGATGAAATGAAGATGAGGAAACAATGAAACCTACCACTTTTTGAAGTTAATTAGATTAGCATGTAATAGTTAGTGCTTAGTGGAGATTAGTCCTGTATTAAACAAGCTTGAGTTAATGTTAGGAACACAATAATTTAAAATAATAAAAGATAGTACCTAGTCTTAAGTGGCTAAATTATCAAAATCTAAAGTACTTGAATCAGAACAACTTTATGTAATTGATGTGACTAAAGCAAGACAAGAGGAGTGCCTTCTTTTATGAAACTTATTCATAATAATGATTCCAATTATTGTTATTTTAAGGGGTAAACTTAATCAATTGTGGGAGTGACACATCCCATTATGCAATTTGCTGCTCTTTAGGAGATTTTTTTAATTTATTTTTGAGGATTTTATTTATTATTTATTATTTATTAATAAAGAAAAGATAATCATTATGTAGTGAGCTCTCACAAATACCTTTAAAAAGCAAAAGAGCTTTTGACCTCCAGAAAAGGAAGTATGGAGTATATATGGATAGGAAGGGGAGGTTTGTTGCTTAGGTTATGTTTTTCAAGTACAAGAAGTACCTGCTTTTCATGTATTTCTTACAAGTTACTGGCTACTTCCTAGAACTTTCTTTTTCAAGTACAAAGTACTTATTTTTCATGTACTTTTTATTAAGTTATCTTTAATACTTTTACCCAATTATGTATATCAGACTATCAGTATAAGTGGAGCAAGAGAAAGGAAAAATAAATGAAGAAAATTAGAATACATCGAGAGGGAGGTAAGCTGCAGTTGTAGGGAGAGTATAGAAGGGAGAGAGACATAATGAAGGAAAAAAAGATGGGGAAGGAAAAAGAATGAGAGACAAAGAGTTGAATAATAATAAATATTTATAAATAAATTTAATTATAACTATATATTGATCTTGCTCCTTACTATATACTTTAGTCATTACTGATTTATATATTACTTATTAAATACTAACATCAATATTTGATATACCTTAAAGCCAAGTAAAACTGTTGAGTTGTCCCACATCGGCCTTTGACACCCATATTGTGGTGTTTATAATGGCTTGGGTGCCTCAACCTCCTAAGCTAGCTTTTGGGGTTGAATTGGGCTCAAGTCCATTATTTCACACGGTATGAGAGCCAGGGTCATTGATGTTGGGGTCGCGCCCGCAGTTGTCTGCGCCTCGTGGTGAGTGGGGCGTGTTGAGTTGTCCCACATCGGCCTTTGATACCCATATTGTGGTGTCTATAATGGCTTGGGTGCCTCAACCTCCTAAGTTAGCTTTTGGAGTTGAATTGGGCTCAAGTCCATTATTTCACAAAAACATTCTTTATAGCCTTAGAAAATACTAACCATTTCCTAGAACTTGGACTTGCAAATAGGTAATATGCTTTTTTTTAACCAAAGAAGCCAACAAATTAGCAGCCCGAAATTAGTTTATAAAGAAATTAAGTTAAGAATGAGGACGAATAAGACAATCTCCTTGAAAACTAGACTTCAAACAGCATAATTACAATACTCATTACTAAATTAGAACCAAAATCTTTAACATACAACCCATGTGTGAGATGTTGCTTCTTGACCGGAGGTATAGACCCAACCCTCATATGCTCAATTTTCCTTTTCCCATCGAAGTGTGCAACCACCAACTTTTTTCAAAAATAAATAAACTTTAGAAGCAAAAGACTTTCATAAAAGAAAAAGAAAGAAGCAAAAGACTTGTTGGAACAATGCTTACTCTAAAGAACTTTGCAATAGTATTTGCGAAGAAGGTTGAACATTTTTATAGGATCGCTTTCTTTTCCAAATTTGGGAAAGAGCATTGGAGAAAGATACAATATTCTCCCTCATGTTTGAAATAGTTGTTGCATCTTCAACCAACTTGTGGGGAATTGGACCTACACTTTCTATATCATCATCTTTATTTACCTGCTCATCATGAATCATTTTTTGTATCAAGTCTGTGAATTAACCACGCTCATATAGGATACACCATCATGTATTTTGAACCCTGTGAATTAACCATGTTAATTAGTAAAATGTGAAAAACAAAATTGGTTGAAGGTTTTTTTTTTTTTTTTGAAGACAAAATTGGGTTGAAAGTTAAAATTGTTAACCAATTACCATTTAAAATTTTAACAAATTGAAGTTATTTATCACATGCACCTAGAGCACGTGCTCCAAGTAGGTATGAGTTAACAATTATGCTATTAAAAGTGAACAACGAATAGGTATAAGTGAACAATTATGCTATTGAGAGTGAACAATGATCATATCTGGAGCACGTGCTCCAGGAGCATATAATAAATTGCAGTTATTTTTATATGTTTATCTATTTAAGGCATGTTCTTCCACGTGGTAATTTACCCTTGTTTTCTACGTTATCCAACTTTACCCAATTTTATCTAGATTCTATTCTTTACGTTGGTATGTATAAATTGGATAAAGTAAGGAGAGGTAAGTTTGTGTAGATTTAGGTAGAAGTAGATAATGAATTTATTTTAGAAGAGGATAAACTTAAGTAAATTTATTAAGAAACAAGTAGAATTTGGTAAAAGTGGATAAAGTTGAGTAGTGAGTAACTCACTAAAAGAATAGGGTAAACCCACACAAACTTATTTCTTATACCTATCCAAACCTATCCAAACCTTCTTCTACACAGTTTCTACATACCAATGGAAAGAATGTAATCTTAATATAGATAGGTCAAAATATGGGTACCCTTTTATTAATCTATTTATACAAATAGTTCATTGTGCATTGAGTTATAGATCACCTTAATGATTTCTTCTAGTTGATATTCAAGGGCAAATCTATGGCACATTATAACAGGATTTCTAACACCACATTGTTTATATATTATGGGTACCAAAATTACAAGAAAAGCCCTTAACTTATAATCAATCACAAATTAAAATTAGAATGATATGTCTTGCGTATATTTCAAAGAGTACTAGCTACCAACTACACATCGCTTTATCTTGGCTGGTTGATAAACAAAATAGAGAATAAATAATAAGTTGATTCATTTAATCCCCTTTATTAAACATCTGAAATACTTTTCTTTTGTGTCGAAAGTTCTAATATGAATTTAACCCATTTATTTAAAGGAATATATATATATATATATATATATATATATATATATATATATATGCATATCCCCGTCAATCTTTGTTGTAATCATTTTAAACATCCTGACCTTTGTAAAATCACTTTTGTTCCTCATTCACCTTTATGGTATCGACACCCCCCCCCCCCCAATTTTCTAGCAAGGGTATTTTTTTTAAACTTTTTGTCTTGTAGAATGATCATTTTGCCCCTAATTTTATGTCTGTTTAGTTTATTGACCTTAATTACCCAAACCCTCAACAAAATTAAAAAGGGAAAACTCACTTGTGATTTTTTTGAGAGTTATCGACTAGTTAAACTCAAAATTCATTTTTAGAAAGAATTAAAAGACTACCCAGCCTCGCTACTTTCCAAAAATAAGCCAAGCAAACATAAAATTAAGGACAAAATGATCATTTTACAAGTCAACAAGACGATGACTCAGCCTAAAATTGAAACTCAATGGTGGCAAATGTCAATACTAAAAAAGTGAAAGAGGGTGAAAATGATTTGTAAAGCAGTCATGTCGTGTCAGATTTTGTCAATTCTACTATTTCTTGTTTTCTTCTACTTTATTTTGATATGTTTTTTAGAATGTTAAATTAGGTTTATCATATCCTTTCATTGTCTTACCTTATCCGATTCCCTAAACAAAAACACCCAAATCAATGTCATTTTATTTTATTTTCCTTACATTTCCTTTCCTTACTAACCTTAATTACTTAACTTAACTTAATGCTACCACTCTAAAAAAAATAGGGCCTTTCACAAATATAATTTGAACTAAATTTATTTGATATTATTTTATTAAATTTATTTAGAATTCGTTTATTTATTGTCTAAATTAACTATATTACTACCGTCTATCTTTTTATCTTATTAGCATTGCAGCCTGTTAGAATTTTGTTGGGCTTTATGGGCTATAGACACATCTCGAGCCTGAAGAGCTCGGTTTTGCTGAAGGGCCATTTTTGTTTGTTGACCATTTCCCCTATGGGCTTTGAGTAATCAACATTATATGAGTAATCTCTAGTTGAAACTTGAATATTTTATATATTAATTTTTTCTTTGAAATATTATATATTAATTTAAATAAATGGAAGTTAGTAACATTTTTTTATTTTAATTGATGGTAGTAATATTTTGACTTTTTAGGAAAGTCGAATGACTTTTTTGACTTTTAGAAAGTTGGGTAATATTTTTGTCTAAACAATCTTTTAACTGATTTACAACTTGCTATAGCAGGTTTCAGTGGCATTTTTTACTATTTTGAAAAATTATTTGTTAATAATGACAGTTTTTAAAAATCAGTGATATTTTTTACTAAAATGGAAAATTGAGTGTCATTTTTGTTCAAGTACTAGAAAGGTAGGTTGGGGAAATGAAATGGGGATTTTGGGATTTTGGGTTGTATTCGGGTAAGGGGTAGAAGGGTCTGGGTTTTAGAGTAAGGAAAAGGTGGGTTTTGGGTTATTTGGGTTTTCGGGTAGGAGATGAGGGGTTGTAGGCTGAGTAAGATGGAGAAATTGGGTCGAGGATTTGGGTTGTTTAGGAGCAAGTTTGAGATTTGGGCCTGGGATTTGAGCTTTTATTATTTTCTTTTCACTCTTACAAAAGTTTGTTTCATTTTTCACTAATCTCACAATTAAAACTTAAAAAATAAAATAAAAGCAAAAGCTAATAAAAACACCTAAACTTATTAGTAAAGGAGAGAAAAAAATCATAAAACAGGGGCACCAATATTAAAAATATGGAATTAACAGTGTGGTAGACCCGTCGGTTACAAAAACAAATGTCCTTGGAAAAGAAAAGGAGCAAGGAGCAAAGAACAATGATAATCAAACAAGAAAATATTGACTCCAAAAGAGTTCCCAAAACATGACAAATATATAAGTTGCACCACAATGACAAGCACCTCAAAATAGCAAAATAATGAGATCTCAATCAATTATATGTCATGACTAGGATAAGATGGAACCAAAGTGAAGTCGACATAGATTACAATGTTTTCATATCATGTATCGCTCAATATCATGAATGAAAACGAGGATCATGAACCAAGTCTGCTAAGGAATGTAGACAATAAAAAGTTTGGCCAAAATGGAAAGATGCAATTACTGTAAAACTAGACTCGCTTACAAAAGAGAAGTATCGGCACCTGTAGTCTGTGTACCAAGAGGTATGAAACCTATGAGATTCAAATGAGTCCTTGTGTACAAACGAAAAGAGACAATGAGATTATAATGATAAAGAACAAACAGTTGCATAAGAGTTTTTTTTTTTTTTTTTTTTTTTTTTTGCAAAACTAGGTATCAACTATATACTCCCCTATATTTTATACTACAACATTATAATACCCATAACTAGCGTTGTATATCTCGTGCGATGCACGGAATTTTTTTTATTATTTATATGTGATTTGTTTTTCAAAGTAGTTTTATAATAATTATCTATTTAAAGAATAATTATAAAATATTAAATAAAATTACACAATAATTGTCCTATCATTATTTTTATATTACTTGGTATAAAATGTCTTCAAAATTTCTTAGGTGAAAAAAAAAATCAAGAATTTTAATATCAATTTTTACGAACGTACAATTCATATATTTGGTAGTGATATTATTTATAATTCATTCACCATTTTTTTCTAATGAGAAATGAAATTTACTTGTTGTAAATAAAGATTTCAATTATTTATCTTATACATTGAGACAATTTTGATACTTTCTATTTTACATTCATTTACCATATGAGGCCTAAATCCCTTATATAGTTATTATTTTACATTCATTTACCATATAAGGCCTAAATCATTTATATAATTATTAATTATAGCTTTTCATAACGTTAATAAAATTTTATTTTACTTTAAGAATTATTAAAGAAAATATTGAACAATTGTGTATGTTTTTTTTTAATGGAGTAGTACACTTTAATATCTACTACATTTTATAGCATATTTCTATATTGGGATTGAAGAAAGACTAACTCATGAATATTCTTTTATATAAAAGCTAATGAATGTAGTATAGTAATTGTGCTTTATTTTTTGTAACCTATATGTGTGGTTATTATCTTTTAAGTTGACATTTATGATATTAAAGATGTAGTAGCTAAGTGGCAAACACTTTAACTTTCATGTTATCTACCAAAATTCAAATCTTGGTGGAAGTAAAATCTTTCCATTTTTGGTAGAAACATTTGTTCATAGCTTTGGAGTTTGGTTTGAAAAAATCAAGCCTTCCAAAATCCTTCTCTTAGATTTGGGTTATAGAACATTGCATATGTTGAGATTAATGATGTCAAATAACAATTACTATGAAATGGAGGTAGTAAATGTACATGTTAATTAAGTTAATAGTTAAACGTTTATGAAAAATTTTATACTCTCACATGTCCTCACGTAAATATTTTTGGATTTGAGACATATATACTACAAATTTTGATATTTTTATTTTTTTATAGAGAACAATTATCTTTTTTTGCTAATAAAAAAATTGTATTGTAGTTACATTTTGATTTGTGAAAAATCTACATGGAGAACTATAAATTTCATTGGGCAATTTTTGAGGTTATTCATCTGACTCTAATCGGTAACATTATTATTTGGCCTCCAAAGCCTTGATTTATCTAGACCTGGTATAACTTGTCTGGATGACTTGTTTATGAATTGGTGTTTTGTTTTAGACTCTACTTTTTTTGTGAGATTTTTTTTTTCGAGAAAATTTTTGTGTGGTAGATCGGATTTCAAGGTCATTTCTATGGCCTTAATTTCGATTCACTTAGACTATATTTAGCCAATTTGGGTTAGGATTGTACTATGTTATATTCGTTTATAGTTGTCCAATTAAACTTTTATTGCATAACAGAAGATGACTTTTTAAGGTTTTCATTGGTAAGAAAATTGACTGGTATTTGGAAATAAAAATGATTTTAGATTTGTCAAATTTAACGTAATTGTTTCTTACTTATATGCCTAGTCTTTTTGTCTTCTAATTTAATTATGTGTTATAATTAATGCCTATGGTGTTGTGTGTTTGGAAAATAAAAATAAATTTGTCAAGAATTTTTAGAAATTGCAAGGGATATTTTCGCTAGTAGTAGTATTTGATTCCAATTGTTGACCTTGAATGTAAAATTCTAGGTTTATTGCATGGTTGAAAGAAACTGAAATAACATGCATATGTACAATTTCTAATGGAAAATTGGAATCTAATAAACCAAACTTTATGTCAATTTTGATCTAACAAACCAAACTTATCTTTTTGCTAATGGCATACTATACTTAGCATTATATTTTTTTGATTGAACCTCCACTACTTTCCGGTCACCAGAAAAATGACGTGGAATTTTTTTTGCTGAGGTGGAATGTTTTATATGATAAAAATAAAGATAAATTGAAGATGGATTGTGTTTTATATGATAAAAATAAAGATAAATTCATATTAAGGAGGTTTTTGTTTTTTGGGGGGGGGGGATTATTATTGTTTGGGATGGGGTTTAATTTTACTGAAATTTTTTTGAGGGGGAAATGGTGAGTCGGATTAGGAGAGGGCTGCCAAGTCATAAATTACAAGTCATCTTCAATTTATCTTTATTTTTATCATATAAAACACTACACCTCAACAAAAAAAATTCCACGTCATTTTTCTGGTGACCGGAAAGTGGTGGAGGTTCAATCAAAAAAATATAAGGTTAAGTATAGTATGCCATTAGCAAAAAGGTAAGTTTGGTTTGTTGGATCAAAATGGGTATAAAGTTTGGTTTATTAGATTCCAATTTTCCATTTCTAATTTGTAAATCTTCCAAAGTATTGCTTCATAAGTTGTAAATCTTTCAAAGTATTTTTCTCCCTTTTCATTATAGTGGCCATACAAAGGAAAATAATTACTGAAAATATGGTAAACAAATTAATAATTATCATTATTTTAAATCTCTTACCTACCTTTTTTAATGTAAACTTTTTTTAATGTAAAATTTTACCATTGTTTTATGTAAATTGACCACTTTCTTGAATTTGGAAAAAAAGGGGGAAATTATTTAAAAAAATATCAAAATTACTTTTTCGTTGATATTTTTTTTGTCATACTCACACCCACTTTATTAATCTCTGTTTTGTAGTACATATTTCATCATTCATCAAATACTTTAACATTTTCTTTTATTATTATTATTAAATCAAAATACTCGATAATTTGTTTTTTAAACTATTATGGATGAGGATTATCATGGATTTGTATTTGTTAACTATTATTAGATAAGGGATTAACTAAAATATATTATTAAATAAAGTATAAAACAGGAGGTAGAAGATGAAATTGAAACTAAATATAAAATAGAGGAAGAATACATTACCTCATTATTATTTGAAGGGAAAGACGAACTCGATAATTTGTGCATAATTGCAATTGGAAGTGTTAGCTGCCTAAATTAATATTGAAATTAAATATAAATTACAAATGCCTTACTATTTGAAATAAAAATGAAGAATATACAATGTTGATTTACAGTTGCATATTATTACTGGGAATGTGCTTTGTAAATTGTGGGGAAAAAAATATGAGAAGTTAAGTGATACCTTTATATAAGTGGACAATATAAGTGATACCTCTATATCATTTTTTTTTATTGTTTTTGTTTACCTGGTTTAAAAATATATATAAGTGGACAATAAATTATATATTAATAAATGGTATAATTATGATCAATATGTTTAGTGTAACTGAACACTATGAATTAATTATAGAATTTTGAAAGTTTGTCCTTTCATATTTTGGAAACTGATTCTTTAATTATATAATATTATTATAAGAATAATGTAAAAGGATAATTTAATTATAGTATTATTATAAGAATAATTTATATTTGACTTTTGTACCTTTTGTGTCGATATATGTCAATTGTTGATTCTATTTGTCTTGTTTTAATACAGTTAATAGATAAGTTATTATATTACAACACAATATTTTTTTCCGAGGGAGTAAAGATTTTGTGTTTAGTTTTTTTTGTTTTGATAACTGATTTTTTTATTTATATAATACAATTGGGTTTAATAATAATAATAATTAATAATAATAATAATAATGGTAATAATGAGATTTTTTTTATAAGAATTATATAAGAAATTTAATGGTTTAATGTTTTTTTTTTTTAATAAGAAGGCAGAAGCTTAATGGTTGGTTTTATTTTTTGAATTAAATTTTAGTGTAGTTATTGGAGTGCTACGTGGCAGAAGCTTATTTGATTTCATTTTGTTTTAATATAATAGTAGATAGATTATGCCTGGTAGTACATGAAATATTTTGTTTGCATCTTATAAATGTCGTTATGTTGATTCTGAATTGTTGACCTTATGCGGTGTCCACATGGCGTAGTCCGTGAATACGAATTCGATCCACGAAGACGGAAGTATCAAACTTTAACCAACACAGTTAGCAAACTTGTAATAATTAATTAACAATTTAAACTAATTTAGCTATAAAATAAAAATCAAAAGTTAAAAATTAAGGTTAAATTAAATTACTATCAAAGGTTAAGTGTACGAAAAACAAATAATAGTTAAACTAATTGATTAAACCTTCATGACTAGCTAGATTAATTAATTAAAATAAAGAGTGAAAGAGAAAAAAAAATACTAAATTGAATTGGGTGACATCAATTGTAGAGGAATCCTGTCACTTTCAATTCAACCAGACAATCATACACACTTCACTTATTATTTACCTAAATAAATATAATACTAAAGAAAAAAGAAGGAAGAAGTAAAAGGAAAGCCATTGAAGCTATAATACTAAACAGAGTACGAAGAAAACAGAAGGAGGAAGACATACTAAAACAAGGAGATTTAATATTACTCTCTATCAAATTCTTTACTCAGATCAAATTCTTCAGTACGAATATTAGTAAAAAAAATAGACTGGAGAAAGAAAAAAAAAAGACTGAAAAAAAAGAAAAACATAGAAGAAGAAAACCTAGTTGAAGATTGTGCCTACGAAAAAGAATTAACAGAGTATGAGAAACAGGGATTAAATTTCTGTCATGAGCAACAAATATTTAATCCAATCTCTTCTAAATTCCTTCAATTAGATCATAATTATCGGCAACAATATCAACTCAAAGAAAAAAAAAACAAAAGGGAAAGAAATTGAATACAGTGAATTGATGAACAACTGAATCAGAAAACACAAACTGAGGACTTGGAGACTGAAAAGTTGAAAAAGAACTTGAATGCTGAAGACAAATTTGATTGATGAAAAAAAAAAATTACAAATCGAAAGATTGAGAATACAATTGATGCCCTCTACATGTCTCCTACAGCATGATCTAGTTGTTGCACAAAATTAGCTGATGATTCGGTCAATTCTCAACCAATCTAACTGTTCTGTAGCTGTTGTTGGTCTTGTGATGCCTGTGTGGAATCGAAGGGGCGTGGAGCTGTAACAATTTGGCCGCAAAGATGAAATGGTTTTGGGTTTGTAATATTTCTAATTGATGATGATGATCTGATGAAAAAGGTGATGAAGATGAGCTTGACTAGGGACAAAACATGAAGAGGGAGGTGACACGTGAATGCTCTTTTGGGCCCCCCTTTTTATTATTTGTTTTTCCTTTTTTTTATAACCTAATTTAAATCTTGGTCGGTCCATATCTGTTCAAATCAAGCCCAAAAACTTCATTTTCAGTCCATTTTTTCAACTTTTATCATCAACCTGTAAAATTTAAATAAACTACATAAAAATTCTAACTTAACATTTATTTTGAACTAAATTAAATATAAAAGTGCAGACAAAATACCGTATATTTTTGCCTGAACACGTTATAGCTCATGAGAAGTTCGATAATAACAATTATATAAAACTCCTTGAAGGATTCAAAAGTAACTGAAGCACACATTGAAACTCTCGAGAGGATTACTTAATCAAATTAAATAAATATGTATATTAGTTTATGCAATAGAAACGCATATTGCATAACCAATGAAACGTATTAAATGATTCAGGTCTAAATTGTTTATGAATGATTTGATAATTTAAATATCGTCGAAACTCCAAAAGAGAATCGAAAAGCAACAGATTGCCTAAATAAAGACTTTGAAATAAAGGTTTTGGTAAAACCAATCTTTGGACTCCTGAAGAGTCTCATTGCAGGTTGCTTAATGAAAGTGTTTGAAATGAAAGACATTGGCCAAATCAAATGTTGTCTTAGTTTACAAGTTGAACCTTGAGAATAAATTTTCGTGCATCTATCAAGTTATGTAGTAAAGATGATAAAGGGTTCTACATAAATTATGCACACCTATAAAGTACACTAATGTGGTGAAATCACTTTACGTGAATATTTCTTCCTCCTCTTTAGACCCTGAGAAGATAATGAGAGACTCCCCTGTCTTAAAGTACTGTATATGGGTCTAGAAGTACCAAATATGGGTCCTAAAGTACTGTATTTCTGTTCTTGGTGTTATGGTACTTTAAGCTCTAAAATATCGTATGTGAATGCTAATGGAACATTGATGTATCTCGTTGCTCATAAATGATCCAACTTATTTCGATATCTTCGAGGCACAATTGGTATGAGTATGGCTTTTCCTCATGATGTCAAAATATATTTGAGTAGCTATGTTGATGTGAGATAATTCTAAACCTAATAATGCTTGTTGCTTGCTAGGTATGTGTATACCTGTATTGATCAAATTAATTCAGGTGAGGATTTGACGGATTTATTTACCAAGGCACTTATGACGCAACAATTGAAAAGTTGTCCATAAAATCAAGTTACATCGGCTAGCTCAGACATCTTGACTAATATTCTCATGTGGGAGAATTACATACGTGTTATAGTTTTTTCTCTTATTTGAAGTTTTGTCCCATTGCGTTTTTCTTGGAAAAGGCTTTTAATGAGACAACATATGTTGGCGTATCAAGAATTATGTTCTCTTTTTCTTTCAGGGAGCGTTTAGTAAGAATCTAAAAGGGTGCGCTTGGTTGGTCAAAAACTCTGGGGAAATGGTCAATTTTTTCACGTTGACTAATTTTTTTCATGTTTGGATATAGGTTGACCTTCGGGAAAACTTTATGGGGAGTTCATCATTTTCTATATTTCCGAGGGAAAATTTCCCTTAGGGGGAATTAGGAAAATTTTTCCCGGGGAAATCTTTCCTATTGAAAACTTCATATGGAAAATTTTCCCCGAGAAAAATTTCTTTGAGATTCCTACCAAATGCTCCCTTAAGCAAAACTTTTCTCGGGAAAAATTTTCCATGGAAAGTTTTCCATCGGAAAGATTTTCCTAGGAAAACCTTGGAAATGGTGAGCCCTGTAAAATATTTCCCAATGTAAATATACAACCAAAAATGAGGAAAGTTAATCAAATTGGGAAAATTGACCATTTCCCCAAGATTTTTGTTTTTTGGGCGGGAGGAGATTATTATTGTTTGGGATGGGGTTTAATTTTACTGAAATTTTTTTGAGGGGGAAATGGTGAGTCGGATTAGGAGAGGGCTGCCAAATCATAAATTACAAGTCATCTTCAATTTATCTTTATTTTTATCATATAAAACACTACACCTCAACAAAAAAAATTCCACGTCATTTTTCTGGTGACCGGAAAGTGGTGGAGGTTCAATCAAAAAAATATAAGGTTAAGTATAGTATGCCATTAGCAAAAAGGTAAGTTTGGTTTGTTGGATCAAAATGGGTATAAAGTTTGGTTTATTAGATTCCAATTTTCCATTTCTAATTTGTAAATCTTCCAAAGTATTGCTTCATAAGTTGTAAATCTTTCAAAGTATTTTTCTCCCTTTTCATTATAGGGGCCATACAAAGGAAAATAATTACTGAAAATATGGTAAACAAATTAATAATTATCAATTATTTTAAATCTCTTACCTACCTTTTTTTAATGTAAACTTTTTTTTAATGTAAAATTTTACCATTGTTTTATGTAAATTGACCACTTTCTTGAATTTGGAAAAAAAGGGGGAAATTATTTAAAAAAATATCAAAATTACTTTTTCGTTGATATTTTTTTTTTGTCATACTCACACCCACTTTATTAATCTCTGTTTTGTAGTACATATTTCATCATTCATCAAATACTTTAACATTTTCTTTTATTATTATTATTAAATCAAAATACTCGATAATTTGTTTTTTAAACTATTATGGATGAGGATTATCATGGATTTGTATTTGTTAACTATTATTAGATAAGGGATTAACAAAAATATATTATTAAATAAAGTATAAAACAGGAGGTAGAAGATGAAATTGAAACTAAATATAAAATAGAGGAAGAATACATTACCTCATTATTATTTGAAGGGAAAGACGAACTCGAGAATTTGTGCATAATTGCAATTGGAAGTGTTAGCTGCCTAAATTAATATTGAAATTAAATATAAATTACAAATGCCTTACTATTTGAAATAAAAATGAAGAATATACAATGTTGATTTACAGTTGAATATTATTACTGGGAATGTGCTTTGTAAATTGTGGGGAAAAAAATATGAGAAGTTAAGTGATACCTTTATCTAAGTGGACAATATAAGTGATACCTCTATATCATTTTTTTTATTGTTTTTGTTTACCTGGTTTAAAAATATATATAAGTGGACAATAAATTATATATTAATAAATGGTATAATTATGATCAATATGTTTAGTGTAACTGAACACTATGAATTAATTATAGAATTTTGAAAGTTTGTCCTTTCATTTTTTGGAAACTGATTCTTTAATTATATAATATTATTATAAGAATAATGTAAAAGGATAATTTAATTATAGTATTATTATAAGAATAATTTATATTTGACTTTTGTACCTTTTGTGTCGATATATGTCAATTGTTGATTCTATTTGTCTTGTTTTAATACAGTTAATAGATAAGTTATTATATTACAACACAATATTTTTTTCCGAGGGGGTGAAGATTTTGTGTTTAGTTTTTTTTGTTTTGATAACTGATTTTTTTATTTATATAATACAATTGGGTTTAATAATAATAATAATAATTAATAATAATAATAATAATGGTAATAATGAGATTTTTTTTATAAGAATTATATAAGAAGTTTAATGGTTTAATGTTTTTTTTTAATAAGAAGGTAGAAGCTTAATGGTTGGTTTTATTTTTTGAATTAAATTTTAGTGTAGTTATTGGAGTGCCACGTGGCAGAAGCTTATTTGATTTCATTTTGTTTTAATATAATAGTAGATAGATTATGCCTGGTAGTACATGAAATATTTTGTTTGCATCTTATAAATGTCGTTATGTTGATTCTGAATTGTTGACCGCAAGCGCACGGTGTCCACTTGTAGCATAGTCCGGCAAATACGGGTCGATCCCACGAAAACGGAAGTATCAAACTTTAACCAACACAGTTAGCAAACTTGTAATAATTAATTAACAATTTAAACTAATTTAGCTATAAAATAAAAATCAAAAGTTAAAAATTAAGGTTAAATTAAATTACTATCAAAGGTTAAGTGTACGAAAACCAAATAATAGTTAAACTAATTGATTAAACCTTCATGACTAGCTAGATTAATTAATTAAAAGAAAGAGTGCAAGAGAAAAAAAAAAATACTAAATTGAATTGGGTGACATCAATTGTAGAGGAATCCTGTCACTTTCAATTCAACCAGACAACCACACACACTTCACTTATTATCTACCTAAATAAATATAATACTAAAGAAAAAAAAGAAGGAAGAAGTAAAAGAAAAGTCATTGAAGCTATAATACTAAACAGAGTACGAAGAAAACAGAGGGAGGAAGACATACTAAAACAAGGAGATTTAATATTACTCTCTATCAAATTCTTTACTCAGATCAAATTCTTCAGTACGAATATTAGTAAAAAAAATAGACTGGAGAAAGAAAAAAAAAAGACTGAAAAAAAAAGAAAAACATAGAAGAAGAAAACCTAGTTGAAGATTGTGCCTACGAAAAAGAATTAACAGAGTATGAGAAACAGGGATTAAATTTCTGTCATGAGCAACAAATATTTAATCCAATCTCTTCTAAATTCCTTCAATTAGATCATAATTATCGGCAACAATATCAACTCAAAGAAAAAAAAAACAAAAGGGAAAGAAATTGAATACAGTGAATTGATGAACAACTGAATCAGAAAACACAAACTGAGGACTTGGAGACTGAAAAGTTGAAAAAGAACTTGAATGTTGAAGACAAATTTGATTGATGAAAAAAAATTACAAATCAAAAGATTGAGAATACAATTGATGCCCTCTACATGTCTCCTACCCAGCTATTTATACAACGAATTCCAGCCCAACTGACTCCCCATCTTCCAAAAATATCGAGGCAGTTCCCGATTCTCCTCTGCTCAACAGCATGATCTAGTTGTTGCACAAAATTAGTTGATGATTCGGTCAATTCTCAACCAATCTAACTGTTTTGTAGCTGTTGTTGGTCTTGTGATGCCTGTGTGGAATCGAAGGGCCGTGGAGCTGTAACAATTTGGCCGCAAAGATGAAATGGTTCTGGGTTTGTAATATTTCTAATTGATGATGATGATCTAATGAAAAAGGTGATGAAGATGAGCTTGACTAGGGACAAAACATGAAGAGGGAGGTGGACGTGAATGCTCTTTTGGGCCCCCCTTTTTATTATTTGTTTTTCCTTTTTTTATAACCCAATTTAAATCTTGGTCGGTCCATGTCTGTTCAAATCAAGCCCAAAAACTTCATTTTCAGTCCATTTTTCCAACTTTTATCATCAACCTGCAAAATTTAAATAAACTACATAAAAATTCTAACTTAACATTTATTTTGAACTAAATTAAATATAAAAGTGCAGACAAAATACTGTATATATTTGCCTGAACAAACACTCTACACTTAAATTTTGCTCGTCCTCGAGTAAAAAGTTAGAAAAATAAAATAAGAAAGACAAAAAAATTCTAACTCACTTTCGTAGGAATCACGGTTGCATTTAGCGTATGCAACAAGCCCTTTTAAACCCCTAGGTTTCCCCTAGTGGACGAGTAGGTCTCGTGAGGGTTTGCAGGAGATACACCCACAAAATCTATATAATATTTTTTTTTCTTTTGAAATGGAAAGAAAATAAAAACAAAAGAAATAAAATAAAATAAAAGACTAAGAAAAATAGAGGGAAAAAAACGAAAGGAAAATATACATAGTTTAATCAACAATATTATCCAAGAAACCCAATTGTTAGCATGCATATAGACAAAATGTACAAGTCAACACAACGGTCTCACTGCTTATATCCACACATCAATTATCACCCGATCATTATGTAGATTAAGTGTTGACCGGTAGAACCTCACTTTAGGATTAGTGAACACTCACACTCATGTGTTTAAATGTTGTAGAGGTTCTTTCAAATTCTCTTTCATGAGTACAATCTACCATAAGCTTGGTCATACTCTCAATTCTCCACCATTAGTAGACTAAAATGAAATTATAATCAAGAGGACTTTTAAGGGTTGTAATGGAGGCTTGGGTTAAAGGTGAGGGACGGAAATCATTTAGGAAATGTGGAGCTAAAAGCCAAGATGCTAATGGAGCACAACTTATTTCTCCAACCATACCTCGAACTTCCATAAACACCCTTCAAGCTACCATGTATCAATAAATTTCAGCGCCTTTGGATGAGCTTAAAAATAATATGAAGTCCCTTCATGCCACTCTTTTATTCTCAACTTTTCTCTCTCTCTCTCTCTTTTTTTTTTGTGGATATGAAACTGAGAATGGCATGGGGAAAAAGATATCACAACTCAAACTGAAGTATTTTCACCCACACTTTGAATTAAACAATGAAGCAAAAAGATCACCACTTATATTTTCCCATATATCATCATACCTTTCCAACAAAATTGCTCCAATAGACCTGGCTTAGGGATATGGAATGTGTTTTGGTCAAGAGTTTGGTAAATAGGTGCAACAATTATGAGGTAATGGCTCATTAGGGTCATAAAAAGGGATCACAAATGTCATAAGGTGGCTTTCTGGCTCATGTAATTTAGAAACAAAGAATGCCTCTATCATGTTACAAATGCAAATGCCTTGTATGGTCTCGAAGAAAGATTGACCAAGTTCTAGAGATATGTTACCATGGAAGAGTCACATTCAAAAATGAATAAAGAGACTAACATGTATGTATTAGTCATATATATAGGCTCGAAGTCTCACGGGTTCATCTACCAAAGTCAAACACTCGCTCTAATACGAGGGGTTCCAAATTAAACATGAGATTTCATAATTTAACCAAAGTCTATCATATACATTCTGTTTATATGCATGCCAACGAATTAGACACAAGGGGTCAAAAGTCTATCAAATTAGTGTATAACCTCCCAAAAACTATTTTTTAATTTTTTTTTGGGGGGGGGGGGAGGAAAAAGGAAAAAGGAGAGGGAAAAGAAATCAAGATGAAATTCACTCACCCCCACTCTACACTTAAATTTTGCAATGTCCTCATTGCATAAAAAGCATAAGAATGGAGTGTGAGTAAATAAAATAAAATAAATAAAATAAAATAAAACAAGCTAAGGAGAAAATGAAGAGAAAAACAAATAAAAAATAAATAAGGTTATGTACAAAGGAACAATAGTACCGGGTTGAATGCTGGGTGCATCCAAGCAGTCATCTTCATGTTATCAGTCTCCATACTGTGGTTTGTAGAGCATCAGCCACTCTACTTCTCTTTCCTCAACAGGTAGCTCCAAAAACGGCTTCAACCTTTGACCGTTGACTTTAAACTGTGAATCTGTCGTCGGATCCTGTATTTCTATAGCACCATGGGGAAACACATGAGAAACAATATAAGGACCTGTCCAACGAGATCTCAACTTACCTGGAAAAAGGTGTAGCTTTGAGTCATATAGCAGCACCTTCTGGCCTGGAAAAAACTCTTTTCTACGGATGTGCCTGTCATGAAACAATTTAGCTATCTCTTTATGAATTCTAGAGTTCTCATAGGCCTCCATCCTTATTTCTTCTAACTCACTTAACTGCAATTTCCTCTCTATCCCAGCTGCTTCTAAGTCAAGGTTCAAAGTCTTTAGTGCCCACATAGCCTTATGTTCAAGCTCTACAGGAAGATGACATGACTTACCATAGACAACTCTAAAAGGAGACATACCTAAAGGAGTCTTAAAGGCAGTCCTGTAAGCCCAAAGAGCATCAACAAGCTTGTCTGACCAATCTTTTTGGTTTCTATTCACGGTTTTCTCCAAAATCTGTTGGATTTGTCTGTTAGAAACCTCTACCTGGCCACTGGTTTGGGGGTGATAAGGGGTTGCTAAGCGATGTACGATCGAGTACTTTTTCAACAACGCATCAAAAGAGCGATTGTCAAAATGGGTACCTCGATCACTAATGATAACCCTAGGCATGCCATACCTCGCAAAAATGTTCTCCCTAAGGAACTTTAAAACTACTCTAGTCTCAGTCGACCTGGTTGGCAGTGCCTCTATCCACTTAGACACATAATCCACAGCCAAAAGAATATACTCATTCCCAAAAGAAGAAGGAAACGGTCCCATAAAATCAATCCCCCAAACATCAAAGATCTCAACCCCAATAATTGGATTAAGGGGCATCATGTCTCTCCTACTTATTTTTCCAGTCTGCTGACACCTAAGGCAACTCTTGCAGTACAAATGAGCATCCTTAAACAAAGTTGGCCAGTATAAACCACACTAAAGGACTTTGGCAGCTGTTTTCTTCCCACTAAAATGTCCCCCACAAGCTTGGTCATGACAAAATGATAAGACACTTTTGATCTCATTATCAGGGATATATCTCCTAAAGATCTGATCAGAACAATACTTAAACAAGTAGGGGTCATCCCAATAGAAAAATTTCACCAAAGAAAAGAACTTGTCCTTGTCATGCTTGTTCCCGCCTAAGGGTACCTCACCAGTAACTAAGTAATTCACAATATCAGCATACCATGGTTCAGATTGAACCATAAGTAGTTGCTCATTAGGGAAGCACTCAGAAATAGGGGACTCACTCTTATTTTCAACAACGATTCGGGATAAGTGGTCTACGACCAGGTTCTCAGAACCTTTTCTATCCCGAATCTCACAATCAAATTCCTGCAAAAGCAAAATCCACCTAAGCAGTCTAGGCTTCGCATCCTTCTTGGACAGAAGGTGCTTAAGTGCAGCATGGTCAGTATAAACCATCGCATGGGAGCCAATCATGTAGGGATGGAACTTTTCAAAAGCAAACACAACTACCAAAAATTCTTTCTCAGTCACAGTATAGTTCAGTTGGGCCGCATTCAGAGTATGGCTAGCATAGTATATGACATGGGGTTTCCTATCCATACGTTGTCCTAAAACAACCCCTACAGCAAAGTCAGAAGCATCACACATCAGCTCAAAGGGCTCTCCCCATATGGGAGGGTGGAGGATAGGGGCAGAAGTTAGGGCTTCTTTCAACCGAGTGAATGCCTTTAAACACTCTTCCGAGAAGTTAAAAGGTACATCCTTAGCTAAAAGGTTGGTCAAGGGTCTAGCAATTTTACTGAAGTCCTGGATGGACTTCTATAAAATCCTGCATGCCTTAAAAATGACCTAATGTCCTTCACACAAGTGGGAGGGGGAATATTGGAAATCAAATCAACTTTAGCTTTATCAAATTCAATCACTTCCTGTGAAATTACATGCCCTAGAACTGTTCCCTTTTTTACCATAAATGGCATTTCTCCCAGTTTAAAGTCAGACTTTTCTCCCAACATCTTTCTAATACCTTAGTCAGATTAGCCAAACAGTTATCAAATGAGGAACCAAACACAGAGAAATCATCCATAAACACTTCAATGCATTGCTCAATCATATCAGAAAATATAGAAATCATGCAACGCTGAAAAGTGGCAGGAGCATTACAAAGACCAAAGGGCATTCTCCTAAAGGCAAAAGTACCAAAGGGACAGGTGAATGTGGTCTTATCTTGGTCCTCAGGTGCTATGAAAACTTGGGTGTAGCCAGAGTATCCATCCAGAAAGCAATAGTAGCTATCTCCAGCTAACCTCTCAAGCATTTGATCCATAAAAGGTAGAGGGAAGTGGTCTTTCCTATTGGCGGCATTCAACTTCCTATAATCAATACAAACTCGCCACCCAGATTGGACTCTAGTGGGAATTAACTCATTCTTGTCATTCCTAATCACGGTGACACCGGTCTTCTTAGGTTCAACTTGAACAGGGCTGACCCACTCACTATCAGAAATGGGATAAATGATCCCATGGTCTAACCACTTAATCACCTCTTTTTTGACAACTTCTTGCATGGTTGGGTTCAAACGCCTTTGGTGGTCTCTATGAGGTTTAGCACCATCCTCAAGATGAATTCTATGTTGGACAATGGAGGGGCTAATACCTTTAATGTCACCTAAGGTCCACCCTATGGCCTCTTTATTCTCCTTAAGTATTTTCATCAACTTACCCTCTAGGTCTGGGCTCAGGTTAGAGGCAATAATCACAGGAAAAGTCTCATTCGGACCCAAAAAGGCATACTTAAGGGAGTCAGGCAAAGGTTTGAGCTCTAACAAAGGAGCATCTTGTGTCACAGAGGGAAGGGAGTCAGAAGACTCAGGGGAGAGGGAATAAATCTCATCACAGCAATCATTTTCAAGCTCATCATGATCATACACATCTAGCCAATTAGCAGTATCAGACACATCATCAAACACAGCAGGTTGTCTTTGTAAACTAAAAATATTCAGATTAATAGTCATGTTTCCAAAAGATAACTTCATCATACCATTCCTACAATGAATCACAGCATCAGATGTAGCTAGGAACGGTCGACCCAAAATGACAGGTATCTGGGTCTCGGGGTTCACAACAGGCTCAGTCTCAAGAACAACAAAGTCCACAGGAAAAATGAACTCACCTACTTTAATCAAGACATCCTCTATAACATCCCCTAGGGGTTCTAGTAGAACGATCAGCCAACTGGAGAATGGTCTTGGTAGGTTTCAACTGTCCTAGCCCCAACTTCTCATACACAGTATATGAAAGTAAGTTAACACTTGCACCTAAATCCAACAAGGCTCTATGGATGGTCTGGTCACCTATGACTATGGAAATAGTGGGGCAACCTGGATCTTTAAACTTGGGAGGGATTTGGTGCGAGATAATGGAACTCACATTAGAAGCTAAGAAGGCTTTCTTTGGGACTTGGGTTGTTCTCTTGGTGGTGCATAACTCTTTCAAAAACTTAGCATAAGGAGGCATCTGTTGGGTCGCATCAAGAAGGGGAATATTGATTTTGACTTGAGAGAAAGTCTCTCTGATCTTATCAACATGGGTATGGTCCTTCGTATTCTTTAGTCTACTTGGGAAAGGGATAGCAGGTTTGTGAACCCGCTCAGCATTTGCAGGCACATCATCCCCCTTTTTAGTTTCATTTTGCTTATCCCCCTTAGGGTCATCTAAGTCAGGTTGTGGGGAAAGGGGAACATCAACTAGGGTGTCATCAGTAACACCTTTACTAATAGAATCAGTTACAGGAGATGAGGGAAGAGATGGAGAAAGTTCAATGGGTACATCCACAAGGTCTTGCACATCATGACCAGCTAAACGACCTGACCTAAGTGAGGTGATTGCATTGACCTTTTTCACATTATTATCATGGACTGGTGGGCGTGTGGACGATGAAGCTACATTCGGGTTGGTCTCGGGTTGACTTGGAAAGGTCCCTTTTTCCCTACTGACAACAACTAGCTGAGACAGTTGTTCGGCTATGGTCCTCATTGCCTTCTCTAAGCTATTCTGGGATCTTTCTAGATTGTTAAACCTTTTATCAATCTCATTATAGCCCGGAGGTTGTTGCGTATGAGCAACTGGGACAAGAGGTGGTATGGGTTGGCCTTGGTTAGGAAGTGGTTGGGCTGAGGCGTTTCCATGAAACCCTCCAATGTGTGTGCTAGGTCCTCCTAAGTTCTGACCCTGACTCCAAGAGAAGTTAGGGTGATTACGCCACCCTGGGTTGTAAGTCGGGGCAAAAGGTCATTTCTTGGTCTTTGGTAAGCCTTGTTCACTTGCTCAGTTGCATTTGACAGTTGGTAAGCATAATGAGGGCAAGTACTCAAGGTATGATCTAAGGCTTGGCAACAAGAACATGTATTGCTTTTTGGTTGAGGAATAGTCAACGCCCTTAATTGGTTCTCTAAAGCCGCAAACCTAGACTCTATATGGCTCAAATCAGACACCACATGCATACCCCCCTTGGAACTGGCGATTCTAGAGCTTAAACTGTCATCCCTAGTGGTCTCCCATTGCATTGTTTTTTCAGCTAGGTCCTCTAGAAATTCCCATGCCGCTTTAGGATCCTTAGATAAGAATCCACCTTGATACATAGACTCTAGCATGGTTCTAGTCTGTTGGTCTAGACTCTCATAGATGATTTGGCAAAGACGTCATTATTCGAGACCATGGTGGGGGCACTGGGCTAACAAGTTTTTGAATCTATCCTTGCAACGCCAAAAGGGTTGCCTATCTAACTGAACAAACTGATTGATTTCATTCCTTAATTTTACAGTTTTGCTGTTAGGAAAATATTTACGCAAGAAGACTTTAACAAAATCATCCCATGTAGCAATAGACTTAGCAGGCAAACTATACATTCATTTCTTAGCATTATCTTTTAGAGCAAAAGGAATAAATCTTACCCTAACCACATTAACAGAAACATTGTGAAAATGCATCATGGCACACACTTCTTCAAATTCACTCAAAAATAAATAAGCATCTTCAATTCCAGTGAATTTAGGAAGCATTTGAGTGTAATGTGATTTCAGTTCAAGGCTCACATTATTTCCAAGGTCAGGCACATTGAAACATGAAGGTATTGTCGAACGAGGAGGGTAAAAAATCTCATTAAGAGCTTTTTGGTTCCCTTGTGCTTCAGCCATTTTATCAGGTGTAGGTTTAACCCTAATAAGTCTTCTTCTTTTAGGATCTCTAACCCAAACACTCATACAATATCCAACACCTACAGTCAATTTTTTTGGATTTTTTTTTTACTAAACTAGAAAGCAAATAAAAGTGGTCTAATTTAAGTAATGAATAAAATTAAATAAAGAAGACAAACAAAGAATAATAACAATAAGAAAAACTAACTAAACAGATAGGATAATAAGTTTGCTAAATAAAAGTTGGTAAATCGAAGACTAACTGTCCCCGGCAACGGCGCCAAGAACTTGTTGATTCTGAATTATTGATCGCAAGCGCACGGAGTCCACTTGTAGTGTAGTCCGACAAATACGGGTCGATCCCACGAAGACGGAAGTATCAAACTTTAACCAACACAGTTAGCAAACTTATAATAATTAATTAACAATTTAAACTAATTTAGCTATAAAATAAAAATCAAAAGTTAAAAATTAAGGTTAAATTAAATTACTATCAAAGGTTAAGTGTACGAAAAACAAATAATAGTTAAACTAATTGATTAAACCTTCATGACTAGCTAGATTAATTAATTAAAAGAAAGAGTGAAAGAGAAAAAAAAATACTAAATTGAATTGGGTGACATCAATTGTAGAGGAATCCTGTCACTTTCAATTCAACCAGACAATCACACACACTTCACTTATTATTTACCTAAATAAATATAATACTAAAGAAAAAAAGAAGGAAGAAGTAAAAGGAAAGCCATTGAAGCTATAATACTAAACAGAGTACGAAGAAAACAGAAGGAGGAAGACATACTAAAACAAGGAGATTTAATATTACTCTCTATCAAATTCTTTACTCAGATCAAATTCTTCAGTACAAATATTAGTAAAAAAATAGACTGGAGAAAGAAAAAAAAAAGACTGAAAAAAAAGAAAAACATAGAAGAAGAAAACCTAGTTGAAGATTGTGCCTACGAAAAAGAATTAACAGAGTATGAGAAACAGGGATTAAATTTCACATGAGCAACAAATATTTAATCCAATCTCTTCTAAATTCCTTCAATTAGATCATAATTATCGCAACAATATCAACTCAAAGGAAAAAAACAAAAGGGAAAGAAATTGAATACAGTGAATTGATGAACAATGAATCGTAAAACACAAACTGAGGACTTGAGACTAAAAGTTGAAAAAGAACTTGAATGTGAAGACAAATTTGATTGATGAAAAAATTACAAATCGAAAGATTGAGAATACAATTGATGCCCTCTACATGTCTCCTACAGCATGATCTAGTTGTTGCACAAAATTAGCTGATGATTCGGTCAATTCTCAACCATTCTAACTGCTCAGAGTTGTTGTTGGTCTTGTGATGCCTGTGTGGAATCGAAGGCGTGGAGCTGTAACAATTTGGCCGCAAAGATGAAATGGTTCGGGTTTGTAATATTTCTAATTGATGATGATGATCTGATGAAAAAGGTGATGAAGATGAGCTTGACTAGGGACAAAACATGAAGAGGAGGTGACACGTGAATGCTCTTTTGGGCCCCTTTTATTATTTGTTTTTCCTTTTTTATAACCTAATTTAAATCTTGTGGCCCATATCTATCTGCTCAAATCAAGCCCAAAACTTCATTTTCACCATTTTTTCAACTTTTATCATCAACTCAGAAAATTTAAATAAACTACATAAAAATTCTAACTTAACATTTATTTTGAACTAAATTAAATATAAAAGTGCAGACAAAATACCGTATATTTTTGCCTGAACACGTTATAGCTCATGAGAAGTTCGATAATAACAATTATATAAAACTCCTTGAAGGATTCAAAAGTAACTGAAGCACACATTGAAACTCTCGAGAGGATTACTTAATCAAATTAAATAGATATGTATATTAGTTTATGCAATAGAAACGCATATTGCATAACCAATGAAACGTATTAAATGATTCAGGTCTAAATTGTTTATGAATGATTTGATAATTAAATATCGTCGAAACTCCAAAAGAGAATCGAAAAGCAACAGATTGCCTAAATAAAGACTTTGAAATAAAGGTTTTGGTAAAACCAATCTTTGGACTCCTGAAGAGTCTCATTGCAGGTTGCTTAATGAAAGTGTTTGAAATGAAAGACATTGGCCAAATCAAATGTTGTCTTAGTTTACAAGTTGAACCTTGAGAATAAATTTTCGTGCATCTATCAAGTTATGTAGTAAAGATGATAAAGGGTTCTACATAAATTATGCACACCTATAAAGTACACTAATGTGGTGAAATCACTTTACGTGAATATTTCTTCCTCCTCTTTAGACCCTGAGAAGATAATGAGAGACTCCTGTCTTAAAAATCAGTATATGGGTCTAGAAGTACCAAATATGGGTCCTAAAGTACTGTATTTCTGTTCTTGGTGTTATGGTACTTTAAGCTCTAAAATATCGTATGTGAATGCTAATGGAACATTGATGTATCTCGTTGCTCATAAATGATCCAACTTATTTCGATATCTTCGAGGCACAATTGGTATGAGTATGCCTTTTCCTCATGATGTCAAAATATATTTGAGTAGCTATGTTGATGTGAGATAATTCTAAACCTAATAATGCTTGTTGCTTGCTAGGTATGTGTATACCTGTATTGATCAAATTAATTCAGGTGAGGATTTGACGGATTTATTTACCAAGGCACTTATGACGCAACAATTGAAAAGTTGTCCATAAAATCAAGTTACATCGGCTAGCTCAGACATCTTGACTAATATTCTCATGTGGGAGAATTACATACGTGTTATAGTTTTTTCTCTTATTTGAAGTTTTGTCCCATTGCGTTTTTCTTGGAAAAGGCTTTTAATGAGACAACATATGTTGGCGTATCAAGAATTATGTTCTCTTTTTCTTTCAGGGAGCGTTTAGTAAGAATCTAAAAGGGTGCGCTTGGTTGGTCAAAAACCCTGGGGAAATGGACAATTTTTTCACGTTGACTTATTTTTTTCATGTTTGGATATAGGTTGACCTTCGGGAAAACTTTATGGGGAGTTCATCATTTTCTATATTTCCGAGGGAAAATTTCCCTTAGGGGGAATTAGGAAAATTTTTCCCGGGGAAATCTTTCCTATTGAAAACTTCATATGGAAAATTTTCCCCGAGAAAAATTTCTTTGAGATTCCTACCAAATGCTCCCTTAAGCAAAACTTTTCTTGGGAAAAATTTTCCATGGAAAGTTTTCCATCGGAAAGATTTTCCTAGGAAAACCTTGGAAATGGTGAGCCCTGTAAAATATTTCCCAATGTAAATATACAACCAAAAATGAGGAAAGTTAATCAAATTGGGAAAATTGACCATTTCCCCAAGATTTTTGACCCCAACCAAATGCACCCTCAATGGATTTTTTTCCTACTGGGTTTTTCCTAGTAATATTTTTAATGAGCATAATATTCTTTTGACAATGACCATTTAAAGGGGAGTGTTATGAAATAATAGTATGGATGTTCATACTTTTGCCAAACATCTTCAAGTATTGTTAATCAAGAAGCATTCTTAAAATAGAAGTATACTTCATGTAGATGTATTATTAACGATGAAAAATTCTTGTATTATAAATATTTCTTCGATGATGATAAAATTTCATTCTTTTCTTTCCTCTCAACTCTCCTGTTTCTATTCTTTCTCAAGTTATGACATTCATAGTTTTATTATCCAATACCCCAAAAGTTCAGTATACGTAAATACATTTTTTTTTTATAAATACATATAGATACATTATTGTGTTTAAAGACTATTGTGTTCTTTGGATATAATCTAACAAATATATTAGTCCCCTGTTATTATTAATATTATTAGTATTATTATGATTTTTTGACGCTAATATACTGAATTTTTGGGGTATTGGACAATAATGCACTGAACTTTGACATTGGACAATAATTCACTGAACTTTGACGGGTGTTGGACAATAATGCACCCGAAACAATTTCGAGGGTGGTGGACTTGGTGAAGATCTTACGTGGTAGACCGAGAACATAAATAAGCTAAATAATATCTAAATTTATGACATGTCAGCTAATCTACATAAGCAAAGGAGATTTTATATAACTACATGAAGAGTATAGCAAAGCGGGAATTCAGTTGTAACCTTTACAATTTTCTTTTAGAGACTTTCACATTTATTCCATTCACATATTTCAACCTATACAGAGGCAAATGACCAAGTCTGTGATGCCAAAGCGCTACCTCATCATGTTGCACAGTGTGACAGGCTGGTGAAACCGGTGGTGAGTGCCTCCCTGGAATATCCAACAGATAATACAAGCCTCTTGCTTGTTTACCAACTCCCTTGACTTCCTGACTGACAAAGTCTTGTATGATGCACAGATTGGCATGAAAAATCACACAACAATTATTGTCCTTAGCAAGTTTTGAGACAGACAACAGGTTGAACTTGAAGCTCGGTACACACAACACATTCAACAAATTCAGGCCATTATTTAACCGAATTTGCCCAACTCCACACACATCAACTCTTTCTCCATTTGGCAGATTTATGTGAGATGTGGATGGACACATACGAGTGCATTGCAACATATCAGGATTACTACACATGTGATCCGTGGCACCAGTGTCCAAAATCCAAGCAGATGAATCATTAAAAGGAGGGGAACAAGAGGCATTACAAGCAAAGTTCTGCTCTAGTTCCTTATCCGTGTCACCTTGAGGCTGTTGTGGTACCAATTTCAGCAACTGCTCAATCTGCCAAGGAGTGAGATGAGTAGTCTGGCCATCAGGATTGAACTGGACAACTTCCACTTGAGCTGCAGTTTTCCAGGTTTGCAAACCACTGTTGCTCGAGGCTCTTGGATCTCTATTCCTCTGTTGCGGTTGCGAACCACTCCTCTGTGATCTCTTTTGCGATTGTTGCTACGGATTCCTTTTGGATCGAGGATGCCATGGAGGATATCCAATTACTTTCCAACATCTCTCCTTTGGATGTCCCTTGTTTCCACACGCTGTGCACTGAATTTCACTTCCTTTACTCAGTAATGCAGCAGACTCAGGCAATGCCACAGTTCTGGCTGCCAAAAGATCTCGTTGAAATTCTTCTTGCAAAATCATTCCACACACCGAGTCTACAGATGGAAGTGGCTGCATAAGTAGTACTTGACTTCGTTGGTGGCTAAACTTCTCATCCAAACCATTGAGAAACTGAAATAGTTTCTGATCTTCCTGTTGCTTGCTCAAAGCTTGCAAGAACTTTGTCACATCTTCAGCTGAGGTAAATCGCTCATGGAATCTAATTCCTCCCAAATACACTTGATGCTTGTGTAATATTCATTCACAGTTCCTGTCTGCTTCAATTCATACAATTCTCTGTTCAATTGATATTTTCTTGAACCATTCACCACAAAAAACCTCTGGGCAAGTTGTGTCCAAATTTCAGATGCGCTCGCAACAAATAAGATCGATTTCGAGATCGCATCGCTCACATTATACATAATCCAAGAAATCACAAGATTATTGCACGCATCCCATTGTTCAACCTTCGTCGGATCATCTATTGATTTTGCAAGAGTTCCTTCTGCGAAAACCAGCTTGCGCTTGGTAATCAAGACGATCTCCATAGCTCGTCGCCATGTTCTGTAGTTGGAGGCTCCGATCAATTTTTCATTGAGAGAGACTGAGTTTGGTCCATCAGAAGGATGAATGAACAACGGATTTTGCAAATCATACGCGTTTGTATTCCTCCCGTTCATCTTCAATCGATAGATTCAAATCTCAAGAATCGACTGATCGATTTCAATCAACGATTCGATCAGCTTTGAATCGATCTTGATATTCAACCAGGATCTCTGATATCTATCTGCAAGTGCTGCTCTGATATCATGATGATTTAGCACAAATGCAAAGAGAGAAACAGAGAGTGATAGAAAGAAACACAGAGTGATAGAGAGAGAAACAAATTCTGTTATTCAGCACCAAGCAACAACACAGAAGATATATATACAGGTACTGAAGGCTCACCGACTTAGTCAGCACATTAGGTGAAAATAAAGGAAAATTGTAAAGGTTACAACTGAATTCCCGCTTTACTATTCTCTTCACTACAACAACAATCTCCCACCAGAAACACGTTTAAACAAATGTGATTTTATGTTTTTTTTTACTCTGTTCAAAGTTAATTCTATTTGCTTATGTGTACATTAGCTGACATATCATAAATTTAAATATTTTTGGACCAATACATCTCCTCTATTTGCTACATAGGATCGCCACAATGTTAGCCACTGTCGAAATCGTATTGAGTGCATTATTGTTTAACACCCTTCAAAAGTTCAATGCATTATTGTTCAAAGTCAAAGTTCAGTGCATTATTATCCAATACCCCAAAAGATCAGTATATTAGCATCCAAAACCCCTGTTTTATTGGATGTTATGTGTCCAGATTTTGGATGTGTGTGTATTTGTAGTGCTGTGCTTTTATAATTGGCAAAAGTGTTTTGTGTAAGAATGCAATGAGTGCGAATTTCATGAAAAGAATAACGGGTACGGGTGGTCAGTGTTGTAACCTCAGCTTGGGCACCAAATTCTGGAAGCCATTACATGACATGAACTCCTCCTACCATCGCCTCCATTCCATTACTACTTTCACTACTTCCACTGTTCGCTTCAAGGCCTTCAATTTTCTTTCTCCCTCCTCCCATTCCAGGTATCCCCTTTCTTCTCTTCGAAATCACTCCTCACTTTGTAATTTCACTTGTGTACAACTGAATTGTATTCCAAAGGTCATTTTTCTTTTCTCTACTTTGGTCGCTCAAGTGTGTGTCTGTTACATGGTCTATAGGGTTGTGTTTTGCGCCAAAAGGAGCCTAGTATCTGTATCAATGGAGGGTATTGATACTGGGGAATTGGTTGTGGGTGATCCTGCTTCACTTCAGAATAAGATTGCTGCCATTCGGGCCGCAGGTCCCTCTAAGCTTCAGGTTTTGTCCCTGAATTTTTCTATGGAAGAATAGTTGGCTATTTTGATGTCTGCTTATGTAATATATATGATGGTTGTTTCTAGTTGTTGCAGAATATGTGCTTTATGATTGTAGCCTTCTCCTTGGCCTTGCAAAATGAGATTGATCGGTTATTTGCTGGATGTGTAGCAATCATTGAACATCAGTTACAGATTGTAGGAAGGAACATTTGTCAGTCCATTTCTGGGGTTGAAACTGGTGGGAGTAAGGAGAAAATGAGAGCTAAACACAAGCTAGGACTCAGGTGTAGGAATGAAGTGCCCAATTCATACTTCCCTGGGTGGGTAGGGGTGCTGGGGTTTGTAACAATCGTGAGAAATAGACCAACTACTTGTGTTCTCGTCGGTTAATCGCACTTGTGTATACCAAGTATCCATAAGCGATTGAGAGCAAATGTGATGGTGATCCTTATCTTTTGGATGTTCTCACAGATAATTGCTTAGTATATACTGCAAAATTGCTGATTACTACTCTCAAAAGAAGCCAGAAATGAAATTAGCGAGGGCTAATAAGAAATATGATTCCAATAGGAGCCTAACTTAGTTCATTTGTCAGGTAATTGCTGATTTTGATGGTACATTGACAAAATACAATATCAACGGTCAGAGGGGCCACAGTAAGTTAGCATTCAACTTCATGTTATGTGATAATATTGACTAATCTATTCCACACAATTCTTCATTCTCTATGTTCTCTAGACTCTAATTATCTTTTAGCCAGTCATGCATTGCTACAACAGGGAAATGTGGAGTATGATATCAAGAGGCAAAAACTGTATGACTTTTATCGGCCATTAGAAATTTGTCCCACAATTCCAGTTGAAGAGAAAACAAAGCTCATGGAAGAATGGTAATTGTCTAATCTTCTGACTTTGCCTCACCTCATATCTTCAAAGTTCTCTCTGGACTCCCCCCCCCCCCCCCCAATATATATAACGGTAGCTCAAAAAACAACTCGATTCCATTTATGAAGTGTTGCACTTCATTAACAAAGCTGACTCTCTACTTTGATGCTTTGTTGTTCATGGATTCAGTGCATGGTTGCCTTGTTTTCTGTTTCATTTGATCTCATTGACCTGCTTCATCTGACATTTTGAATTAGACTATACTCCCCTGAAATAAGAACCTGCTCTTGATTAAATCTGGCTTTTTATAGTGGTGGTATGTGCTGGCTATTCTTATGTTATTGTTTTCCCACTCTAAAGGCTCGAGTTGTAGCTTGTTTGAAGTTAATAGCATCAAGGACCTTCTTTTTTAGGGGGAGGTGTTTTTTGAAAGAAAGCAAAGCAAAATGAGGTTTAAGTAAAGATGACAACAATGTCACTTATGTAGGCAAACTGTCATATTGGTAGTGATCAACTGAAACAGTGTGACGAGTGAGGTGATCTGATTTTCCAGCCTAGCTTCCAATCTAGCAATTCGCCATGCATTTTTTCACAAAGACAATCTGCACTATGGTAATGTCTGCAAAAGGACGACTCCAAGCCTTCTGTTGAGAGTTGAAACACCTATAAAATATTTGCCCCATTACTGGGAACTGGATTATGCTAGACAGTTTAACTGCCTTGTACTGATTTGTGCTTCATGTTAACCTGGAGGCTTGGCAAATATTTGACCCTTCATCTGTCAAACTAACTTGTGTTATGTATATTCTGGTGGCCCACATAGCACAAGCTGTAGTCGTGTACCTTTTCAAGACTACTTATTTAAGGGGGACCCCTTTTTGTCTCTCGAGGGTCCTATTTTGGGTAAAGGGACTCACTAAAGTAATCACAGAATGGTTTGTTAAGTTTTTCTCCAGGGCCTGATTATTAAACTGATGCTGCTTTGGAAACAGGTGGGAGAAGACACATGCCCTTCTAGTTGAGGGAGGGCTAACTTACGATGATATAAGGAATTCTGTCAGCAATGCCAGAATCGCATTTAGAGAGGGTGTAGTTGAACTCTTTGAGCTCTTAGAGGTGATACTGATATGTCTTGAGTTTTACTTTTCCCATATTCTTTTGATTAATATGATTTTATATATTTCTTTTGTTCTTCCTTTTTTCTGTTGTTTCATTTACTAAAGGAGAATTGGATTGTTGTAAGCTGAATTATTGGGCACTTAGATTTTAGTGCACTGCTCCCAAATTTTCCTATGTGGCACCTCAAGAGGCTTGTTGGAACATGGCACCTATATTGTAGTAATCCAAAATTTTAATATACTGGATTGTAGTAGTCCAAACTATCATATATTGGCTTGCGGTACTCCAAACTATAATACATTGGATTGTAGTTTTGCTGAGCACATTCAGAATCACTTTCATATCATCTTTCAATATAGTTATGCTGAGTATATGCTTACATCTGTTGGGAAAACCAATGAGCCACTGTGTAAAGCCACTAGAGCTGATTAGCCTGGACTTGTAAGCTGAATTTTTCCAGTTTAGTTGTATTCTCTTTGAAAAAAAAATATAACTTAGAATTATCTACTTCGTCTGCTTTGAGTGACATATAAGTAGACCTTGTTGTAGATGGTTTAAAACTGGATGGTTCTTCTTTTATTTCGAGAAGCAGTAGCATAATTGAGAATGGTTTTCTGTTTGACTAGTTAAATAATTATATTCATTTTTCTTTCTTGTGTATATCGCAGGAAAAAGGTGTTCCTGTTCTCATTTTCTCTGCAGGCCTTGCAGACATTATAGAGGAGGTAGATCAGATCAATTCTTATTCATCCATATTCACACTTATTGGGTACTTCAAACCTTTTGTTCACTATTATTTTATTTTCTCATGTCACATGAAAGGTTCTCAAGCAGAAACTTCACAGATCTTTTAAGAATATTGAGATTGTATCAAATCGAATGGTCTTCGATGATGATGGCCACCTTGTAGGCTTCAAAGGTATTACTATTATACAGTTAAGAAACATGGAGCTAATCTGCATGTTGTCATCTTGAAGCAATGCTGATTGTGGAAAATGCTTTAGAAGATTGTGTAAGCTTTGGAAAATGAATACGTTATCAACTTCCTCATGGAGGGAGAGATCACTGAATGCTAAGCATTCCATTACCAAGGATCCCCAATGTGGGGACCCTAACACTTTACAACCTAAAGGTCCAACAAACCAATGTGGTTTATGAACCTGAGTAAGAATGAGATTTATAAATATATCGTATTTTCTTGACTTCTTCCTAAAATACAAAATTCTACACAACACGTAGCATTTGATTCTTTTAGAACTTAACAAAACTCCCTTGAATTTCAGTTGGTTGCAAACATCCCATGTGGCATAGACTATATTTGTTTCTTATTTTATCCAATATTGTGACTTATGTTGAGAGCTCTCTTGCTCAGTGACATGTTAGTTTTGTGAGGACAGTTTCTTCTACGTTAAACCATGTCTCATTTTGTTTAATCTTGTCTTGTCCTTTCCCAGGTAAAACAATTCATGTCTTGAATAAGAATGAGCATGCCCTTGATATGGCAGCACCTTTGCATGATCCTATGGGAAACGTGGTTGGACCCGCCATTGATTTTGCCGCAATGAAAAAGAGGACCAATGTCCTACTTCTCGGTGACCACACTGGAGACTTGGGAATGTCTGACGGTCTAAATTATGAAACACGAATATCAGTCGGATTTCTGTGAGTTGGTTATCTTGTTCCATCTTCTATCAAAGCATATAATTGATTTGGCTGCAATGTGAAAGAGGACCAATGTCATACTTCTTGGTGACCATGCTGGGGACTCAGGAATGTTTGATGGTCTAAAACACGAATATTAGTGGGATATCCGTGATTTGGTTAACTCGTTCGATCTTCAACTCATACAATGAATTTTTATGCCAAAAAAGGGACCAATTTCCCTACTTCTTGGTGACCATCCCGTGGACTTGGGAATGTTTGATGGTCCAAATTATGAAACACAAATATATTGGGATTTCTGTGAGTTGTTTCTTGTTCTGTCTTCTATTAAAGCATATAGTTGATTTTGCTGCAATGAAAAAGAAGACCAATGTCCTACTCCTTGGTGATCATTCGGGAGACTTGGGTGTCATTGCTCACCTTTGTAGCCTTTTGCCATGCATATCCTGTAGTCAGTATAGTCTTCAATTGCTCCAATATATTTGGCATTGATGAAAAAACAGTTACGTTGATGTTGAGGATATAAGGGGGTCATGAATGATAATGTAGAAGTTATGTTATCCTAAATGACAAAGAGATGCACAATCCGAAAGATATTTGGAACTTCATAGGAGTTATTATGTTAAATTTGTCAGTTGCCATATTTTACCTTCTAACAAGCTTAGGGCTTTCCAAGGCAGGTCGAGACAACTAGGACAGGTTGGGAACAAGGGCATACTTTCTCTTCCTTCTTTCTCCTCCTTGTTTGATGAGTAGTAAATGTTTGTGTTTACTAGATACCAAGGGAGGTGAGGTCGCCTATGTTGAAAGGTGCAAATCTCAAAATAAAATCATGCTCTCAAGCTTTGTAGTTGCCACAATAGTTATATCAACTAAGTTTTATTTTCTTGTAAGGGTATGAACTGCAAAAAAGAGGTAGGGGAAAAAATAGTGAACCAAAAATTAGGAGGAAAGAAAATAAGGTTTAAAGTAAGTTTTTTTCTTTTTTCCTCCTTTGTTTGGTCTGTAAAAACATTGAAGGAAAATATGAGTTTTCATTCATTTCTTCCCCTATTTGGTTCAGGGAAAAAATGCTTGGATAATTTGCATGACTTCTCTCTTTCATGGATCATTTGACTTGATTTTTTTTTTTTTTTGGGGGGGGGGGGGAGAGAGATCAAAATAGGTGTACAAAAAAGAGTAAAATTGGTGCATAAGAGAAAGATAGAGACATCAGAATGGGCGTAGTGGCGTACAAGAGAGAGAAAGAGAGATTAAAATGGGTGCATGCGAGAGAGAGATATTAAAATGCGTGCACAAAAAGAGTAGGATGTGTGTGCGAAAGAGAGATTAAAATGGATGTGTGCGTGAGAGAGAAATCAAAATGAGTGCGCAAGACAAGAGAGATTAAAATGCATGTACAGGAGAGAAATAGAGATTAAAATGGTTGCTCGAGTGAGAGAGGGGGGGGGAGTGAGAGAGAGGATAGACAGAAAATTGAGAGAGAGAGAGACAGAGAGAGAGAGAGAGAGAGAGAGAGAGAGAGAGAATTAAATCGAGAGAATATTGAGAGAGAGAGATCAAGAGCCGTGAGAAATGAAGGTGAAAAGTTCGGGCGTTAGATTCATATTTTCCCCCAAACTCTCCTCTCATTTTGAGGGAACAGTTTTCTATTCTTTCTTATCCCAAACTTTCCATCTACTTTTCCAACAGTTTTTTTCCTTCCTTTTTCTCCAGTCCAAAGAAAGTAAACATTTTTATTTCTAGCTTTCTTTTCCTTCTACATCATTTTCTATTGTCCAAACACACCCTGTTTGGATCAAAAAGTTGACTCTATCTATACAATGTCCTCTAACAGTAGAGTGTGAAGTCCTTATGAGAGTTTAGCTGTGTCGTCAAATATTTGGCGATTCCTTGTTTCAAGTCCGACACCAAATAGCCCAAGGCATCAAATTTCAAACTCACTTTGGAAAAAAATGTTCATGACACGTGTGCTGGGCTTTCTTGTATGGGTTGCCATGCGGTGTGATCCGGTGTGCTTGGTTTTCAATGGATTTCAAAGGTCCACATTAGTTCAATTCACCTTTCAAATGGATAGGATAACAACTTTGTTTCTAATTTGGTGTTTTGCTGATGATCCTACAACTTACCTTTTGATAATGGGGAAGCTTAAACATATGATCACAGTCCTTCCGCCTGTTTTTGATTAGATCTGTTTTTTTTCCCTTTTTGGTTGGAGCTGCAGGGGGTCGGGTGGATTTCTATGCTGCAGTCTAGTCTCTTCTTGGTCTGTTTGTGTATGTAGGTCTCACATATTTGAGGGGTCTCTTTAAGTGCTAATTGTTGGCGTTTCCTGTGTTGGCTATCCAGTGTTGGATAAGATGCCAGACTTGTGATTGAAAAAGGGCCTACTTTCTCTAATGGAAGGGCAATTCCTTATGAACCTTGGCTATCTAATATTCATGGAAAAAGAAAAGAAAAATTAAGAAACAGGTATTCTATTTATGGTTTTGTTGTATGCTAGTGAGTTTTATGCCTTAATTGTGTGATTCGAGCCCTTCCATCTGGCACGCCCCTGCAGCCCCTGTTAGGGGGAAGTTCAGAGTTGGAGAAGCAAAGCCGGTTTGTTCCATTGATTGTCGTGTGAATGTAGGCATTTATTGGATGTGTCAAATGGGAACCGTTTTTGCGAGGATGCATCTAATTATTTGTAAGGAGAAAGAGACGATCCTGGAAAGTTTGCATGGTGGAGAGGGAGAGAGAGAGAGAGAGATTGTAGCTTGTAGATATAGGATTTGTCCAGGGTGTTCAGCCTAAAGCCAAATCTGACATAACATGTGTGCCCCTTGACGTGTATGTAAATCCTAAACTGATGGGGGATGTGATGTGAACCTGGCAGGAATGACAAAGTTGAAGAATCTTTGGACAGCTATCGCAAAGCCTTTGATGTTGTCTATTTGGTAAGTAATTCCAGAGGATCTCTAATCTAATCTTTTAGGTTTTGCTGGTTGAAATGCTAGTAACATGTTGAACCAACTGTGTAATGTTTTGGGCAGAATGATGGAGCCATGTCAGGGGTGGTGAAGCTCATTTCAGAGCTGATTCAAGATGGATAAAAATCACCATCAATTCTTTCACCCGCTTCTTAAAGACATTTTTTGTGGTATTAAGCTGCGATCATCAATGAAGATGCTAACTGCTTGGGTCTTCTAAGCTCACGTCTGTCTACTCAAGTTGTAATGCCTCCCCACAACTTTGCCCCGGCTATTCTTGATGGCTTTTAAACATACTAGTTGTGATACGCATGCCATGCGAGCAAGAGTTTAATCTTTTCCTATTGAATAGTAGTATTTGTATTAGTATTAATATCGGATTAGAAGTATTGCAATATATATGTCGTTCAAGTTTTGATCTAAACAATTTGAGATTTATTAAACTAATTCATGCGTACATATACACAGGTACATGTGACCCTTTCCATTAACTTCAGTTTAGGGAGAAAGACCGTGATCTCTTATACCTCGCTCAAATAAATGTATGGTCCCTAAAAGTTTGTTTGTTTGTTAGCGCTTATACATATAAGCATATTTAGATATTCAAAGTAGTATTAGAAAAAAATGGAGTGTTGTTTGAAATTATCTTGTTCTTTTGTGTGGTACACCTACCACAATTTGTCTCACTAATCACAAACCATCACATATTATCATATTATATCACACTTTACCACAACTATGATATTCTCTCTCCTCCTCTTTCTCACTACTTTTCACTTTTCTGTCTCTTCACCGACCACACTAATCATTCTCGCCGTAAATTTTACCACTACTTAGGCTATCTTTAATGGGACTATGGGAGTATCTCAAATGGGATACTCCCCTTGCCACATAAGCATAGTATTGAGGTCCTCTATCTTACTTTGTTAATGGGAGTAACTCCAAATGGAGCTCTCATAATTTTTTTTTATAATTAAAGTTGGTAGGATAAGTTAATTAAGACTCAATTCTTTTGCATGGTTCCGCATTGCACCTACCATATTTTACTATAATTCTTTCATGCTATACCATATTATTCCACACTTTACCATAACAATTATAACTTTTTCTATCTTCACTTTTCTCATTTACTTTTTCACTTTATCTTTCCTCACCTATTACGTCAATCATTCTTATCACAAATTTTACCATACCATACCACGCTTTTCACAATCTTTCCGTGTCATGCCATTATCTACTCTCTATCATCCGCACAAAAGGACCGAACCTTAATTGACTTATCCGTACCAACAATATTGCAAAAGTAATGATAATTGAATTGAAAATAAAAATAAATCTCAATTTGTATCAAATGGCAGAGATTCTCCAAGAAGAATCCCGACACCCCTTCTCTCTATACCTTATTATTTTTCTTTTTTTTTTCTTTTCTCATTTACTTTTTCACTTTATCTTTCCTCACCTATTACGTCAATCATTCTTATCACAAATTTTACCATATCATACCACGCTTTTCACAATCTTTCCGTGTCATGCCATTATCTACTCTCTATCATCCGCACAAAAGGACCGAACCTTAATTGACTTATCCGTACCAACAATATTGCAAAAGTAACGATAATTGAATTGAAAATAAAAATAAATCTCAATTTGTATCAAATGGCAGAGATTCTCCAAGAAGAATCCCGACACCCCTTCTCTCTATACCTTATTATTTTTCTTTTTTTTTTCTTTTCTCTCTGTGTCACACGACATTCCACCTAGGAGGTTGGATGGGGTTCTCCGCACTAAAAATAATTTTACCACACTATACCACATCATATCACACTATCCACATTTTTACCATATTATACCATTATCATTCTTTACGCACGGTAGGAAAAAAAAGTAACAATTATTGACATATGATTACAAAGTAAAATTGACATATTTTATAAAATTATTAAGATTGACTATGGAGCAATATGAATTGGTTTATAATTAGTTTCTAAAAATTTGTCTTGGGTTAATGGCCCAAATTCTCTTGACTCAATATTTGGCAAGTTTCCTAAACCTGTTTAAACTCCAAGATATTGGTTGCTATTAGGAAATTATTTTATTTCCTAATTATATTTAGGTTAGTTTCCTAATTGTAATAGCATTATTGCTAAAACCTAATTATAAATAGAGGTCTTTATTCACCTTGTCATATGCGCCAAGCAACCAATGTAGTCGATGTGAGAGCCTTCAGAACTCCCCATGAGAGAGGTACGGTGTTATTTCCACATCTTCACCATACTCATCCCTAGGTTATGAGAGTCTACGAGAGTTCACACATATATTTTACCTCTTGTAATATCTCCTTTTTCTACTAGTGGATATTGGTTGTCGCCCGTGGGTTTTTCTCCGAGTTTTTCGGTTTCCCACGTAAAATTATTGTCTCACCCTATTTATCCTTGCCCCTCTCTATTATTATCCTCGATTCCATAATCATCATGTATTTCCTTCCGCTGCATATATTGCTCTATTTTACACCCTATCAAGTGACTAACAACTGGCAACAGATCTGAATCCGATCCCTAACAATTTGAATTATGAGTATATTATGCGTGCAAGAAAATTGAATAAATTTCAATGAAATTATGATTTGTTAAAACATGTGACAAAAGAATAGAAGCCTTCTCGTAAAACATGAGATTTAAGAATAGTGCAACGAGGGTTGGGGAAAGCATAATGATGTAGGTGAATTCTCAAATCCTCCTTTTCATATTTGTAAAATCTTGAGGATAAAACTTATCAACAAAATTTAAATGTCATCACCATTGAAGAACTTGTTGGCATCCCCAGGATCCAATGCACAAATCAATCTTAGCCACTCCATGGTATTCTCATCAAATTTGCTTTTGAACTCTTGCCTTTGAAAATCTATCGTGACATAAAAGATATGGTTCGACAATGATCCTCAATTAATAATTGATCATTTTGATGGTGAGCACGACCTCCTCTTTCAATGTAGGTAGAAACAAAATCTGGGAGATCAATATTGTGACGTTGACAAAATAACTTCACTTTCTCAAGTTGAGGAGTCCATCCATTATCTATGAAATTTTGGAGCATCACTTTTGCATTTGAGATAAGTTGTAAAGCATTGGAAATATTTTGTTGCTTCTGTTGCAAAGATTGAGACATTATGTCTGTAATCTATACTGTTTCTTTCAGCATATATATGTATAGTAAATACAAATTCAAAAGAGACAATAGCTTCGTATGCATAATATGCACCTCCTCGTTGAGCTATAGTCCTTCCTTCATCAATGAGTTATCATAAAACAACAGATGTAGAGCCAAACATTTTCATCAAACTTGAAATTGATCTCAAATAAGAACCCCATCGTGTATCTCCAGGTTATTGTAAGGTGTCAATTTGATTAAGACAAGTTCCAATCTCCACCTCATTATTGTATATCAAATAAGCAATTTCATTAGCATATGCAACCTTGAGTTCATCAGTGCGCTTGGGTGAAGTGTTAGGAATGTGTCCTAAAATCACTGAATCTCTTGATCTTACAATTATTTGTTTCCTAATTGTATTAGGATATTATTTAGGTTTCCTTATTATGTTGGGTTTCCTAATTGTATTAGATTCTAAATCTAATTAGAGTGGGAGTCAAGTTAGGTTTATAGGGAGTTTTTCCTATAAATAGGGTTCGGTATTCTCCACTTTATTTCACGGCCCGGCGCACAGCACGACACGTGGCGCACGGCGCTCGTCGAGTACAGCGAGTTATAGAGAGTCAGAGAGGGAGAAAATATTGAGAGGGAAAAAGGTCTCACCAATATTTTCGATCCCAATTGTATCCCGAGAGAGAAAGATTGTGAGTTGTGAGTGAGAGAGATTGTGATAGTAATCTCCTCTGTTGTAGATCGCATCACACCCTGTGATAGTGATCGGGTTGTACTCCTCCTTTCTCATAGTGGATTGTTTTCTGGCTGTCGCCGTCCGTGGGTTTTTCTCCGAGTTCTTCGGTTTTCCACGTAAACCTTGTGGTTGTGTTCTTTTATCGCTCTTATTATTTTGTTCCTGAATTTTGTCGTAATTTCCGTCATCTCAATTCGAATTTATTTCGCTTCCGTTGTTACCTTGCTACTCACTTTTCTCTAACATGAAGTTATCACAATATTAACAATAGCATTCAATAGTGTAAAAAAAATTTATATAGGTCGAACTTTTTTTGATGTTTGAACCAACGTTGACTGCAAACGATGTGAGAAACAATGGTCATCATAAGCAAAAAAACAGTCTTTACTGATTAAGACATGTAAATCGTTCCACTCCCCACGAATATTGCTAGCCCCAACGTATCCTTGCCCGTGAATATTTTGAATGTCAAAGGTGTACTGGGATATGACATAATAAATTGCACCTTTCAAAGTTGCTGCAAAAGTGTCCGCAACATGAACAATGCTAAAAAATCATCTCTTAAGAGGCCCTTATTGTCAATATATTGTAGAACAAGTGTCATCTATTCTTGATTTGAAATATCACCTACTTCATCCACAATAATGCAAAACTTTAAATCACTAATATGAGCATAATTTCTCCTCCAACTTTCTCGACAAAATTGTAAGATCTCTTCCTGACTATGAGATGTATATGAAGCATATTTGGGAGCGTTATCCAAAATAACATTTGCAACATCTAAATTATAAGAAGCTAAGAGCTGCACAAGTTCAATAAAATTGTCACGATTCAAAAAGTCTTTGTTCTCATCATGACCTTAACACACCCTTGAAATGCCGCATATAGTACTACATCAATTGATACCTTTAATCTCAATGTGTTCTCCTTGATTTGTTGTGTAGTTTGTTTACGAAACACTTGAGGCATGTTTTGCTTCTGGTTCAATAAATCCTCTATACTTCTCTTAGCATTCTTGTGGGTGGTGTTTGGATCTTTGCTTGCATGATTTTTTTTTTTTTATAATTATTATTCATCTTGACTTTCTTCTGGTTTTAAAAATCATCCATGGTGAATGCTGTAAACCCTGGAGGACTATCTTCCTTATTAAACAGGTAACAAGGAAGACAAGAAGCAACACTTTTTCTAGGGAATATTTCAACCATGAAAATTTTTTAAATACCAAGAAGTTTGAAATCGTCGATGATGAGACACTAGTCCAAATTTGCAAAATTCTTTGAAGTTTGCCTGGTAAGGACCTTCCCTCGTAAGCTCTTCGAATTACATTATGCAATACGGGTGGATATTTACAAATTTGTTTTTGCTTTCTAGGATCACACTCTAATGACATATCAATGCTATCAATACAAATAGTGTCTAAGATACCTAAAGGGCTTATCGGTTGGAATTGTTGTCTCCTTATTTGTTATAGGACTAGACTGGCTTTGTGTCATTGTAAACACAAGCATTAGTGACTATGTTCTCTTCAACGTCATCTCTTTTCCTTTTGAAATCTTATCTATGTTCGCTTGCTTTTGTTGCCCATTTATAAATAGTAGTACCTAAGTAAATAGTATACATAAATTCATTTAAACTTCAACATGCTAGTATGTTACCTTTCGATTAACATTAACGAACAAATACATAATCGAAGTATCTAACTCATAAACTCAAGAAATATTAAATAAAATAATAATACTAATACTATTAAATATGTTATATATGGAAAATCCAACTACAATGAAAACATTCCATATTTCCATAGATAAAAAGAAACAGTTCTTATAATGTAGTCCCGCGGAAATTATATTTTGGTTTATTAATATTATTACTCTTTAATTTGGGTTATAATTTTATATTTTTTTCCTCTAATACTCATCAACTATTTTATACTATTTATTCTTCATTTTAGTACTTTGTAATTTTTTTCTCTATTTTATTTTTGGATAATCATTATACATTTTTTCCTAATACACATCAACTATTATAGTCAATGTCTAATAATACGATATTTGGTGTGCAAACATATTATATTTAGTGTGCAATAGATCAATATTTGATGTGCAAATGTATTATAGTTTGTGTGTAATATATAGTACGATATGCAGTGTGCAAATGTACACACTAACAGATACACTTTTAGTATTTTTGCACACTGGAACACTGAACCTTTGCACACTAACACACTATTAATTCCTTTTGCACATCGGCACACTAATACTGATATTGATTCCGTCACACACTAATATTTAGTACTTTTGCTCATTGGAACACTAAACCTTTGCACACTAATACACTATTAATTCCTTTTACACATTTGCACACTAATACTGATATTCATTAATTTACACACTAACAGATACACTTTTACACACTAACATTTGCATCTTTGCACACTAACAAATATCCCTTTACACATTAACATATACCCTTTTACACACTACTATATCTTTGGCACATTTTGTACACGTTGATATTTATTGATTTACACGCTAACACATACACCTTATATATATTTTTATAAGTAATTATAGGAATAAAAAAGAATGGAGAGTTATTAACAAAAATAATAAAAAAATAAATGGAATTTGTAGTTATTATATTTTAAGTGTAAATATACTATATAAGAAAAAAAAACCCTTATCTTATGATAATGTAAAAGGGAAAAAATCTAAAATAAAGATAAAGGGAGAAGTATTTGCTAAAAAGAAGAAATCTAAAAATATTAAAGACTAATATAAAATTAGGTAAAAAAATTAATATAAAGGAAACAAAAATATAAAATGAACGAAAAGAGGGAAATTAAATAAAAAGAGCTGCTGTGAATCGAACCCCCGACCAACATGTAAGCAACATGCACCCATGACCAACGCGCTACGTGTTCTAAGTCAGTGTTAGTTTGAACCAAATACTATTTAACTTTGTAAGACCATTTCCGCCGGAAAAAAAAAGAAGAAAAAGCCTGACATACTGCTGATGTATAGCGGGAGTATGGCTGAGTTGTGTAGTCCCGCGGGACTACCTAATAAATTTCGAAAAAGAAATATGATCAACACTACAAATTCAAGTTAAACAAGCCAAACAATATTCTTTTAAAGAAAAAAAATATTTTCATTTATCATAAATATAGAAAGAATATTTGAAAGAGTTTCAAAATATTTTTATAATAAAAGTAACATGTTCTATAAGTATAAGGTTAAATAAATTAATGGTCCCGATATATTCTTAATAAGGCTTCGTTCTTTTATACGGCTGGTTGCTTCCTGCGGTGTGGCGCGGTGCGGTATGGTGGAACTGTGGTGGGTTTGGTAAAGTTGTGGTGGATTGTGGTGGGTTGTGAAAAGTTGTGGTGAGTTTTGATTTTAATAATTGTAAATGTATTGGAAAATATGAAATTGTAATTAGAAAAAATGAGATAAAGTAATTAGAAAAATAGATTGTGGTGAGTTGTGACAGATTATGGTGGAATGTGGCAAGTTGTGATGGAATGTGACAAGTTGTGGTGCGGTGTGACATTGCAACCAGTCAGCTGCATAAAAAAACAAGGCCTTAATGGTTCATATTGATCAACTACGATGCTCGAATAAAAAAATTGACTACCTTATAATTTTTCATATTTAATTTCCAAAGGAGAAGCAATGTTCATGAGGAGCCTTTTTTATACTTGTGCAAAAAAAAAAATCCAAATCCAATTTTATCCCCAAAATTAAATAATTCAGAGAGGTAGGTTTCTAATGATTCAAAATTTCAGTGCCTAGTAATCCTAGTATTCAACAGATAGACATTTTTATTTTGGTCCATCAAAGTCTAAGCTATTAAAAAAAATAGCTATATTACAAACATAATTTCCTAGAAAACATTGGGCCAAAATAATATATAGGTTGATTTTGTTGTATTTAGAATGTTGAGACGGAGGAGATGAGACTTTCCATTGGAGACTGATAGAGATTGGATGAATTGATTTTGTCCTTCTGATTTTTTTTGTCAAGCCGTCCAGCATGGTAGATAAGCTTTAGGTGGAGTGATGCCAAATGGGGCATGCAAGCACCTGTGAACAAGTGTAAAAGCTAAAAAGTGTGATTCAATGATGGGAATAAGCGTTGAATGCAACGTGTGGATATCAGGAATTTGGTGTCTGACGTTCACATAAAGTGCTTGATTTGGGGCATATCATTCACTCACTCAGTGGCGGACAAAAGGACGTATCTTTCCAACGCGCATTTCATTCCCACATATTGCCCCCCTCTTTCTTTTCATCTACCAATACCAATGCCCTTGTACAATACAGTGTCAGTGGACTATGAATGTGACTGACTGACTATACTATAGACGATGTTAACTGAAAGTGCACAAGGGGTTGGCTGTTGTTATGCTATCTGCTCCACATATCATCCAATGGACCAGGTTTCAATATGATTCTTGACTGAGATGTCTGATTATTACAGGCCACCCTCCTTG